>BSBK01007175.1:185000-785000 GCA_027943335.1 Chamaecyparis obtusa | reverse complement strand
ATGTGGCAAGGCCGAGGCTTGAATCTCTCCAATGTTTTCCCACACCACAATTTCCCTCTTTGCTGGCCAAGTTATCGCTCTAACTGTATCCAAGTCTTCAAGGCATTTGTTCCACTTGGCATCCGTTATGGCTTGAGATTCCGCAACAAACTTATTCATGTCAATCTCCTACTTGTACAATTCATCCACAACTTCATAAAAAGTTGAAATGTCAGCATCACCAACAAAATAAGAAGCCACCTTGCTAGCATCCAAAATTTGGTTGAAAGAATCAACCCACTCCTGCCATTCCTTCAACTGTCCCTCTGTGTCCACAATAGCAAGGATATATCCTTCAGACTCTTCAACAAAAACCTTTAGCTTTGCCTGAACAATTTGTAACTTGCCAGTGAAAAATGCATACAAATCCTTTACTAATAACACCATTTCCTTAACATCAATTATTTTGTCAGGTAACTTCATTTTTTTTCCCATTAGTAAAACTAACCTATCAAAGAATTGCAAGTATGGGCCCCAAGTATTAAATAATGGGGTTAGTACAGACAAGGCATTAGAACATTGATATTCTATTCCTTGCAAAGAAATGAAAGTACTATGAAGGATTTGAGACTTCCCTTTTAAAATATTTACTCTGTGCAATAGCACCTTCATAAAAGTCTCCTTTTCAGCAATTCCAGTATCAACAGGTTGATCAACGTCCATTATTTTCTTTTTTGTTGCAAGTTCTGGAGCTAAGCCCCCCTCATACTCAGTTTGGACCCCAGCATCACAGACCTTTGTAAATGCCCTGGACTGATTTTTTAGACTATTTATTTCATCTTTTAGCTCCTTCAGAGTCTTATCTAGGAAAAAATTCTTCTTCATTTCCTCTTCAAACTTTTTTCTAGTTGTCACATAATCTCTGAATGTCCTGGCTAGCCTGTTTTCTAAGTCCTCAACCACTACTTTATTCATGGAGGATGCATGATGTAGGAGATTTGCTATCTCTGATCTTGTAGTGTCCTGCAACCTCCATATTAATTGGCTACCCTGTGCTGTGTCTTGGATGTCAACCAATTTGGGCTTATTAGATTTTGGGGCCACACAGCATACTGCTAGTGTCTTAGTGTCCATATTGAATCTAGAACCTCTCTGTAGTCCATCAGGGCCAAAAGCTTCATAAGCTACAGCTTTATCTTGCCTCTTGATTTGGTCAATTAAGAATGAGGACTCCAAGTCCCATTCAGGGATCAACAACATGCCACTTCTCTTTACAAGATCTCTTGCCTCCTCCACAGTTAATGTTTCACTGTTGGGATCATAGGCTTGTAATTTTTCAATCATTTCAACAGTCTTTTCTTGTGATTCCCTTGGTTTCAAAGACAATGTTAATTCATTTTGCTTAACTCTAAAGAGAAAACCTTTAAAATCATCATCTATAAACTCTTTAGCTTGGATGACCCTGTCATCCAATCTAGTTGCAGCCAATTCTAACTCATCTAGGGCCTTTTCTCCCTCATCTGCCTGTGATGTCAAAAATTGTTGTCTTAAGTCAGAAAGTAATGGCTATTAGCTGGCAGGATTTGTAGTGCCTTTTGCCTTGCCTTTTGTGGTACATTCATCAACTTTTGTTTCTTTGATGGCTCTTGCTCAGATGTGGATGGCTCAGATGTGGATGGCTCAGCTTGTTCTGTTTCTACCATAAACACCACATCAGGTTCAACTTCCTCAGGGTTTATTCTGTCCTCCTTCTCGTTAGGAATGTCTGGCAATTTAGACATAATATCTTCGTAATTCTCTATACACGTGTCAATTCTCGAGATGTATTGGAGATTAGGAAAGAAACTGGGGAAGATAGGGTTTGCCTTTTTCAACTCTTCCTCTACCCTTACAATATTTTGCCATTTACAACTTCTCTCTTCACAGATATCTTGACTGAGAACATTTCTAATAACATCCTCATCTGCCATCGGGTAATTTAGAGCCAAATTGTGATTCCTCATTTCTCTCAATGCTCCTCTAACGAAGTCTTCAGGGTCATACATCCTTGCTTTACCAGAGGGCAATCTGAATTGTCTCAGGAATTCATGGATTTGGTCCACAACATCTTTACCTATAGAGAAATCCCCTATTTGGAACCTCCTTGCCAGAAAGGTTTCCTTATGTCTTTTAGGGCCTAAGTGCTCTCTATCCATCATGATAAGCTGCCACATGAATTCTACTATTGCCAATCTTTCTGGGACAAATTTTGGCAGTATGTGTGGAGGTTGAGGGCAAGCATACACTCTTATAACAGTAAAATTCTCAAAAACAAACATATCACCCCAATTGTGCTTAATGTCATTGTCAATTTTAAATGCTAAGGGTCTAAGCAATTTTCTAACAAGTAAAGGAAATCTATCCCTCACAATACCTAACATGTTCATTACTGGATCCACAAAATCACTATAAAAAGCAATGGAATTAGAGTAATGGTAACTTCTATGCCATAACCTAGTCCAGAGCTGAAGTGGAACAGTTCCTCCTGCATTCTTGGTCTCATCGATGAACTCTGGGATGATGTAGCCAATATTGCAATAGAGGATCAGGTGCATCAGCATGGAGTAGTGATTGAACTTGAAGCTTTTCAAATTAGTCTTTGCATTCATCAACTCAATGTGCATTACATTGATTATGTGCCCCACATAATCAAACTCCTTGTTGGTGTACAGGTCTTGAACATCTGTAGCCGTGACATAAATGTCAGGACACAGTGTCAAACTTCCATCTATTCCAATAACTTTGTGTAGACTGTAGATGGTATTCTGGAAATAGGAAAAGAAAAGCTCAATATCAAATGAATCTGCAACCTTCTTCGGTAACAACCCTGCCTCTTTCTTTTCTCTAGGAATATGCTTCCTCATAACCCTTCCAGTGTAGTAACTTTTCTGTCTATTAAACAAGGCCTCCTCTTCTGCTAGGTCAATATCCACGCTCATAGGTCCCTTAAGGTCGAAAGCTTGAATAAAAGTTACTTTGTCTAACATGCAGAGTATAGACTTGTCATGCTTGTGGCAAGCTTGTGTCACTGGATTGTATGCTTGAATTAGCACTTTCATGAGGTCTACATCCAAAAATACCTTAGGTACTATCAACTTTCCCAAGTTCCTGTCCCATGGTTTTGAAACAGGAGGGCCTCTCAATCTATTGTTATAGAAATACACAAAGAGCTCATACCCAGCTGTGTTTGGGCAGACACCATCCCTGCAGAATGCATAAAGGTCCCTCCATTCATAAGCATTAGTTGATTGCAAATTTGAGGATCCAAGCAACAGTTTCATCCATTCTTCAGCGTATATGTTTGGCCTCTTTGTTCTTGAATGCACAACCACACTCTTTCCCGGTACTACAACATCACGAGATCCTTGTTCTACCATTCTTTATGTATACTAAACTCTAAGCAGTAAGCTCCTTTTCTGCACTTAAAGCCAAAGGTTTCAACTCTTTATTGCTCTTCGACTCTGGAAATTATGGATGCTCTATGAAGTGTGAACTGTCTTTAATAACTAACAAGTAACAAGCAACTCACAACCAGCCACTAGGCCACCTACTCTATTAAAAATTAAAATCTCATCAAGCGCACAAGCATGAAATTAGTAATTACCTTTTTCAGAAAAGTGTCATTGTCAACTGTCACTTCCAGCATAGATTTGGCGGTGATCCAAGAGAAAATAATTGGCGTGTTGCCGAAGTTATGCTAACGGTACATCTAACCCTAGGTCCCTATCTCAACTTTGCTAAATTGCTACCCGCAAATCAGGGGCCTTGGCCCTTGGCCCTTTGAATTTGAAATCCTAAAACTTTGAGATTTGCGAGGTCACACAACACCTTTTCAAAACTTCGGGACTGTTAAACTGACCAGGGAAATGAAACCTTGAGATGTTATGACATAGTCTGACATGACACTTGTGCTTCGTAACCGCCATCACAAACGGCTAAGAAACCCTACCGAAGCTCTGCAAACATTCCATTCTTCGGCACTTTCCACGTGGCATGCAACTTACTCTTAGTCTCTCACTTTTCAACACCATACGAAGTTATGCACGAAGTTAGTTGGGACTTCGGAACCCCTAACCATCATAAAAACTTAACTATTGAGAAGTTACGAAACAACCAGGCGTAACTTCGGAACTGATCACCATCATAATAAATTAACCGTTGAGAAGTTACGAAACAACCAGGCGTAACTTCGGAGCTTGGAGTGGGTTCCAAATTTCTATGTGCCATGTAGGATTTAGATTTTAGAAGCGTCAGACTTCTCATTCAGTCAATGAAGTGAATCGTGATTTAGCATTCCGAATCAGTTAATAGGTATTTATAATTTTATACAGAATCACAGTCCACACTCACAGATACTTCAAAGTTCAAGTTAATTAATAATTACAATTTACATATTTTTCAATTTATAAATAATAAAACTATTGTTCAATTTCATGATTCATGTAACATGTTACTGTATTGACTATTGAAATTTGAAGTATTAGCAAATAACTCGTAAAACTAAAAACAGTAACACTATTTGAAAAAGAGTCTTCTCATATGTATACAGACTACAGTATTAGTATTAAATTCAAAAATTGGTATACATAATACTAGTAACTGAAGCACTGATTCACTGAACGGTTGTGGTTTCCCCAGAAGGAGAAGCGACAAGCTTCCAACCGTTTCCAAAAACAAAATGAAAAGTACATTCGAATTTCGTATTTACAAATTACAACAAAATTTTTCCTTAGATCCGTTGAAATTTCAGAGGAAATTACAAAAGCCTAGTTTGACAGTTCGATAGTCGACTCCTACATATCCTAATACTAATAGACTAATAGTAATTTGTTAAATGTTATAGTATAATATAATAAAACTATCCACAAAGAAAAAAGGATTAGTCGATGCGCAAACCAACAAATAACTGGATCATCTCCTCCTGGAACCCCTCCTGGTCGAAGCCATGATCGTAAAAAATGGTGCGCATCTCTGCCTTGTCATGTTCTACTTTGAGTTCGAACATGTCGCTTTGGTATCCGGCGTAACTGGTAGCATGATCCCATGCTACAGTCATAAGATGACTGAGGACATCCTGCTGAATCTCCTCCTCCATATCCAAATTTGGTTGGATAACAGGTTCTGGGTTCTCATTTGATGATCCCTCAGCTACTGGAAGACCCATTCTGTCATTCAGGATTCCAAATTTAGAAATTTAGAAAGCGCCCCGTGTTCTGCAATTCCACTACCGAGGAGTATATAAAGAAAATAATCACCAACTTGCCAGCCGCAATAAATTTTGAAGGAATGTTTCACCTAAGGTGGCTTGCCTCGGAAAAGGAAATTAATGAATATTGATAAAGAAAAATTGTAGACACTTGTATCCTGCGTAACTTGGCTTCGTAGTCGAAAAGAAAAATAATGAATGTTGATGAATCACATCTCATATCCTGTAAAATTATCCTTTTTAATGTCTAATCAAAATCTTGGCCTGGATTATGTACTACTCAAGTTACGCAGACTGCCAACGTGACTTCGGAACCACCATATCCTAGCTGCAATTTTAAATTTTGAATTGATAACTTGGCAGCCGCATTAAATTTTGAAGGAATGTTTCACGTAAGGTGACTTGGCTCCGAAAAGAAAAATAATGAATGTTTAGGAATCACAGCTCATATCTCGTACAAATTATCCATTTTTAATGTCTAATCAAAATCTTGTCGGCGATAAGTCTCATTAATTGCACTTTAGTGTTCAATGTCACTGTAACTTCGCAACTAAGTTACGCAGATTGCCAGCATGGCCTCGGGACCCCCATATCCTACCTATGATCATAACTTTCGAAGTCACGCACACTGTTTACCTGTCCTTTGCATATCTTCGTGGCCTTCAACTCCAAACTGCCAACATAATCGCCGAAGTCACGCACGCCGTCAACCTGACCATTACGTATTTTCGTAACTGTCAGCATCGACCCTCCTTTTAGCTTGTCGAAGCTACGCACACTGTCACCAGTCACCACAAACTATGCCGAAGCTACGCAAATGCCAAATTGTCAACCACAAACTTACTTGACCTTTGCGTATCTTCGTGGCCTACAACTCTAAACCGCCAACATAACAGCCAAAGTCACGCACACCATCAACATGACCATTGCGTATCTTCGTAACCGTTAGCCATCGACCCTCTTTTTAGCCTGCCGAAGCTACGCAAACTGTCTTCACAATCTAGTCATCAGTAAATGACACGTAGCACCCAACTTGACACGTAGTCCTATCACTATGTTTTGAATATTCACCAATATATATTTTTTATACTCTAAATACTGTTTTTTATTCGCCAATATATATTTTGGTAGTTCTGAAACAAAAACACAATTCGCCAAGATTTCCCCCATAGTTTCAGGGAGCATCAATGATTCACCAAGATTTTCCACATAGTTTCAGGGAGCATGAATGATTCACCAATTGAGATTATTTTTTTTCTTTGAAAAGAAAAATTTTTCATCAATAATTTTTTTTTTCTTTCTAAATTTCGCCAGTTTTTTACACCTTTTTTTAAGGGAGGGTTTCTTAAAGATTACCCTGGTTTCACTTGACAAGTGTAAATAATATCGCTCTTGTAATGTCCCCCGTTAGGATGGTTTAGGAGTTTGGGACAATTATTTTGAATTCTCTATTCTTGCTATGAATTACTACTTATAAACTTTATGTAATCGGTAAGATATAGGCTGTGATAGCATTATTTCAAGAACACTACGTGTATATTAGATAGTTTTCTCTTGCCATATAATTAATATTAATGTCATTGCTGTCTCTGGTGGGACAATTTGACATATGCAACCAATAATGCCACTAAGTTTATTTCAGTCACAAAGATTCTAGTGTCAGACAATAGCTCTCATATAGTTTCTGATGTTAATGAACTAGTTCTTTGTTAATGTTGATAAGGAAATGTATAAAAGTCTAATATAAATGTTGTCTTGGTTGATATTGTTCTCATATCATTTTGCTGAAATGAATTTGGTATATATGTTACATTCGGATGGATATTGTTTTGATGAAAATACTCTTAATTTATCAGTGTTGTATTCTTCTAATTCCTCTTATCGCTGATGAAAGATATCTAAATTTCTCCATATATTCCATACATATAGAGATCGATGAAGTTTATATTTTAATCCCTTATCCTTATTTCTTTTTATTACCTTTCTTAATCATTTTTGAATGTGTTCTTCTATTGTTCTTACCTCTTTCAATTCTATTCAGACCCGAGGTGGTTGTCCTTACTATATGTCTGTAACATTTATTAGTATTTATCCCTAGCTGGAAGAAGTTTGAAGGTTGCAGGATAGGAATTGGATTGTTTCCTCTGACACTATACTGATTAATGACAATGAGATAACAGGTAACTCCCAATAGTATTCATACGATCTTATTTGCTGCTATTTAAATATTGTTGATTGGATAATAAATAAAAATTGATTCCAGATGTGTACTTCTGATTTGACTGCATTTTATTCATTGACTTAATTCTAATATTCCCCCCATAACTAATGATCTGATTTCAATATTAAAAATAATTCCTGCAATTGCCTTGTTCTTCCCGCCTGCTGCCATTCATCTTCTAATTCTATTGGTGATCATCTCCTTCTCCCTTATTTGCAATGTATCGCTGGAGAGACTTTATAACCTCTAGACTAAGAGGTGGCAGTTATGGGAAACTATAAGACACATCCCCTCATGATTAAATTCTTTAATGATTGTTTGTTTTTGGAGAATTAACAATCACCGTATCTCCTTCATTAGATGCCCACTAGTGATTCGTATTTCTTCCTCCTTCCTCTATTTAGTTTAGGTACGTGGCTGGGAATATGTCTTTCTATTTATGTTATTATAATTTATTTTATTATTATTAGATCTTATTTCAATTTCTTATATACCTATTGTTACTATTTATTTATTATTTATATTACATTATTTATTTCGTTTTATTAATCAATTATTTATTAAACTATATATATATAACTTTATATTAATTTTATAATTTAACTTTACTGACTTAATCGCAATTATGGTTATGTATCTTTTATAATTGTAATTATATTTTATTATTTATTTGATATTCCAATTTTATTATTGCTTATCAATACTATTTATTTATCTATTAATATATAATATTATAATATTATACAATTTATATTAATAATAAATTATATTAAAATTTATTATTATTTATTCGTTTTTAATAATGTTTGAAATATTATTATTATTTTATTTGTTTTATATTTTAATTTTAATATTATTATCAATCTTTACTAAATCTATTTTTATTAAGTTTGAGATTGATAATTAAACTATACATATTAAATAATATATATTAAAGTATATATTAATTTCTATAATTTAATTTTATTAAAGTGATTATTATTATAATTATATTTTATTATTTTATTTATTTATTCCTTTAATCTTATATTTAAACTCTATTATCATTAAAATCCATCTTGGAGAAGGGGACATTACAGCTCTTTAGAAAAAGAACAGAATATTATTCAAATAATTCCTTATAAATTATGAGACAATGGTATTGCCATAGCTATACCATCAGAAAACTCTTGGTTACATGATAACTAGAATAAGAATGTATTAGACCTATGTATCAAGTATTACTCACAAGGTAAAAAACTAAACGAATTGAAAGAAAATCACTCACAAATATCCTAAAACACTAACAAACAATAATAGATTAAAGAAAATTAGGCACACCAAAACAATGATGGAATATTCCAACATTCCCCCCCAATATCAAATACCTCTGGATCATCACATGGAGGCACCCTTCCATCCATTTCTGCATACCATTTTGGATTTAGAGCGTAGGTTGCCATATGGAGGCAAAAAGGGGAAGATATAACTGTGAGAAGCTACACCGAAATGAGAATGAACAACCGGAATGGGAATGAACAAATAATAGGGAGAATTCGTTCAGACAGGTTGAGGTTGAGCAAGTCAACAGTTATCAGGATCACGATACAGGAAGAATCTACAGGGGAAGTCTTTAGGTGATGTGTTGATGTGTTTTACCACCAATGCCAAAGGGGAAGATTGTTGATATAAAGTTAGTTGTCATTGGCAAAGTCTTTGGCAAACATCGAACACACTGGAACACCGGTCTAGGTTTTGTCCAACCGGTCTTGGCAAACACACATGGTGCAGATGACTAACCGGATATATATCACACACCGGTTAAGTGCTTTATATTCCGAATCGGATTATGCGGAGCATTTTTCAGTCAAATTGGAGTTAGCTTTTTTAGTTGAATTGGAGTTAGCTTTGTTTTTTCTGTGAGTGTTTCGAGGTCATAAGACATGAGAAAGTTGTTGCAAATCTAGAGCATAGAGCGAGAGAGTAGAAGAGAAGAATCTTCTGAGAGGAAACACAGTCATAGAAGGTGAAAGGGAGAGAGAAAGATTGAACAACCAAGTAGAGGAAAGAGTGTACAGGTATGATTGTTAGCAATATGAGTTGTCATTAGTGTATTTCACAAAACTTACCCCGGTAAAGGGTCATCGGTCACTCACGTTACTTAGACGATACCGGTAGATGAAGAACAAAATGTATGCATCGGTTGACTATTTCGATAGATACACCAGTAGACCGAATCAAGAAACTCTGAACCGGTCTTATGAGGCATACAGGGACAAACCGTAAGGGTATACCGGTCTAACTGCAAGATAGATCTAATCCGGATTTTATGGATCAGTTTGAGTTACAGTTTAAGTTAAAAGCCGGATTATACGGGACATCCATCACTTAGAAGTAGAGTTAGCTTTTTAACAGGAGTTAGCTTTATTCCTGTGGATGTTTTGGAAGGTAAACTCCAAATCAAAGCGCATAGCTTTTTGCTAATTGTATGATTTAATGCGGAGTTTGCAGTTTGGCGGTTCTATGAGTTAAGGGTTTCATTATGATGAACTCTCATATAAATATAGGTCATAGGACACAAAGATAAATGTTGTTGATAGTTGATGATTGCATAGAGCAAATGAGAGATATCTTCTGAGAAGTGCTGCAAGCACAGAGGTGAAGAAAGAAAGAGAGATCAACAGCCAGGCAAACCGGAGAAGAGATCAACAGGTATGATCTAATCAGATAGTCAGTGTCAAAATAAGATCATTGCTTTTATAAGGAGTGAAAGCATATTGAAATCCCTCTATCAGGGTGAACCTAATCGGTTCTTTATAAAATCCCCTAACAAGGTAACATCTTTGTATATGTTCAAAGTCCTGTTGTTGGAATCATTTGCCGTTGCACCAAAAGCTCGAACTATCAATGCCCGATACAAATGTCAAAGTTAACCCGATCCACGAGAGGCGATTAAGCCATGTCACGAATCTCCAAGGAGGTGCTGACCACCAAGTCAACAATCTCCCCCTCAGCACCGACTGAGCCTTCAACACCCACTGAAGGGAGACTCGAACCCGTGACCCAAGGCTCTGATACCAATTGTTGGAATCATTTGCTGTTGCACCAAAAGCTCAAACTATCAATGCCCGATACAAATGTCAGATTTAACCCGATCCACGAGAGGCGGTTAAGCCATGTCACGAATCTCCAAGGAGGTGTTGACCACCAAGTCAACACCTGTAACCAGGAAACTCCTAATAGGGTTCTGATCTTAATAGATCTTTTGTAAAATCCATTAACTGGGTAGCACTTCATTCAGTGCTTTTGTAAGCTCCTAACAGGGCGCCTTCATTCTACGATAGTGAAGTTGTGAGCTCTGTCTCACTGTGGTTTTTTCCTTCTAACCGAGGGTTTCCACGTATAAATACTTGAGTTGATTTGTGTGATTCTGTTTATGCTTGTGAATGATTGTTTACATTCTTTTTTACATTCAATGATCTGTTTACAAGTTTTAAACTGACAAAAAGATAATATTTATTGATTCACCCCCCCTCTTAGTAACTGGTTTAGTACTAACAATTGGTATCAGAGCCAAGTTCTCTATACTACTAAGCCTAACAGCTTGAGAGAAAGATCATGGAAGGTTACCGGTATCAGAAACAGCTCGAGGAAGCCAATGACATCATTACATCTCTGGAGAATAGATTGAGATCACTTGCAAAGAGAAAGGAGCTAGCGTTACAGTTAAATGAGAGCAATGAAACCATTGATGAACTCTTTGGGCAGAGTGGATTTGATGAAGTTGAGGAGGCAAAATCTGAACTCATGGACAAGAATCAGATCCTGATTGATTAGATCTCTAATCTTAAGAGAGACCAAGAGGATAATCCCTTGAGGATGATTGAACTAATCGAGAAAAAGACAAAAGCTAAAGATGAAAGGAACTCAGCAGTCAAGTCCTTGACAACCTCTGAGAAAGAAAGGGACCGGGCAGTGGAAGCGGTAGGAGCAAATGAACTTATCATCCTACAACTTCAAGAAGACATGAAGAGTGTCACCCAAGAAAATGCTCACATGCAGAAAGGCTGGCATGACAGGAATGACGCATGCAATAGAGTGTCTCTAGAATTGTATCAACTGAGGGAACAAATGAACGAACTTGAAGAAACGAATGAAATTTTGAAAAGATACAATAAAAACTCGACCAAGCTTGATGAGCAACTTAAAGCTCAAAGGAGGCATAAAGATCAAACTGGTCTTGGATTCACCGGTGAAGTTACCAGAGAAAATGGTGAGCCTTCTAAGGCAAAAGCAATCAAGAAGGATAAGAAGAAACCGCTAGCACAAAAAGGTAAGAATATCCTTAACGCATCTTGTAAGCATTGTGGGAAACCGGGTCATAAAACTAACAACTGTAGAAATGCACCGGTAAGGACCAACAACTGTCATTGCAAGAACTGTTGTAAAAATGGTCACAAGACTAGTGAGTGCTGGTCCAGTCCCATATCTGTGTCCAGCAGTAGCAAGGGAAGCTTCAGGGGCTACTGCTATGCATGCAACAAATTTGGACACAAGGCAGAAGAATGTAGAGCCAAGACAATGGCATTTAGATCCCCAAAGCTAGTATTCACCAAGAGAAACAAGAATCGGAGTACAGTCAACTGTATGAACTGTGGATCACACAATTACAATGGCTCTTGGGACAAGTCAACCAACACAAGAACGCACCCAGGAAAGACAACTAGGGTAGTCTGCTATCACTGCAACAAAGTTGGACACAAAGCCAAGTAGTGTAGGAACCGGTTATCCAGTAAGGAGAAGGAACCGGTCAAACCTGAAGAAAAAACCAATAGGGAAGAGAAGACTGAGAAAACAGTCAAACAGATTTGGTTAGTAAAAGAATCAAAGAGCCCCGCTGAAGAGAAGACAAAGGAAAGATCACCATCTGCTGATGGTGATATTTCATCAACAAACTGAGCCGTGAAGGCTTAGAGGGAACCGGTAGATCCCCTACCGTTCTCAGTATGACTGGTGAGAATCAAACTCACTCAGTCTGCAAGGAAAAACCGGTAAGACATTATAATTAACTGGTTGAAAAAACGGAAAGTAAAATTAGGTAAGGCATTTATTACTGTAGCCATTTAAGAAATAGTTACCGTTTGGTAATTATTGTTATAACCTAACTCTATAAAAGAAAGGAGAATTACTCACAAGTTTTCACTCTGCTTATTGTATTATTTACGAATTCTTGTGCTAAGTATTATTCTCGCGCCTTGATCACTGAGAATCACTATTTGCAATATCAATCTAAGCTACTCTCTGCAAATTACCGGTTAGCAAGTATGGCCTCATCTTCCGCTACCGTCAAAATTGATCAAAGGAGATCAGGTGGACAGGCTAGCATACAACATCCTGCTGGTTCAGAATAGAGAAAATGACATGGGTGGAGTGCTCTCTTTTGTACCAAAAGGAGTCCTTTTAACCGAGGATGTTACAACATTTATTCACGCCAAACAAGAAGAACTGCGAGAAACTTATATTCAAGGAGAGTATTTGTCACTATGTGAAGAAGGGAAACTTTTTGACAAATATGCCAATCTAGTATCATCTGGATTAATAAATGGTGTATGCTACCCTGCAATCTTTCGAGAAGACCAAGTCAGATTGGTGCTGAGCCGTTTTCACGAACCAGGTTTCTGGCTCACCAGAGGTGTGTGTCACGAGATCACCAAAGAAGATCTCCACAGAGTAACCGGATGTAGTGATAAAGGGGAAGCGCTAACCCTGTGCACCATCGCCAATACCGTTGTCAACAAACTGACCAAGTTGAAGTCTGATGGTCGACTTATGACTGTGAATACCATTGAAGATGATGGAGTACGCTTTGCGTCTGCTGTTATCGGATACAAGGTTTATCAGTCAAGCAACTGGAACAGCATACCAGGTGGTGTAATTCATGCTGCGCACCGCATCATGCACGAAAATGCCCAATACGGCATTTGTGCAATGCTTCAAAGCCAAATATTTGAAAACATGAAGAGGCTTGGAGTTGTGAAAAAGAAATCCATGAAGTATGGAACCCTCCTGATGTGCCTATACTTTTTCTACTTGGATTTCTTCCCTGGTATTGGTAAAGTGACTTGGACAACCGATAAACTTGTCATGCATCAAATCATTGAAACGGCTAACAAACTGGGAGATCAATTAAGCAAAGCGATGATTGAACATTTTGAAGAGTTTCAATTGAAGATGCATGAAAGAGAGAGTACCGTCAACTATTGTTGACCTTTAAAAGGATGACGTATGTTTTCTGGTTACCACCGACAATTGCATCATTCAAGCAGTGGAACCAAGAGATGCGTATGCTCCTGAGCTGGGTTACGAGATCTCTGCCAAAGTTGCTAAAGCATATGCTGATGCACTAAATGATGCAAATTTGGATCTTGGTGCCAGTTGGTTTGGCACATATATTGAGATTCTTCAGAATATGTCAAAAAGGGCACCAATCAAGATTGTCTACAAAAGGATGCCCACACCAAAGAAGAAATCGGCGACAGAACAGCCCAAGGGTCGGAGGAAGAAAGTAGAATCGGCGCCCGACATCCAAGAGGAAGAACTAGAAGAGACAGAGACCGAGGACACAATTCCTCTGATTAGAAAGAAGAAAACCGGTAAAATGGCAAAGGAGGATCCACCTAGAAAAGCCAAGCCCACAATTGACGAAATTGTGGCAGGACTGAAAGAATTTGGGAACTTAGGTTCTGTTAGAAGAAGATATGAACTAGCCAATGATGAAGACAAAGGAAAACTTGAAGAAGCCTTAGCATTCTGCCTCCATAAATTCAATCTTCATCCCGGTGGACTGCACATGACTCTACCCGAACATCTTCTACAGAATTTTGAAGCCTGGTGGAAAGCCTCAGAAGATAGAGAAAAGGATCTAAGTATAAGAGCTCTTCTAGAGGTCCAGAATCACCTTACTCTTGAAGAAGCTATAGAACAAGCTGAACTTCATCAGAAAACTTTCTGTAATGTCCCCGTTTTTCAAACTTCGGGATTAGCTTGGTTTGGCGACCCTTGCAAGCTAATCAGGCGTTCAGAGGGGGTCAGATTGTGGAGCCAGTGTTGGGACTCCATTCTGGAGGTTTAGTTTATCATATCTGCTCTTCGTTCGGGTCAATTTGGTTGACTTACTATTTTTAGTAAGTGGTATTTTGGGTATGGCCTAGATTAGTAGGGTGTCTGCACGAAGCGTCAGATGTTTCAAGATTGAGTCGTAGGGAATCTCCAGTTTGAGACACTTACTATTTATAGTAAGTCTATTTTTAGCTGTTGGCTATTTTTGGCAATGGGTTATTTCCGACAGGGCAGTTGGTGTTTGAGGCTCTGGTGTCGGAAATGAGTTTGTTTCAGTCAGCAAAATTCAGAGGCTTTTGGTTTTTAAAGTTATCGTTATTAAATTAAATTATTTTAATTTTATAACTTTAATACTTTATAACTTTAATGTTATAAAGTGAAGAGGTCATTTAAAAGCCTTTTTAATCAAAAAAGTGAAATTGTGCTTTTTCCGAAAAAGCTATATATTCTACTCGAAAAAACACTTTCATTGATTCATTGTTGATTTGATAAAAATTATAAAGTCTCTTGGCTGTGAGAATCGGCTAGGGTTTTGAGGATTGATTCTTCTTCTGGCAATTTGAGCCATCACAGATTGGTGGTGAATTTTGCAGTTGCTGATTCTGAATTAAATCCAGTGCTGATGTATACTGGGTTTATGAGAAGTTGTTCTGCAGGCAAATCAATTTATTCATTCTGGGGTTTGATTTGTCTTCCTGTTGGAGTTCTGAAATTGTTTGGAGAAGTTCTGTGTTTCTTCATTTGTTATTTCTACAGGTGAATCATTTGTTCTTAAGGATTCTAAATTGTTTCATGGCTGAGGTTTAATAATTGATTGAGAGATTGGCAGAGATCTTCTTGCAGATGCTGAATTAATTATATTGAGATTGAATTCACAAAATCTAGAAACCCACATTAATTACATGGCTGCGTTTTTTAATTGGGAATTTGAGGAGCTTCATTGTTTGCTCACATGACTGGAAAACAGGGTTAGATTAATACTTCTGCTGAAACCATCAACACAGCAAGCCAACCTCATGATATTACATCTTGCCGTGAATCTACAGGCTGGAGTTTAGGCGTTAGAGAATTGTGGTATGTTTTTATGAAAGACATTACAAAATTACAAGCATTTTCGGATTGTCAGGTGCCTTTGAATTTTTTATATTAATTGAAATGCTTATATATTCTGTTTGTAATGAGAAATGAGAATCAATTAAATTATTAAAGAATGTCATTTTGTCTTGGTTGGATTATTTTGAATTTGTGGAAGTTGAATTTAATTGCAAATTAAAAGTTTCTGAGCAAAGGGTTTGCAAAAATTATAAATTCAAATTAGTAGTTGAGAAGAGTCAGCCTGGGTTCTTCACACTTTCGCAACCATAAAAAGGATAGGTCTCATGCTTATTGGAGAAATTGAGAAAGTACATAATGAAGAAGAAGCACTATGGACCAAACTTCTTCAGACCCAGCATCAAGCAGAACAAGAAGTAGCTCAAAGAACAATAGCTAAACTGGGAGTTGACACCGGTAAAGGGAAAGGAGTACTTGGAGAAGAAGCACTTGCTTTAGTGGACTTAACCAAAGGTCAGGCAACGAATCCAACAGTTCTCATCTCTCCAAGCAAAGGTAACATTAAACCTATGCATGTTGATGATATGATTATTGAGGTAATGGACTTTGGAGAAGTAGACAATGCTGCAAAATGGTACAGTGTACTAAACGAAGAGGACAAACAAAAGCTAATTGTAGGGATTGTAGAAACTTTCATGGATTATAATAGGACTCCAAGGGACTACAGGTCCAAGTTCCCACTGGAACTGGGTAACAGCTCCAATCAAAATGGAAAACCGGTCTAGGCATAAACACCAGAATCACAAGGGAAACATTGCTTAAGGTCAGACCTGGATTCAACGAAGAGAGAATAAAGCTTCTATTAGAAGAAGCATCCATGAACCTAAAGACATTAGAAAGAGTTGCAAAAATATTAAATGGATATGAGAATCGAGTCTACAAAGCAACTCTAGACTACTTGCTTCAGTATGACTTCAGTGCATTGGAAAAACTAGGTCCTCAGGATCAATATGCACAAATAAATGTCGAACAAGAGGCAGAAATTGATATACCCATGGGAGAACTTCATACAGCTGAGGAGCTACAACAAAAAGAAGTCCCACCGGGAGAACAAGAACAAGATGATGAAGTCAATAAGCAACTGGATGAAGAAGCTCAAACCAAGGAAAAACCTCTTGAAGAACAAAATCTACCAGAAGGAGAAGTTCAACCGGAGAACAGAGCTCATCAAGGAATAAAAGATAATAAGGGACAAGACGAAGACATCCCAGTCCACACCGAGCAACTTAAACTGGAGCAAGAGCAAGGACAACAAGAACAAGGAGACATTCCAAGCTCCTTTTCTAAAAGGAAGTTGTCATTTGCCAAGAAGGAAGCAAAAGGAGTAAAATTACCGATATAGTGGTAGACATCAGGAGGATGTCAACCAGGCAGCTCAAAGAGCTAACTAAAAGAAAACAGGATATGGTCCTAACCATTGTAAAAAACATTTTGTGCAAATTCTTCCTGATACTGACGTCGATAGCGATGAACTAGAAGTGTTGGCACAGGCAATTGGTGAGGATCTCATAGATCCGGAAACAGTGGTGATTGATCACTACGAGAAGAAAGGAGTGGAGATACTCCACAAACAGGTTGAAGAGATTAAGGTGAATGTGAACCAACCTAAGAATTCTCCAACAACAACTTCAAGAAGCAGGAAGTTTGATGAGTAGAACATCAAACTTTGAAGTATTTTTGCAAGATCTGTCAGAAAAGTTTGCCAAGATAACAGAAGAGATTAAAGCCTTGTCCTCTCAGTTTGATATTAAGAACAAGACTGCAACATCCTACAACAGAGAAATGACAAGTTTAACTCTCGCACTGAGAAAAATTGCAGAACAGAAAAATAAGCGGATCCAAGATATTATTGGATTTCAAATGTTTCTGGCATCAACATTTGACATCATGAATATAACATCTTCTACTGAAGATCTAATCAATGAACCAGCCTACAAAACTGTGGAAGACATGGAGAATATCATTATTTCTTTGACAATAGCCCAAAAGAATTCAAAATATGTGACCGGTCAATGGGCACCATTCCTTCATTTAGGCAGAACAATATACACGGATATCTTTACTAAGCTTCAACTGTGAGGATATGCTTTACCATTTGTCCTCTGGAGGCAAAAAGGGGAAGAAGATACAAAGGAAGGAAAACATAGGTATAGTGCAAAGAACACAACACAAGATAGAATAGGACAAAACTTTTTCTACTCGAGCACTCAGTCAAGGGAAGTAGCATTCTACCGATACAAGGTATTGTTATTTGTGAGTAAGCTTGTGAAGCTTGCGTATAGTTTTGCCACCAATGACAAAGGGAAAGATTGTTAGCAATATGAGTTGTCATTAGTGTATTTCACAAAATTCACACCGGTAAAGGGTCATCGGTCACTCACGTTACTTAGACGATACTGGTAGATGAAGAGTAGAATGTATGCACCGGTTGACTATTTCGATAGATACACCGGTAGACCGAATCAAGAAACTCCGAATCGGTCTTATGAGGCATACAGGGACAAATCGGGTATAAGGGTATACTGGTCTAACTGTAAGATAGATCTGATCCGGATTTTATGGATTAGTTTGAGTTACAACTTAAGTTAAAAGATGGATTATACGGGACATCCATCGCTTAGAAGTAGAGTTAGCTTTTTAACAGGAGTTAGCTTTATTCTTGCAGATGGTTTTGGAAGGTAAACTCCAGATCAAAGCGCATAGCTTTTTGCTGATTGCATGATTTAATGCGGAGTTTGTAGTCTGGCGGTTCTATGAGTTAAGGGTTTCATTACGATGAACTCTCATATAAATATAGGTCATGTTGATGTCAATTTTGTACCACTACATAACATATAGCAATTGAATAGTTGATATAGCATACCAAACACTCAACCCTCTCTTGAAAAGTATATACTCATGAAGAACATGAGAAAACTCCAAGGTTCCTTACACCTGTGGATACTAACTCAGTTATATTAATGTGATTTGCTGGTTAATCACGTAGGCGGGCTTACGTTGTTCACTCGGGGATGTCAAATTCTCACTATGATGAAATTTAGCTTTGCAATGTATACTCAATTGATTTTCCAATTTATATCATTTCCAACTTTGTTCTTCAAACTTCAACT
Organism: Chamaecyparis obtusa; assembly: GCA_027943335.1. NCBI lineage: Eukaryota > Viridiplantae > Streptophyta > Pinopsida > Cupressales > Cupressaceae > Chamaecyparis > Chamaecyparis obtusa. The sequence continues at coordinate 766,234 of BSBK01007175.1, read as the reverse complement.
ACTAAACTACTTCTTGCTTTACTACTACTCCTATAGAATGGAAAGATTGGCAAATGGACAGGGATCAACCTAATGAAAGCTTGCCAGCGGCGTTGCCTCCATAGATGCAATGATTCAAGGGGAATGAGACTAGATTACCACACAAAGCTTCTTAACAAGCCGCTAAGATGCTAGTGGCCTAGTATATAGATCCCTATCAAACATTTACCAATATCACCCTACAACTAGCCATCTACTTCTATCTTTTAACAACTTGAAATGAAATCCTACTTTAATTTGAGAGATGAGAAGAAACATGCAATACACCAAAATGATCATGTATATCCACCATGCAAACCACAACAATGAATAGAGAACAATTTTGATAGTATTTTGGCAACAATTCTCCAACATAACTCCTTTTACAAATGAGAACAAATGGCCTTATATAGAGGCCCAAAATTACAATGAGTGGCTAAGATTAAGAGGCAAAATCGAGGGCCAAGATTAAACCTTACAAACCCTAATTAGGGTTACCATCTTTCAACCAATTACATGAGGGCACCAACTTTGTGGGTCAATGAGAAAATTACAATAATTTGTCAACCAATGAGAACATAGGACACTTGGCATGATTTGATTGCATGCACATGAAATTGCCACCTCATCAACCTTATCTTATAAATTTATTTAATCCTTGAGATGAGGTGAAGCCTTGGATGCTTGAGCTTGCCCTTAGAAACTTTCTCATCACCACTTGAACTTGCTTGTACCTGATGTCCTGACCTCGAAAGGGTGAGGTCTCCATGCACTTGGGGTAATCCTGCCTTGGCCTCAGTGGCTTGCTTGGATGTGAACCTTTTTGCAATTTGAGAGCCTTGCTCTTGGCCACCGCCTTGAAATTAAACTTGACCTCATCAACCTATCTTCTCGCTTTCCACCTTCATTATTCTTGCCTTTTTTAACCTTCCTGGCCTTCATGTTCTTCTCCAACCTTCCCAAATCCAATCTGCAATGAAACTTGCCTCCTTACTAATGTTTTCCCTTTTGGCTAACCCTTGAATATCTTCAACTGTTTGAACTGCCACAACCTCGCCCCTTGGCATAATCATCTGTTTCCACCATAGTGGTGCAGTGCATCTCCCCAAAATTGGATTTGGTTCGACTGGCAATGCATCACCAACAATCTTGCAACCGAATAGAAGAGGTAGGACCCCATGTAGAATTGCTTCTGATTTTGCACTATCCTAAGTTGCAACTCTAAATTCATGCTAATGATCCTAACCCAATCAAACTTTCTTTTTCTATTCTCAATTCTTTCAATAAAATAGTACAACCAAAGATTAAATTGTGTACCTTGAGCGCGGCCCGTGACTCGGTTGAGAAGCACAATGAGGTCGCCATACTCTGATTTGAAATCTGACTTGGTGAGCCTTGCTGACTTGGTGACCGTCTTCTTGCCTTCGTGTAACCAACTCTGCTGTACCGTGTCCACTGCTGGGGGGTATACTGAATACATCCTTATACAATTCCACACTTACTGATCTTCTTTGCCATAGAGGATTAGCCTTCTTTCAACCTATCTCTCAATTGTATCATGTCAATGATACTGATGTTAGTGTCTTGGACTCGCTTCAATTTCGAGAAGAAGGTGGTCTTGGGCATCATATCTTCCTTGTCTCCTATTTTGGTATTAATTCGGTTCTTGCTTGCACTAGCATCCACCATCTTAAACACTTATTTCTACCCCTTCTTTCTACAGTGAGGTGGGACTACACTTATCTCTCCAAAACCCTTCCTAGGGGTGATCAAACATATTTCTGTCTCACCAATTCCTATCACACTACACTTATCTTTGCCTCTTCACCTAGTGAGATGGACTACCACTTATTTTTGCCTCTTCGTTACCTATGAATGGACTACACTTATATCTCCCTTCTCCTTCCTAGGGGTGATCAAACATATTTTTGCCTCGCCAATTCCTAAACGGAAACTACACTTATATCTCCCAACTTCAAGCCCTAATGAGATGATGAGGTGATGGAATGGATGATGCAAGCAAGAAGGGAAAGAAACCAATCAAGACAATCGAGAAATCTGCTTAATGAGCTAGCCTTCTCTCAATCTCGAAACTTATCTCCAACACCCAAACAAACAACACCAAAAACAAGATAACAATTGAAGAGATAAATTAAGTTACTCACCAATTTTGCAAATTTTCTTCATTTCTATGGCATGGCTGGAGCAAAATCTGAATCTGTAGCTTTCTCTTTCTTTATCAAACTGAGATCCTCCTTCTCAAACTGTGGCTTCTTACTAAAATTTGTGGCTCTATCAAAATCAGATCTCCAAAATTCTGCCCTTACTATATAAATCGCTGCACCCTCATAAATTGGAAGCTCCACAAAATTCTGGCCTTCATACAAATCTGCCACCCAAATTCTAAAATTTTTTCTTTTTGAATCTTGTTCCAAATAACAATGCTCACAAATCTGAGAATTTCGGATCTTAAGAAAAATCGCTGGCCTTTGATATTGCAAGCCCTCCTCAAAATTCGCTGGTCTAAGATAAATTTCGGATGCCCTTCCTCTAGCAATTCGAAACTGCTGGCCTTCATACAGATCGCTGCCCTCTTATTCAATGCCAGATCTGCCCTAACAAAATCGGGCCTGCTATTTCAACTTCACTCCTAGGGCAGAATGCCCTCTAATTCAATTTGCCACTTCCTTATGGATTAGATCTGCCTTCGTGCTTCACAAGTCCTCAAATTTGGACTGCTCCTCCCATATAATTTCGCACCTCTGCTGGGTCAAATCACTGCTCCCTTATGCAAATTTCGGTGGTCCCCAATCTATGTTCGCACCTCTGCTGGGTCAAATCGCTCCTCCCTTATGCAAATTTCGGTGGTCCCCAATCTATAACTTAATTTAATAACGACAATTAAAATATGAAGCCACTGAATCTATTTGACTGCAACAAACTAATTACTGACAACAGAGCCCCGAGCTCAAACTGCCCTGCTAGAAATAGCCATTTGCCAAAAATAGACTTACTATAAATAGTAGGTCTCTCAAACTTGAGATCCCCAATAAACGATCTTGCAAAACTTGATGACACTGTGCAGGCGCCCTGCTATACCAAGCTATGCCCAAAATAACACTTACTATAAATAGTAAGTCATCCAATCTGGCCCGAACGAAGAGCAAGCCTGACAACTAGAACCTCCAGAATGGAATCCAACTACTAGGTCTGCCAACTGACCCCCTTTGATCACCTGATTAGCTTGCGAGGGTCGCCAAACTAAACTAATCTCAAGAGACTGAAAAACGGGGACATTACAGTCCTCCCTTCCCAAGATTGCTTGTCCTCAAGCAATCAGAAAAAACAAGCAACATCATAGACCACCTGGATCCCAAAGATGGTCATAAGTAATGTCCAGATCCTCACCATACTCTTGTGAAGAAAATCCCAACATCAACAGAACAAACACCAACAAATGAGAAACTGCACTGAACAACCAAATAACTTGCATCACTGAAAACATCATATGAAGACCAACTGTAGATGCCGATGCAGAAAACAACCCAGCGGAACTCAACCCAACTGAAACATCAACTATATCAAAACTTGAGTCCCTGTCTAACTGACACTCACACCCAACCGCATTGTAGATATGACAACAACCATAGGTACCTGAGTCACTGCCACCAAATCCAACCTCTGATAAACTATCCTGGGTGTGTCGATTCTGCAAGTGGTCTAACTTGCAATTGCCAATTCCATTTGCAAAAGATGGTGCTAATCCATCCCATAATGGATGGTAAGAAACTAGAACCAGTCTACACTTGCATGAGATCAAATCTTTTACCTGTGGGTCAAAAGAAAAATGATGAGCATACCCCACCGTATAATGTCGGTAGAAAGCCCCAATCTCTGTCAATGGCTCATCATTACTCAATTGGGAATCATGAGATGGATCCAATCTCTGACTCCACATAACCACAGGTTGGTTAGGATCCTGAGTAACCCTCTCAGCAAACCCAACCTTGAAATCCCTGTGGGGAAGCATAGTAGATAAAGTCTCCACAATCTTCCCTACCAACCTCCAAATAGCACAAGAGCCTCGAATGAGAGTATCCTCAGGCACTCCGTATGAATCCTCTCGCACATCTGCACTCTCAAGTAAATACTCCATGAATGACTCGGTGTAGTAGAAATTATACGTGGAAGTGTCAACTTGCTCCCCCGCAACCCACAGCGGATCCCTCTGAAAATGTGGCACTGCCAATTGCCTAATGCTATCAGCTGTAAGAAATGTAGAAATAGATTCGCTTCCAGCAGAAGGAAGCTAATCACCATGAGACCTTGATTCCACTGATACTCCTACCTCATCCATACCTACTGTACCCATATCCTGAACATATGTGTTTGTCTCATCATCATGTCGATCATCCCCAACCGTAGAAGCCAACTCAACACCAACCACCTCAATGTGCAACCGAACTGGATTTGGGGCTGGTGTGGACCGAATATGCTCCAACTCCATGGTCACCTCCTCTAACTTAAACTGCAACTCCTAAAGAGCCCGTTGAGTGCCCTCTAAAGCTTCAGAAGTCACTGTGAGCTCCCGAGTAAGTCACTCACTCCTCTTTGTCCATCAGTGCCTCATATGCTGAACTCCCCCACTCAACTAGGTGATCTCGGTCAGCTACCAACTGTAAATAATCCTGTCTCAAAATCCACACAACATTACGCAAAGAATAGATCTCTATTAAGGAAAGGTAACCACCACTGTGCTCATCTGTCATAGGAGCACCCCAATCATAAATAGCCAACAGCTGACGAGCGACATCAAAATGCTGAAGAGTAGAAGTAATATCTCTCTCACCAACTCGCAACTGGCTAGTCACATGATGACTTTGCACAACGGGCCTCCTATGTACAACCTCAATTGCACTGTCCACACTATGGAAAGAAGCTGCATGCAACAAACTCCCCTCGAGATCACCGTATCTCTATGTACTTTCATCCGAGTACACATCTACAAACTGAGTACATACATCGGACTTGTCCTCATCTATCCCCAAGGAAGCTATTGCTGAATTCGACACAATATAATCTCCAGCTACTCTATCCTCTGCAACCACCTGACAATCCAGATCCTGGGATCCATCCTCACTCACTAACAACTCAAAGTCCTCCCCCAGGGTCTGATAAATCAAACATGTCTCGCTGCAGGAAGAATCATCCTCATGAGTCACCAAAAAAGTAACCCCATCTCTAGAAGTGGAAGCCTTGGCTATAACAAACTCTTGCCACTCATATGCTTCCCCATCCTCATTCGTGAGTCCCTATAACCAAGAATCGTTGAACCCACCACCACCGTATGACAACGTTGAGTCCACACCCAAAGTCTGATATAGAAAGCCAGAAACACTACAGCATCTATCATCCTCACTATTAACTTCAGAGATATCTGTGATGCTAGTGTCCACATCGTCTATCCGCGACTCCTCAGCTAACTCTAGCTACATACATGACTCAATGTAATCATGCGAATCAACTACACTGTGACATGGATCTATGTCACCCAACTCAGATGCAACACTCTCATCATGAGTGTCATCACTAGATAGCTCTATGCTCACATCCTCAATACAGGTAAAGACTACAGTCTCCTGCACTGATCCCACACTGCGACTGCTGTCATAAACATTAGAGCTGTCAGAGCTCATATACTCCACGTAGTCCTTAGTGTCCACATCAATAGTAAGATCTGGTAAACATGGATCCTGGGAGTCATCCAAAATCTCCTCGGAGTCATCACCCAACATCTCATAGGGGGTGTCATCTCCAATGCGGCTCATAGCATCCTCAAAAGTATCATCAGATGTGTCTATACTATCTGCATCCACATCTCCTACTAAAGCCTCAACTACTGACAGCTGACTCTGCAAACATGACTCAACGTCAGGTTGTGCACCAATAATGCTGGAGCATGAACCACCATCTACTGACTCCGCTATAATGCCCAGATCACCAACATCACAGCTAGGTGACTCCATACATGCATCGATCCCATATGAGGAAGCAGCTGCCTCCTGCACTAGAGCAACACTACGATAGCTGACATAAAAGTCTCCAATAACAACTCCCTCCACGGAAGAGTCTGAACGCTCAGTGACAACTACAACATCAGTTGCCTCTGAACTAACCGTAGCGACTACTCTGGGAGCCTCAACTTGTTGAAGCTCAATGTTGCTGTCCATCGAGGGCACTGATACATCCACATGTCCCTGTGAAATAAGTCCGTCATCAGCACTGTGGATAGGACTAGCAGGTGTCGTACTAAATATAGGTACATCTGCATCATGGGCACCTGTCGGGGAAAGCTCAAGCTTTCTTCCTTGCAATCTTGATGTCGGCCTTCTAAAGGCAGAAACCATATACCTCATTGCCCTGTCAACTGTCTCTGGATCCGACAAGCTCTCCGCCAATCTCTGTTGATGAAGCCTAAGTCTTTCCATACTTTCTATCAAGGCATTTATTTCCTCTCTTTTTCCCATACTGCTACGCCGACTCCCAGAACTAGGCCTCCTGTATTTGTCCATAGCTAGGAAAAGCGGGAGTGCTGTTCACTCTTAATATAACATCAGAATAGAAAAGATTTCATACCCCACAGGATGGTAGGAAACACGCTCTGATACCACTGTAAAGAGCCTGCCTGGCTCTTTGTAACAAATTGTCTTGAACTTCTAATTTGGTTTGCAAACACTTCTTGTTTTTTGATTTAATTGAAAATTTTAAATCTTTCCAGCATCATGATAACAATTAAAATAATTTATTGCAAACTTTAACTTCAACACAATTAATTTTTTTAATCTTTGCAAACTAACAACAATTAAAAATGATAATAAACTGACACCTTATTGCAAAGATCTGAATGAAGTATCAAAACCCAGCCAGCTAAGAATATTAGCACATTCTTCAAAGGATGAACTGCTGCCAACTTATTAAATGGTGCATATAGGCAAGATGCATAGCCTTGAAGTGAGCTGGCTGTACGCTAGGAGGAGGCGTGAGCTTCTAGGGATGGAAGTGCAGACTTCCTCCAATCAAAACATGGACCTGTAGCTTTAACGCGACCCTCCTCAAACAATTCCACAGCCTTAATACCAAACCCAGCTCCAACAAATACAACCGCAATTCCCTTATGCCAAAATGATAGCCAAATTGGAGATAATCCAGCCTCCAAGAATTCGATGGTTGTAGAATTTCGAATTCAGATTTAAATATTTTCCAGCTTGATGTAATCGCTCCAAACTTCACACTCTTGATTTACCTCAGCATCAAGATTGATAACTAGAGATTCATTAAGAATTTTCAGAATTCAATTTGCAAAATTCATCATCAATCAGTGATGATTTAAATTGCCAAACTTCACACTCTTGATTTACCTCAGCATCAAGATTGATAACTAGAGATTCATTAAGAATTTTCAGAATTCAATTTGCAAAATTCATCATCAATCAGTGATGATTTAAATTGCCAAGAGAGGAATCAGTCCTCAAACCCTAGCCATTTCTCATAGCCAAGAACTTCATAAAATTTTTATCAAATGAATAATGGATGAGTAAAGTGCTTTTTCGAGTTGAATATATAAGCTTTTTGAAAAAGCTTCAACTTTACTTTTTTCACTTAAGTGGCTTCTTCAACACAACATCATTTTATAACATTAAAGTTATAAAGTCATAAAGTTATTAAATTAAAATAACTTAATTTAATAACGGCAATTAAAATATGAAGCCACTGAATCTATCTAACTACAACAAACTAATTTTTGACAATGGAGCTCCGAGCTCAAACTGCCTTGCTAGAAATAGCCATCTACCAAAAATAGACTTAATATAAATAGTAAGTCTTTCAAATTGGAGATCCCCAATAAACAATCCTGCAAAACTTGATGACACTGTGCAGTTGCCCTGCTATACCAAGCTATGCCCAAAATAACATTTACTATAAATAGTAAGTCATCCAATCCTTCCCAAACAAAGAGCAAACCTGACAACCAAAACCTCCAGAATGAAATCTAACTACTGGGTCTGCCAGCTGACCCCCTCTGATCACCTGATTAGCTTGCAAGGGTCACCAAACTAAGCTAATCTCAAGAGACTGAAAAACGGGGACATTACAAAGCTCTGGCTGTAAGAAACTCTTGCCACTCATATGCTTCCCTATCCTCATCCACGAGTCCCTGTAAAAAAGGATCTTGGGACCCACCACCATTAGATGATAACGCTGAGTCAACTCTAAATGTCTGATATAAAAAAACCAGACTCAGTACAACTCACATCATCCTCACACCTAACATCAGAGGTATCCACAATGCTAGTGTCTACATCGTCTAACTGATACCCTCTACTAACTCTGGCTGCATACATGACTCAATGTCATCATGTGAATTATCTACAATGTGGCATGAATCTATGTCACCTGACTCATCTGTAACACTCCCATCATGAGTGTCATCACTGGATAGCTGCATGCCCACATCGTCAATACATGAAAAGATTGCTGTCTCCTGTAGTGACTCAACACTATGACTGTTGTTGTAAACATTAGAGCTGTCAGAGCTCATATACTCCTCGCAATCCTCAAAAATAACACCATCATCTAAGGTGTCAGAATCCACAGTGGTGTCTATGGCATCCTCCACTTTCACACTATCCACGACATCAACAACAGGCTCACATAAAGGACTGTTGTCTTGGAAATCAGAACCTGTGTCACTAACTCCGATAGGCTCGGAATGCTGAAACTCAGTACCACTATCTGCCAACAAGACTGGCACATCCACATGTCCCTGTAAAGAATCTTGAACATCATGTGTGCAAATAGGACTAGTGGTTGTCCTACTAAGAATAGGATCATCTCGACAATGATCAGTAGCTGCAGAAAACTCATCATGAAGATTTCTGGACGTCTCACCTATGAAAACCTCTTGTTTCTCTTCTTGCATTCTTCGTGAGGATGACTTCTTGAAGAAGGAAACCATAAAACTAGTTGCCTTGTCAACAGTCGCCGGATCTGAAATTTGTGGTTTTAGCCTTTCCTGTGTTAGGCTGAATTTCTCCATTTCGTTTTCCAAGACACTTGTTTGTTTTCTAAGACATGACACATTGCTCAATTGGTTTCCATATTTACTTGGTTTTCTGTATTTATCCATGACTGAAATAATCTGCGAGAGTGCTGATCACTCTCAAAACAACCGTGGGAACTCAAAATTTCCAACCGCGCAGGATGCCAAGAAACTGCTCTGATACCAATGTAAGAACCCTGCTGGTTCTAACTTCTGAAACCCAATTTCAAACTTTTTGAGATTTCGTCAAACAATTGGCTTGCAATGTTTAAGTTCTGATTTCTGAATGTAAGTGTGTTTCTTTTGTTTGCATTTGAATGGGTTTGCAATTTCTTAACATATAACAATTTATGAAATAAACTATTCTTTCCCAAATCCAAACATAAATATTCCAATTTAGGTAATATGAAATCAGATTGCATAGGACAACAACGATTTAAATTTGAGAAATAAAAATAGTCACTAATTATTGAGACTTGGAATGATTGAAATTTGTAATTGTTGTAATCCTCTTGTAGATATCGTAGCTTCCTGAAAAAGATTAATGCTGTCTCAATGTACAAATGCGGGCCCTTGGAAATAGATTGCAGGTAGTACAATATGAAGCCGAGCCTTTAATGGTATTACGACAGGGAATGAGAGTGAACGCAACCTTTGATTGTTGCTGCGGCAGCCTCTATATCCAAACACAAACTTCAATTATCATGCAATCTGCCATTAATAAACAGTCTCCAATCTTTGCGGTATAATCTTGAACCCAAACACTGAAAACTAACCACAATTCAACTACAATTTGAGCACAATCATTATCTCTGAATGAGATTATCCCTAGCACAATTCACTGGAAAAGAACCACCAATTCAATGTGCAATTACTTAGAAGAATTCTCAATTCTTCCAACTTCCAAATGCTGAAACCCTTGGTTCTACATTCATCACAAATTCATAGAATAACAAAAGCTCAATCAACATGATGAAAAAGAACTCATGTGAGTCTTTTATAACCTTTGTGGGAGAACTCACACATTTCCAGCCAATGTGGGATAAATATGCTTTTTCCTTTAAATAAATCATTTACTCCAATACTTCAATTAATACCTTGGCTTTAGCTTCCATGAATTAATTAAATAAATGGCCATTTCCAATGATGACTCAACCCTCAACTTAAGTGAAATTATAAAGTTAAAGTATAACTTTATAATAAGCCGTTAAATGATTTAATAATAATTTGGCCACTAAAATAACAAGTGCCATGTAGTGGTTAGTACTTGCCTAATTTAATAATTAATTGTAATTCTAATATGAAATATAATTTTGATTTTAATTTTAATAAAATTACTATATCTTATTAATATAATTCTATTTAATATATAATTATAATAAGAAATTTGAGTTTTAAATATAACTAGTATAAAATTTTAATCTCTAGTTTTAATAAATGTTCCTTATAAGAAGTTATATCTAATTATTGTAATAAAAAAAATTAAGTTTAACATTTTAATTTATAGTGTCCAATAAATACATAAATTATTTCACTTTAATATCTTATTTAAAATTATTGATAAAATATTTTATACTTAATTTTAACTAGATTTTATTTTTTGAGAAATAATTTATTATTATAAAATAAAATATTTATTTACTATGTTTAATTTAAATTATAATATTTTGTAAGGGAAAATATATCACACATTTGTTTACCTAAATATTTATTAATGCATAATTAACATATAATTAATTTTAAAATATTTAAAATATATATATAAATGAGAATAAATATATATTATATTATATCATATATTTACATTAGAAAAAATGAGTTATATACTAAAATAAACTCATGTAATATAATTTAAAATTTAAAATTTTTAATATACAATTAATATAAAAAAGAAAAATATTAATGAAAATCCTGTTAAAGACAAAAATTGTTTCCAAGCCGAAAACTTAAATATAAACTTAAAAATAAACTTAAATATAAACTTAAATACAAACTTAAAAATATTGCATTTTCATTATATTAAATATAAAGTGTACAATAAATAGCAAATGTGGTAAATTTTAATTGGTTCATCGTGTAATAAGACTTCAAATGATTTAGCCAATCAAATTACCAATAAATAATTTTTAGATATTATAAACTTAAAAATATTGCATTTTCATTATATTAAATATGAAGTGTAAATAAATAACAAACGTGGTAAATTTTAATTGGTTTAGAGGTATGGTTTTAATCACTTGTTAAGGAAAGGAATTCAAAAAATGATGCAATAGTACTTTCTTAGCCTATCGGCAAGTACTAATAATAACTCCCAAAATACTTATCCTTTAAATATGTCGTCTTAAACATGAGTCACACCTATTAATTCCCCATGTGACCAAATGCCCTTTACAAAAATAGAAAGGGTCCTTCTCGAACAACATGAGGCTTACTATAAATAGTAAACATGACAAAAGAATAGCAAATGAAGTCCAAATGACGCCAATCGAAAGCCAAACCAAAACATACTGAATCCTAAAGTAGATGCCCATTGAAAGAGACCCTCTGTCCATCTTCTAGCCATCCATCCATAGTCATGGTCATGCTAAAAAGGGGACATTACAGTAGTTCCATGCTCTCATCCTCCACATAGGAGAAAATTGTTGTCTCCTGCACTGACTCATCATTATGATTGCTGTCATAAAAATCAGAACTGTTTGAACTCATATTCTCCTTGCAATCTTCAAATACAACCCCATCATCTAATGAGTTAGAACCCATAGTGGCATGAACAACACTATTAAGAAGATCAAATAAGGGACTTCTGTCCTGAAAATCAGACCTTGTGTCACTGACATTTTCAATAGCACTAACTGATGGAAGGCTGCCATCAAGGGTAGTCAACATGTCATCATCATTTTCCTGTTCACTAACTCTTGTTTCATGATGATGCTGGGACTTGGTGTTGCTGTTCTGTAACAAATCAGTCATATCTGTGTGTCCCAATGACTAGTCTCCAACATCATTGATGCAAGGTGGATTAGTGGCTGCCCCACAAAGCACAGGATCAACTCCACAATGATCAGTAGCTACGGAAAACTTATTCTGAAGATTTTTGGATGTCTTACCTATGAAAACTTCTCGTTTCTCTTCCTGCTTTCTCTGTGAGGGAGACTTTTTGAGGAAGGAAACCATAAACCTAGTTGCCTTGTCAATAGTCACTCAATCTGAAAGTTTTGCATTTAGCCTTTCTTGTGTTTGCCTCAATTTCTCCATTTCATTTACCAGGGCACCTGTTTGTTTTCTGAGACGTGATACACTGCTCAACTGGTTTCCATATTTACTGGATTTCCTATATTTGTCTATGATTAAAATAACCCGCGAGAGTGCTGATCACTCACAAATCAAGTGTAAGAACTCAAGATTTCCAACCCCGCAAGATGGTAGGAAACTGCTCTGATACCACTGTAAAGAGCCTTGCCAACTCTATGTTGAAGAATTTTTTTTTTTTGTAAAAAGTTTTGCAATTTTTTTTAGTTTTTGAGATATAAGAAATGTAATGTAATTTTAAATTTTAAAGCACAATTCTTATTTCATAATATTATTTGCAAACAATTCAATTTTGCGAATATACATATTTAATATTGTTTTATTATTAATAATTCCAATATCAAATGTGCACCTTAGCATATATGCAAATCACTGCCACCAGGAAATTACAAACGCAGCCTTCCTGAAGAAAAATGCAATATCTATTGGTGGTTGACGCAAGCTCTGGAAGTCAATGCAACTTCCAATTTAAAAATCATAGCCCATTAAAAGACTAACGCTGCTCAATTCTGGAGATGGTAGCCTCCACTAATCTGATCGCACCTTATAAACTAGACGCAACCCTCAACATGTAAAACGGAACAATAGTGAACAATTTTGATATACAGCAGCACCAAAATTGTAAACAGCATAATTAGAATTAATTCTCTGATATTCTGAGCACAATTCACATCTTTCAGTGATTCAAAGTGCAGACAAAATATGAATCAGTCCTCACAAAACCCTTGTTGTAATCCTTGAGCAAATTCTCCATGAAATTAAAACAATAGCCAAGAATGAATTGCTTTTGCACTAAGCATTGCTTTTATAATAAAAAAATATCTTCTTCGAGACACCAAAGGCAAAAAGCTTCTCTCACACACATTTCACTTAAATGCCTTTTGCGTTTTTCTTAGGCAAATATTTGAATAACAATTTATTAACTCCCTTTGGCTCTAGAAACGACTTTTTCATCAATATCATAATATACTGACACACAAGGTCATCGTTTCCTGTGCCCAAGATTTAAAACTTTTCAACCCGGTTCCAATGAGCTATGACACTAAGGTGACCAATATTTAATACCAGCAAAAATAGCAACCTTAGTGTATATAATTAAAAAATAATCATAATTCACTTTTCTTGCGAAAATGACTGAATAAGCATCAAAATCGAAATTTGACAGCACAGGCATAATCCTGATGGAGAAAAATGATGAATGAATTTGACGGGGTGGCTTACTAAAAATAGACTTTCCTTCCAAGATTCTTGGAGCCCAAACTGGAAGCCAAAAATAAAAATTGAGAGCATCATTCAACTCCTCTAACTTATCTGAGCTCATCGGAACCATCCATTGACTTACTATAAATAGTAAGTTCCACCAAATGGAGCCATAACCCTCAACAAGGTTGTGATGAGCCCAACTGGCTCTCAATTACAAACTGACTTCTAAGTCTATTTTATTCGCAAATTATATTGAATTTTATAATATTTATATCCTTTTTTGCAATTTTCCCCAACTTGAAATATTCATTGACATATATCAGAAACTTATTACTTTTAATTGTTCAACAACAATTCTTTCATAAGCTTGAATCTATTTAAATTCAATACAAATATTAATCAAAAGGCAGCACCTTATTTAACAGCTCCAATATAATTGATGCCACTTCCAACAAATCCAACGCAGCATCTAGGGATGAAGTCGCAGCTCATAAACAAATACACTAGCTGGTAATTTTCACATCCTTGCTCTTGACGGTTAGTATCACCATCAATCATGAAGACTTGTCTGCAACAAACAGCAGCCGACTCCCAAACCTTTCAGCCTGTACCGTACAGCATGTATGGCTTTGCAAATTCCGTACGGTAGCTGGTAAATTCCGTACGGTATTGTCTCCTATGCAAACTCAATTCAAATCTGCAGAATCACTGCTTCCGAACACTAGCAAAGCTTGATAAATCAGTAAGAATTCGATATTTTCTCCATGAATGAAGACCAAACAATCAAACCCTCGTATTTCCTCAAGAAATTTTGAACTCTTCCTCTAGACAAACTTTTAACTTCACAAATTTTATCAAATGATCAATTGGTAATGAAAATCGATTTCTCCCTTGGCTTATAAAGTAAAATCAAAATCTTCCTCAATACACTTCTCATTAAAGAAGTGTCATCAACACACCATTGAATTATAACATTAAAGTATATGAAGTTATTAAATTAAAATAACTTAATTTAATAACCTTAATTAAAACATGGTGCGACTGAATCTCTCTGGCAAAAACAATCTGACTATTGACAACAGTATCCTGAGCTCACACTGTCTTGCCAGAAATAGAAACCAGACCAAAATAGACTTACTAGAAATAGTAAGTCTCTCGAACTGGAGGTTCTGCATAATCAAACTTGAATCATTTGAAACCATTGCACAGGCGCTCTGCTAAACATAGTAATGCCGAAAATACCACTTACTATAAATAGTAAGTCCACCAATTTGAATCCAACGAAGAGCAATCCTGGCATCTGAAATCTCCAGAGTGGAATCCAACCATTGGCTCTGCCAAACAATCCCCTTTGACAACCTGATTAGCTTACGAGGGTCACTGAAACAAGCTAATGCCAAGGCCTAAAAATCAGGGACATTACAAAGGTCCTCTAATGACCAGTATTAGCCTCCAAGGACCCAGTAATAGCCATCCTCTATCATGGTCATGCTAAAAATGGGAACATTACACATTAGCAGACTGCAATCAAGATCTTTTTATTCAATCTAAAGTATTTGGGTATTACATGTCTTTTCTTTTTACAATAAGTACACAATTTTCCATGTTTCTTGGCATCAAAGGAGAGCAAGTATTGTAGAAAGATATAGAAGATAAATTTTAAAAACTGTTTCTTTCTCAAAGAAAGCTGTTGAAACTTGAGACAGACAAGCCATTGTTGAAGAAGCGCTTCAACTTATCAATGTAAAGAAAAACTGTTCAACTTTGAAGTGTGCAGCAAGTTTTGCTTTTGCCTGTTGTGCTTCATTGGGTGCAGATCAAGTGTCTCAATGTTGGATATTTCAACTCTCGAACTTGGGGTTCCTGTAAGCAATGAGATTTGTATTAGATATAATACAATAGTTGACAACACTTTGTATACATGTAGTTATTGCTCATTTAAATGCTGCCTTTTTTGGTTGTATTTATGATAAACTAATAAAGTTTCTCACTATTTTATTGGCCTAATCTATTCAGCACATCCCATCTTTTTTGTTCATATGCTTAACCCATGTACTACTAAGTAATTTATTTTTGGAGACTCTTTACTTTCTCTGCCTTTTGTCTGTGTTCCTCTATGAGTTTTTATACTGAGTGTCGTGAAGCTATAGCTTGACAACTTTTTTTTCGTGATTTTATTCAGCCTATGAATGAACTAGTAATTGATTGACACTCAACGGGTATCCGCTGAATAGGAAGATAATTAGTTCTAGATTTGATCTAAAATTTTCTGTACTCCTTACATATGATGAAGAAATTCATAGTTCGCAGACTTGGACTTGGAGAGTACTTGGAAAGCCCAAAACTTTCAACTCGGCAAAAACTCGACAAATACTCAACAAAAACTTGACAACTTAGCAAGTACTAGAAACCAAAATCTCTTTAAAAGACATCTTTTTTTGTAAAATTCAATTACAAAATGTACTAAATTAAATTTGACATCTCCAAAGAGAAAATGCATGGTTTTATAGCAAAAACATGTGAAAAATGCATTTTAACCAGTGTTTTACCTGCATCGACATTTTTACCCACATTTTCTTGTGCCTATAAAAACGCGAGAGTAAAACTTGTGAAAACTTGCCCAGCAAAAAAACTAGAGAGTACTCGGCAACTTGGAGAGTACTCACAGAGTTTGCAAACTATGGAAATTGATGGGAGCATTATTTGGTGTATGCAGATTGAAAACTGCACAGGTGTGGATTTACTTTGCAGCTTTGATGGTAATGCAGATGTAAATGTTGCAGCAGGGCAGGCAGAGTCATTTCTTTTGAGGTAGATAATATGACATAGAATCCTGATATTTGTATTGCGATTTTTTAGAGAAGCAGGATATCATAATGGTGTCTTTATGCCTTTATTTTGTATGAAAGAATCTTTTGATTATTCTTTTCTCAGCAACATATCCAGTGTTGGCCCCTTGCATGCCATTTGAAAAATTCTAATTTCTAGCTACAAAATAAATGGAAAATTGAAAGGATCAATAAATAGGAAGTAAAGGATATAGAGTTGAAGAAGATACTACAAAACATATGCCTCCTGAGAGAAACTGTATATATTGTGTTACTTGGATTTAAGGGTGTGGGCATATTGATCATAATATGATAATTGTGTCCATCTTTAGATATATATTGTTTAAAATTCTTTCCAGAAAATAGTTCTCATTATTTGTTTCTAACTTGTCTGAAAGGCGAATGATTTCAAGAAGAGGCTTGCATCTGGAAAGTTTTAAAGATATGACATTCAAACTTGTCAAGTCTGGCATGGTTTCATCAACTCCAGTTCAAGTATCATTGGAAGATCCTGGGGTTACTACAATTATGACAAACATAATATCTCACACAAGTATATTTGAAATACCATAGAAATAGATTCATTATTGCTTTTATAAATACATCTATACCATCCTTGGTTTTCCTGTAGCTGGCTTCTGATAGAAAAAATAAATATTCTACTTTGATTGCTATCTGTAATTATTTTGTTGTATGCTTGAACTGTGTTTGACAAATGAATGGATTTTAAGCAGGTCAAAGGAGAGTTTCAGGATCATTAGTTGTCATTGATGTTTCTAAACAAAGTGAGGTTAGACTTTGTCAGAGTTTATTTGTTATTTTTCTTTGAACAGTTTCTTGAATTAGTTATCACTAGTTGGCATAATAAAAAAAAATCTTAAAAGCCTAGATATAAAATCTTCATGGAATTGAAATTTGAAATCTTAGATGGCTATGTTATGAGAATATTATATTGTGTTGGCATATCAACTTACTTTTATAAGGATATTTCCTGGTTGAAAGGAAAGGATTTGCAGGGCTGATTCTTTCCTTATTTTTCACTTACAACAAATCTAGATTCTAATTGGAGCCCTGCTATATAGGATGGCTTCTCAGTCATGGTATCCCCCATGGTACACATACAAAATGCAAGTGGTCTTTCTCTAGAGCTGCATTGCCGACGGCCACAGCAAAGAGAGGATGAAGGTGTCGTGGTTCATCTCAAACATGGAGAGAGTATTGATGATTCAATGGGATCGTTTGATGCTTTAAAATTCTCTGGTGAAATGAGGAAAGCGTTGTTATCTTTCAGTCATGGTAAGCTCGGCATTTCTGGGAAGCATCCTTTCTTTGGAACACATTCAATTGCTTAGAGCGTGAAAAGAAAAAATCTTATACAAGATTTTAATGTTTGTCAAAGGTGACTTTTCTTGTAAAACTATTTTATTTGTTTTATGGTACAGAATACACATCCGCAGAAAGGGTTCTTTATTTTTATCAACTATATCTGGAAATTTCTTTGAAATTTGGATTTTGTATTTATTTTAGAAATAGAGTAATCACAATACATGAAATTGTGCGGGCCAGTGATCAGATCAGCTGATCTGTAACTCACAACTATCAAAATTATACATTCAGATGTGACATACAGCACAAACTGTCATATGTCTAAACCATAAAGTTACTAAACAGCCAAACAGTAATGTGAAGCATCATAGTAACAGCAGAATATTGACATAGTACAGCATACTAGCACCAAAACAGTGACAACTCCTACGGAGCACAACAGATACTATCCTAGTTCCTACTGTCACTATAATCTTCCCACTCCCAGTATCCAAGAGTGGGGGATACAACAGATAAATCTTCAGTAGAGCTGATTTCTTCAATGTCCAAGTTTCTTTTATTTTTGAAATGGGTCCTGTATTGGTGCTTCTTTTCTTTCTTGTTATCCACTTATTTCTCTTTTCCTTTTTCATTATATAACGGAAGAGCATAATCAATATAATATAATATTATATGAATGCAGTAACATAATAATACAATATGTAATCAAATATTAAATATAATATTTTAATATAATAATATAATTATAATCTAAATAATAATATAATTATAATATAATATTTTAATTATATTATAATATAATATAAACAAATAAATAATATTAAAAGATATATAAATAGATGAATAAAGAATAGAAACATATCAATTCCCTTAGTCGACAAAAACTTGTTGTGAGTTGTCTTTTCCTTCGTGTGAATGGTATTAGTCGACCAAGATAGTCACCATAAGAAGACAAAGACAAAGAATCAATATTCAATATTGATAATAAAACTCACAGCGAAGGTCTAATCCAGGCAATGATCTCTGTAAGAAAGCATCGAGCAAGCATTCACTAATATCAAATCAATTCAACAATGAAATCAAGGATTATCGAGTAGAGAACACATCACTATCAATCAAAATGTCTAAGCATTATATCTGGTCATCCTCATTCCATAATATACATTTTCTAATGGCTATAAAGAAATATCAACTATGCTGTTAGCGAGAAGCTTACACAGTCCATGTTAGACTATAGGGATAGCCACATATTAATATGTTTGGGACTTATACATCGGCTGTCTCCCTCCATGAATGAGATTTACATATTTCACCAAATAGGAAGACGATGGCTTGACTAAGACAAGGAAACAGTTACAAACATCACTTGATGATAATGGTATACATATTTTAAAGTCCACAAACAATATCAATGTAATTTATATCGAAGATGGTTGTTCGCTGATACTCACATACAATTTGTATGAATGATATTGATATGGAATAACATTGAAAACCCAAGCAAGGACTCCATCAGCCTCCCAACATAAATTATGATAGTTAGATGCCTAACCGAGATGGATGGATGACATAGTATATACAAATTCAACAGGATTGCATAATACCAGAGATAAATGAAATACAACAACAACATGAATATAATCACATTACACCATAAATGACAGAATGATATATCTTTTATTGCATAATAATATCATATCACTAACAACGCCTAGGAATGTCCTGAACTTCATATACATAGTGCTTGGTAGTTGGTTAAGACTGACAACTGTTGGCAATTGACACCGTTTCAAGACAACTATTTAATTTAACTAAGACAATTATTATTGATGGCATAATTACCGTCTACATCATCCCCCCCCCAAAAAATTTTCGTCTTCCAGATGACACAAACCAAAATGGGGAACATACAACAAACATAAGCAAATCACTGGGATGGTTGAGAGGATGTCCCTGGAGTAGCCGAGGCAGTAGCACGCGGGAGTTGGGATCGAAGAAGCCTTGAGTCTCTTTCTTTAACAAGTTGCTTCTCCCTGGCTGCTTTTAACAACCTCAGGACATCCATGAGGTCTTTCTCTGTAGTGGCTAACTTCTGCTCCTCCATCCGCATTGTCCTCTCTTGGTTCAGCTTAGTGTCCAGTTCTTGTACTCTCTTCTGTAGGGCCTCCTTGTTTTTTGCTTTGTGGGCCTGCCATGTGGTTCTCTGTAGATGCAAGAATGTATCCCTAAACCTTTGTTCCATCCGGATGAGAGTATCCATCATACCAAGCTGTTCTCCATATCCAACCACGATTTGTGGAGTACCCCAGTCCCTCTCTCTGTCCTTTAAATCTATATCAGACCACCCTTGCCCTGAGAGGTGCTCACTGAATTATGTGTGATAACCCTCCATCATAAATTTCAGCAGTGCTTCAGCTACCAAAGTCAAGCGTGAAGAACCCAACTGGCTCTATGCTGAAAATAACGATTTCCAGATTGTTTGCAAGTTGTCCTTTCTTGTTTTGATAATTATTTGTTCTTAATAATTTTTGCTCAAATACAAGATTCAAATTAATCACAAGAAAGAAGATATTTCAAAAGGAAACTCATCATTAGGCTATTAACTTCTTTCTTCCTCATTAAAGATTTCTATAGGCAATTACATAATTAATAATAGATTGTAAATCAGATATGAACCTGTATGTTTGAATTTTCAGCACACCATATATCTTCCAGTACAATCTGAAACTTATTTGGAAATTAACCAGCTTGATAACGTGCTGCTATCTTCTAATGACAGTGACCAACACCCTAAACAACCTCCATGCAGCTCTACTGGAAATTACTACTGACTGTAACTGCACGCAGCCCCCTTGAATATGCATCAAAATCCCTTAAAACATTACGCTCCCCTTTATACAGCACCCTTAACAAACGCAGACCTTAGGATGAAACTCGCAGCCTTCACAACACCCAACAGTCCATAAAATGCAGCCCAAGAATAGCTCACACTTTCCAGAATTGAAATCGCAGCACCTTGAAATTAAAACACTGCTCCTTACAGGCAATACGAACTCTAGAATTAGCTTATACTGATCAGAAAACTTGCACAATTAATTAAAATACAGATTCAACGTAGTGTGTAGTAAAATCAGAAGCTTTTTGTCATTTATTCAAGTCCCAGACCAAACCCTCGATTTCTCTTCTCAAATTTGATTTTCTCTTGTAATACTTCAGCAAATTAATTTGAATTTGTCACATCAATCCTCAGCAAGAAAACAAATCCAACCCCAGGAGAATAAATTGATTTGCTTGCAGAATAAACTCCTCAGAATTCCAGGATACATCAGCACTGGATTAAAATTTAGAATCAGAACGAGCTCTCTCCTGGAAGAAGACCAAGCTCAATAATCTCAAAAGAACTCTCTCCAAAAGCTGAAGACCGAGCTCAAACCCTAGCTTCCAAAGCCAAGCAAAATTCTTTCACAAACAAAATATCAAATAATCAATCGGTAAATGAAAGTGCTTTTTCGAGTTGTACTTGTAGCTTTTTCGGAAAAAGCACAATTTCACTTTTTTCATATAAAAGGGTTTTAAATGATAATTTCACTTTATAACATTAATGTTATAAAGTACTTACGTTATTAAATTAAAATACTTTAATTTAATAACAAAAACTTTAAAATCAAAGCCACTGAATTCTGCTAACTGGAACAGACTCATTTCCGACACCAGAGCCCAAATGCCAACTGCCCTGCCGGAAATAACCCACTGCCAAAAATAGCCAGCTGCTAAAAATAGACTTACTAAAAATAGTAAGTCTCTCAACCTGGAGATCCCTTGAAGCTGAATCCTGAATCATCTGTCACTCTGTGTAGACACCCTGCTAAACTCGGCCAAACCAAAAATACCACTTACTAAAAATAGTAAGTCAACCAAATTGACCTGAACGAAGAGCAGACCTGATAAACTGAATCCCCAAAATTGAATCCCAACACTGGCTCTGACATTTGACCCCCTCTGATCACCTGATTAGCCTGCGAGGGTCGTCAAACCAAGCTAATCCCGAAGTTTGAAAAATGGGGACATTACATCAAGGATCCCATATCCAACTCTTTAGCTCTTTCCACCATGTCCCACGTGGCTGGAGCCATAGTTTTGAGCTCCATAAGGAATCGTTGAGCATAGTCCCCAAAATGAGGGGCGTGACTTCCTTCTGCCGCCCTTAGCTCTTGTTCCTCAATATGCTGACTCTCACCATCTATTCCTGTACTTGGATGACCTTGGTTAGCTCCTTCCTTGGGCTGTCCCATCATGAGAGTAGGTGAGGGCGGTGGGATATCCTCCACCTCCATTTGGGATTTTGCTAGAAGGTTGTCTGCTTCTGAATCCATTCCACCATCTCCTTGCTCTTTCTCTGGAAGTGCGGTACGAGGTGGTGCCATTGTGGTATTAACCCGCTCCTTCGTTGTTGCCATGGTGGTAGTAGTCACTACTGTGGATGGAGTGGCTATTGGGTGAGGGGTTGTCAGTGGTGTCTGTGTGATCAGGAGTCCAATTGGCTGTACTGTCTTGACTTCGTTTGAGGTGGTGATCCTTATGGTATGAGTTCCCTGTCTAGTCAATCTCAAATCCACTACCTTGGCTTGTGGTATTTTTTTGGGTGGGACCAAGTGGGCTACAAATGACAATTGGGATGGTGTGAATGCTATCCGTTTTCTCCCCAATTTGGAAAGGATGATGCCCTCCCTGTAGTCGCTGTCTCTCCATCACCAACTGTCATGCCTACTGCCTTGCTACTGCGTATTGCCATGCCGGCTACCATGTTGGTGCCTACTGCCATACTACTGACATCCACTTTCGTACTGCTATCTCCAGCTACCATGCCACCCATTGCCATACCAGTGTCACCAGTTGCCATTTTGCTGCCAACTCCACTGTCCACTATCATGCCTCCATGTTGGCATTCTTCCTGTCGTCCATCTATCTTGCTTCCTCCACCTGTGCATCCAACTCCCTCTGTACAGTTTCGCTGTCAGCCGAGCTATGACCCTTGTACGATTCCTACCAACGACCCTTGTCGTACGATCACCTCCTCCACTTCTTTCGATGACTCTCCTGCCGCTTCCAGTCTAGAGTGGCAAGGTGCTGATCTAAACTTGTAATGTCCCCATTTTAAGCGTGCATTGGAGTTAGTGGATTTAGCCTATCATTAGGTCCTTGTAGGCTAATACTGGTGATTAGAGGACCTTGTTTTTGGTTTTGGCCCCTTTTTGAGGGACTTACTATTTATAGTAAGTCAACTTATGGTTCTATTGAGCTCAGAGGATTTAGAGGAGTTATATGATGCTTTAGATTTTATTTCTGGCTTCCGATTTGGACTCCAAGATTCTTTGAGGGAGCATCTATTTTTAGTAAGTCACCCCGTTAGGTTCATTCATCATCTTTCATCATCAGTATCACTTTTGTGTTGTCAGATTTTGATTCTGATGCTTTTTCAGTTGTTTTCGCAAGATGGGTGAATTATGATTATTATTTAATTAAATCGGCTAAGGTTGCCATTTTTATTGGGAATGTATTCTAGGCATCTTAGTGTTATAGCTCGTTGGAACCGGGTTGAGAAGTTTTAAATCCCGAGATCATAAAATAGGGACCCTATGTGTCAGAATAGCATTATTTTAATAAAAGGGTCATTTTCAACATTAAAGTGAAGAGAAATATAATAGTTTATTATATTTCAAATGTGCACATAAAGAAAAGTCTTTTGTAAGTGAAAAGTGTGTGAGAGAAGATATCTTTTATTATAAAAGCAATGCTTTGGGCAAAAAACAATTAATTCTTGACTTATAAATTTTATAAAATTTGGTTGTGAAGAAGATGGCTAGGGTTTGAGGATTGATTCCTCTCTTTTGACAATTTGAATCATCACTGATTGATGGTGAATTTTACAAACTGATTTCTAGAAATTCATACTGAATCTGTGAATGTAAATCTTGGTGCTAAGGTATACCAAGTTTGTGACGATTTGAACAACTACAACAGAGATTGAGAGTTTATTAATTTGATTCAAAATTCTCTAAGTGTTCAATTTAACTGGAGAGCTGCATTATCTACCTAGAGGCTTGCGTCTCCATACTAGAGGCCCACATTCCTTTCCTAGAGGCCTGCATAGCATTTCATGAGACCTGCGTTTCATTACAGGTAGCTGCGATTTATATTTGGGAGGCTGCTAATTATTTTCTGAGGATTGCAAGGCTTCATAGTGGCTGCGTACCATTTCTCATTGGCTGAGAAACATTTCCAGCTTGCCACATTTCATGAGAAGGTGCCAATTTGTATTTATTTATTGAAAAGTTGATTAGACAATTTGCAAATTATTAAATTTGGTCCTTTTTTGTGAAGTTTTGAAGTTAGAATAAATTGTTATTTATTATTATTCAATTCTACAGAAATTCAAAAGGTCAAATATTATCAAAACAAAACAAACTTGCAAGCAAATCCAAAAATAAATATTATCTTCAGCAACGAGCCAGGTGGGCTCTTTACAAAACTCTTCCTCATCCTTTGAACTGGGAGAGGTATCCTGGGTGTCTTGTTCAGCCATTTCTTCCTCCTTCGAGATGCCATTTTCATCCTCCCCCTCCTCCGTATTAGTTGTAATCTCATGTCTAACCTTCTTCCTGAGGGGTTTAGGACCTCTTGGTGAAAATGTATCTAAGTGTAACTAGTAGCTCATGGTAGGCTCGTACAATTCCACTTGATTTGCAGGGATGAAAGCACCCCAATGTTCCGGTGCCACCTGTGTGAGGCACGTCCAGGAAGAGTGCGATAGCATGATGTGGCATATAAAATGTTTTATGCCTCAACTGCAAAAACTCCCTAATCCTATCAGACAAGTATACTTTACCATTGCTTATCCCACTCATGAGACGTAACATCCACATGGCAATGTCAGAAGCTCTACTACCTCTTGTGAGTTTTCATTTTAGTAAATCCATGATACATCTCCATTCGGGGGAGGATATGAAGGATTTCTCAGGCCCCTGTTTTTGCTACTTCTCCATAAATTGTCCCATTGCTTCTGTGTGAGGTCTTGCCTGCTTATGCGCTGTAGCAACTGTTTCTTGTCCTCTGTGGACATTTTGGTGGAGGCCTTTTCTGTTAAGTGCCCCTTACTCGACATCCCAAACACCCTGCTAAATTCTTTTGTGAAGTAAGATATTATGATAGTCTGATGTTAATTTTTCACTGTGGACTTGTGTGTGTGCTTATCATAGCCACAAATTATAGTTCACAACATTGGTTCAAATCCTTTCAAATTAAAAATAGGCATGAAAATAATCTTATCTACCTCAGCCTTGCGCGATGAAGCCTTCAACTGATGATCATCCTTCGTATTTTCCCACCAGGCTCAACATTCACCTCCAGTGACGCTTTCAAACATGATGGTTTCAACTTTGATTTCCTCATCCTTGTCCTTTGCATGTGCCTTGCCATTCTTCTTACTTGTAGTTGCTTGATGGTTTGCTTATTACCCCTGTGGCTTTATAGGAGATGTAACTACCTTTACTAGGGTTTGCAAAACTTGTCTTCACCATCCCGAGCAATCGACGTAGCTTTTTGTGTATTTTTCCCAATTTCTTTATTTCCTCTACCAACTGTAGTATGAAGTTCGTACGGATGACAACCTTTTGGATTTCCCTCCAATGTTCGTATGGTTGCTGGAGCTTGATGCCCGTACGGCTGGCAATGACTAGCTTCCTTCTTCTCTGGTCCATACGGATTGTACGGACATTGCTTGCAACCCCTCTGTCCGTATGGTGATGCACTTCACTCTTCCATTGGTACGACTCCCTAGTACAGTGATGCGGTTCACTCTTTTGACTGTACGGATTGTACAGTGGCACCTCTTTGTCCGTACAATGCACTTCAATATGCCAACTGTACAGCTCGTATGACTTTTTGCTACTGTTGTTTGGTATGACTATGGTGTAATCCACTGTATGGCCTTGCAATTGTTTCTATGTCTTGTTCGCACGAATCTCACTTCCCCTTTCTCTCTCTACTGTACGACTTGTACGGATGCTCTTCTGCGGCCTCTTGTCCGTACAGTGTACGGTTTATTGTACGTGCAACCTTCTTCCACCTCTTCGATTTGCACAATTGATACCTTTCCTTCCCACCTAGAGTCTTTTATGGTTGAATTTCTGGGTTAGGTTACAATCAACTTTAAAAATAAAAAGCCTTTTCTTCCTTGGTTACCCCTTTTATTTTCTTTTATTATCTCCTTTTCTTTCCTTTGGCTTTTTCCCAGTATTTCTGCTGATATAAGTCTTTTAATAATTACTTTATGGCTCCTTATTTTTCCAACCCTTTTGCCTTTCATTCCTACCATCCTTTAATTCTTTTAAGCGAATTTTTCAAAATTCCCATACCTTTTAATTTCCTTTGCCTTTATGGTTCCTAATATTCTTGCTTCGCCTTGGCCATCTTTCCTTAAATCTTTTAACTTTCTTCTTTGTTTCTACCATCCTCTTTTGTCGTGTTTTAGTTTTCAGCTTCTTTATGGATCCCACAATTTCCTCATTTTGTCTCCACTTTACGCCTTTTTCTTCATCAACTTGGACTTTCACCTCTGAAGCGTATTGCCATATGCAAGTGCCAAGTGTTGTTTTATAACATCCATTCTCGCAGCACATCCCTAGGTACTTTAGGTCAAATATTTTATCAACTAGAGGTGTCGGTCCCACTCCCTTGAAGCTTCCATCTACATAACTTCCTCCTTATTTATGATACCAAACCACCTCTTCTCTACTTACTATCAAAGGTCCTTCTGGATTTGGAATCACTCGCCATAGAATATTCGGCTCGGGTTCATATGGTGCTTCTTTTCCCTCCTTGGTGCACTTATCTATTATTTTCTCTTTATTGTTATCTCCTGTAGAAATAAACAAGTCGTCTATTTTTATTATCATCTTTAGGCATGGTCCCAGAGTGGCACCATATTTGTCCGGAACCACTTCCTCTTCCAACTCCCCTTGTGGAATATCCCCCTTGGTTCCTTGTTGCTTCTTTCGTTGCTCCTCAACAACGAATCCCTCTCTTCTTCCTTCGTATGGTGCTCTCCACCTCCAATACCCGTTTATCCTTACCTAGAGGGCTGGGTGGCCAAATAATGCATTTGTGAGGTGTTTATGTATCCTTGGTAATGCTATGCCTTCTACATGCTTTCTGGTGAACCGGTCCTCCAAAGCCCTCAGGGGCTTGGCCCAATCTGAGTCCAGCCTGTATAGTTCTTCAGTTATTATAGGGTCCTCTTCAAGTGTCTTTTGTTGGCCGATAGTCTAGCCCCCCTTAGTTGCATAACCCAGCATATTGATTTGTGGAGTGTGATCCTCCTCTCCTTATATAGTTTAAATTTGGATTCGTTCACTCATTCCGTAATAGGTCTACCTTCTAGTGTTGCAAGTTTAACAACCCCATTGCTCCCTACTTCTCTCACTTTATAAGGCCTGAGCCAACGAACTTTGAACTTGCCTAGCTTGATCTTGTTACGACCGTTATACTTTAGAACCAACTGACCCGGTCAAAAATTCATTTGTTGGAGATGTTTATCGTGCCAGAATTTCCTTCTCCATTGAACCACCTTTGTTGACCATTGTGCTGTCATGCGTCTCTCATCTAACTTTATTAGATTAACTAGTCGTTCCTTTAGACTTTCTATATCTCCCCATCTTCTTTCCACTGCCACCCTCAAACTCGACACCGTGTACTCCGTTGGTACGACTGCCTCTTGGCCGTACATTAATTGGAATGGTGTGTCTCCCTGTAATTTCTTTGTAGGTAGTCCTGTATGCCCCGAGTACGACTAGAAGTCTTTCTTCCTAGTCCCCCTCTTCCACTCCACATATCTTATAGAGTACTGACAACATCACTTTATTTGTGGATTCTACTTGCCCATTTGCTCGAGGGTTGTACGAGCTCGAGAAGTTGTGGAATATTCGGAGTTCCACTGTCATGTTCCTAATCACCTAGTTGAAATAGTGCACACATCCATCACTCGTGATGGAGATCGATATGTTGAATCAAGTGACTGTTTGCTCATACATAAAACGGGTGGTGTTGATGGAAGTGTTATCAAGGAGCGCTCTGGCTTCAGCCCACTTGGTTAAGTACTCGACAACCACCACAATGTACCTACATCATCGCGCTGTGCTCACCTTGAGTGGTCCCACAAAGTCTAGGCCCCACCTTTTGAACAACTCTTGAGGTTGGGAAGGAAATAAGGGCATGAAATCGCGTTTTAGTGGCTTGCCGGCCCTTTGACAAGTATCACATATAAGCACCTACTCCCACGCATTTGTGTGCAGTGTTGGCCACCATAGTCCTACTAGTAGTACCTTTTGTGCGGTGGCATCTGGCCCCATATGCCCTCTTGCGAGCCCTTTATGAGATTCTCGTAGTACGCTGGGTATTTCTTCCTCCATGACGTACTGACAGAGTACATGGTCGGGTCCCATCTTGTGTAGTAATCCACTGACAAGTTTGAATGTTTTACTCTTGAGTGCCAACTTCCTCTGCTTCCTTGGCAGCATCTCGTGGGGGAAGGTGGAAGTAGAAATGTACTGGCCAATGTGTTCGTACCATGAAGGTAAGACTGCTATTTTGAACAAGTGGGCATTTGGAAAGTCCTTGTTCATCCCTTTTGCAAGTTCTCTCGATTTTATCCTTGACAGTTGATAGGCAATGACATGGCTCTCTCCTGGTCACACAATTATGTTGAAGGTGAATTCTTGGAGGAGTAATAGCCTCTCGACTTACCCTTCCTTTTATAATGGGTTTGTTCACTAAGTACATTAGGGCTTGGTGGTCCGCATAGAACGTGAAGGTTGTGGCAAGAAGATAATGCCAGAATTTTCGGATAGGATATACCATGCCCAAGGCTTCCTTTTCTGTTGTACTATAGTTCTTGTTCGCCTTAGATAGTAGTCTGCTTGCAAATTATATTGGGTGATCTACCCCTCTCGTGTCGACTTGTGCCAGGGTGACCCCAATAACATAGTTGGATTAATCTACATGGACATGTAATTCTTTGTCCCAGTTTGGATAAGCGAGAATTGGCGCACTCACCAATCTTGACTTCAGTTCTTTAAATGTTGTTTCTTGTTCCGTACCCCACGTGAATGGTTCGCCTTTTCTTGTGAGTTTCTCCAATGGTAATGAAATTTCAGCAAACCCCTTGATGAACCATCAATAGTAACCAACATGGCCGAGGAAGCACTTTACCCTCATCACGTCCTCGGGGCTCTCCATTTCGATGATACCGAGTTAGTAACCGTTGCACCAAAAGCTCGGACTGTTAGTAAACGGCACCTCCCCACGTTAAGGGGGCAACCCCAGGACAGCCTCGCAGGCGAGGACCCCGGACACATGGTAGCGACAAACCGCACGGATAGACCTACGTCACCTTTCGTTAGGGGCCCACTCTGGGACATCACAGCCCACCACGCTCCGCGGGTCTTGACCTTGAGACCTCCGGCTCTGATACCACTGTAAGAACCCCTTTCAGGCTCTTGTTGTTGTACTGTTTGTTTTGATGGTTTTATAATGTTTTATATTTTTTTTGCAAGGGTTTTTTGACATAAAAAGCAAATAACATAACGCTGAAATACTGAATAGAAAATGAACTACTGCTGCCTTATTTAATTCCTTTGAGCCAAACTCATTACAATGATAATATCTGAATAAATAACAACAAATAAGATTGGATTCAATACACATTAAAAACCTGGGAATTTATTGATGAAAATCGCCCTTTCCCAGTATAACTGCATCCCAGCATAAATGATGCCTGCTGTAGTATTCTACTCATGCTGGAAGAATGATAGTGTACTGTCTGCAATCCCACTTCTCTAAAACTGTAAATCAATGCTATAAATGCTGAAGTAAACCTCCGCTGAAGCACAATAGAAGTCTTTGGATGAAACCTCCGCTGGATATCAAATTCACTAGATATCACACTGGCTCAAATGATGAACACACAGAAGAACTACGTTCTCCAATGGCTGCACTGTCAAACCCTTTCTCAGAGCTCACGAGTAGAAGGAAATTTTATCAATAATGAAAACTGGATGGCCTTTTCTTCTCACGCTAAGCATATATAACCTTCCAAGTCTAAATCGCACCCAAAAAGCAAGAATTGCGATTTCTCTCAAGCAATTACAATTTAATGTTATAAACATTAAATTAATGATTTATTTTATCATTTAGACTTAGGAAGAAGTCAAATAAATTATTAATAAATTTGGCCCCCTTCTCATGATGTTAAGACCCTCAACTTAAGTGATTTTAATATAAAGTTATAATATAACTTTATATTAAATAATTATTCTTCTTTAATACTTAGCCACGAAAAATGTCATAACTCCCATAATATTGTGAATCTGATCAAGCCGTCTGAACTGGGAGCTAGTGAAAATATTCTCCATGTGACCATGAGGTATTTCTAAAAATAGCAGGGGTCTGTCTCTATAGCTCCAAAAAGCCTAAAAATAGCCATTTCTCTCTTGTGCCATTACTGACCCCCTATCCATGTCTACTAGCCTACGAGGGTCCACTGATAGGCTAACCATTAGCTAGCATGATGTCACTAGCTTGAAGGGGACATCACAAGTTCTCAACTTGGGAGAGTTCTTCACAAATTTGGATGCTCTCAGGGTTGTTCTGCAATTCCTGCTCTACTTCCATGAGATGTGCTTGCAGGCTGTTTTCCTACTTCCTCCTATCCTTGGCATACCTTTTTTCAAAGGTCTGAAACAAGATTCTCCAACCTTCAATATTACAGACCCATTTATCAATCTCATACATCCCTTAAGCATCCACTTGTTGATCTCTCTCAATGTGAGTATAGAATCCCTACAATCCTTGGAATATGTAAATAATAATAGACAAAGCTGTTAGGGAATAAGAGATTTAGAAGGCAACTACATATCTATAATAGTCCTCTTTTATTTCCTTGTTTTACTAACTTATACCGGCAATGGAACATACAACATACTACTATTCTATGAGAAGCCAATGTGTCTGCCACCATTTTTTGATTTTATCATTACTGAATTGTTGATGGTCTATTCTTGCTGGTGAATAATAAACTGAATCCATGTTATGAGTAACAATTATATTGCAACCTAATTTGACACTTAGTAAATGAATACATGTTATTTTCTTTCTGTTTCCACACACACACACACACCCACAGAGAGAGAGAGAGAGAGAGAGAGAGAGATGTGCACTAACAAAATTCTAAGGAAATGGAAGAGTGTTCGTTTCTAAATTCATGTCTATGTATATTGGAATCCCTCTAAGCATTTATAAGTTGTACCTATGATTACAAGTGTGAGATTCTTAATTCAATGCAATGCAACTAGAATGTCACAAAGCCATGAGAAATCAGAAAAGATCAACAGCCCAAAAATTCAACTAGTACAGGCAAAAACAGAAGAGGACAGAAAATTTGAAATTTCCTACAATTTCTCCCTAGTACCAACTGAAACGAGGACAACTTACGGATTTGCAAAATGCAATTGAAGGAAGCATACAAATATAAACAAATAAAACTATTATAATTGATAAACTAGTATAATGTACAAAAACAGAATGGAAATATGAACTTATTCTAGAGTCTCCTTCATTGGAAACCAAAAGGCACATTCATTGAAAACTTAGTCAATCATGTCAACCCTTGCATTGGTTTTAGCATATAAAGATGTAGACTCCTCTTCGCTATAATCATGTTCCTCAAGAATGCCTTTGACTGCAGTAAAGTTTGCATCGTGATAAAGTTTATTCTTGCAAAGCAGGTTATTGTAGGACAAGACAACTCCTTTTATCCTTATACTTTATCTTTAGATGAGGAGCCAAGAATGGTTGTATATATGTTTCCAGATACTTTTACCATACTCCACACATGGTCTAGTTCATGAGATTTTGCCAAGATCCTTCAATACGAGTTCAAGGCAATGACTAGTGCAAGTTCAGAATAATAATGGGTGCCAATCCATGAGATGTTTACCTATAGAAACATAGTTTATTGCATTATTTGTACTATCTGCACAACATGCTCCTGCACACCTCAACCAAAACTTTCTCTAAAACTTAACAAGGGAGATCAACATTTTTTGTGTTTATGGTGCAACTTGAATTTGGAAATCAGAAATTTCTTTGCCCATTTTTTTAAAATCTAGGACTGATGTACACTTGTAAGCCAGAGGTTTGACTCACATCTTGCATGTACGACTGCAAATGAAATGTGGTTTTGCCAACTTTTTATAACTTTACTGCAATTTATGATAATTATTTGATCACTTGAGCAGTGTGGAAGCTTATAAGGGTAAGGGTCAAATTGGCATACTCTAATATAAGTGACTGGGGTATTGGATAAACAAATCAACCCACTCGGAGATAACAGCATTGGCATGATCTGCAATGTGAAAATAATTATGGTTTCGAACTTACTGTTAGCATTAGAAAATTGTCATTTATCCTGTTGTTATGCTTCATGCTTTACCAGAATTCCAGCTATGCCTATAAAACATTTGTTCTTTTCTCATCCTATTCAACCTTCTAAATGCCTTTCCCTGAAGGAGGATGTATATCAAGTAACACAGCATGTAAAATCTCTTAATGTGGTAGAAATTATTAAGCTGTCCCCAATGAATGAAAGTTTTTGCATATTCCAATGATATTAGTGATGTAAAGCATGCTACTCTTGAATGATTGTGCCTCTAGCTGTTTAACAAGGTGATCATTATGCTAGGCATAGATTACCAACTCACATAGAACTTAGGGAGAAGCTTGGAAAAAATTTCATGCCAAGATTTTCAGAAGTTAACTTTCGACTAACCAAAATGCTAAAAATTTTGGTAAAAAAGCCCAAAAAATACTTCAAAAATATTGCAAAAATTGGTATTTCTTCTGTCTGTCACATGCCCTGAAAATGCATGAAAACATGCCCTAAAATGTGACAGTGGACTGAAAAATGTGCTCTGAAATGTGATTGTAGGTTGAAAGGCCCAACTGTATATTGAAAAATGTATCATGAAAATGCCTGTATAAAGGAAATATACCCTAAAATGCAACTATAGACTAGAAAACATGGCTATAGAGTGACAAACTTCGATTTTTTTTGCCCAAGTATTTTTTTTGAGTTATCAAATTTTGCCATGTTTTTAAATCTGGGGTTTGCCCAGACTAAGTTTGCAAACTATGATTCTAAGCTCTTATTTGAAGTCATTCTTAACATCTTAGGCAACCGATTTGGCCTTTTTGGCTCATGAAACCTCTTCTTTCCTTTCTTTTGGCATTGCTCCAAGTTGTTATTACTTATTCCACACCCAAACATGCTTCAATGTCAATTGCCTATGCCTCTTCAAGGACTCAAGGATGCTTATGTGCCCTGGCAAGTTGGGATAGACAAGCAGATAATCATTCACTACGAGAGACTGAGTTTGATGTGTTCCTACAATTCAATGTCAAAATCGCACTCTCGCTGTCCCAACTGTTTAAAATTCAAAATCTGCAGTCCTATGGTTTAGCAAGTGCTGAAAATTGCGGTTGAAACCCTTGGATAGCAATATGGATAAACTTTTAAGTCAGCATTTAATATGGCTGGAAGACTGCTGTTATATGCATCTTCTGACCTCTGAAAACTGTCACTGAAGACAATGGAGACATCCTGTGATTTTACTTGAAATCTGTATGCAAATAGGAATCCTAGGTAGCTGCTATACATGCAGTAATTTTCTTTACAGTGATGAAAACCTAGCCTGAAACCCTAGTGTTTTGATCATGAATGAGCCACACAAAAACTTGGGGTTTAAAAATTATGCTGAAATCAGCAAACCCTAGTGCCAAATTCCTGCACAAAGTCTTCAAAAAAATGCTAATTGATACTTTTAAGTTGAAACCCTGGAGTCTAGACATAATCATCTGAAATCAGAAACATTCTGGCATACCCTTGAAATCACCTTGGAAAAGGATAGAAAAATAATATGAAATGATGAACATCTATTACGGATTTCTCTCGCAATGAAGAAAATAGCTGAAACTGAAAGCGCCACCCAAGAAACTCGAATAAAACCTCTTGAACCTGCAAAGCCGCTGTACATTGTCCAACAATGCTACTTCTCAGTGAAATTTGAAACAATATTCAAACCCAGGCAATAACTAGTGAATGTTGTGCTTTCTTTTAGTACTTTTTTTGGTCAACCAACAGATAAAAGCATTTTATGAAGGTATTTGCCACTCAATAGTTACAATAGGCACTTTTGGAGCTCTCTTTATACACCTCTGCCACTTGGATATTGACCAACACATGATAAACATACATTGTCTTGATTTCTGCCTCTTCAAACAATGCATATTTATTTAAGGTACACTCCTAGATGATGACTGATGCTTAAATTCTTGTCATATCCTTCAAAGTTTGCTTCTTTACCTTCTTAACTGATTAACACTTGTTATAAACTGCCTGGGCACACTTTTCCTTGCTAGTTGCCACTAATGACTTCTCAAAACTGGGCAAGGCATGCTGCAGCAGCCTGTTTGCCACTTGACATTTGTTACAAAATATTTTTGGTGTGATTTCCAGTATTTTCACTCAAGTCTTGTGAAATTCCATTGATAGAAATGCTTTATCCAGGTTACTCCCACTTACAATTCCTCAGACTGAAGCACTTTGTATAATCATTGTCATCCAAGCACTGCCAGGCATGCATTTACACTCTCTCAACTGCTCAAACCTTGTCATTTATGACCAAGGTGCTCTCCAGAACCCTCCTTACCACTCAACATTTGGTAAAAATACCTCAATTGAGTTATCAGTTATCTCCTCTTTTTGAAACTTATAGTCAAATGTATTTTTTACTGCTTTCATACACAACTGGAGGACTGGATAGAACGACCTGAGAAATGACATCCCTTGCTCAAGATGGAACGAGCAATAAATACATTGTGGATAAAAACATGACAATCAGCTTTCATAGCCAACATTTTGACAGATAGCTTCAGTGAAAAATAAGAAAAAAGCCCGCACAAGATGAGTTTCCCAGGGTTGCAGCAAACATCTAGTCTTTAATGAATCACAAACCACCCCACAAGTATTTGCTTGAAATATGTCCTTGCAGAATATTTTTGTATAAAGCTCAAATGCATTATAAATATAGAGAGAATCATAACTCTTTCACATGTTAGAAGAGAAATGTCATTGCCTTTATCATTTATGGGCAAAATGATATAATCTAGATGAAGAAAAAGGATCATATGAAGAGAAATCTCAGTCACATTATTTCAGACAAGAAGTTTTTACAATGCAATAAGTTGGTATGTTGTAAATGAGTTTTTAATCTATGTAGTTTAATCAATTACAACTCTGCCTGAAACACAATTTTATGAACACATCATAAATGATGATTGGCTGCATTATATGACAAACTGAATTTCTTGAACAATTTATCCTGGCTGAATTGGAGTGATCAATCTTATATTGTAGCATTTAATGAAGTATTGTGGTCTGCTTGGAATTGTTGTGATATTGGACATTGCTACATGTTTCCTACTATATCTTGTATGTTTTCTGTTATTCTTCAGGGAATTATGTGCTTTGTGTACGCCCTGCAACTTCTGATAAGTCCATTCAGGACAGTGAAAGATCATCTTCCTTTGAGTGGTCAGAGGATTTGAAAGGTGTGAAAGCTGTCCGTGTTTCAGGGCTCTTCGAAAAATTAACATATCACTTAAAAATGAAATTCAGTGGTCAATCTACACAATCATCATTCAGCACCATTCACTGTGGTCCAAAGATGACCGATTCAAAGCTCAAAGATCTTTATTTTCTTGTTAGAACCACAAGAAGGAAGGTGCCCGTGACTAGATCTCATACTTCTGAGCAACGAGCCTCAGAGTCCTCTACAGTTGGACTGTACGAACAACAGGATATCTTGATTTTGCCAACCATTCAGGTTTCCAATCTTCTTGAGGAGGAGATTGCAGTGTCATCAGGTGATTGTTTAGTTAAGTACCATTGGAATTAATAATTGTGAAAAATGTTTATCACTTATTCTTTTCACTGTTTCTAATTAGTTATTTTATGTGCAGGTACAAATGTAGATGAAATACATGAACATAGTGACAATCATGCTATTGTTCAGGGTGGAAATAAAACCTACATGTATGAAGATCTCAGTAATCTTTTCCTAACTATAATGCTTTGCGATCTGAAACAAAAGAGCAATCCAGTGAATGTTGGTGAATTAGGAAAACTGGCTCACAGCAGTAAAGGTGACATGCATGGTCTAGATGTTGAATTGGACTTTGGGGATGGACAAAACTTTGCCATGCTGAGGTTATCACGAGGAGAAACAGGCATTTTAGAAGTGAGTAAAGAAATGAAAAACATATTTTGTCATGAAGCTTTACTGTCAATTGTATAAGGTACACAGAAAGCTAGTTATCTTAACAAGTGACAGACCTCTTCTTGTGCTGGGTTGGTGCAGGCTATTATTTATACTCCTTATGCACTCAAAAATGACACTGATATGCCACTTGTTTGTTTTGCTTCAAAACAGAAGACATTCTTGTTTTGGTATGTCGTGTTACGTGAGAAATTAGGATTTCCATCAATTCAGTGAACACTGTGCATTTTTTCAATCCATTGCTGATCAATATTTCTTTATTTCAGGCGAGGCAAAGGCAAAAAGCCTCATGAATCAATGACATCAGGACATGGAGTACTTCTCAATCCTAAATCCAAAATCTCCTGGTTTCAGAAGTAAGAAATCTTCCATGATTTGATCTTGCAATAGAGAATCTTTCATATCAGATATTTTTCCACTTATCTATGTTTAAAAAAAACACTTTTTCTTTACTTTGTTTTACTACTGTGTATATCCTCAGAAGCAGAATGCACATGAGCAATTTTATATATATCTTATTAAATTCTTGTCCACTATAAGTATACATAATTATTATTTTTCATATTTTCATTGGATCTGAAAACTATTAGGTCTGACCAGATGACATATGAAATTTTTTATCAGCTGTAATAAACTGTTGTCAGTTCAATATTTTTGCAAAGTTATTGGAATACCTAGGCTCAGAGGGTTTTGGATTTAAACATTGTTTAAATTAAATGCCTTGGAATAATACTGGAAATGTTTGATACTATATTCACTTGCGAACACAGATGGGGAAGCCATTTTCAAAAAAAAAGAAAAAAGAAAAATGTGTACATGTTTGCTGGGATACATCAAAGCACATACTTATACTAGATGACTTAGGTTTTATGGTGATCACAGTTTAAGTGAGGTGGGTCCACCACCACAAGCGCATTAAAAAATATATAAAGTTATCTGATGGAGGTGTCATAAATTTGCAACAAATGGCAGGAGTTGTTCAAGGAAATGGTATAAGGCAACATGTATGATCAGATAAAGTCATCTGATACCTGGAGACCTCCTTGATTCCATTTACCATTTACAATTTCTAATTTGCATTTTTGTGTTTAATGCATGTCTAAGGGTGGAGATGTGTTTGCTGGTTACTGTTACAGTAAGGTGTATTGATACAGGTATGGATACAAAAAAGACATATAAGGGACCACATTCATATACAATCCAGTCTTGATAATCCTTTGATGAAATATCTCTCGAAGGTGAAACATATAAGAATAAACACAAAGATACCATAAAACATATACAATTCAAATGGCTGTAATCAAATTGGAGGTATAAGATAATAACTGTAATGAAAGAATTTCCATTATTAGAAAAACTTGTAGATGTGAAGGAAGAAATAGCATCTCACATATCTTGATAGATGCAAAAGAGAACTTCTAAACTCTTAATCAGCTTTGCTAACCCTTAAAACCGATAAAAGGAATATGTAACAAAACACATTATCCAAAAATACTACAAATATGAATTATATGTGCAAGAACAAAGGAGTTCCAACTTTCTACCCCTTTCTATGTGTGATGAGCCCTGCTGGTTCACTCTCTAACCACTCTGGTTATTGACAGGTTTTTGATGTTTTCGCAATGTTTTGTACTTTTTTGAAAATAAATACTTTTTGAAATTTTGCAAAATGAGATATACAAATCTAATATGACAGTAAATTCACCAATGGAAATTCCTTATTCTTTTATTTAGAAATCACATTACATAACTAGGGCCAATATAGAATCTGGAATACAACTTGCAGCCAAAAAAATGGAACCTGAAATTCAAACGCTGCCTGGTGATTATACCAAAAACCCTTCAACTTCTGACTGCAGCTATCTCAGACAGCTACACGCCCAACTATGAGGTGAAATGAGCCTCAATCAATGATCAAACTGCTCCAAAGTCCAGACACTGCCCCTTGAAGACTCACATAGGTCTGTAATTCACTTGCGGCTGCCTCTATTATGCATACAACCCTGTTCTAAATCGCTGTGAACACCTGGAGCTGGCTGCCAATGGTATCTCTTTGCATTAACCCTGAAACTAATTCAATAAACTCTTCTAAACTATGAATTTGGGCTCAAACATGACTTCTGGATGAAGCCATCACTGTCTGCAAGAATCAATGGATATTTCACCATCTCAAATTGCTGAAAACATTGAAGAATTGTCGCCCTTCAATGCAAACCAATTGCAGAAACTTTAGTTTCTTCACATGTAATATCCCCATTCCTGAAATAGGATTTATTAATAATAATTTATAAATAATTAAATATAAATAAAAAGATAAATAATAAACATAAATTAATAAAAGAATAAATAATAATATAAGTATATTGATGATAATAAATCTATTATAAAATATGATATATTATAATATATCATAATATGATAAATAATTAATTATAGTAATAATATGTATTAATCATATATATAATAATATCAAATATTAATCAGTATAAATTATTAAATGTTATGATGAACTGAAATACATAATAAATAAATATTAAATACATTATATGAATCTTAAATGATAATATTATGCATTCATAATATATACTATTAATTTATTTAATGACTAAAAAGAGTCACAACCTCTCCCCATGCAGGTACATGAGGAGGGAACGACCTTCTTAAGAGAGGATGGAACTCAGCAGGAGGGGAATAACTATTCAGGGGTGGAGACCAGCGAAAAAAGTAAAAGGAACAATTCTTACATACAGTCAGCAATTCACGAGTAATTAGTTAAGAGTGAATATATGAATTGGGAACCCTCGAACATCCTGGGAAAGAGATGGACGAATCTTACTGTCTAATTGCTTCTGTAGGAACATATACGATTTGTTCATTGAAATATATTGGTAGCCATCAGACACAACAATGATATAGGAGAAATGAAAGAAAGAGCTTTGAAATTTCACGGTCTATTTTGGAGTCGTATTAGAATGAAGCTATGAGATAACCAATTATCGGTTCATGAGAATCTGATATAGTGTGATATTACTATGTTGACATAGTTTATTTGGTGTGTATACATATGAGAATGGAAACTATGGATCGATATTGGGATATTCTAAGATTTGCATGTTCCCCATCTGATAAATTGAGTGAGACATTGCATTCCACTACCGTGGTTGTAATGACCCCCATTAGGGCCCTACTTGATTTTCTTTAGAAATTTCCAATTAGGGTTTCGATTACATTTGTTTCATATTAAGTGAATTCCAACTCTCTATCATCATCATATTTAGAAATAATCATTGACTCATAATACATACTTAAGCTCCCATTCCTTAATATTCTCCTCATTGTGACCGGATTACTCTCTTCTTCACAAACTCCTTATCCGCTTAGTTGTATTAGTCAGTGATTAAATAATTAGCTAAGTATATATTATTATCTTATACATTACAAATACATTAATAAGCATGAATTGACAGTCCCAACCGGTGCTGAGAGGGGAGGGGTGAATCAGCACTTATAATACTTTAAAACAAATCTGATGTAGTATACTATAACTATAAGCAAAACAAATTCTAGCATAAAATAGCATCAAGCAATCAACCAATAAGCAACACCAGATTTATCACGTGGAAACCCAAATCGGGAGAAAACCACGGTGTGAGGAAACTTCACAAATTCTGCACTCTTCTGAAGTGGGCTTTGTTAGGAGCCTTCCCTGTTAAAGGATTACAAACGCATTGTTAGATGCAAACTGATTAAGAGATTTGATACAATAAGGCCTATTAGAGCCTGCCTGGTTAGAGGACTTATAACACCTGAACAAATGTCACTCGGTTAAGGGATTTAGTACAGGGGACCTGTTAATGTCCACCCGAAATATTGGGATTTTGCTATTGTAATTGTTAGAAAACAATAGAGGATTTGACCTTTTGAAATGACCCTAGCCGGCCATTTTCCGAATTCTCACAAATACATCACATGCAGATTTAAACAAATGGATACATGCAAATAACCATTTGATTCAACAACCATATCCAGCAGATATATTGAAATAACTAGCAAATACATTCTTATGAAACTTCTCAGAAAATGGTTTTGTATTATAAAACAACAATAGAATAAGCATGAATTACAACATCACAATTTGAAATACAGAAATACAATAAGACTAGGTGATAAAGAACCTGTAAAACAATGGCGAACTCTAATGTGAATCCACACCGGAGATGAACTGGGTTTCCGTCCAATCTACCGAGAAAGCTTGAAGGTTTCTGTCCTCGGGTTTCAGAATCGAAAGCTAAAGCTTCCTGAATTCTCAATGAGAAATAGAATCCATAAACTGAAGCATGGCTCAATGAATCTCCAAGCCTTCTTTTAAGGTTGCAGCTGTGACTCTTCAGTTTCCCCATTCTGTCTCTTCATATTCCCACTCTGTCTCTTTATATTTCCACCTTAAGTCACTTTTAAATAAATATGACCGTTAAGTAATAAAGTGACATAGTAAATAAAGTGAGGAATTATCTGACATTAAAACGGAGGACCAAACGAACTCGGATGATAACGTGTGATAACTTTCCAGAAAGCTCTCGGCGAGACGCTCCAAGCCCAATACTGAAATGCCAAGAATTTTGAACCCCGCCGACTTACTATAAATAGTAGGTACCCTGGAAACTCGTGGACACTGATCCAATTGGCCTGAAACTGAAATCACCTACGCCAAATATCCTACTGAGCACTGCCACACCTTGGTTAACTCACCGGACCATGATGAAGTGGCTAATGACACGACATGAAATAATGCGCCCCAAAAAGGGGACATTACAAATCATCCCTTCCCGGAGATTGCTTGCCTTCAAGCAATTGGTACCTGCATGCTGTGATCACAATACCTGGATCCCAAACCAAGCTCAGGGAAGCTGCTCCACCAATCTGCCGTGTGAAACTGAAACAAACATTATGCTCTAACCTGTGAAGCCACTCACACAGCAACAAAATAGCAGCCAGTCCAATGCCAGGATCCCAAATCACTGCAAGATCAATCGTACCAATCTGCCTTGTGCTACCACCATCTGTGAGAAAGTCCTCAACCCAACTGAGAACCTCACTCCAACTGGGATCATAGCGCCTCTACGGTCATATGCAAGGGGAAACCAAACCTCATACCGATCGGCTCCCAGAATGAAAACCAACCACGAGTATGTCCCTCCTGGATCCCATAAGCAAAAGGGCCATCCATCTCCTCAGCTGGCTGAAATATCCTGACGCTCTATGCCCACATTGAGTGAAATACCAGAAGTGTCCAACTACCATAACACTGCCCCTCTGATCTGTAGCCCGAATCGGAAGCTGTATGTAAGAGGCAAGCTACCAAGGCTGCCGGACAAGGCTTCCATCTACAAGCAGGGGAGCGTACCCAACCAATCACTCATCCCCCTCCTATCCAATAATCAGAAGAGAAGGT
Organism: Chamaecyparis obtusa; assembly: GCA_027943335.1. Lineage (NCBI taxonomy): Eukaryota > Viridiplantae > Streptophyta > Pinopsida > Cupressales > Cupressaceae > Chamaecyparis > Chamaecyparis obtusa. The sequence continues at coordinate 724,549 of BSBK01007175.1, read as the reverse complement.
CCCCCGTAGCTGGGTTGAATGGAAAACAACATGCATCTCATACAATAAGGCCAACATGTGATGCACTAATCAACTCTACTGAAAATCTTGAATCAGCATAAGGATTCCATGACCGTCTCTCAATACCTGGAGTCATACAATGTATACCATTGTGTAAAATATTCACACCAACCAACATAACCATTATACCAAGCTTGATAACCCTGTACTGAATAAGTTCTACCTGATCATCATCATCATGCCTAGAATATGTGGTGATAGAATTACCATAGGCTCTGGATGAATCGGTATGACAATGTAGAGGAGTCGTAGCTGTGTGAGAAGAGGAGTGAAGCAAGGATGCTCACCAACATGAGACATCTCATCATCAACGAGAGGTAGTGCAAGGGAAGGTATATCACCCATCATGCCACAAGACATAACTGCCCATCTTGGACTGTTGGTGTAAAATCCACACTGCTCAGCAACTGAGCTCACCCCGCTACTCCAACTTGGTGACCAAGGCTCATCTCCAATAACTGAACTTGGGTCCCAAATCCTACAACTAACCTCATTCTCATCTTGGGAATAGGAAGTATCTCCCTCATCTATCTCAAAGAGGAGATTATCAAATGTCAACTCGACACCTATCTCAAACAAAGAATTATTAGTCGCCTAAAAGTGGTCTAACTCATAAAGGAACTTGGGGTGACCCAAAGACCTTTTTGGACAACTGTCCAAGTCATAGGTCTGTTGTATGCTATCAAGCTCCTGAATCACCTCCTGAAAGAATTCAAACCTTTCCTTGTCGTCCTGCTCTTTGTACTGGATAGAGACCACAATCTGATTTCTTGCCTCCTATAGAGCAATACGTGTATGCTCCAAAGTGCCCTGAGTAGCACTAAGCTCCCTATTGAGCTTATTGACCTCATCCTCCTTTTCCCTCAATTGCTCAACATACTTCCCAACAATCTATAATTGGTTAAGGTCTGTAAGTAAACTCGGATATTCTAATTTCCAATCCTCAAATGATGTTCTGACCCCTTGTAACTCTACAACATAGGATCCAACCCTTACACCATCTTGCCCTCTATCCCTCTGAGCTGTTTTGTAAAGATCATCAATAACTTGGTGAGTGCTATCATGGTGAACAAGAGCTGCAATAATGGCATCGTCACTGACTTTCAGCTGACTTTTTAAGGCACAATTCTCATCAATGTCATCTTGGGATGTACTACAAAATGGGTCATCCATATCAGTATGATACATGAGTGAAGTGCTGCTAAAGAAGTCACACGATTCCTCATTACATGAATCGCTGAAGGTCGCCAACTAGTTACCACAACCTATAACCACGAATTTATCAAACTCAGCCACCAAGTCACCAAAGTAGAATTCTGAACACTCTCCACTATGTCCCGAAAGAGGTGTAGTCACAACTGTATTCTCTCTATCACTAGGCTGCCATTTATTTTCCCCTTGATTAATATTGCAAACATGCCCCTGTAACCAACCCTCTTGGAATAAGAAACAAATCTGCCCTGTACTCACTAGGTCCTGGCCCATCACTGGAGATCTTGCAACTTATAAGCCTAATGATACTTGTTTGTTTTCAGTCAATGAACTCTTGAATTTTTCAGTGCGAAGCTTATTTAAATCAGCTGAGATTTCACATGCCATGGATGCGTACTTTATTCGTCCTCTCCATATTGCCAACAATTCTGATTGCAATTGTTTGCATATGTCATAGTCCTAATTTAAGATCAAGGATAGGATAGTCTTTATGCACGTCTTCACCTTATTTGAATGACGCTCCCTAAAATTGTTTAGGAGACATTGAAATAATTGCTGAATCATTTTATCATAACCTAGATTCAACATGTGACTGAAAACTCTAGTGTTTGCCATTAATTCCAAATTTTTTACTTGCTTACCGAAGGTAGAATTTCTGTCATATCTCAGTCCATCTAGACTGTCAATAATCAGCTATAACACTTGTCTCCAAATGTGCTTGGTATAAGGAGTAATAGGAGCTGTAATTCGAGTGATCTCACTGAGACACGAGGCAACTGCAAGCCTAACATCTCGAAGTGGATGATTCATAAATCTGTGTTGCACCAAGGCAACCATTGAGTGATGCATGGCCCAATTGAAAAGCCTGCAATCAGATTGATCTATCCTAGATAGATATGAATTTATTTCATCTAGTTTGGCCAACATACCTTTCCTAAATTTCTGATCCTTGGATTGCCCTCCAAGGCAACATAACTCATTTCTGATTTCCATTTCCTTCCAAATGTCTTTTAGTTGCACACCGTAAAACGTGCCATTGAATTCCTTTGAGAACATTGGGCTTTCCAAGGATTCCATGATTTAATTTTCCCGCAAGGGCTGAATCAATTTCTGCAACTGCGAAATGTTGTTATTGCAATAAAATTTCTGATTTGATGATATTAAGAGGACTGCTGTTCAAATGCCCGTGACTTTGTTCAAGCTAAAGATGTTCTCAATGAATTTGCTTGTTGCAACAACATTTGTTCTCACTGATAAATAACAATCTTTCTTTTTTACAATAGCTCAGTCTAAAAATTGCCTATTTCACCTGGTATTGTTTCAAATTAACCTTTTGTAGATAAACGTTTGTCTTGTTTTGAGGTATAAGTCTGGTTTGATGTTATCTTACCGGTTACTAAGAGGAGGGGGGCATAAATCAGAAAATACTAAATCTTATTGTTTAAGACTTGTAAACAGATTCTTGAATGCAAAGTAGAAAGTTAATAGTCATTCACAATCATAAACTGAATCACACAGATCTACACAAATATTTGTACGTGGAAACCCTCGGTTAGAGAGAAAAAACCACGGTGAGACAGAGCTCACAACTTCACTAGTTCTAAATGAAGGCACCCTGTTAGGAGCTTACAAAGCACTGGTTAAGGTGCTACCCGATTAAGAGATTTTACAAGAGATCTGTTAAGATCTAAACCTTGTTAGGAGCTGCCTGGTTACAGGATTTTGTACATCAACACGATGTTACCCTATTAGGGGATTTTTACAACGAACCGATTAGGTCCACCCTAATATAGGGGTTTGTATATGATGAAATATCTTTCAAAAACAATGATCTATAATGACACTGATTGTCTGATTAGATCATACATGTAGATTCCTTCCCCTGTTTGCCTGGCTGTTGAACTTCTTTTCTATCTTCACCTTTGTGCCTGTAGCATTCCTCAGAAGATATCTTTCCTTTGCTCTTTGCGATTTTCACTTCTCAACAACAGCAACATACTTTGCGTCCTATTACAAATATTTATACAAGAGTGATCCTCTTGACTCATATAACTGTCGGGGAATAAACTTGACCATAAAATATGCAACGCAAGAAAGCTGTGCGTTGTGATCTAGAGTTTATCTCGAGATCATCCGTAGAACTTAAAGCTAACTCCTGTTGAAAGGTTAACTTCGCATCAGAGTAATGGATGTCTCGCATAATCAGGCTCTTAACTCAAACTGTAACTCAAATTGTTCCAGAAAAACTAGACCAGATTTTTCTATCAGTTAGAGCGGTACCGGTTTGTCGTTGGATGTTGAATAAGACCGATACTGAGTACTTGGTTCAGTCTACCGGTTTATCTAACTTCCTAGTTGACCGGTGCATATACTATGTGCTTTATCTACCGGTGTCATCTAAGTAATGCGAGCGATCGGTGATCTTCGACCGGTGTGAATGGGTTTGATGAAATACACTAATGACAACTTATATTGCTAACAATCTTCCCCTTTGTCATTGGTGGCAAAATAGTCAAAAACAAAACCATTCATACAATAGCTGTTCAAACCTTGGTTAGTGGAATAGAATACTGCCCTTGTTGTCTTGCCTGATTGAATGCTCTGCTCCTGCCCGAAATCTCCCTTGACTGAATCCTTTGGTTCTCATTAACTTCTCCGTTCTCATTAACTTCGCCTTGTTCTTTTTCTTTCAAATAACTTCCCCTTTTTGCCTCCATAGACAAAGGGTTATGTCTTCCTTCACATTTGAAGCTGTGTGAAGATATCTTTATATATGTTCTTTGCAGAGTGTAGAAACGGTGCCCATTGACCAATTACATGTTCAATGTTTTGTTGGGCAGCCTTGAGAGATACAATGATGTTTTCCATATCATCGACAGTTTTGTAGTCCGGTTCATTGACCAGAACGTCAGTAGAAGTAGCTGTCTGGTGCATGATATCAAGTGTTGGGGCCAAAAACATTTGGAATCCAACAATGTCTTGAATTCTTTTGTTCTCTTCTTCTGCAGTCTTTCTGAGGACTAGAGTAAGACTAGCCATTTCTCTGCTGAAAGTTGTGGCTGTTTTGGTCTTGATGTCAAATTGGTTGGACAAAGCTCTTATGTCTTCTGAAGTCTTTGTAGCTTTGTCAGTTAAGTCAGTCAAGAAAATCTCAAAATTTGAAGTTCTGCTTAACAAATTTTCTGCAACTTGTATTTTTTGTTGAAGAACTTTTAGATTGTTTAGCAGAATAGCTTTAATATTTGCATCTTGCTTGTCAAGAAGCTCCACTCTTTTCTGCGCATAATGATCAATTGCCACTATTTCTGGATAACTCAGATCCTCACCGATGGTTGCAGTCAGCACTTCCAGCTGGTCGATGACCGGTTCATTTTCATCTATATCAGCATCCGGCACAAAGTTGTACAGGATATCCTTTACTTTGTTTAGAACCATATCCTGTTTTCTTTTAGTGAGCTCTTGAAGCTGTCTTGTTGACATTTTGTTGATGTCAACTATTGTATCGGTTGCTTTGCTCCTTTTTGCTTCAGATTCTCCAGAGGATGTGATCTTTCTTTTACAGGAGCTAGGTAGAGTTTCTTGATCCTTTTCTCTGCTCTGTTCTTGTGCCTTTGGAGCTTGCTCATGTTCTTTTGCATCCTGTTTGTCTGTCTTGTTTCCCTCTTCTAGTTTGGCTTCTAGTTGCTGAATGTGAATCTCAGGCATAACATCTTCAACTTGATGTGAGGGCTCTTGTGATGGGGCTTGTGTTTGCAGTTGTTCATCAACTGTATGAAGATCATCTGTAGGGATCTCTTCACCTCTTTGATCTGATCTGTCAATAGGAAGATTAACAGAAGTCTATCCCAATTTAATCGGTTCATTAGAAGTGAACTTTTCTGTGAGGACTTTCTGCTCATCAGATATCGTAGTCTGAGTTGTAGTAAACTGAACAGGTGGATCAACAATTGTAGTGGTGTGATCCTGAGGACCTGTTTTTTCAATGGTATTGAAATCATACTGCTCTCAGAAATTCAAGGTCTCTTTAAAGACATCATTCTCATAACCATTGAGAATCTTGGCGACTCTGTAATTTGTATCTAAATTCATAGATGCATCGCCTGAAAGAAGCATGATACTTTTATCAGTCAAGCCAGGTCTAGCTTTCTCTAGTGCTTCTTTTTTGATTTGTGACTTTCTTTCCAGACCGGTTCTCCATTTTTCTTGAAGCTTGCCATTCAATTTGAGAGGAAACTTCCCTCTATAATCCCTGGGTGTTTTCATGAAGTCTAGAAGACTTTCAACAAGAGCTTTTTCTATTGCCTATTTGTCTTCCTCTGCTAACATGTTATACCATTTGGTTGCATTATCTATTTCTCCAAAATTTGTAATTTTAGCTACAATGTCATCGACAGTCATGGTGCAAGCCTTACCTTTTTCTGGAGATACGATGAGGGTAGGATTTATCGGTTCATCGGTTATGTTGACAATGACCGGTTTGTCTACTCCAAGTACTCCTTTTCCTTTTCCGGTATCACAAACCGGTGGAGCTGTTGCCTTTTGGCGTGCTTCCTCTGCTTTTTGTTGTGTCTGAAGTAGGTTGCTCCAGATGGCTACTCCTTCAGTGTGGACTTTCTCGGTTTCTCCAATCAGCAAGAGGTGTGTTCTTTTCTTTATCAGGAAGTTCTGCTGGTGTAGTTTAGCTTGTTGGCTCACTTCTTCTAGAGTGAGATGATTTTGCACTTTTAGTAGAGGTTGAATCCTTAGCTCTTTTTCCTTTTCCATTGAAGCTTTCCACCTGCCTTGAAGGATATTCAACAGATCCTTAGGCAGTACCTTCTGAAACTTAGTAGGGCTTAGATTGAACTTATGCAGGCATTCAACGATAGCATCTTCAATTTTTCTTCGGTCTTAATCATTTGCCAAAGTGTATCTTCTACTAACATTACCAATTCCTCCGGTTTCTTTCAGTCCTATTATGAATTCATCTATTGTTGGTTTACCTTTTCTTGGTGGATCCATCTTTGCTTGCTTGCCGGTCGTCTTCTTCCTTTCGCTGAGCGGAACTGTATCCTCCGCATCGGTTTCTTCTGCTTCTTGCCCTGTGTGCTTGGCTCCAGTTGAGCTTTTCTCTTTTGTGCCATTGGTGGTGCAGTTTCAGGTTTCTTCTTTGGCGTGGACAATCTTTTGACATAGACATTCTTGATTGGTACCTGCTTTAAATTCTTCTCTATCTCCTCATAGGTTCCAAACCGTTGAGCACCGGGATCCAGATGTGCTTTTTCCAGGGCCTCTACATGTAGCATTGCAAACTTTGTTGTGATATCGTATCGAAACTCAGGTGTGCACTTGGTTCTTGGTTCTATTGCTTGAATGATGCAGAAATTAGTAGACATCAGAAAACATACCTCCTTTTTGTATTTTTCAACAATAGTGGATGGGATTCTTTCTCTAGCATACTTTTTTAGTTGAAATGCATTGAAGTAATTGGTCATTTCCTTGTCAAACTGGTCTCCCAGTTCGTTAGCCATATCACTGATTTGCATCATGACCGGTTGATCTGGTGCCCACATTACTTTTCCTTTCCCGGGAAAGAAATTAGAATAATAGAAGTAAAGACATACCAAGTGTATTTCAAATTTCAGTGATTTCTTCTTGGTGATGCCCAGATTCTTCATGTTTTCAAAGATTTGTCCTCTTAGCATTTCGCATATATCATATTGTGCGTCGTCATGAACAATTCTGTAGGCTGCATGTATGCCTCCACCCGGTATGCTATTGAGGTTACTTGATTGATATACTTTGTAACCGATTACAGCTGATGCGAACCGAACAACTGGATCCTCAATGTCAGTTACAGTCATCAATCGCTTGTCAGATTTTGATTTTTTCAGGTTAGCCACCACTGCATTAGATATGGTTCTCAGAGTAAGCGCTTCTCCTTGATTGCATAACCCAGTTACCCTGTAAAGATCTTTCGTAATTGAAGTGCATATTCCTCTCATAAGCCAAAATCCCGGATCATGCACCCGATTGGCTACCATTCGAATCCACTCCGGTTTGAAGATAACTGGATACGAGACTCCATTTATGATTCCTGACGATACCAGCTTTGCGTAGCCATTGGGATGAATACCATCAGAGCACAGCGAGCAATACTCTTTGTGCATGTACGTTTCTCCTCGCTCTTCTTGCTTAGCGTGAATAAACGCAGTTACATCTTCTGTCAAGAGCACTGGTTTAGGTATTGAGGAGAGCGTGCCAGCCATGTCGATCTCCCTGTCTTGATTTGGCGAGATGTCAAAAGGACTACGGTCCATTTGATGTGCAGGAACAAGCTTTGCCTCACATGATGAGGATGCCATTGCTCTCACTAGGTTGCTAGAGATGATTAGATCGGTTTGACAAATAATCTTACTCAATGATCAAGTTGCAAGAATATTGCTCGACCAAAGATTAGATAACATAAAATCGCAAGGTAAAAAGGAAAGAGTTATCCTTCTTTTCTTTTATAGGATTAGGGCATAATGGTAATTACCAAACGGTAACTATTTGTTAAATGGCTATAGTAATAAATGCCTTACCTAACCTTTCTTGACGCCTTTCCTAACCGGTAGTCTAACTTTTTCAATTAGGCATGTCCTGGTTGATCGCCTCATGTCCTTCCGGTTTGTTCTGTAGCCCGAGTGAGATCGGACTCACCAGTTCTACCGGGAACGATAGTTGTACTATCGGTTCCCTCTAGGCCTTGAAGACTTAATTTGCAGAAGAAATATCACCATCTTGTGATGATGATTTTGCCTCTGTTGCCTCCTCAGGCAGAGTTCTTTGATTCCTTGACAAACCATATTTTCTTCACTACTTTCTTGGTTTCTTTGTCTTTGTTGTTCCTTTTATCAGAACTCAAGGTCTTCACTACCGGTCCGTCGAATCCTTTGTTTCTGTTCTTGATCTTGTTCCAGCAGTCTTCAGCTAGGTGACCGACTTTGGTGTAGTAATGACAGACTATACCGGTTGCTTTCCATGGATTCATCCCTCTTGGATTAGGTGGTTCCCTCCATGATTCTTTGCTGCAATGCATCTCTTTGTTTGGATGAGTAGTTGCATTCCGGTTTCTACCCTTTTTTGAGAATATTGGTCTGGGTGATCTGAATGCCATAGTCTCTGATTTGCATTTTTCAGCCTTGTGTCCGAATTTGTTGCAGGCATAACAGTATCCCTTGAAGCTTCCCCTACTTGTGTTGGACACAGATATGGGATTGGACCAACACTCATTGGTCTTGTGGCCCTTTTTGCAACAGTTTTACAGTAATTGTCGTTGGTTCTTACTGGTGCATTTCTATAGTCATTAGTGTTATGACCTGGTTTTCCACTAGGCTTACAAGAGGTGTAAAGGTTTTTCCTACCTCTTTGTGCTAGCGTCTTCCTTTTGTTGACTCCACCGGTAAATCCAAGACCGGTGTGATCATTGTGCCTTCGTTGAGCATTGAGTTGCTCATCGAGCTTGACCGAGCTTTCATTGTATCTTCTCAGCATTTTATTCCGTCTTTCAAGGACTTTCATTTGTTCCTCAAGTTGATATATCTCGATTGCCAGCTTCTTGCATGCTTCATCTCTAACCTGCCATGCTTTATGCATATTGGCATTTTCTGGGGTGGCAATCAAGAAGTCCTCTTGGAGTTGCATAATGAGGAGTTCATTGGCTCTTGCAGCTTCCTCTGCCCGGTTCATTGCTTTTTTAGAGGCTATTGATGTCTTGACTGCTGTGTTCCTTTCGCTTTTAGTTTTTCGTTTTTGCTCAATTAGTTCAGTCATTCTTAGGGCATTTACCTTTTGCTCCCTTTTAAGATCAGCAATCTGACCGGTTAGGATCTGATTCTTTTCTGTAAGCTCGGAGACTGCTTCCTCGGCCTCATCAAACCCACTCTGCCCAGAGAGTTTGTCGATGGTTTCATTGCTCTCATTTAGTTGTAGAGCCAGCTCCTTTCTCTTTGCAAGTGACTTCCTCATTCTATTTTCCAGCAAGGCAATAATGTCATTGGCTTCCTCTAGCTGTTTCTGGTACTGGTAACCCTCCATGATCTTTTTCTCAAGTTGTTAAACTTTTTATTGTATAGAGAACTGAGCTCTGATACCAATTGATGTTATCTTACCGGTTATTGAGAGGGGGGGGGGTGAATCAGAAAATACTAAATCTTATTGTTTAAGACTTGTAAACAGATTCTTGAATGCAAAGTAGAAAGTTAACAGTCATTCACAATCATAAATTGAATCACTCAGATCTACACAAATGTTTGTACGTGGAAACCCTCGGTTTGGGAGAAAAAACCACGGTGAGACAGAGCTTACAACTTCACTAGTTCTAAATGAAGGTCCCTAGGAGCTTACAAAGCATTGGTTAAGGTGCTACCCGGTTAAGGGATTTTACAAGAGATCTGTTAAGATCTAAACCCTGTTAGGAGCTGCCTGGTTACAGGGCTTTGCACATCAACATGATGTTACCCTATTAGGGGATTTTTACAACGAACCGATTAGGTCCACCCTAATATAGGGGTTTGTATATGATGAAATATCTTTCAAAAACAGTGATCTATAATGACACTGATTGTCTGATTAGATCATACATGTAGATTCCTTCCCCTGTTTGCCTGGCTGTTGATCTTCTTTTCTATCTTCACCTTTGTGCTTGTAGCATTCTTCAGAAGATATCTTTCCTCTGCTCTCTGCGATTTTCACTTCTCAACAACAGCAACATACTTTGCGTCCTATTACAAATATTTATACAAGAGTGATCCTCTTGACTCATAGAACTGCCGGGGAATAAACTTGACCGTAAAATATTCAACGCAAGAAAGTTGTGCATTGTGATCTAGAGTTTATCTCGAGATCATCCGTAGAAGTTCAAGCTAACTCTTGTTGAAAGGTTAACTTCGCATCAGAGGAATGGATGTCTCGCATAATCAGGTTCTTAACTCAAACTGTTCCAGAAAAATTGGACCTGATTTTTCTATCAGTTAGAGAGGTACCGGTTTGTCATTGGATGTTGAATAAGACCGATATTGAGTACTTGGTTCAGTCTACCGGTTTATCTAACTGCTTAGTTGACCGGTGCATATACTATGTGCTTTATCTACCGGTGTCATCTAAGTAATGCGAGCGACCGGTGATCTTCGACTGGTGTGAATGGGTTTGATGAAATACACTAATGACAACTTATATTGCTAACATGGTTATGGAGTATTCAGACAAGCATAAAGCACTTCCAAATAACAGTGACGACTCCAAACACACCAGTATTAAGCAGTGTATTTAATAATTGGTAGTTCTTAGTTTGTGGTGATGACTGTAATGCTAGGCTGTTGATGATTGGGAAGCAGAGAATGTGATTCTAGTTTGGGGGGCTGCTGTGTTTGTATAGTTTGCTGAGGCTTTGCAAATTCTCGTCACCATTTCAGGATTGAGTCACGTCTCCTGCGTTTCTGGTAGCGGAAGGCTATGTTGGAAGGTTCCTTCCCCACTCAACCACATTTTTCCAATGGTGCCTTGAATCTTCTAGATGCTCCGAGCAACTAAGACGTCCAACTATAACTCGTCAATCTCCTAACCCGTGCATGTTTGAGCTGCAGTGTGTGACTGCTCCTTGGTGAGTTTGGTGGTCGATGGGTGGTGTTGAGTTAACTCATCAACTAGGCCCGTAAGGAAACGACTATTGTTGCAAAACACAATCCGATATTTTTTCTGTAGGGAATGCCCGAGCTTGAGGTGCTGGCTGTACCAGTCGAGAGTGCCTAGCGTATCATGCGCAGTATTCGGGAGTCTGAATGTGAAGGGATTGATGGCCGCTTCACATAGCGAATGCCCTGCAGTAGCTAGAGTATACAAGCTTGAGGGCAACGAGACTTCTAGCAGCACAGTGCCGGCCCGAATGGTTTGGACTGGTTCACGTGAGCTGTGACCAGTTGCGTGTGCTAGCTTTTGGGTCCACGTGCGCAGCTCCTTGTTGTCTTGATTTTACCTTTTCACACCCAAACGTATTCTGCCCAGCTGCAGTATGAAACTCTTGAAGACGACTACTCACAGTAACCGGTAATGTCTATTTTGCTCTCAAGTAAGGCTCTGCATATAAACGTAAGCTTGGCTCGAGTCTTCAAACTTTATTCCACCACTATTAGAATACACAACTCAAATATTACACACCCCGACTATAGTTTATAATAAATTCATATAATTTATTTCTCACGACACTCGTTTTTTCTCATGGCCATTTTCTGTCGACACTCTTCATTATTGTTATGCCTGCTAACTTTTTCCATTGAACATGTTTCTGTATTAATGTGTGCTGTGTAGATGATTCGGTGGAAATGACTGGTGAACTCTCTCCAATGCGCATACTAAAAATTAAGACTGCCCGCACCCTTGAGCATCACATTCCACTGAGACACACTCCATTGTTGCATCCAGTAGGAGCTACAGTCATGTGTAGTAAGGAGATGCCAGTCACGTGCTGGTCCAAAGTATACACACTCGCAATGACTCACCCATGAGTGTTGAGTCCAGTTTCGATAGCTAATGGCATATGGATGGAAAATAAACCCAACAGCAGTTTGTCGACTCCCCAGTAACTGCACTTCTTATCCCCGTATCTTTTTCTGATAAAACTATCTCTGCAAATTACGCTACTATAGAAAACTTCATTCTTATCAAAACGTTTGAGTTCTATAAATTTGTTACTGAAGGAACCTCACAGGCTGGTAGAATTTTTAGCTCTAATCCCATTGAAATGACCCTAGCCGACCATTTTCCGAATTCTCACAAATACATCACATGCAGATTTAAACAAATGGATACATGCAAATAACCGTTTGATCCAGCAACCATAACTAGCAGATATATTCAAATAACCAGCAAATACATTCTTATGAAACTTCTCAAAAAATGGTTTTGTATTATACAACAACAATACAATAACCATGAATTGCAACATCCCAATCTGAAATAGAGAAATACAGTAAGACTGGGTGATAAAGAACCTGTAAACAATGACAAACTTTGATGTGAACCTGCACTGGAGATGAACTCGGTTTCCGTCGAATCCATCGAGAAAGCTTGAAGGTTTCCGTCCTCAAGTTTCAGAATCGAAAGCTGAAGCATCCTGAATTCTCAATGAGAAATAAAATCCATAAACTGAAGCATGGCTCAATGAGTCTCCAAGCCTTCTTTTAAGGCTGCAACTATGACTATTCAGTTTCCCCATTTTGTCTCTTCATATTCCCACTCTGTCTCTTTATATTTCCACCTTAAGTCACTTTTAAATAAATATGGTCGTTAAGTAATAAAGTGACATAATAAATTGAGGAATCATCTGGCATTAAAACGGAGGACCAAACGAACTCGGATGATGACGTGTGATAGCTTGCCGAAAAGCTTTCGGCAAGACGCTCCAAGTCCAATACTGAAATGCCAAGAATTTTGAACTCTGCCGACTTACTATAAATAGTAAGTACCCTGAAAACCCGTGGAAATTGCTCTGATTGGCCTGAAACTGAAATCACCTAGGCCAAATATCCTACTGAGCATTGCCACACCTCAGTTAGCTCACCGGACCATGATGAAGTGGCTAACGACACGACATGAAATAATGTGCCGCAAAAAGGGGACATTACAAATTATGTGTAGCCTTTGCTATGACTAGCCAACCTCTCCCTAATAATTCATTGTACCCTTTCTTTTTCAAGGTAATCACCACGATGTCGAGGAGGAACTGATGTATACAATAGTATTTGATAGTTTATATCCCATTATCTCCATTTCAACCACCGCTGGTGTTCTCCCCGTTCCTAAGGTGAACAGGGTGTTGATTTTTTTTCTGGCCTCCTCTTTGTCCTCCCCCTTGGAAGGTATTTCCTTGATATTTGTTCCTTGTGTTATTGCTACCCGCAACTGAGGTAGAGTTTCTATTAGATCCGTAATTTTTACCGAAATGGTGGTCTCCAGTACTTGTTTCATGGTGTTTGGTACCGCCCATTTTTTTGTGGTACTTACTCCCCCTTCTTCTCCCATGTGATTTCTAATGTCCTTTCTGGCTTCTTGAAATTTCTCTTTCTTTGTGGCTGCCTCTAGATATACAAGTTTCCTAGCCTGCATTCTTGTGATGGCCAATACTTCGTTTTCTGGTTCCACAATGTCGAGCCTGTTCACCCCCTTTTGTCTAGCTCAATTGGCATCCTCATGGTTCCCTGATCCACACCATTTACACAACATTCCTCCATTTTGTCCTCTGCCGCTCTGGGAGTCCCGTGCAAAATGCCCCCATTCGTTGCATTGCCTACATTGGATCATGGGTCTCCCTTTAGAATCATATTGGATTGCTCTGCTGGGTGTTTTGTTATTGTTGTTGTTGTTGCTTCCCCACCTATTGTTCCTATACCCTCCAAGTGAGGCTTCTGTATTTGTGTTACGTGGAGGGGTGGATGGTGGCGTGGATTGTTCTCCTTGGGTGAAGAATATTTGCGCACTCCGTGCCTTCAGATTGTAGGGACAATCCTTGATTGTGTGGCCTAACACCTGACAGATGTCACAGAAGGCTTTACGCGGGCACATTCCTTTCGTGTGTCCTTCCTTTTCGCACTCTGTACACCACAGTTCCCTCCCCTCTCTCTTCTCTTCCTTACGTCCTTTTAGTTCCTTCATTAGCTGCATCATGCCCTTTCTCAAAGCTTGGATGGTCTTGGATTCATCCCTGCTCTCCTTTGAACTCTCACTTCCACTTCCCTGCCTCTTTGTTTTGGAAGTTTTGTTCTCACTTTCTATATCCATTGCTCGGGTGCATGCGTCGGTAAAGGATGATGGTGGTACTATCTTCATTTTCCATCTTAAAGACGGGGTTAGCCCTTCAATGAACCACCTTTCTTTTAGTCCATCAGCAGGTTTGTTGTCTAGTTTTCTGATCAATTCCTTGAGTCTCTTGATATATGCCCTGACAGTTTCATTTTTCCCTTGCCTAGTATTATAGATTTTTGTGACTATCTCGTCATCATCACGTAGAAGTCTAAATTCTTCCTCAAAGGCGGTACAGAGGTCCTTCCAGGTGGTCTTCTTTCCGCCCTCCAAGTCTGTATACCAATCAATAGCTATTCCTCTTAGTGTGGTAGGAAAAGCTTTCAACCATTCATCTGAATCATTTTGTCCATTGGCTTGCCATATAGTTATACATGTTTTACAATGACGAGTAGGATCCTCCGATCCTTCCCCAGTAAATCTAGGGAGTTTTTGTTTGTCTAACGCCATTCTCTTTTTGCTCTTCCCTCATGTCGGGATGCTCCGTCCTGCCATGAGTCTCCCTCCTGCCGGGACGCTCCCTCCTGTTGAACTACTAATATCTCCTTCCCCTTGTGATTCTTTTGTCTGGCTCGGGCTTCGTTCCTGTGGCTGTTCTCTTCGTGCGGGGGTTTCAGGGTTCTTCCACCCTTCCTTCCTTCCCGATGTTTTTGAAATAGCTAAATTGGCTATACCTTCTATGGTGTTTTCAATCAGCCTTTCCTCAATTTGTCTTTCACTTATAGATTGGTTCCCCAATCCTCTCAAGCGGCGACGTCTTTCTTCTTGTTGCTGCTGGCCAAGAATCCGCAGGGCGACTTCCTCTTTAGTTTCTTCTTCAGGCCTATGCTTGGGATACTTATTTGGAAGCAGGGTCATGGATTATTGGACCAAATGTCAGAAGTCGAGGAATTCCTTCAAGTAGATCCTACACCACTGGTGGTACCGAAGTTTGACCGTACTGTGCTTATGTGGAACCGCTCTCTCTCAGCTTCCCTTCACACGTATTGGTACTTCCTAGGTTACCACCAGATCTGATGTCCCTTGATCCTCCCTTGGTATTCCCTCCTCTTTTCTATGACCTCCGGGTCCGGACTTAGGCAATGACGCCAAAATGTAGAATGGTTATTAATGCACAATATACAGAATAATGCAACCTAGATTCAATAGTACCAATAAGACCTTTATTACCAATACCATACCAGAATACCAAGATGGCAAGAAAATGTTATTACTTTCTCTATTACCAGCCAGACCATAATGTTCCAAAAATAATAAAACAAAGTTCTTATATAATGGTCGGTTGGTTGGGAAAACCAACAGACGCATCTCCTCGCTTCTAACTACCCTCCCAACAAAGCATAACTAAGTCTAATTAGAATATTACTTTATTACGTACTACACACCTTTGCAAGTTTACTGATGATCAGGAAGGGGTATCATCCCTAATTTACCTCTGAGATACTCAAAAGTACTCTTCGGTAATGGCTTTGTGAAGATGTCAGCAATCTATTCTTTTGTGGGAACATACTTCAATCTCACTTCTTTATTTTGTACCTGCTCTCTCAAGTAGTGATACTTGATAGCAATATGTTTTGTTTTGGAGTGCATGATAGGATTCTTGGATATGTTTGTTGCACCTGTACTATCACACTAAATTGCAATTGGTTCAGGTATGTGTTCTTGGATTCCCTCAAGTAGTTGTTTGATCCATATTACCTATGTGCAATTGATTGCTGCAGCAACATATTCAGCTTCCGTTGTGGACTGTGAAATGTAGTTCTGTTTCTTGCTTGTCCAAGACACAATTCTCTCTCCAAGAAAGAATGCACCACCACTTGTGCTTTTTCTGTCATCAATATTACTAGCCCAATCTGCATCAGTCTAAACCTTTATTTGGAAGCCTCCCATGTGAGGAAACCATAAGCCATACTCCTCAGTCCCCTTCAGGTATCTGAAAATTCTCTTCATCGCTATTAGGTGTGTCTCTTTAGGATTTGCAGAGAATCTTGCTACGATGCCTACTGCATGTGCAATGCCCGGTCTACTGTGTACTGCATATTGTAATTTGCCTATCATAGACCGATACCGTGTTTTATTCACTTCTTTTGCATCATCTTCCTTTGATAACTTTAGGTTAGTTATCATAGGTGTACCAACCGATTTGGATTCTTCTAGCCCAAAAGTTTTAAGAATTTCTTTTACATACTTGGACTGAGAAATAAAGATACCTTCCTTTAGCTGATGGACTTGTAGTCCAATGAAGAATTTTATGGCTCCTATCATAGACATTTCAAACTGTTTCTTCATCTCTTCAGCAAAGACTTTGCTCATCCTGTCATCTCCTCCAAAGATGTCATCTACAAAAATTTCAGCAATCAGGTTCTCTTCTTTTCTAGTCTTGAGATACATGTTGCTGTTGTCCCCGGTTCTTGTGAATCCTATTGTCAGGAGGTATGAATGTATTTATTCATACCATGCCCTTGAGGCTTGTTTTAGCCCATAAAGAGCCTTCTTGAGTTTACAGACCATACCACTCTTTTGTGTGGGTGTGAAGCCTTCTGGTTGTTCAATGTAAACTTCCTCCTCCAGTATTCCATTCAGAAATGCAGATTTAACATCCATCTAGAATACTTTGAACTTTTTGTGAGCAACATAAGAAGAAGAATTCTTACTCTTTCCAATCTGGCCATAGGTGCAAAGGTTTCGCCATAATCCAATCTAGCCTCCTGTGCATATCCTTTGCAAACCAGTCTTGCTTTGTTCGTTATCACCTTCCTTCATTTAGTTTATTTCTGTAGACCCACTTTGTCCCAATGACACTCTTGTCCTGTGGTCTTGGCACAAGAATCTATGTGTCATTCTTTTCTATTTGCTCAATCTCTTCTTCCATGGCCTTGACCTAATTTTCATCTTCCAGAGCCTCCCTGGTGGTTTTGGGCTCTATACAGGAAAATAAAGAGATATTTTCTCTAGCCTTTTTCCTGGTCAAGACATTTGCATGTTTGTCACCAATAATATTATCAGTTGAGTGATGTGTGACATACCTTGGAAGAATCGGTCTCTATTCCTGGTCAAGTTCTTCCGGTTGAGCAATTTCTTCAGCATGGTCATGAACAACTTCTTGTTCATCATCTTGAGTTGGTCTGTCATCTTCAGGTACAACATCCTGCTCCAGAGGTCTGTTTTCATGTTCTTCTCTTTCATCTTCAGTAGTTATTTCATTGAATTCCAAAAGATTTCCATCATTGTGATCTTGCAGATCGTCATGTTCATTATGATCGATCTTCTCTCTTGGTTCTGAATATTCATCAACCTTTACATTGATATTTTCAATTATTTTTCCTATCCTATTATTCAGACACTGGTAGGCTTCACTCTTGGTAGAATAACCCAAAAATATGCCTTCATCACTCTTGGGCTCAAACTTGCCAGAGTACATATCTCTTTTAATGTAACAATTGTTGCCAAAGATTTTGAAATAACCTACACTAGGAGTGTGACCGAGCCATAGTTCATAGGGAGTCTTACCGGTTCCTTTCTTGACTTGAACTCGGTTCAGTGTGTAAACAGTAGTGCTGATAGCTTCTCTTGAGAAGTGATGGGGGAGATCCTGTTTCTTTTTTCTGCTACTCCATTTTGTTGAGGAGTTCTTGGTATAGATAACTGCATTTTTATTCCCTGTTCCTCACAGTAGTGAGTGAACTCGTGAGAAGTGTATTCACCTCCTCTGTTTGATCTCAGACACTTCAGGCTTTTACCAGTCTCCTCCACTCGAGCCTTATAAATTTTAAACATGTGAAAGGCCTCTGATTTTTCTCTGAGAAAGAGTGTTCACATCATTCTTGAGAAATCACCTACAAAAAGCAAGAAGTACTTGTCTCCATAGTAGCTTTTTGTTCTCGTAGGTCTACACAAGTTGGTGTGTACAAGATCCAGAACATTTTCAGCAAAAAAAGATTTACTACTGAAACTTGTTCCTGACAGCTTTCCTAACTGACAATTCTTACAAATACCTCTTTCAGGTTTTGTAATCTCAGGAAGTCCTCTTACTGATTTCTTCTTTATCACCTTGACAATACTGTCAAAGTTTATGTGGTAGAGCCTCTTATGCCACAACCAACTATTGTCTTCTTTGGGTACAAGACAGATCTTGCTTGTTTCTCCTTTGACTGATGCTATGAGGCATGCTCCTTCCATTGAGTCCAGATTGAATAGGTTCCCTTTGCTCTGTGTATGGTTGCAACATGAGCTCCTGATTGGTTTTTGACAACACAAGAACCTTGCCCGAATTCCAACAGGAATCCCTTGTTTAGTTGAGCAACGCTCATTAAGTTGTACTGAAGTCCTTCTACCTAGTACACATCTTCACATACAACATCATTGCTAAATGCAATAGAGCCTTTTCCTTTGATAGCACAGGAGGCATTGTTACCAAAGGTTATTGATCCACCATCATTGAGCTTTAAGCTGATGAACTTGTTCTTATCACTTGTCATGTGGTGAGTGCATCCACTGTCAATGATCTAGTCATCATGCTGATGAGATCTTGATATAAGTGCCATTTCGCTTATCACCGGGCTTTCTTTTGTTATTGCTACAAATGCAATTTCTGGATCTTCAGAGTCTTCAGATTCATTGTCTGTGACTCCTTTTGGAAGGTAGCATTCCTTCTTTGCTTTGTTCTTGAATTGGTTGCTCTTGTCTTTATTATCATTGTCTGGACAGCCTGCAGCAATATGTCCTATCTTATTACAAGAGAACAATTTTAGTGGGAGCTTTCCTTTGTATTTCCCTTTTGCTCTGGGAAATCTCCTAGCGATGAGTGCTTCAAACTCATCTTGCTTTATCTCTTCTGAGAGCAGATTCTCAACAAGACTTCCAATCTTACCGGTAGAGCTATTACCGGTTTCTCTTCCCTTTTTGGTGGAAGAGGTATTTACAGAAGACTTAAAAGCAGCTTCCTGCATGAGTAAGCTATTATCAAAATTGCTCAATTCAAATGCAGTCATCTTACCGATTAGGGAGTCAAGAGTGACTTGATATGTGGTCACTGATCTGAGCTCTTGAATGGCTAAGATCTTGATAGCATACCAAGGCCTTAGCGTTCTCAGTATTTTTCTTACCACCTCTTCCTCACTTAGTTTTCCTCCAGTGCTTTTGATGGAGTTAATCACTTATTTGATTTTGTTGCTGTATTGCTCAATGTTGTCTCCTTCATTCATCTTCATGTCATCATACTTTCCTTTGAGGCTTTCTATCATAGCTCTTTGTACATGTGGGTCACCACCATACACTAATTGCATCTTGGCCCACATCTTGTGAGTAGTATCTAGATTTTCAATCTCTGCATGGACGTAGTCGGGTAGCGTGCTTGCTATCATATCCTTTGCAGCTGTATGTTCTGTCTTGATCTTCAATTCATCAGGAGTTAGGGTAACATTGGGTTCAATGTAATCATTGGTTACATGAGTCCAATATTGATCTCCAGTGGTCTTCATGTACAGCTTCATTTTGTTGCACCACAGAGTAAAGTTTTCCTTGGAGAACTTTGGTCCTTCCCTTCTCATCATCTTGACTTTTTGTTTTTTTGCGGTTAAGCAGCAAAGAAAAGAAACTTGACTTTAATACCATTTGAAAATCCCAATCGGTGCTGAGAGGGGAGGGGTAAATCAAGACGTATAAAACTTTAAAACAAATCTGATGTAGTATACTATAACTGTAAGCAAAACAGATTCTAGCATAAAATAGCATCAAGCAATCAACCAATAAGCAACACTAAATTTATCATGTGGAAACCCAAATCGGGAGAAAACCACGGTGTGAGGAAACCTCACAAATTCTGTACTCTTCTAAAGTGCGCTCTGTTAAGAGCCTTTCCTGTTAAAGGATTACAAACGCACTGTTAGATGTGACCCGGTTAAGGGATTTGATAGAATAAGGCTTGTTAGAGCATGCCTGGTTAGAGGACTTAGAACACCTGAACAGATGTCACCCAGTTAAGGGATTTAGTACAAGGGACCTATTAATGTTCACCCAAAATACTAAGATTTTTCTATTGTAATTATTAGAAAACAATAGAGGATTTGACCTTTTTGAAATGGCTTTGCATAGCATGATAAGATCTCTGTTATACTCAATTGAGAAACATCACCGGTCGCTGCAGGTATGTTCTCCTTTGCTGTTGTGCTCCTCTGCACACTCTTCTTTCCTCTCTTCTCTCTTCACCTTAGCTTCTTCAGCATATAGGTTCACTCTTTACTTTGGCAGAATGAGGGCAAACTATATTCTTGTTAGGCAGAGGAATATATAGACTTCTTGCCCTAATTGCTTTTCTCATGCACGACCTGTTTAAAGATCACCTTCGGATCCATCACCCAGTGGAGTATTAGTTCACTCAGGATACATCCGATGCATGCTATGCTTTATTTTCTTTATGAAAGAAAACGACAGATGCATGTCACAAGCTTTCCTTCACAAGAGATATCTCCATGATTTAATGCCACAAACTCCGGCATTAAGACCTTCCATCGGGCCTCGTACCGATCGTCTTGATAACTCAAAGTCTATTGGATTTGGGGCAATAAATCCCGGTCAAAGAGTTTGATAATTGTGTCTTGACTATGACTTTCCCCGGTTCATCTATCATGATGACGTCTTCATTTGATCGGTAAAGATCCTTAAGTTGTGCACTGGTAAGAGCTTTGACCTGCCACCTTCCCTTCCTCTGACTATACTGGTTGCATCCTTTCCTCGGTTTCTGTTGCCGGTTACCGGTTGCATCTCCCTTGGTGACCCGTTCCTCTGATGATCAGATATAGTCTCTTCTTTCTTGCATAGTGTCATCGGTTGCCAAACCGGTCTCTCCTCGCACTTGTTGTTGTCAGCGGTACCTTGCTTCCAACACTGGTGTCCTTAGTCACAAATGTCAACACCTCTTTTGCCAATCAATGACAATACCTCTATTGCCATGTACCGGTTGCAATCTTACCGGTTACCATCCCTTAATGCCAACATGAATAACAAAACCAATGTATAATTCTATTTCTCTCTTATTAACATATATTATTAATATTCTTTAACCTCTTATAATTTATATTCTTGAATTTCCTTCTATATATATTTGTAGTATATACTTTTTTGTTTCTTAGAAATGCCTATATACTTCTTTTTCTCCTATATTTTATCCTAGTTTTTCTCCTATATTATTTCCTTGATTTTCTCCTATATTTTCCATGTTCTTTGCCATTTTAAATATTATATTTACATACTAAAATATAATAATAAAAAGGTGGGAGATATTGATAAGAGCCGTGGATCATTTTCTTCCCAATTATTGTTATTAAGATAAGGATAAGATTTATGTCCCTATTTCCATATTTTAAAATGTTGTCTATTAATTTCATCCTCCAGATTGTCTCTTTTCCACATGCTATGAGAATTTGTTGCTGCTCTCTTTCTTTTGTTTTAATTTCTTAATGTTCCCCAATGCTTATTTTATTTATTACTATCCAACTTCTTATCTCCAAGAATGATTTTCTTTCTTCAATATATATCTTTTCTTCCCTTACAGAAGAGGGACATGACTTTTGAAAGTGCTTGTTCATAATAATTAGAAAAGATCCTATTGGAGTTTTATATTTATTAACTTTATACTATTAGTATCTTGTAACATATGGTTCTTTCATGAGTTATAATAATCTTGTAACTATCGGTTCTTTCACATTTTACCAAAACCTTCATTTTAATATTTTGTATGATTATAAATGAATCATATTTAATTATAAAGATATTTATTAATTATTATTTAGATATTTATTAATAACATATAATCACTAAGATAATTATTAATATTAATTTGATTAACATTATGGATTGATATTGTATTGATAAATAATATAAATAAATAATATTAATTATAGATTAATATTATTACTTAATATTATATTGATTAATATTAATACTATATCATAGATTAATATCAATGATTAAAATGATATTTATTAATTAATAATATTGATTAATATTAGTATGATATAATCAAAATAGAGAATTAGTTAATTATTTATTGATCAAACATTAAAAAAGGGATTTATGTAGTTATTATTACAACAATATTTAAATAGAATATATATGTATTTAAGAATATATTTTTATTATACATACATCAATTATGGCTTATGACAGACTGACCCTCCCAAAATTGCTTGCCCTCAAGCAATTATTATCACAATTTTTGTTTAGTTAGAAAGGGAATTGTGATCTTATATAAACTATAACAAAATCATCATTTGTATGATAACAAGCGTTGTTGCTCTAAATCTTAATTAAGGCTATATGTTGTCGGGATAATTATATGTATGGGTTATTATGTTAGTAAAGTATTATGTTACTCTCGGTCGTTAGTGACCGAGAGGTTAGACAGTTACGTCACGACGTTTCGGTCATGGCCCTTCAGGTACTTTATATACTCTCTCGGAGGTTGGACATGGGGGATATTATTGTATAATCATTATGATATAAATGTACTTGCCAGTCTGGAATGAGTAATGAAAGTATTTATTATTCTCTGATATATTCTGTGTTTATTATATTTCCCGTACGATGTCTGTGCAATACTAAGTTTACCCCAGCAGGTAAACATCTGGCGCCGCTGCCTAGACGTACTCGGGAAGAGAAGTGAGGAAAGGATTTATGCCCAATGTTTTAAATAAAGATAGAAATAGAAAAGTGAGAAATGATGACGAAGAGGCCGCACACGTAGCTCTAATCTCCGCACAGCAGTGTGAACGTCGCTATAGGCTAAGGCAACTTGCCAAAGACCAGCTTGCTGGAGGGTTACCCGAAGGGGACCTCGGAAGTGGTACGGAGGGTGCAGAAGCCGAAGAGGAGTTCACTTCTTTGGAACGGAGAGTGCAGAGTCGGGAAGAGTTACTTGAGGAGACACGGGCGAGAAGAGCCTTTCTCCAAGAGGAGAGAGTACGGTTTGAGGTGGGTCTCCATACACCAGGTGTAGAGAACCAAACCGGCGGAGAGGGTGATACTGCAGAGGGTGGCACGAGCGCACCAGCAGACCCTCCGTTGGAACCGAGAACCCCGCACAGTACGGTCCCACCAGTCACACAACTACCGCAAGGGCAAGTGCCATTGGTGAACAATACACATAGTACTCAAGGAGGTGCGCGTACGAGTGGCATCAGCGCACCGCCTCCACCGCGGCCAACCATGGCGGTGAACAAGCAGAAGTTACCAAAGTTCACGGGACAATCGAAGGAAGATCCAGTTCGGCACTGCCGAACGTGCAAAACTATATGGACTGCGCACGGGGTGACTGACAAGAATGAATAGATCCGCCAGTTCCCTACAACACTGAGGGAAGGTGCCATTGATTGGTACTCGGATGTTGACAAGACGAGCCTGACGACATGGGACCAGGTCAAAAAGGCCTTCCAGACAAAGTTTCAATTGTTACGAGATGATAATGAGATATTAGCGAAAATCTACAACACTAAGCAAGCGAAGAATGAGTCCGTCCGTGCGTATGGACGGCGACTCAAAGAACTCATCGGGAAGATGGAGTCGGCCCCAACGGACGAACTGAAGAGGTGGTTCATAGAGGGACTCAAAACCTCCCTACGAAAGAAAATGAAGATAGTTCCACCTACTTCGTACAGTAATGCATACAACCGAGCAATGGATTTAGAGAGTGAGTGTAAGACCTCCAAGAAGATGAGGTTATCTTCTGATGATGACTCGGAGACTGAAAGCAGTGAGGATGGGTCGAGCAAAAAAGTGCTCGCGTTGCAAAAAGACCTTGAAAGAATGATGAAAGAACTCAAGGCCGCCAAGGGAAGTACCAGTAAGACAGGAGAAGATACGGTGTGGTGCACGGACTGCAAGGAAGCAGGCCACACAAAAGGTTCTTGTCCGAAGAAGGCTTTTTTCGATATCTGCCAAATCGCAGGACATTCCACTAAAGAATGTCCCTACAACCTGAGGGCGAGAAATCAACAAGTGCTCTATGCACAGGAGCAACCTTCCACGTCTGGTACTGGCGGACAACAAAATGCTCCATCATCCGGCGGGTATGGAAACAACCGACGGGGAGGCCGAGGCAATGATGTGAACAAGCTGCGGGTCCAGTATGACGCGAAGGGGAGGCCCATGATACAGTGCAGGAGTTGTAACCAATGGGGACATTATGCCCGTGACTGTCAGAATGAGGCTACCGCTCCACTAAAACTGTGTCGGTGGTGCGGACCGAGGAACCATGAGGATGCTAATTGTCCGAAGCCCGGCTGCAACATCCTAGACATGGAACGAGGGGGCACGGAGAAGGTCCTCGCAATCACACGCGGGCAAATGAAGAAGGCCACATATCCTCACCCTCCGACAGAGAAACAAAGGATGCTCGAGGCGAAGGCTGAGATCGCGAAGGGTATGGAGGACCGAAGGGACTCCACAGATGTCGGCATTTCTACTCGAGCAATGGCCGAACAAAATATTTTAAGGCAGATAATGCAATTGGAGGTACCAGTAAAGGTCAAGGACCTATTGGAAACGATGCCGCATCTCAAAACGGCTCTATTCCTTGGCCAAAACATTCTAGCAAGCACGGTTGAACGAACGGAGATCACGAGTGGCTTTGCAGCCGACGCCATGATGCTATCGATAAATAATGGGCGGAATCCCGCAGTGGTGGAGATGGGTATTTTGGGTACCATCCTCACGAACACAATTGTCGACGGTGGGTCGGGCGTCAATGTCCTCCCGGAAGAAACTTGGAAAAGCTTGGGGAAACCGACATTGTGGCCACCGACTTTCAATTTATTGGGGGCCGACTAGCACAGTATTAAGCCTTTCGGTACACTGATGGCGCAGCAGGTGACTATTGGAACCCAGCCTTTCACCTTAGATTTTGTTGTAATCCCTCTTAAGCAGAAGGGGTATGATGCCATCCTGGGTAGAGGGTGGTTGGTGACGGCCCGAGCCAATCATAATTGGAAGAAAAACACCCTCGCATTTGAAAAGGGGGGAAGGAAGTTTGTAGTGGACCTCAACACGCAGATGGTTGGGGAGGAAATGGCATCCGATTCAGAGTCAGACGACGGGATGGGCGGAGAGGAAGGAAACATGGAACCTAATGCCGAAGGGATACTGAAGGTGGAGGATGATACAGATTCAATGGACGGTCTATTCCACTGGCAAATGGGTGATTATGAATTATTTCCGCCGTCCTGCAACATATTGAAGATTGAGGAAGCCGAGAGTGAGTTCCCTTCGGAATATACAGCATACCGAGAAGGGGAAGTCGAAAGGAAAGAAAGCCCTGCCCAGGAGTTTCGGAAGGAGGAACCCATCTGGCACAAAGAAGCAAAGTTGGAAAAAATAAATCTTGGGGATGAGAGAAATCTGAAACCCATTGTTATGGGAGACAACTGGAATCCTGTGTGGAGGACCGCAGTCTTCAAAATCTTGATTCTCCTTTTTCTTCTTATGTACGGGCAAGAGGCCGTGGTCCTTGTAGAACTTATGGTTCCAAGTATTTGGATTGCCATTGAAAATAGACTTGGCGACAGGGAGAGGAAACGACTGCACACTCTGTGGACTCTCGACGAACGGATACATGACGGCAACTTGACCAAATTGAAACCTTCCTTGGAGAGGATGGACCCGAGAGGAGGGACAGAGCAACCGAGAGGATGGAAAAGAACTCGAGCGGTCAGACAGGTGACGACTAGAGAAGCCTCCGGACAAGAAATTGAAAACTACCCGTACGGCTATGCATGACCGTACGGTGGAAAAATAAAAAAAATTAAAAAAAAAAAATGGAAAAAATGAGAAAAAAAGAAAAAAAAAGAAAAAGAAAGAAACAAGCAAACTGGCACCATACGGCACATGAAAAGCTTAAAAAGGCCAGAAAATACATTATTCGACTGCCATACGACAAACAAGACGCGGCACAGAAGGGTGTACGACGCAGCAAAAATAAATAAAAATAATTTTTTTTTTACCGTACGGTAGCAAGGAAGTACGGCACCGTACGGTATCATTGTTGTGGTTGCGGCAGTTACAAAGTGTTGTACGGCGCCGTACGGAAGAAGAGACGAGCACACGAGTTTAAAACGCTGTACACCGTATGGCAACAAAACCGTGAACGCGTATAAGAGATGAACCTGCCGTACGACATTCACGCTGAGCAGTCTAACCCGCCGTACGGAGAGCGCAGAACACCGCAGGGCTGAAGGTACGTCACCGTACAGGCTGCGAGAGTGGAGGGTTTATAACATCGACCGTACGACAGTCAAATTAAAGGAGACAGCGAGTGTGTATTGATATTGGCCGTATGGCCATTCACGGAAAAGCTGATTAGGCACCTGTACGGTTGCGTTTCCATCATGCGAGCATGGCATTGGGACGTGTGAAGAGGAAAGCATAAAGGAAGAAATTCATTGGGTATTCTTAAAAAAAAAAAAAAAATGACGACCAAACAAAGCAGCTCATATTGAAGAACGAATGGTACCAAAGGGAAGGGCATGAGCAAGAAGTAATGAAAACATAAGCGGTTTGCAGAAAAGAGCATGGGAGCAGACGAAAATCACAAAAATAGTGCATTTCATTGACTTTGAAGGTGCTAAATTGGTCCGGAGCGCGTCTGGGGCTTTGCCCTAGAACCCCGCGGGGGCGCTGCCCCTCGACCCCGCTGGGGGCGTTGCCCCCTAGACCCCCAGTCGGTTCAATTATCAGCCCTTGGAGAGTGTGACCTGTTGATGAGATCAGAGTTGCTACAGGCATGGAGTGTTTGCATGTCGGAGGTGAAGAGAGCACTGGAGCAAGTCTTTCAAGAGGGGTACTACGCTTTGAGGCACTTGGAGTAGGTGTTGGCTGGACGTGAGACTGTCTTGGTGGATGCATCGAGAGCTCGGGAGGAGCTGACCACCCAGTTGGAGGCAGTAGAGCAACACTTGGCTCAGCATACCCAGGAGTTGGAAGTAGAGAAGTTGGCACGGGTGGCTATCAAGGTCAGATTGGCTAGGGAGACAGTATGGTGTTAGCGGAGGCTATAGCTGAACAGTATGTTTTGGAGACAAGTTTGGTGCAGGCACGAGAGGAATGGGATGTGACAGAAAAGACCTACTGGACGCAGCATTGCTGGGGAGGGCGGCACTTCATCTTTTTCAGGGATGCCCCTTTGCCCCTTCTCAGTGATTTTCTTCTTCTATGTGGTGTATTTCATCTCCTTGTTGTAAGTCGTCGGAGACGACTTGTTTTTTTGGGGGGGATGATGTTGTCGGGATAATTATATGTATGGATTATTATGTTAGTAAAGTATTATGTTACTCTCGGCCGTTAGTGACCGAGAGGTTAGACAGTTACGTCACGACGTTTCGGTCATGGCCCTTCGGGTACTTTATATACTCTCTCGGAGGTTGGACATGGGGGATATTATTGTATAATCATTATGATATAAATGTACTTGCCAGTCTGGAATGATTAATGAAAGTATTTATTATTCTCTGATATATTCTGTGTTTATTATATTTCCCGTACGATGTCTGTGCAATACTAAGTTTACCCCAGCAGGTAAACACTATACATCTTAAAATATGAAGTACATGCATGAAGACACGAAGCATAAACATTAATGCATAAAGGCATAGAGCATACACAAAGTATACACATTGATGCATGAAGACACAAGGCATGCACAATGTAGACACATAATACATACAATCTTGAATAAACCCTACAATTTACAATTTGCAATGACCTCGGGTGTAATGTCCCCTTTGGAATTCCTTAGGTTTTTATCTTATTTCCTATGATTCAAACTGCAATAGCTTTGTACATAGTTTGATATATTGTTGTTTGTGGATTTCTTGCTATTACAATCCTTTATCATGTAAGATTACTATCCTTTTCTATATTTATGATCGCACAATTGGCTTGGAAGTGGATGGAGAGTCAATGAATGCAATTTCCCATGTCTTTATAATAATGAGAACTAAATTTATTTTGGACATAAGATTCTATCTTCAAGCCATAATTCTCATATATTTTCTTATTTGAATTTAATGAACTAAGTATTTTTTATGTTGATAAGGAAATGTATACGAGTTTGATAATGTTGTCTTGGTTGATATCGTCTTATCTTGATTTAGAGATAGAGCTTGAGTAATATGTAAGGCGATTGTACTATATTTTACTCTTCATTGGTTGGCCCTCCTTTAACTTCAAAGTTTATCAAGGAAGCTCGATAATGTACAATCATGGCATAAAATATTTATTCCCTTATGTCACAATTATGATTCCTATACTTAGATATTTCTATCGATCTTCCCTTATGTTATATCCTTGCTAGACGTCATTTCTACACTATGTACCCTCCTTTAAAATATCAACCAGTGAATATATATGATACTTTGTGTTGGCGTCAATCATTTATGTTCTCGGCTACCTTAAAATAGCACTTGGACTATGTTTAGAACTTTAGTGTCACTAGAGCCGATATTTTATCCTGATGTAGCCTTCATGGAATTGTCTTTGAGATTGGAGATGATGCTCCCGTCTTGTATCTTCTCTTGACATGGGCAAATACCTAATGTTGCCTTTGTCACCAATATTATCATCACCTTTAAATCCTAAATCATTATGATAGAATTGATCACCGTAATTCTTCAAATAGTTGTTGCTGAAGGTAGTCTCTAATGTCACCGCTAGTCCAATATTAAACATAGCCTTCATATTGCTGACGAGTCTTGTCTCCTCTTGTCATATCCATTATTACTCCTCTCTCGTGTGATGCCCACCGCGTCCATTCCTTGGCTGACTTTGATACAAGTCGGCATGTATTCTTGCTGCTGTCTTATATTGGTAAATGCTGAGTGTATTTTCTTTTGTTTGTATTCCTCTTCATTTTCTATTCATCTACTGATTGCTTTCTCCCTGTCTTTACTAGTGTTGACTGTAGTTGTTAGTGCTGATATTAATCCCTATTTTGATGACTGTATGCAACTCTTATATATGTCGCTCCTTAGTCTTTTTAGATGCCACTTCTCCTTTTACAGTACATCCATAATAATATTAAAGTACAGTGTAATTTAATTTTTTATTGTCCAATCTCTCCTTGTTCGTATCCCTATCTATTCCATTTCTATGCGTGTGGAGAGGACTGATCCATCAAAGGGTCGTGACTATTATCTTAGTCACATTTAGTATTTGATAATTATTTTATTATATATTCATTATTTTATGTTAATTATTATTTGTATTACTATTGTATTAACTATATATAATGTAATTAATTATAGCTTATGTTTTTTAATGGTATATTATATCATATTATTATATTAATGATAAATTTATTATTATTAATCTATTTTTTATTATTCAATATTTATATTATTATTTATTTGTAACATAATTATATTATATTATTTATCTATTTTTATATTTCTATATTATTAGTTATCTATTAGATTCTCTTTTATTATTTAATTATTTGTTTATTATTAAATCCTATTTTGGTGGGGACATCACATAGGGTTAAGGAAATGGTTTAGAAAATTTACGTCATTATGTTTTTGATTATGAATCCTGCAACCACAAAGTGAACATAAGTACCTACATATGTTCATATAAGCTTCAAAGAAAACTTGAGTCATGATAAGGTAGTCCAAACCAATCCCATATAGAATACAGAATATGAATTACTTATGTTGTTAACTATTCAATGACTTAAGGTGGAGTGATTGGGTTATGATAAGCTGAGTCAAGAAAATCCCCTACTGAGCCCAAGAGTGGAATTTTGGCCCTCCTGGCCTTGGTGTCTTGATTAACTCCTACCAAGGTGATCTACTAGTGGGATGCTTACTTTGCTTTATCATAACCCCATCCCCACTAATTAATTTGGCCCATTTTGGTAAGAATAGTGAGGTGATTGTAATAGGGTCCTTGACTTGTCCATTCTAAGCCCAAGAGTGGAACTTTGGCCCTCGTGACCTTGGTGTCATGAGTGACCCCTACCAAGGTCATCTACTTAAATGGTAGTCCTATGCCTTCTTACCAATCCCTCCCCATCTTATCCATGATGAACTAAAGTTTATGCATAGTGAAACTAAACAAGGTAATAATAGTAGGGTTATCCACCTAGTGGATTATGGATTAGCTCATATCTTTGCTTCATTTTAATTGTATCCTCAAAATTTGTCCAATATATAGTCTCAAAACTTGAGAATCCCAATTTTGAATTGGACCGGGCTACTCAATAAACTGCATAAATTTAAAAACTACTTAAATTCACTAATGAAATTTTTGTTTTGTGTAATGTCCCTTACCTAATGAAATCCTATATTCACAATTTGCAATATTTTAGAATCAGGTAAGGAAATATTATAATTTATATCTTACAACCATAAGGAAACAACAAACATTATATGCTTTCATGTGAATTAACCTAACTTCTAATGAATTTGAAGGTGAGACGGATAAACTTATCCAAACAATTCCCTACTAAGCCCAAGAGCAGAACTTTGGCCCTCTTGGCCTTGGTGGCAGTCTCTAGTGCACACACAAGGTGGTCTACTTAGTGGACAGTCTAACTAGCCTACCAAGCCTCATCTTGTTAAGTGATTGGGCTCAATAGGGTATGAATGACGAGGGTTAGTAATTTGGACCTTGACATGACCAAACTAAGTCCAAGAGTAGGACTTTGACCCTCTTGGCCTTGGTGTCATGAATTGACTCCTACCAAGGTGGTGTACTTAGGTGGTAGTCCTATGCCGTCTCACTTGCTCCTCTCCAAACCAAACGTGTTGAGTATTAAAATCCTTACATGGGTAATTTCAGCTAGATCAACCATAGTGGATGACCCTAATATACATTATCATTAATTTCTTGATTACTAATTATAGAGTGGACTAATATGAAATCATTCACATTTTATTTAATTATCTGAATTTGGGATTGTATAATAAGCTTGATTAGCCATATATTCTAAAAATAGAGCAATGAATTATCAGCATGAAATATGAATCGGATGTGCTTAGATCTTTCACCAATTATTTATACAACTGTATAGACTTTGCATGTTATTTCCAAATTACTAGTAAACCACGTACTTGACCCTTGCTGCTGGTTGTTACTGGATGTCAAAACCTTCCTGTTAAGATGTTACACCTTGTTCCTTCTATACTCTACAATTAATAAAGTATCATTGTGGCAGTATATATGTCTCTTATATAGATTTTCATAAGATAGTCTTCGCATTTTACCCTACAGGATGGCAAGATCACGCTCTGATACCATTTGCAATGACCCCTATTAGGGCCCTACTTGATTTTCTCTAGAAATTCCCAATTAGGGTTTCGATTATATTTGTTTCATATTAAGTGAATCCCAACTCTCTATCATCATCATATTTAGAAATAATCATTGACTCATAATACATACTTAAGCTCCCCATTCCTAAGTCTACTCCTCATTGTGATTGGATTACTCTCCTCTTCACAAACTCCTTATCCGCTTAGTTGTATTAGTGAGTGATTAAATAATTAGCTAAGTATATATTGTTATCCTATATATTAGTTATATATATATGTCTATACATATATAGTATATACACACACATACATATATAGTATACACACACACATATGTGTGTGTATATAGTTATACTATATATGCATATATAGTATATACACACACACGTGTGTGTGTATATACTATATATGCATATATAGTATATACACACACACGTGTGTGTATATACTATATATACATATAGTATATGTATATACTATATGTATATATAGTATATACACACACGTGTGTGTGTATACTATATACACACACACATGTGTGTGTACATAGTACACACACATGTGTGTGTGTATATAGTATACACACACACATGTACTATATGTATATATAGTATATACACACACATGTGTGTGTATACATATACTGTATATACATATAGTATATACATATATAGTATATACACACACATGTACTATATGTATATATAGTATACACACACACATGTGTGTGTGTATACATATAGTATATGTATATACTATATGTATATATAGTATATACACACACGTGTGTGTATACTATATATACATATATAGTATATACACACACATGTGTGTGTATATACTATATATGCATATATAGTATATACACACACATGTATATACTATATGTACATATATAGTATATACATATATACACACACATGTATATACTATATGTACATATACTATATATGTACATATAGTATATACATGTGTGTGTATATATGTATATACTATATATGTACATATAGTATATACATGTGTGTGTATATACTATATATGCATATATAGTATATACACACACGTGTGTGTATATACTATATATGTATGTGTGTGTATATACATATATGTGTATATATACTATATATACATATATAGTATATACACACACATATATACGTGTGTATATACTATATATGTATATATAGTATATATACACATATATGTATATATAGTATATACACACATATATGTGTGTGTATATACTATATATGTATGTGTGTGTATATACTATATATGTATATACATATATATACATACATACACATGCACACACACATATATACTATATATGTATGTGTGTGTATATACATATATGTATATACATATATATACATATGTATATTGTGTGTGCGTGTGTGTATATATGTATATATATGTATATATATGTATATACATATATGTCTATACATATATATATGTATAGACATATATAGTATATACACACATATATATATGTCTATATATGTATATACACACAGACACACATATATATATACAAAGAAATGCAATAAATATACAGAATTAAATCATTTGATAGTATGATACTTCAGATAAATATTTAAATGCCAATTGATAGTTCACAAATATTCAAATAAGCCACATATATATTATAAAATTAGAAATATAATTGATATGGGTATTATAATATTATAACACCCGATTCAATACACGTCTTTAATAACACATCCATACACGTATAACAGATTTAATAACATGTCCATACACATAATAATAATTTATATAATTATATAAATGTAACACGTATTATAAAATGCATGGGTATCAAAATTAGAAATATAAATGTAATTGGACGGTGGTCAATACATGTATGAAATAACACCAATGGTCCAGGCAAGTGCATCCGGTATCTTAGGGTAAATATATAAAACAAACAGGGCATGGCCAATATGTATCTCAAGCAAACCAGATTATAAAGGGAACACAAAATCCAATGACTTAGTTGAGATCTTGTGCTTGCCAGCATGACAAATGTAGAATGTAATTATTTAACTCTTAATATCCCTTGGCTTTTGCATTATCTATCAACCCCTTTTAACCGATCAAATTTACTTTTCAACTCTTTTTAGTAGTTTTTACTAAATAGCTCGTTTGGTCTGATTGCACTGAATTTTCTTCTATCCCTTCATTACAGCATGCTATATTTCTTTGTTCTCTAGTGTACTTATCAAGTGTTAAAGATTGCCTGGTACATAGATTGAAAACTGAAAACTGAAAACTGAAAACTCAGATGTGGTACGGACTGAATTTTCTTCTATCCCTTCATTACAGCATGCTATATTTCTTTGTTCTCTAGTGTACTTATCAAGTGTTAAAGATTGCCTGGTACATAGATTGAAAACTGAAAACTGAAAACTGAAAACTCAGATGTGGTACGGATTCAGCAGCACAATATTGTGACTTGGACTTGAGACTTTTCTAAACTTGACAAAGAAAACATAACTATACACCAAAAAATAAAAAATTAATATGTTTAGAGAATACACAAATCTATTCTGATCACCAAGTTGCATAATTCAAAGATTGCAATCACCTCTCAGCTTGATTTGCACCTCTAGAGGTCTGGATGAGTGGAAAACTGAAAGGAAACCATATTGTAAAGCCTGCGATCTATTGTCTGAGCAGGAGAGTGCAGGCATGAGATTCATGAGTTTCTGCTTGAGACTTTCCAGTTTAAGGAAAATCATCTGTGACTTGGTGAGTAGTACTCAGCCAAGACTCAGTGTGGAAGTCTCGTTCATGTCACATGTTCACGAAATTTTTGACTCTCAAGTCTGTGGAAGTTTGCATGAGTTGGGCTGAGTTTACTAACAATGACCTGGTAGGCATTAGAGTGTCCAGACCCTAAAGTGTTTTGCTTATTTTTCTTTATTCATTTACTCTTGGATTACAAATGTCTAGTGTTGTCCTTGCTCATTTTATGATGTCCTTGCTTATGTTGTGATGGTCCTGTAATGGGGGAGTTAAGGCTTGCAAATTCCTCCATCTCCACAATTTATGGTGTTATTTATTAATTGCATATATATCATAATTCTAAGTTCACTCTATCATAACTTAATAAGTTAACTTAAAAACTTAATAAGAGTGAAATTTATTAATTTGTCATTTATTAATTTATATCATCCTTGACCTTGGGCGCCAGCTTTCAAAACATATTCAATACTCATTAATAATGACTTGACCCCTTTACTTAATAACTTTATCAAGGCCTTTACAATATATATTATTAATGGAGTATGACTTTATTAATAATAAAATAATTGTGAACACAAGCTATAAAATCTCCTCCAAGGAATCAACTATGAATCCAGATATACACTGCAAATGCCAAACATCCAAGTGCCCTGTGAAAAGTACCAGCTCTGCGTAACTGAGTTACTATAATTGTAAGTGCCCTAATATTTGC
Organism: Chamaecyparis obtusa; assembly: GCA_027943335.1. NCBI lineage: Eukaryota > Viridiplantae > Streptophyta > Pinopsida > Cupressales > Cupressaceae > Chamaecyparis > Chamaecyparis obtusa. The sequence goes on along the minus strand of BSBK01007175.1, from coordinate 689,695 downwards.
TCAAACCAGAGGTGCCTAATCTCAACACTGCAACATAACCTATTCAGGCGCTCTACTAAAGATATAAATCCTAGCTTTCCCGAAATATACATTTACTATAAATAGTAAGTGTGCCAAATTGAACCAAAGAGCAATCTTGAACTCTCTTGACCTCCGAAATGAAAATTGGCCTCCGGTTTTGCCAATTGAGACCCTCTAACCAACTGACTTAGCCTATGAGGGCGAATGATAGGCTAATCCAATCATAAATCATATCATCCCAAAAAGGGGCATTATAGTCTGCCCTACCTAAAATTGCTTGTCCCCAAGCAATCTTAGAAACAAAATAACACACTAGTCTACCCGGATCCCAAGGGTAGAACGTGTAGTGTCCCTGCTGATACCAACTAGCTCATGTAGCACCAACACCAGAATAATTGATAGTACCCACCAAACCAAATCAATACCAACCATTGGTGTCGCAGGAGGAAACAACTCAAAGGGAAGCAACTCAAAAGATTGACAAAGTTTACTTCCCAAAACTACGCAAGATGAACTATCATAAGCACTATCTAACACTTGCGCCATTGAATTGTGCATCTGAAAGAGGTCACGCACATGAGGGTCAAAAGTAAAACCATATGCACTCAACATCATGTACACACCCCAAAAATCCTCTGGGAGCCCTGTCTAAAATCCCGATGCACTAGAAGGATCTCAAACTCTGAATAGAAGCCTGCGAAGAACATCCTCTGACTTCTGTTGCTCAACTTTGATCTCAACTTCACCATGCCAAAAGGGGTGAAGCCAACCAAAAGGGACCCACCCAAACTGCAGTTCTGACCTTGTCATCACTCGGGTCTTAAAGCAAATTGAACTCACATCCATCTGCTATGTGGAGATATTAATAAATGAGAGTACCCACAACGCAACAACAATCTCCACCCTCCGCTGAACTATCCTGGATTTGCTGAATGCCCCCCATAGATGTTGAATAACATGTAATCGTCCCTCTTAGGTTGCTGATGTGAAACCAAACAGAACCCTAAAATTGCAAGACCGACCTAGGGGGATGCGAAGGATAGCAACAGGTACATAGGACAATAGAGTATCATCCCCATGCTGCTCTCGCACAACGAGGAAATGATCTAACTCTTCCCCAATCTCATGTATAACAAAGACATTCGTGGCTGATCCGCTAAGTGTGTGGTCTAAGACTTGAGGATTTAATGGCCTCTCAACCAAAGGTAACTCATAGGTCTCAAGCTGCAAGTTATGCGTACCAATAAAATTTTCTGAATCGTACCTCTTCTCTTGTTCACACATAATTGCATATTCTTCTTGCTTGCTTATCTCAAAAGAGTGATCAACATCTACCTCAAATAGCAAATTGTCATACGGCAATGCAACATCTGTCTCAAACAAGGGATTGTTCACGAAGTGAACCTCACCACTGTGCTGATTTGAATTGCATGTCTTCGCATTCCTCGTCTTTGACACTTCCAACTTGCGTGCCAACACTTGTAGACCCATCCACAACATTTTATTTATTGTACTGCTGTGTTGAATCTTTATTTGTAGGTGTAGATGAGTGCCTGAAATTCCTCAAAAGATAATCTTCATAACGCTGCAAATCTTAACCTAACCTTTGTTGAGCTTGAGCACGGTCCTTAACGATTTTTTCCAAGCTATGCCACTTTCCCATACCCACACAAAACACGAGTGCTGGTCACAAAAACATCAACTGTGTGAGCTCAATGATTTTTTTATTTCAAGCCCCTGTGGCTGCATAAAAAACCCAACCCAGTAGGATGGCATGAAACTGCTCTGATACCATTGTGATGGGCCCTTCTCTCTAGCCACTCTGGTAATTGATAGGCTTTTGATGTTTTGTGCTTTTTTGAAAATAAATACTTTTCGGAATTTTGCAAAATGAGATACAAAACATGAAATCAAATCTAATATAATAGTAAATTCACCAATGGAAATTCCTTATTCTTTTCTTTGGAAATCACATTACATAACTATGGCCAATATAGAATCTGGAATACAACTTGCAGCCAAAAAAATGGAACCTGAAATTAAAACGTTGCCTGGTAATTATACCAAAAACCCTTCAACTTCTGACCACAACTATCTCAGACAGCTAGACGCCCAACTATGAGGTGAAATAAGCCTCAATCAATGATCGAACTGCTCCCTTATAAGGGTTTCCCTTATAAGTGTGCATCCTACATGCGACAGTGAGTATCATGGAGAGGGATGAAGTAGCTATAACACGGTTTTTCGATCAGGAATTGTTTCACACATCACCAATATGTTTCTTGTGGGAACTTGTGAATTTTGCATATAATTTTGTTTGATTTTTGCCAATTTGAGAAGCCCTAAACCTAGAATTGCCAAAGTATGAATCTTAGTCCTATTGCCATTTACATCTTGAAGTCAAAATTTCTGTTTGTGTCCTCATAGTATCAAAATTACCTTACTATTATGTTGCATTCTTGTGTTTTCATCCTGAGCATGTATATAAGTCATATATTGTATTCCTGCAGGAGTCAAGTAATAGTTGTGTATTGCTTGCAGTATAGCAATCGAGGATTAAGTTAAAGTTACCACTCTACCGCTTCAATCTCAATAGTTAGTTGCAAGTTGGCGTTGAAGGGAACCAAGCACCTAATGCTTACTGCTATTCCATGATGGTGATATAATGTAGCATACAAGAAGGTGGTGGAGAAAGAGTGGTTGACAAGTGTTTACCGCATCATCGTGTTGACATATAAACTTTGTTACGGTATGGTAGTATAAGAAGAGCTCTAGGGGAGTGGTAGACTTGCTATCCCATTGAGGTCAAGATTTTTAGTTGCAATATGGAGGTACAAGAAAAGAAACTGCAAGCCTGGTAAGATTGAGGGGTTGAACCATGGTTGCCATGCGGGGAAGCAAGGGAATGAGTGTGATATCCCCGTCAAAATAAGATTTAAATAATAAATTATAATAGAATTTTATTAAATAATAAAAGAAAATCCAATAAATAATAAACAGTAAATATAATGATAAAAGAATAAAATAATAATGAAATTATAAAATAATTTGACTAAAATATAACTGCTGATAAGGTAACTTCAAATTTAACCATAGTATATATATTAATAAAATTATAAATAAAATATTATAATTATATTATAATATAATATAAGATCGAAGTTAAATAATAATATGATTATAATATCATCACCAATGAAGTTATGTGCCTGAGAAAAGGTTAAAGAATTGACAATTTTCCTAAGATATGTGGCACTCCTTCCTAACCTGCCATGTAGATGATCAATGCTGACGTTGGCATTATTGATGATAAAAAGCATAAATAGACTAAATCAATTAGTGTCAAGGAGAGGCCTCATTCTCAAGACCAAAGCAAGGTACGTTGAGCACGAGTCATTAAGTGTATAGACTCAAGAGAACGTTGGAAAGCTGCTGTGATTAATATTTGATCAAATATCATAACGTTTCCTCAATACAGCAACGCAACTTCTGATCCTTGCCTTGACCATCCTTTGCAGAGTTAATAAGCATTATTGTAGACGAGGGTGTGATTTGTTATGGTTCTTAATGCAGTGATTGTATCAAGCTAGTAGAGGCTTTGAAATAAAGAAATGAACACCCTAGTACTTCAATAGAAGAAGTCATGATACTTTAAGTAGTTGATCGAATACGATGATCTGATATAAGATTGAGGTCTATCATAGAAGATTATTGATGAATTCATAGAAATAAGTCACCGCTGATTAACATAGACAAGAAGAACACAATATATTATCATTGCTTCGATAAGGGTGTTTAAGAATCGGGTATTAATATTATGATGTGATAACCTATTAAGGGAAGAAGAGTTCTGATACAAGCCAACGATAACAACTAACGATGGGTTACCTTCAGGATAACAGTGATTAGCAAAGAATACTAATCATAATATCAGACCAATTATATAGTGATTGGAAATCATTAAAGAATGATACGATTAAGCATATTAAACGGATGCGATTAATATACAAGTCTAATGAAATGTTATGATTAGTAAGTAAGAGGTATGAGACATGTCTCATCCCCATGACTTCTCATCCCAAGCACATGGTATAAGAGAGCCTTTACAATCTCTCAATTCAGGGAGGAAGAATAAAAGATATAGATTATTACATATATTTTGGATATTGATGTGAATAGGGGAATCAGTTCACAAAATATTCACCCAAGGGAGATATCTGAAGAGATTAAAGAGTATCGATTGAAATGAGGGAATCAGACTTAACTTATATCTGGCAATCATCGAAGGCTGAGACACCATCATGACGATTGGTCTAAGGAATCAAAGGTCTGTATGACTGAAGTCGGGGACTTGTAATTGACTTGATCGCCATTTCTAAAGTATCAACAAGAGCTTATATAGAAACAAAGCAAAGCTATCATATGAGACAGGAGTTATCGAGAAGTGCAATCAATCACGGAACACAATCTCAATTGGGGAACACACATATATGATCAACCTTGTTTCATCATCTTCCTTAGTGTCAGGAGAAATGAGGTCGCTGTTGATTGTAGACTGAATCAGGGGTCTTCCTTGGTAGAATCACGAATCTTTTAATCTTGTATCAATATCTGTTTCTGGGATAAGTTGTAAATGATAATTTATTACTCGAGTTTTATGATTAAAGAGGGAATGAAATAAAGAGAATAAAATCTAATAATATACATTTTGGGGTGGATTCATCAAAGGACGAATATAGAATTAACTTGGATAGTCAAGAAGATGATAAGTGAATCATTATTTATATTTGGGAGAAAGAATTAAAAAATATAAAATACTTTTTATTCTTTATAAAGAGAAATACAAAGGGAAATTCTTCACAGGGAAAACATTGAATCATATGTTTTACTGACAAACAATCAAAAGAATAAAGATTGATAAACACATATAATACATATTACATATGTCTGAAAGAGCAAATAATGAATTATGATATATATTGATCATATGAGGACCATCATTTCTTATTGCACTCCTTATTCCATATTTGGATTGGCCAGGTTTGAAGAGCAACCACTTCATTACTAATTAGAATATAGCGCCTATTTTAGAGTTATCATTTGGATATACGGTGAGTAGACATATGATCAATATATATTGATTACCAAGATAATTGACATGATTCTTGGCACACTCCCAATTGGCCGTGAGTGTAAGTTTAATAGAAAGAAGTCTTTTGCTATTGAATTCCAAGAAATCTGTCCCAAATCGTAAAGGATCTTGAAAGGGACATTACAATGAGGACCACATGTCGAAACAATAGTAATCTCATTGGTATGTTAAATGAAGGTTGTTGGACAGTGGTATTGAATTAATTGAGTTGCTTTAAATTGCAAACACATCTTGACCATTCAACTGAGCTGGATCGAATGTGTGAGTTTAAACTGGAAGATAGTGGCTGACTGTGTCATCCTTGCATGAGAGTACATTAATGATGATTTGATAGTTGCAGGAGTGAATAAATTCAAGTGTTTGCACTGTTTTAGTCACATTGCATCAAAGCTTTCCAGTTGCAGAGCTCTGTGCATTCGGAGATAAAGCTTGGGGTTAAATTGAGGGTTCAGAGGTGAAAAATAGTAAGTTATCTTAGCAAAATTCATCTGCATTATCAAATTGTCTGGTTTCACATAATTCTGTGAAGATAGTGATAAACCCTAGTTGGAGGTATAAGTGAATTTAGTCCATAATGGCACCTAAGAAGGAAGAATCAGCTAGTAAAAAGGGGGAGTCTTTTGCCCCTAAGGTTAAGAAAACACCTCTACAATCAATTATGGATATCCGTCCTGATTCATCCAATAGTGGCTATAAATTTGTGTGTAGAGATAAATGCAGGGATTGCTGAGATGCTAAGATTCCTGAGTTGGATTGGGATCTGTTTCAGTATTTTTATGAAAGGAGGGAAGAGAAGATTCCAGTTTGAAACCCATGGAATTTGGATTTAGTCAAGTTAATTGTGTCGAATGTGTTTGAGGTAGACCTAGTTAGGTTGTGGGCCCAACATTACCGTCAAGCATCCATAACAATAAGGAGACTGGATGGTTCACCTCTGGTAGTATTGGATAAGTTTTATATCATGGAGTGCTTCATGTTAAACAGACAAGCCCTAGTTCAAATTGATCTTGAGAATTTGGAAGCTGATTATGCAAACTTAAGGAGAACTTATAGAAGGGATGAGCTTCCAATGTTCAAAAAGAAGGGGGCTGATAATAAAAGGATACCCGTGCCATATGTTGAGCCATTTGATCTTGCAGACTTTGAATTGTAAAGAATACATCAGCCATATAGTAGCATACATGGATTGAAGACTACATGATCAACCAATGGGATCATAAGTATTTGAATTCAGAACATGGATTTTCTAGTTCATTTCTAGAAGAATGTGATTCAAAAGATTGCTCAGCATGAAGTATAACCTTGGTAGACCACACCTTAGCCAATGGGTTTATTTGGGTCTCAAAGTCATAGAGCATATTTAACTGTATTTTCAAAGTTTCAAAACTTTTGTGAAGATGTATTTTTAATCTTTGTTTCTCTAGTTAAATATTTCTAGTCAACATTTGTAATCGATATATTGTAAACATTGATATAAGTTGTAATGTTAATATAGACAAAAAGTGGTGTCTCTTCATATCTTGGGCAAAGGGTAGTTCAAATAATTGTGAATGGCAATGGTCTGAAGCTTGTTGCTTCCTTCACTTTTCTATTAGAAGGAAACAAAGACCGTGGTAGGGTTTCAAAATCAGTAATTTGTTTTTGGGGGCTAAGTGCATTGTATTGCAAGAACTTTAATACAGATATGGAGATAATGCAGTAAGCTTGTATTCCAATTTTGCTTTCAGTTATTTGAAGAATTAATAAAATAGATCATATGGCAATCTCCGATTTGTTCTCTTCTTGTTACATGAATTGGTGTATCATCTATACATTTGATTTGTCAAAGTATTATACCTTCCGTGTGATTTGTTAATTGGTTCTCTCAAATAGAGATTAAATACTGTTAAATAGATTATAATAATCAGATGAAATTGGATTCGATAAAAATAAGGGTCTTATGGTTGAATTATTTGCACATTTATGCAATGCATAAATAACAAAGTGACTGATAACTAGAATTATAGCCATTAAAGGAATATATATGATTTGGACAATTTGACTCCGTTGCCCTGTGGAGAAGGCACCAGGCTATTTTGCCCCAAAAACAGATTAAGACTCATTAAAACTCATAAATATATGACAGTTTTGTTGTAGGTTTTAGATTCTTTTGATTGTTCTATTTTTCACCCTCATGCTAGTGTGAAATAGATTGAGAGAGGTTGATTTAATTGAAAAAAACTGTGATTATATAAACCCTCAAATGTTGTACGAGGTTTTAATCTGCTGAAACATCATTGGTCAATGTTGAAAGATGAATAATTGATGATCATTGTGGTACACCTACCAAGGCATAGTAGAGCCTAAAGTGCAGGAGAGTTTAACCATTTTGATTAATCCCGTTCGTTAGCCATATCCACCATTAGGTCCCATCATAAGAGTTGGCATTTCTTTAAGACTTAATGATTTTTTGATTTGGGAAACAGCATTTCCCATATTAATATGCATGCTATATTGGGCAATGGGTTATCATTAAGAGCAGATAGAGTATTTGGTAACATAGGTATTACATCAGGAAATGTTTCATGAGCTCTATACAAAATCAGACTTTTTAGCTGGAGTTTCTCTTACAGCATTTTCTCTTATGGGATGGTGTAGAGTCACCATGATGAAAAATGAAGTCCCCAGGAATTATTTTTTGGAAATCACAAACTTAAGAATGCTGAATTTGAGTTTTAAGTTGTATACTCCAGGCTTCTTGTTTTGAGATTTCCTTCCTAAATTTTTGAGAATGCTTTGCTTTTGAATTTCTTTTAAACAAATTTAGTTAGTTTTAGTTCCATTAAGTATTCTTGAACTTGTTAGCGGGAAATTTTGAATAATATTATTTTATTTGATTGACAGGTCTGACATGATACTGATTCGAAGGTCAGAACAAAATGCAGCCATATCATCTTTGGATTTGGAATCCTTTTCTGGTTTCACAGAAATGAGTTTAGAAATTCAAGAAGAAACAGGTTTGAAGGACTTAGTAAAACTGGGTGTCCGTTCACAGCTTTCTTTATCCACTGCATTGGAACCAACACAAACTATTTATCTAGTCCCCAGATATATTGTTGTAAATCAATCATGTGAAGATATTGTTGTCTGTCCAAAAGACTTGCAGGTTTGTTTCTAGATAATATTTGATTTGGTTTATCCTTCATCTAAACCACATGCAAAGTTTGTTCTAGCTTCCCTTGATTCTGCTCTCTATTGATTATTTCTTGAAAAGGAAACTGGAGGTGCTAAAAGTACTGTCAGCCCTGGACAGCAAGCTATGCTTCATATGAAAATATTTCCAGGTGAAGATAAAGCGATTCATACTGTTGATAACAATTTCAGAAATCAAAGAACTGGAGGGATAGATTTATCATTATATTTCCAATTTTCCTTGAGAGAAGCTGGATGGAGTTGGTCTGGACCGATTTGTGCTGCTTCTTTAGGGCGCTTCTTTCTGAAATTCAGAAGTTGTTCAAACATCCTTGAAAATTCTGCAGCAAGTGGGAACACTTGTAGGGAGAGACAGAGTATTCGATTTGCAGTTGTTGATGTCAAAGAAGAAAGAAGTTCATTGATAATGTATTTCAACATGCAATCACCTGAATATTTGCCATATCAAATAAATAACAGTCTCCACAATGCTTCGATTCTATTTCATCAAAAGGTGATTGCTCTTGACCTAGTTTTTTCTGAACACTATTTTGTAAACTGATTCTAAATTTTCCATTTACAAATGTTCACATGTGCTGAGCGTTTTGATGCCACAAAGGCATAATTTCAGACTTGAAATTTTATTTAATAGAGGAGTTCATATGTCCACTTTGCTGATAGCAGAGAATCTACATGCATTTACAAATTTACATGCATAATCATAATATCAACAATATTTTAAAGCTATATTAGTTTGTGATTTTCCTTTTGGAACCAATGCTTGTAGAAATTGAAAAAGAACAATACTATTCCTTTCAATGAACTATGAAGGTCCTTTCTTTTTTCCTTTGGCAATGTTCATTCCATTTTTGAAATAATAAATTTGCTAATTGGAAATAACTCTAATATTATCTTTGTTTTTATTATCTAAGTTACTTGTCCTAATATGGGTGCAGGTTTTAGGTATGATGCTACGCCAATTTTTTTCCTTAGGTATTGGAATGGGTTTTGATATATATATATATATATATATATATATATATATATCCCTATTACAAGACTCGAACTCGCTCCCTATAAGACTTGAACTCGCCTCGGGCTCAACAAGCTGATATTCGACTTGAACTCGGGAAGCTGATTTTTGACTCAAACTCGGAGTTGGTGCCGAGAAGGCGAAAGCTCAACAAATTGAAAAACCCAAAAAATTAAGAGATTTTTAAGGGTTTAAAACTTGTTTCATGCACCATTTAATCAATAAACCTTAAAGACACAATACCATGATGAAATTGAAGCTTACAGTTAGATATATAAATATTGTCAAATGTATACAAAAATCATGGAATATGAAATCCATGGCATCAAAACTTTCAAACAAATATGTTATGTACCCTTTCTAATTTTCTCTACAAGCACAATTGCAAAAAATTAGGGTTAGGGTTACATCTCACCAATTAAACATTCTTTTCATAATGCACCTCGAGACTTGAATCCTACAACCACGGCAATATATGCAAATTTCCACATACACCTATATATACACACAATAAGGGTTAGGCGTCATATTATATTCATAGTTTACCAATAATATTCTGCAAACATGTTAGAGTTTGGAAGGAGAGACATGATGGGTCTGCTTGAAGCCATTTCTACACCAAGTCCAAGAGGGATGTCCATGAGAAAGAGACTCACATTACTTGAGGTTCTATAGTGTCATCAGGGGTTGATTGAGCAATAAGACTTGGTGTTATAGGGAAAGTTGGAATTTGGCTATGGTATGAAACTGGAGAACAATAGGCTCTAATTGGGGATAACGACTGAAAGGACAAAGAGAATCTCAGAATCTTCGAACAACAAGGGCCAATGTTCTATCCATTGGGTAGTGGAGTCAGACGAGATCAGGAAAGTAGGGCGCTACTTTACAAATGGGCGGAGGGGAGATTGTGCACAAACCAAAAACGGACACACCATGTGGAAAACAAAAAAACAGTAAAAGCTTTATTCAGAAATGTACATAAGGGATGGAAAGGAATCCCCCTTACCTCTAGGAAGCTCCATAAAAGTTACGCAAACCTAGCGATAGGCTGAGGAAAATAAATCCCATGGTGAAACAGAGGACGACCACCTTGAAAAATTAATAGACAACTTTGAGAGTTCACTTCAGGTGATATAATTCAGACACATTCTCTCCCCATAGTTACCCTAATTGAGGTAGAATGATCTAATAACCAGTGTTCATCAAATACCTTTGATTCTTGATCTGGGCCAACCTAGTTTCACATGTCTTGAATCAATTCATGTTGAAATAGCGGAAGGATCAAAGATTTGAGCTTCTGGATCCACTTCACGCAATTGAAGTACTCAAGTAGGCAATCTCACTACTTCCATCAATTTTCAGTTCACACAAGAACTCTTTGTATGGTCACTCCTCGACTGGCCATCATACTTTGTGAGATGACTATGAGAAGTCTTTTCTCTCTATTCTAGCATCGTAGTGCATAAATTCTTTCTGTGGCTGCTATCTTTTATGTTTGTGAGGTCATATGTTACCGATAATGGCCATTTTTTAACTTCACATTCGTCAAGCATAGGATAGAACTTGACTAGAGGGGTTTCTTCTTTGGTACATAGAAAACCATCCATGGAAATTTGAAAACTTGTTGAGCTTAAAACATCCCTATTTTTGCTAAGCTCAGTAAAGTTGTTGCCAAACATGTATTCTTTTTCACTTGGAAATCTTCCATTCCTTTGTTTTTTGCTGATGAGTCCTGATGGTGGCATGCTCCTATTTTTGCTTGAACTATCAAGATTTTCAGCTGGAGTGTTAACCATGACTTTGTGAGTGGAAGGTTTTGATTTTGGCCTTGCATATAGAGGCATCACCTTGAGCCTAATTCGAATACTCGAAGGTGCCGACTAAAGTTGAAGAACCGTTGCGCATGATCAACGACCCTATAGATATGGGTCCACCAATAATAGGGGAATTATGAATGATCGTGTGTTATATACTGACTCCCTTTTGAAAAGATTTCAATTTTGCCTACAACTGACAAATTTCTCGTTCAAGATCTTTGACCATGTGGAATCTCTGTGTTAAAACTTGTCATCAAAAACATGGATTTATGATAATTGGTGGGTCACAGCTTCAGTGCTTCTACTTCATAGATACTCTCTATATATCTTTCCCATAATCCATGCAACACCACATCCTTTGATGCCAATATTTGTTGAATGGTTAGGGTGTCCCTCGTTTTGAATAGGGTTTATAAATTATTTTGGTATGGAACCATTTTCTAGGATTTGGGGATTGACGGAGTCGCCGGCCCTAGACTCAATAAGCTAAGGCTTTGATCAATTTCTTAGTTGATTGAGGTTTAAAGGCCTATTGGGAGGTGGATTTGGGGGTTTTCTTCTCTTGATGAATACTCGAGAAAAGGGATCAATTGCTCTTTTGCAGACTACTATAGGGTTTTGGGATAATTCTCCTTCGTGTAATATTAGTTGAACCCTCTTATACTCGGCTCCACTTATTCTATGTCTCTAGGTTGTTATATTCAAATAGGATAAAATGTCCTCTTGGTCATCTTGCCAACCCAAATTTGGTTGCAAGAGTGGGAATACGTTTTCATGGGATTAACCCATTTTTCAACCAAATTCTTCTACTTTCATCAATAATTCTTCTTCAAACATAGGGATGTCATAAATTTTTCTCAATTTCTTTTCAAATTAACCCTAACAGAGTTGCCAAAATTCTGTTGGTTTACAGGTTTTGCCACCTAACTCTATATTCTTTCGCCCAAGCAAGCAACAAACTATTCCAACAGTTGAGATAAGTGCGATGTCCTTCTGCACTCACTCTCTGCTTCTTTTACGAGGCACAACTACCTTCTAATATTTGCAATGAATAAAAAATGAGTATGCTTCTAATCAAAAAGTAGGGAAGGCAAAGCTTTTAACCAGAATGCTTTAAAGAACATGCAAACTAACTGAAACTAAAGAAAAACTGAAAATAAAAATCTTTTAATCAATTCTTGCTCTCATATCACTGTATGATGGGGATTAGAAGAGCGAACTTTAAAAACTTAGCTTCATTATTGGCCATTTCACAACTCTACACATATAAACATATCTTGACAACAATCGATTTGAATAGAATGAACTACTTCAACTTTCTTCACAGAAAAATGAAACAGAGGCCATTCAATAGCACTGAGAATGAAATTCCATCTATAATAGCACAGTCTACATTTTCAAGAACCACTGCATCATAATTTCCATCTCCAAAATTCTAAAGAAACTGAACAGAAAATCAAAACATTGAAGTCTTTTCCACTCTTTACAATGTACAGTTTGCATCAGAGCCAAAAATAGAGATGTCTTTTCAGTTATTCTATCTGCATATATAGCTCACTCACTATGATGTTTTAGTTTCTAAAATAATGGCTTCTTGAAATGACCGTTTTACAGAATGTGAACTGAAAGCAACCTTTAAGCACACGTGGCCCACATGGCTCAAAATTAGAAAGCCAAAAATGATTATCAGAGTCTAAAATAAAATTGAACTACAAAGGAAAAAGAAAACTAACCACTCGGTGGAACTGGGTTCCTAGTCATGTTGAGCGCCATCTGCTGGGATGCATGCAACATTTCATCTTTCTCTTCTTCTTCTAGTACTAAAATGACTCTCATATATTTTGCATAACTTCTCTTGCATTACCAAGCCAAATTTGTCAAACCGGAAAGGATATCCTCCCAAGCATTGTCAAAATTAAGGTCTGGTTGGAGTACAGGTGTAGAAACACTTTGTAGAACCATTATCAGAATTAAAGTAGGTCTCTCTAAACTCTAGCTGCAATCAACATTTTTCTATGTGATTGTGGTGTTCAAGAGCTTGCCTTTCCGGCTCGCTCAGTATGGTAATTATTTTCCTGAAACTTGCAGAGTTGGTATTATTCTTCCATGCAAGATTGCTTAGTTGTGAAATGATTTCAAACTGTGTATTTTCTAGCCAATTTAAATCTGTTTGGCCTTGATGAGGAAGAACCATACTGAAGACAACAATTCATGTTGAATAAATGCAGGTGCGTTACTTGGACTGTTTTAAATGTTGTGAGGGAATTTTAACATGTTGCCACCTTTCATTCTTCACCATAGTCATTAAATGTTGTCATCAGAAAATGACATCATTACCTCCCTTTATTCATGTTACCATGCTTACAATTTTTCATCGCCGTTTAATTGACCAATAAGAAGACATACTTTAAGACTTAGTAAGATTATGTTTATAGAGTATGTATAAACATGGCAATAGACAATGCACCACCACCTTGGATGCGGAAAATGAGGAACTTTAATGCTTTGATAACCCAATGTGATTGATCTGCTGGTGTGATCCTTCTATTCCCAAAGTATGTCGACTAGTTAGAGATGAGTGACTTTCCGTGTGCAACCAGAAGTTGATATGAGTTCCCAAGTTGGCCTATTGGGCAATTAGCTGGTAGCTTTACAAAGAGAGAAAGGAGCAGCATTTTGGCAGATAGTGGAACTTTGGAGCGTGGCAAGATTATGGGGATCTGCCGACCCTCTAAAATGTCGATGACTCTAAAGGCTTAGGTGGGTCTTGGTGATTGGGGAAATCGGCAAATGGGAGAAAGAGATCTGCATTACTTGAGGTTCTATATTGTCATTGGGAGCCGATTCAGTGATAAGACTTGGTGTGATAGGGAAAGCTTGAATTTGGCTATGGTATGAAACTGGCCAATAGAGAGTCAACATGAAGATTCGTAGGCAACCATTGGAGTTTAAGGAGCTTATTTGCATTCCCTAAAGATCTTAGCTGTTGTTTGAGGCTTCTAGACCTAGTGGTATCATTTGGAGCATTTTGGTGAAGAACCTAGGGATTTTGGAACCTGTACTTGTTGGTTGTCTATTGTTGCAGTCATTTATTTTAATTACCAGAAAATGGGTATGTTGTATTTGTGTTTATAATCAGATTTATCTATTTGGGTATCTTCAATTTTGTCTTTGTATTGTACTTTCAGTTTTGGATTGATTTTAGAAGTGAATATTGCAAGCATTTCCTTTATATTTGTTGTCGTAATATTGGTTTTTTTGCAATATAAATCAGCTCTTTCTATCCTCTCTATCAAATATTCTTAAACTCAAAAGAAAATAAAAAATAAAAATAAAAGTTAAGGGGATATAAGGGTGCATATTACATCTCTCTTCGATTAGTTTCCTGTCTCCTCCCAAGGCTTATTCCTGTTCAAGCACAAACCTTTCCTTTTTTATCACTGAGTCTTCCTCCAACGTCCGTTCCCTTCCTACTGTCCAATCTCCTTTGGTTGCAATGCCCAACACGTTGATCTCCATTGTAGGTCATCTTCTCTCTTGGTATAATTTTAGTTTCAATCCATTGGTAGAGTTTCGTAATGGTGTACTTGTTTTCTCCATTGTCGCCAACTTCTTTGACTTTATAGGGTCCCAAGCATCAAACTTTGAATTTCTTTGGTTTAATCTCATGATGACCGTTGTATTGCAAAATTAACTACCCTAGCCGAAAGTTCATTCTTTGGAGATGTTTTTTGTGCTGTTACTTTTGTGTTGTTGCATGGTTCTGGTAGTCCACTGTGCCATTACCCTCTATTTGTCTAACTTGTTCAAGAGGAAGAGTCATTCGTTTAGGCTCTCAATGTCTCCAAGACAGTTCTCAGCAACAATTTTCAAGCTAGGGATGACCATGTACTTCGTAGGGAGCAATACTTGTGCATACATCAAATGGAACGGTGTGTGCCCCGTCATGACCTTGTATGTCACAAGGTAGGCCCATGGTATGGTTGGTAGTCTTTCTTCCCAATATTCTTCGCTTGAAACTAGCACCTTATTTGTTGAGTTTGCCTATCCATTCGCTCTTGGGTAGGATGGACTAGATAGATTGTGAAAATTTTTGAATTTCATTGTCATCAACCAAATGACATGATTGACGAAGTGTACTCCTAGGTCACTCGTTATTTGAATGGGAATGTCATTCTGTGTAACTATTTACTCATAGATGACCCTCGTTGTACTAATGGTCGTGTTGTTCTATAGCACCCTTGCCTCTACCCACTTTGTAAGATACTTAGTGGCTACCACAATTTATTCCCATCTGTGCATTTGGCTGACCTTCAATGGACCAGTCTAGGCCCCACATATGAAGGAGTTCCTGTGGCTATAAGAGAGACAATGGCATTTAGTCCCTCTTGATAGGTTTGTCGACTGTCTGGCAGGTATCATATCCAACCACGCCCTCTCGGGCATGTGTGTGTATTGCTAGCCACCATAAACCTGCCAGTAGAGCATCAGGTGTTGTAAAATATGGTCTCTTGTGACATCTAGCCAAGCCTTCATGTGCTTCCTTTAGTGCTCCAGGTATCTCTTCCTAGATGACACATCTTTGCAACACATGGTCAAGACCCATTTTATATAACAAACCATTTATAAGCTGAAATGTTTTACACTTT
Organism: Chamaecyparis obtusa; assembly: GCA_027943335.1. Classification (NCBI taxonomy): domain Eukaryota; kingdom Viridiplantae; phylum Streptophyta; class Pinopsida; order Cupressales; family Cupressaceae; genus Chamaecyparis; species Chamaecyparis obtusa. Next base: position 673,852 of record BSBK01007175.1, on the reverse strand, counting down.
AGAGCTAGTTTCCTCCTCTCGCTTGGCGGCATCTCTTTCAAGGAGGTAGAGGTGGACAGGTACTCTTTGATGCTCTTAGACCATTGTGGCAGTGTTAAAACCTAGAATAGGTGGGCATCCAGAAAGTCCTCATAAGCTACATTTTTCTTGTAAGAAGCCATGGGAATTAGGACACAAATGTCTAGGGAAAGGCAAGTACATTATATTGAGGTGGTTTTTGACAGCGAAGAAGAGAAAATAAAAAATGGGTGAAGTAGTGAATAGAGTGACTTTGAGGAAGAATGAGTTTCTTTAGAAGAGCACACTTTATGGGAAGTCAAGAGAGGTACAATTTCACTACTTTTAGGTATGACAAGATAAAATTATTTTAGGGTTAAAGGAGTCTTGTAGGGAAAGTGAGTTATAGAATTGGTAGATAGTGGAGGAACCCACAACTTTATAGATGAGGCCTTGATGGAGAAAAGAAGCATATAGGTAGAGGACTTTGAAGGCTTTTAGTGTGATAGTTATAAATGTATTTACCATGACTTGTACTAAGAAGGTATCTTAGTTGAGTATTGCATTTGGTGAGCATAATTATATAGTGATAGATGATTTCTATGTAGTAGGCATTGGAGAAGCAAATGTTGTTTTTGGAGTCGAGTGGTTGCACTCAGTCAAGGAGTATTCTCAAAACATCTAGACTATGTAGCTAAAATTCAAGGTAGTTGGGAAAAAAATTGTTCTTCCTGGGATTTCGAATATTGCACTCAAGATTGCTATTGCTAAGTGGATGGTGTTGTTTTTTTGATTGTCCTTGTTTGACCATGGGCAATAACTCCATTATTGCCCTCCCAACGATAGACAATACCCTATTGTCTCCCCCGAGCACTGCTTCTTCACAATAAAGTAGATTGTGTGTATTATGCTCTTCACTACCAAGAGGAAGATGTGATCTTCCTTTATATATATATTGGTGGTGCCCCTTCACCAAGGGTCATCACTCTTGGCCCAATTAATTAATTCAAATAATTGTATTATATTATTATATAATATAATTATATTATAATAACTATATCACAATAATATTATATTATAATTATTATATCATAATAATTATATTATCACAAGGTTTATGCTAATTATGTCGGCCTAAAGGAATCCAACGATAGCTACAATAACATCAACACTCCCTCTTAGCTAGGGAGGATCTTCTCAAATATCTAAGTTATAGAGTAATGTCCACCATGGCTACTCCACCATGGCTGCTCCCATGGATGAAAAATGCAAACAAACACAAGTGTTCATCACAGAATCACTCACGTGACGTCGTCATCTCATGATGATGGTCACCACAGCTACTCCTAGAGGGTGAATCAACACAAGTATTTAGTCATGGAGTCACTCACTTGACCTCCACCATGGCTACTCCCAGAGGGTGGGTTTGTTAGCATTAAGAGATGATAATCGATAAGTCTGCTACCGGTACATGGCAATTAAGTATTGTCATTGATTGGCAAAAGAGGAAAGAGAAAAGAGATGTTTTGTCATCTCAATCTAAGGTCTAAAGATCTAAGGAGATCTGTATGCAAAGAAACTAGTTTGGCAACCGGTGACACTATGCAAGAAAGAAAAGACTATATCTGCTCATCACAAGCAACCGGTCACTAAACAAAGTGCATCAGCAACCGAGTAGAGGATACAACCAAGGAAAGAATTCAATCGAGGAACGGATACAACTGGTGTAAAAGTGACAGGTCAAAGTTCTTACCCATTCACAAAATAAGGATCTCAACCGATCAAGTGAAGACTTCGGTATGATAAGAAGAACTGGGGAAGTCATAGTCAACTATCTATTTAAACCAACTCTTTGACCGGGATTTACTACACTAAATCCGGAAGACTTTGAGTTAACACGATGATCGGTTTGAGGCGCATTTAAAGGTTTTAAAGCCGAAGTCTGTGGCTTTAAAACAAGGAGTTATCTTATGTGAAGGAAAGATGCTTGACACACATCTATTGTTTTCTTCATAAAGCAGATAAAGCAAGAGCATGCATCAAATGTTTCCTGAGTGAACTAATACTCCACCTAGTGATGTATTCGAAAGGGATCTGTAATTAGGTCATGCGTGAGTGGCGCAATTAGGGCAAGAACTCTATATATTCTTCTGCCTGTTAAGATTATAGGTTGCCTTCATTCTACCGAAGAAAAGAGTGAACCTGTACAATGAAGAAGCTAGGGTGAATGGAAAAGAGAAGAAGAGAGAGAAGAGTGTGCAAAGAAGCACAATAGTAAAGGAGAACACACTTGCGGTGGCTGGTGATGTTTTTCAGTTGAGCATAACAGAGATCTTATCAGGCTATGCAAAGCCATTTGTAAAAGGTCAATCCTTCTATTGTTTTCTAACAATTACAATAGTTAAATCCCAATATTTTGGGTGGACTTTAATAGGTCCCTTGTACTAAATCCCTTAACTGGGTGACATCTTGTAAGGTGTTCTCTGTCCTCTAAGCAGACAAGCACTAACCGGTCTTATTGTATCAAATTCCTTAACCGGGTCACATCTAATAGTGCGTTGTAATCCTTTAACAGGGAAGGCTCCTAACAGGATGCACTTCAGAAGAGTGCAGAATTGTGAGGTCTCCTCACACCGTGGTTTTCACCCAAATTGGGTTTCCACGTGATAAATCTTGTGTCATTGTGTGATTGTTTGCTTGATGTTATTTTATGCTTGAATCTATTTAGCTTATAGTTATAAGTATACTTCATCAGATTTATTTAGAAGAAGTTTTATAGGTGCTGATTCACCCCTCCCCTCTTAGCACCGGTTGGGACTATCAGGGTCTATCATGGCTACTCCCATGAATGGAAATGCAAACAAACACAAGTGTTCATCACAGAATCACTCACGTGATGTCTTCATCTCACAATAATGGTCACCATAGCTACTCTCAGAGGGTGACTCAACACAAGTGTTTAGTCATGGATTATCTAACATGACATCCACAATGGCTACTCCAAGAGAGTGGATCCACCATAGCTACTCCCAGAGGGTGGAAGGGCTTTCACCTCAAACTTCTCCCTCATAGAGAAGAATGCATTACAGGTGTTGACACCTTAAATTTCTCCATCTCAGAAAAAATGCTACAAGGGCTGAACTTGATACCTCAGATTTCTCTGTCTCAGAGAAAAATCGCATTCAAGGGATTGCACCTCAAACTTCTCCCTCACAGAGAAAAATTCACTAACAAGGGATTTTACCTCAAACTTATCCATCACAAAGAAGAATTCATTAAAATACATTTCAAGGAATCACTGATGCTAAGACTCTCTCTCATCAAGGGCTTTATTCTCCACAACTACAAGCTTGTCTTGAAAAATGCAGAAACTTCACTCTAGCAAGGGGCTTGGTGAGAATATCGGTCGTTTGATCATCAATGCTAATGTACCTCAACTAAATAGCATTCCTTTGCACCATATCTCTAATATAGTGATATTTTATCACCCCATGCTTTGACCTGGTACTCCATCCCATGAATCAGAGTCCTCTGCTACAATTTCCTGATCACTAGAGAAGCCATCTTGACATGGTCTACTCCCTTTGAACTAATATGACCAAGATCCTTGGAAATCAAATGAAGAAGATCCTCTAGCTGCTCCCTTTGAAGATCAAGTTCTTGCATCAACCACCTGACCTCTTCGCCCAAGGTTGCCTCTAATGGTTTGTCAAAACTCCCTCTGAATGTTAATTCCTTCTCTTTGAAGAAACTGATCATAATCTATATAGACTCTTCATCTTTTAGATACGACTCAACTCAGTCCTTAAGGACAACATGAGAAGGCTTGTCATTCTTCAATTTGAAGACAATTATCCCATTGTTATGTCTAGCAGCAATTAGATTCATCTCAAGATGTGCTGCAAGCATCTAGAATCTATCATGCTCCTTATGAAATGTTAGAAAACATGTACGCTTTGACACATCCCAGTCTCTGATGCTTTTGGCTTCTAAATTTGAGACTACACTTTGTTTGAAATCTCTATTTATCATTCTCGTAATTTTACCGATTTAAGACACGTCTTTTGCTTTGTTGTTAACTCAACCAATATACATTCGGAAATGATGAAGAAAGTTATTTCCTTGTTGATGAAGGAACAAATCGGCCACACTTCTAAACATACATGAAGACGATTGCGGATGACAGGTTCTGTATACTTGCAACATAATTTTGAAGAAAGGTATCATAGAAACACATATGCTTGCAGAAATCTTTAACCCTTCATACCATAAATGCAGTCAGTTGATACTCTGCTTGATATGTCCATAACCATCGTTGTATCTTTTGAATATCAATGGCAGATTATCATTGTTATTTGATTTCTGTTCTTTTGGATAAGTCTCGATACTAATTGCTTCATGCGTAGTAACATACAAAGATTTATGTTTCTTCACAACTTCCCAATGAAGTTCCAGAACCACTAATTGTAGCCAGAGTTGCAGCCTGCAATAAATATATATGGAGACAAACACAATATAAATATTCCCATTCAAGTTCTGAAATGAATTTGCACAAGTGTTATATAGCAGGTGCTAGTATGACACTTCTAAAAGGAATGACATTGGTCTCCATAATTTCCTTGGCGTGACACTCTATTCTCCATTCAAATAAAGTGATTATTGTTGTTTAAGCAATATGTGACATCGGGTGAATTAAGAACCTAGACAATAGATGATAATCCTTCTTGGAATGAACATGGGTTGTTTGTCTTGCTTTCAACTTCAAGAATGAAGCCCTGAGTGATTGACGATGAGATTGCGTGAATAGAAATACACCTCCTGTGAATGGGGACAAACATATCCATTCACTAACAATCGCGAAATGTGATTGGGGACATACACATCCAATCACAATATAAAAAGCTTGAGAACCAAGTCCTCATTGTCATCTATGTAGACACCATTGTAGATGAATGCCACTCTGATCACAAATGATATGAGATGGTTTCCACTACCACATGGAAACCAATCTTGGCTTTAGTCATCTTGGCACAAGTTGTTTTGTCTTTTAAACAATTTCACAACCTTCTTGCTAGTGACTGACTAGAGGTCGTTGAAAGTCCTCTAGCCTCCAGTGCCAGCATCCTCCAATAATATTGCTACTTAGCATATTTGTCTTTTGAGGCTTATTTCATTAGTTTTAAGAAAAGAATATATCCTTCCCCCCTTGATGTGAACTTCTTACAAGAGTCTCATGTACCATCAACCATACACTCCAATTACAATTTTTTCCTTTTTTTATACTTTTACATCTTAAATTGTCATGTCCCCATTTTGGTTGACATTGTTTGGCATGACAGATTTGCCTATCATCGACTCTCGTAGGCAAATAGTTTGGAGAGAGAGTCATTGTGTGGATCATTTGATTGCTTATTGCTGACAGAGCCTACATTCGGCAGAGCCTACATCTAGTTTGAGGCCTACATGCAGTTGTAGTGGAGCCTAGTCCAGAAGTGAGCCTACATCCAGTCTAGCTGGGCCTACATTCGGTTATGAGACATCTTGGCCTACATTGTTATAATTTTAAGTTGAGATATGTACTTTATTATTATAATGTTATTTTATTATAAAGTACATTAAAATTGGATGTTTCTACAAGTTCTAGCAACTTCTCAAGGAAAAGAATAAATAGAGGGCTTGGGCTTTCATTTCTACATGCTTGGATTTGGGATTTCTTCTACTTCTTGATTGTGAAGCAATTTGTAGCCTTGTGGTCTGCAAATACTATTCGATCTTTGGGAACGAATCACTCCCCTAGATTGGCATAACTGAGGTAGTGAAATATCTACTGAAGGGTTGCAAGTTTGGAGTTGGTACTCAGCCATCTCATTGGTACTTCATTGAGAATTTGTTGTAAGGGTTTGTTTGTGATTGAAACAGCATTTCAGGAGGCATTTTTAGTAGGGCCGAAATTATAGGAGGCAATTTTTAGCAGGTCTGAAATTATAGGCGGCCGTTTTTAGCAGGTCCGAAAAAGTAGTCTGAAAAAGCAAATCCGAAAAAGCAGTCCGAAAGAGCAGACCTGAAAAAGCAGTTCGAAAAAGCAGACCTGAAAAATTGATATTGAGGGTTTGTAACTGGTTGAATAAGGGTTTGAATTCACCTCTTGCATTGGTGAATCATTTTGGTGATAGTTGAAGATCATTTTGGCACATTTTCAGACTTTCCATATCAGGGCCTAGAATCAGCTTTTTGTTCATATCTCCTAAACTACCTGGAGATTAATTCTATGCTTTTGGGGGAATCATAATACATCATTGGCGATTCAGAACATATATTTTTGAGGGCACAAAACCCTGCCCATTATTTTATAACAGTGCCGTATTGTACAGCCCTGGTACAGCAGGTACAGGAGGACAGTTTGACAGAGTTTGGAAGGGCAGTTTGGATTGATTTTGGTCTTCAATGCATTAGCATTCATCAACACACCAGGCAGCATTTTAACCAGGTTCCATTATATCATTTTGTTGTCAATTTATGTGATAGAGTGCTCTGCTGTAACAGTCATAATTGTATTCAGAGAATAGTCTCTATTACCATTGCTATTGTAATCTGATATTGCTATATTGTAGTCGGATTGTTATAGTTGAGAGGGTGCATTGTAAGGTCACTGTTTATGTGTGACTGTTCATACATTCCATGCCATACTTCAGTAGTTTTAACAGTCTATACAATCTGTCATTGAAATCAAACTTGTTAACATCTTTGACATAGCAAGAAAAAGAGCATTGGCGGTCATAGTATGATAGTTCATTGTATGGAGTAAGAAGTGTTTTGTATGTCCAATATAACAGTCTATATGTGCCTAGAAAATCAGTTACTGAACATTGCAGTCCAGAATTTGGTAGATATTATTCACTGTTCTTCTATCTTTGCAATTGAAAACAGTCATTATTATGGTCATGGAGTCATTGTACTGTTAATACATTATTAGGACTTGTCATTATTTCAAAGTTCCTTGTTAAGTAACAGTCCATACATGTATTCAGAGAACAGTCTATAGTATTCAGACATTGCTGTAATACAATCAGTTTTCAGTGGTCTCATAGTTCAGTGTTATTATGAGTCATTGCATTGTCATATGGGACAGTAGATTATGTACTGGAATCTGAATTACAAGTGGTAACAGTCCTTCATACATATCAGTAAATAGTAATCAAATTTGGCATTGAAGTTTGATGTTTAGTGTTCAACGCATTTTATTTATTGGTATTGTTATCTCAATTATATTTGATGCCCAAAACAACAATCACATTGAAACACATCATTGCAAACAAAACTATTCAGTGCATGCCAAGTGTTTGACGAAATTTCAGAGTACAATATTAGCGGTTTTAGTGATCCATTGGTAAGGGTCATTACATAAATGATAATTAATAATTTGATATAATAAACCCTATTTTAAATCAAAATATATAACTTGATTTGACTTCATGCTAATCAAATAAAACTTTGCACATACTTGCATTTCTTCAACTAATAAGACATCCTAAAACATAACCTACAACCCAAATTTAACATCTCCACTTATACCCATAGCTTGATAGCATAAAGAGAAGGAATTAGCTACAACACTTTGAACAAGTTGATCCATGACACGAAGTATTTCTGAGCCAAGGCCCATAATTCCATCTATATACTCATCATATATATTGCAGTCTCTATTACAAGCACCACACGCTATGGCTCAATTACACATTCATTACCTTTTTTCTTGAGCACGAGGCAAAGAGCTATATTGAAGAAATATTCCTCTTCATTAGAGTGTGAAGTGAATGAGCTCACAAGTTGCATGCAGTGTTTTATAATATGAACACCAAAAAAGATTTGGAAATATCATAGACATTTTCGAGGAGGGTTTGGATGCCGAGTGCCCTTTATTCGGCACCCCAAACACCTTCCTAATCTCATTTCCTAAAAAAGTCACTTTGACTATTTGATCAAAATATCTAACTGTAGAGGTATGGGAACTCTTATCATAACCATGGACCATATTGCGTAATACTGGTTCAAACTCTTTCAAATTAAAGATAGGCATAAAAGTGATTTGGTTTACCTGAACCTTGTGTAAAGATGCCTCAAGAGATGGTCTTGTGGTGTGCCTTCCCACCATGCTCTGCATTCGCTTCCATTAACGCTCTTGAACATGATATTCTTTGCTGAGATAGGCTCACCCTTATCTTTTTATGCCTTTCCCTTCTTATTTGAAGTCGCCTTGTTTTGTGCTTGTGCACATTTACTATTTATAGTAAGAGTCTTTTTTGGGAAAGTCAAGGTTTCTATCTTTAGCAGGGCGCCTGAACAACTTGGTGACAATGTTGAGATTCAGTATCATTGACTAGAGCAGTTATGCAGAGACTAACTATTTATAGTAAGTCACTGTGGAGGGATTGCTATATTTGGCAGTGGCACCCAGGCTCTTGGTATGCATAGTGATTGACTCCTATGTCAGTTGGCTAAGTTTGAGTGACTTACTATTTATAGTAAGTCATCTATCCAACATTTCTATATTTGGCAGGGCACTTGGACTGACCTCATTTGCAGTGATGACCCTTGGCATCTTTGTTGATCAGGTATTCAGGGATTTACTAAGTATAGCAGGTCATAGGTTGATCAGAATAGTGAAACAAAACTATTTATAGTTATTGGATGACAGAGACTACCTATTGAGTGGGGTTGCACTTGTTATGATGCGCTGCAAGGAAAGGAGGACGAGGTAGATGATCTCACTCATGAGTTAGGGGTGACTATGAATTCTTTGGAGAGCACTTTGTTGGCTCTTTAGGAATCATTGTCACGGTTAGATGAGGTTATCTTGGAGTTGAGCCGAGCACAGTATTCACCACCTATAGATGCAGTTCAGTTTCCTACAATGGCAATTGGTGATGATTTGATATCCACAGGTTGTAGAGAGGATGTGGCCACACTTATCACAATTACAGATGCAGATGATATAGTTGGAATGAGTGCATCTGTTGAGAGCTGCAGAGAACCACATGTTGCATCAGGTTCTCTCGTGGTTACATCCACTGCTGGTATTGTTGGTGATGAGTGAGATGACAAAGGTTTTATTCAGAGTTATGACAATCAATGCTTAATTGAGGTGGGTGATTTTTATCGTGACTGCATAGGGAGGAGTACTCATCACTACTTTACTGATCTACATACAGAGGGTTTGATGATGCATTAGTGTAGCTTAGTTCTGAGATTGTACCATCCTTTATGGGATGGTTATTTGCCATCTACTATAAATGGGATCAATGATTGTAAGTTGGATTACTTGCAGAGTTGGCACATCCATGGGAGCTTTGTAGAGGATGGAGATAGTGGTGGCGTTATAGATGCCTTTGGATTTTCTTATTTCGACACTACGGATGGACATGAGTTCAATGTGGTTTGGGGCCCAAGTGATGATAGGGTTAGCCCTGCAGTTCAGGTGGATCTCATTGATTGGCTTCATCTCTTTGGGCACGGTGAAGTTGAGTTCATAGTTGAGCAACAAAAGTGTGAGGATGTTCTTGGCAGGCTTTGGTTCAGAATTTGGAATCCTTCTAGTGCATCGAGATTTGAAACAGGGCTCATTGAGGAGTTTTCAGGAGTTTACATAGAGACGAGTGCCTATGGGTTTTCCTTTGAACCTCCTTTGCATGACCACTTTCAGATGCATAGTTTAGTTGCGCATGGGTTGGACAATGTGTATTGCAGCTCACCTTGCACAATCTAGGGAAGCAAGCTTTGTCAGCCTTCCGAGTTGCTTCCCTATGAGGTGTTTACTTCTGTGACATCTACAATTGGATTCGTTCTAGTTTGGTAGGTTCTGTTAGTTAGATTTGTGATGATGTTACAGAAGCTAGTTGGTGATCACAGGGACATTACATGATTCTACCCTTGGGATCCAGATTGATTGATGTGTTTTTAGTTTTTGAGATTGCTTGGGGACAAGCGATTTCAGGAAGGGTCCCCAAGCAATCTCAGGAAGGGCGGATTGTAATGCCCCCTTTTTCGTGAGTGTTGACTTTCAAAGGATTAGCCTATTTCCTTACCCTCGTAGGCTAATGTAGTTGTTCAGAGGGTCCTAGTTGCCAGAGCCAGATGCCAATTCCTACTCCAGAAGTCAAGGCCGTTCAGGATTTGTTAGTGATTTTTCTTGTACCCTCCGATTCTAAAAGAGACAATGAGAACCAGACATGGGATATTTATCCAATTAGCATGAATCTACTTCTTCTTGCAAACTGGAGGACAAGAAAAGACTAACGTTGATAAGGTCTACAAACCTTCTACACTTTGAACTCCACACACTCAGGCAGGTGTACCTAAATCAAACACGAATTTGCATTTATGATAACTTCTCTTTGACATAACCTTTACTATGCATACAAAGATAGTGGATAGTTCTCAGAACCATAAGATATGGGAGTCAACACTCAACCAGTCTTATGCCAAATCCCTATTGGATAAGTGTTCTAAGGACTAGGAAAATGGCACAGGTGACAAGGATAAATCCTTCTTCTCTTTGAGCTCAAGACTCAGGCAGGCTAACCTATGATTCATTCTTCAAAGAATCGCTAACTGCATTGTATTCTGCAAATACAAAGTATTGACATTACATGCTCTTCAACAGAAAGTAAATGTTTATTGATTTTTAGATTTGATGATTAAAGATGCAAAGACAAGCAGTGACCAGTGCCTTATCAATTGGGCAATAGAATCAGATAAAAGTAAATTCCCAGAAATCCTATGATTCCAAACAAATAAAACCCAAATGAAATGCCTTACAAATCATTCTCTCATTCCTCTACCCAGACATCAAATTCACATACACTGTTAAATTCTCAGAATTGTGCCAAAGATTTATTCCCTCCTTGAGAGAAACTAAGAACACAGATTCATAGTCACCTTGTAACCAGCATCTTAGAGTGCCTTACAAACTAATACACAAGAATTTAATGCAACACATATGAAGACATCACCAATAAAAGATTGGGATTCCACTATTTTTCATTCAAAAATCTTTGGTTCAGTACAATCAAGAAACTATGAAAACCTTAAAAAACAAGGACTCAAAAGCCAGAATACTGCCTCTGTAGTGACAATTCCATCATCTCTGTAACAATGAAGAAAAACTGAGATATAGGAGAATGTGGTCAGTTGGAGCCAACTGACAGCTGTCCACTTTTTGCACAAAATATCTCCAAGTTTTTCCTCCAACTTTGATCTGCACTTGATCTTCAAACTGATTCTCTCCAACTACCCAACATGCCTGCAATCATTTCAAACAAACTTGATTCTGATTCCGAAATGCCAGTCCATACTGCTCTTTCCCACTAAGTTGAAACTGAAAACAATCATTGCCACTGGATTCCTCATCTTTTGCCATTTCCAGAAACATATAATATGCCTATATTTGGGTAAAAATTGAATCTCCAGGCATTATTTCCGTGGGCATACTCACATTTAAATTTTTGAATTATTGCATATAGTTCAAACTACATCATTTGTTATAATTCTTTTCTGCAGACCTTTGAATTTTCAAAGTGGGCCCATGTGCCACGTGGCACTACTTTTTTGGCTCGTCAAACCACCTCATTACCCTGTTGGACCACTACACATCTCCTTGGCCACTTGTCAACCTCCTATTCATTCACCTTACTGACTGCACGTCCATCTTTAACACCTCTGTCGGCCAACCTTTGGGACACGCGTCATCATGTCGCAATGCTGCAAAGATAATGATTGCACATCTTCATCTTTGTGCTTCAATGACGACCGTTGATCCTTTAGCACACATCTCAAGGCAGCCGCTAACTATCTACCCTATTGCTTCGTCATCAGCCCTGCTAGGTGTCACATCCTCATTCGCTCGACTACCCACCTTGGCACCATCTGCATCCATCTTGTCACATTGTCGGGCTGCCACGCGTCGCACTGTCGCAATGCCACAAAGATAACCATCAAGCAACTTTCTCATTGCGGACATGCGACAGCTGTAGATCTTTCAGCACACATCTCAAGGTACTTGCTGGTTATCCGCTTGACTGCTTTGTCACTGCCTTGTCATTGATCTTCAACCACATGTGATGTTCTTACTCACTCCATGATCCACCCGGGCACTGACTGCATCAACCTCGCCACATCATCGGGAAGACATGTGTCGGCTTGTCTCAATGCCGCAAAGATACCCATTGAGCAACTTAGCCTTTGCGCCTATTTGGCAGCCGTCAGATCTTGCACATATCTCGAAGCACCCGACCACCTATTCTTTTGATTGCCCCATCATCCTTTCCGCCAGGTGTCATACCTTCATTCGTTCGACCCTCCACTTGGGCATCAGACCGTAGTCATCCTGCCACATCACCGAGCTGCCACGCGCTAGCACACCGCATTCATGCAATGGTAACCTCCGAGCATCTCTGCCTTTGCGAACATTCGACCACCGTCGATCTGCCGGCACATATCTCGAGGCACGAACCTACAACTGCGTGACCTGTCAAAATTTCCTTGCCTCATATGTGGGACTGCTACTAAGTTGTCATCTTTGTCACTGCCAACCAAGCACCTTGGGCTTCGTGCATGCCTGGGCTGGCCTCCAACTAGGCGTCCTTACTTGGACACCTTCAATGTGTGCATTTTTCCTTAAGAACACCTCAGTCTTTCTTCCTTGCGTCAATGTGGGACTAAACTCCCTTATCATTTTTAAATTCACCTTCAAAAAGACCTTAGTGCATGCCTAGCTGGCATGCATTGGCTGAGCCCACAGGAAGCCTCCACTTCCTTTTTTCTTTACTTCATAACAGAGCGTTGTTTCTTTTAAACACTTCTAAAACCCGAATCTAGGCCCATGTGCGATAAACTCACACGCAACCCCTTCACATTTTCTTCATCCCTGCTTGTGTGTGCACCTGTTTTCCTTCACTTTTCTCCTTTCATGGCCGACATGTATCCTTGCATTGACCCTGGAATAGAACCCTGGTGCGTTTTCCTTGCCAAGCACATCTTTTTTCAAGCTCGCACACCAGTCCCCTTGTTTGCGGGCTTCTCGTGCTCTACAACATTCTCAAACATGCCTCTGCTCAAGATCACCTTAATTCCATATTGTGTTCAGGATGATCCCAAGAATGCTTCAAATGAAAAGGTTCAGTAACCATAGAAAACTTACTATTCTAATCACTTCCTTGGCCTCAGTCACATTCAATAATGTCTGGTATTGTGCACACTCCACAATGATTTTCATGGCATTAATCTAACACTTAGAGGAATTTTTTGCAAGTATGGACGCAAAACACATCAAGATTTTTGAACTCCAACAGGATTGCTCTTTGTTTGAGTTAGATTGGTACACCTACTATTTATAGTAAGTGTCTTTTTTGAGAAAGTCAAGGTTTCTATCTTTAACAGGGCGCCTTAACAGCTTGGTGACAGTGTTCATATTCAGTATCATTGACTATAGTAGTTATTTAGAGTCTTACTATTTATAGTAAGTCATTGTTGAGGGATTGCTATATTTGGCAGGGGCACCTAGGCTCTTGGTATGCATAGTGATTGACTCCTTCGTTAGTTGGCTCGGTTTGAGGGACTTACTATTTATAGTAAGTCATCTATCCAGCATTTTGTATATTTCGCAGAGCACCTAGGCTGCCTCAGTTGCAGTGATGACCCTTGGCATCTTTGTTGATTATGTATTTGGGGATTTACTAATTATAGAAGGTCAAGGGTTGATGGAGATGGACCCTTACTATTTTTAGTAAGGCAGTTGGATGCACAATGGATACAATGGTTAACTCTCATCTTCAGTCAAAATTGAGAAATAATGATTAATGGAGTTATAACATTATAATTATTATTAAAGTTATACTTTAATAATAATTAATTATTAAGTGCATATCATTGATAAATTAAGTGGACTTTATTTAAAAGGGGAGTTTTAAATGTTTTAAAAGTATACTTTATAATAGGAGATAAAGTGTTATTTAAAAGGGAGACATAAGTATTTAATAAAGTATACTTTATATTTTAATGTGTGCATCAAACGGAGGGGAATATAATTAAATGTTTCATTTCAATTGCAACAAAAGAAAATATATTTAAAAAAGCTAAGTTATGATTTAAGTTATGTGAGGTGTGAGTCTGAAGCTACCAAGTCAATCTTCAATTAGGAATTATAAAAGGCTTCATTGGTGAAAATGAATTCATTCGAGACTTGTGCTTTTTGCTTTTGTTTGGAGAAGTTTAAACAAGGGTTTCAGATTTTGAGCTTGAAGATTTTGAATTCTTCTATGTGTTTTTGCACTATGAACTAGTGAAACTATCCAGCGAATTGTGCTATTGGCTATGGCTTCATACTGAGGTCATGATTGTGTTCAGAGATGAAGAGATTGGGGGTTTGATTCCATAGTTTTAATTCAGAATTGGTTTGAAGAGGATAAAGACTCGGCTAGTAATACAGATCGCAGCTCCAAACCTGTGTTAAGCATTGAATTAAGGCAGCCGCATGTTTATCAAGGACCTGCATGAGACATGAGAGGGTGACATTATTGTTTGGGAGGCCACATTAGAGGTTTTTTATGCTTCATTGTTCATTTCTGCATTGGCACCTAAAGTTCTTCATCTACAGCCATAGCTGCAGTCATTTTGAGACATTAAATACAAGCCACAATTCCATTCCAGGTTCTTTAAATTGTGCACATTTAACATGTAGAAATCATATGTTTGCATTCAAAAGGTCAAAAAGGACCAGCACGATAGAGGTTTCATGCAAAGTGTTTGACAAAATGTCAAACATCAAAAAGGTGTAACAATTCAGTGTTTGTCAGAGGTAGAATCAGCAGGGTTCTTACATCCAGCATGATCTGAAAAAAATAAGTTTGGAGAAGAAATGAACGTATGTTCTTTTTATGTAGAAAGGAATGGATAGGTCTTGAAGGAAGAGTTCTTTGTGCAAGCTTATGTAACCTTTTTTATTAAATAGGAAAAATCATTTTCTGAATTAACAAGAGAAAACTATGTATTATCCAAGCTGGTGTACTTTAGATAGCATATAATGTTAGAGTACAAGTAGACATGTGGAGAGATGCTGTTGTATGTTTAATCTGTATGGCTTCCTATATAGGAGCTAAGTCATCCATTTTTTATTCTTTTTTCTCTAAAGATATTGTTCTCTCCCAGCTTAGCAAATTTTTAAATTGTCTAGGTGTCCTGATGATTTCTGACCCTTTCGTTTTTGGGGTTCTGGATCACATACTCCAATTATCATAAACAGAAAAAATGGCCACTGATAACATAAATTTTGTAGTTATATTATGGAGTCATTCAAACCTCTTTTTCTTCCCTTTTTCTGTGTCATCTTTTGAAATTTGAACTACTTCAGTACATCAATTAATTGAAATTTTTAAATTAACTTCATACAGTTTTCCTATTATTCAAAATGATGAATTTCATGGTATGTGTACTTCGTAGAGCTCTTTATCTATCAGGACTCTTTTGGAAGTGGGAGTGTACAGATGTTGATTGTTTTTAATTTGCAGAGGTGGTAGCTTTTGGCATGAAAGTTTCACTGGTGTTTGAATCAATCTGTTTGGAAATTTGCAGGACTTGACAGAGAAGGATACTTTGAAGGCTGGTGCTACTGTAGGTTATGTTTGGGATGACCTCTCTTTAGACCATGAGCTCATTGTACAAGTGGCAGGTTATTTCTTTTCCTTGTTTAAGCCCACTCTAGGGCCCATTATTTCTGTTCTGCCTTTCTTTATTGGGTTAGCAGTTGAAGTAGGTGTCTCATTGTTTGATGCCCTTGTCTTGATTCTGTCAGTTTGCATTTTCAGGCACACAGTTCAATCGTGCAATAAGCTTAGATAAGTTATGCACATGGAAACCTTTCCATAAGAGACAAAATAAAGGATTCAGCTTGACTCTTTCATCTTGCAATGCTGATGACATATCAGATAAAGTGGATTTGTCAAAGGTGGGATATGAAGTATATGCAGATGGACCAACCAGAATCTTACAGCTTTCGGAAATTGACACTCAGAAAAGAAGAGAACGGAAATTTCAAAACCAAATTCTTAATGCCAATGTTCATTGTAAGGTTTCGTATATAGGAATCAGCTTACTGGAGGAAGGAACAAAGGTTAGTCTGCTCCTTATGGCGCTATAGCACTTTGGATATAGGTCTCTCTCAAGAAAAAGTTATTTTTCATATTTATTAGCAAAGAAAATGCTCCTTTAAAGCTGTCTTACTAGAGACAATGTACATTTTGACTTGTTTCTAATAGGTCACACATATGTTGTTAGTCAACCACTATTTTCTAAATTTAACAGCCAGGTTTTGCTGAATAATTAGTCATCAAATAGAATGAAATCTTAACACTACTCTTAATTTACAGATTCCACATGATGCATATTATTTTACACAATCATCTTTAGGGTGCTTTACCCAGATATTCTGTCTTTTATTGGAGCAATAGGATAGGTTAAGATGAATCCTATGACACAAGAGCTTGATCTCATAGCATAAAAGGATTTACCATAGCTCATTTGTAAATTGAGTCTTTGAATATTTGTATGTCCCCTTCTCTTTTGCCAAGTATTATCTTGCTTCACAATGATCCTTGATGGATGAACATGTACATGAGTTAGCAAATTTCTATATAAAACATATATAAATACATAAAATGATATATAAGAATATCTAAATTCTTTCACATAATAAGGGTAAGAGGAAGGGAGGCCTTGTCTTGAGCCATTTCTACATCAAGTGCAAGAGAAGTTACTTTGCAGAGCTCTTTATCTCAACATGGGGGCTCGTGACTACATAATAAGGGTAAGAGTAAAGGAGGTCTTGTTTTGAGCCATTTCTACACGAAGGCCTAGAGAAGTTACTCTGTGCAACTCTCTATAACAACTTGGCGGCTCTTGACTACCTCTCCCATTCCCACTTCCCTCCTAATCCTTGTGCAGACACCATAGTCAAGTTACTAGTCCCCTTAAGGTAAGGGCCTCCTGGGGTTCTATCCGCCTTTGTGATTGTCCTAGAACAACCCTTACAAGCCATTATGTTCACCATCTCATTACGCCTCATCTATTCCCAGGCCTTATGGATACACTATACTTTCGGTATATCCATCCTATCATTATATGTTGGCATGAACCGGTAAGGATGTATCCGGTATATGGCAAAGTGTCGCCATTGATGTCTAAAGCTAACATTGTTCAAACAGGAAACAAGTGACAATAATAGCAAATAGAAGAGTTGCAATCAATAGGGAGACAGGTTAGGAAACTGGTGGAAAAAGTATAGTGACCGGTGAAGTCACTAACCGGTAACCAGAGCAATTGGAACAGTGACCGGTAAAGTATATAATTGGAACCAAGGAACCAAACCGGTATGGATAGAGAAAGGAGTGATAGGTGAAGACAAAGACCTGTACACTACCTAAGGATGTAAACCGATCATGTCTGATCAGTAAGATATCATCGAGATTGATGAAAGAATGATGAACCGGTGAAAGTCATAGTTGACAAACACTTAAGTGACTCTTCTACTGGGCAAAACACAGAGGACTTCCTGTTACTGGAAAGATTAGTGCAAGGCACAATTGAAGGATTTAATGTTGAAAATTAAGGCATTAAAACATGGCGGATTCTCAAGTTAAGGAAAGTATGCAGCACACATCTGTTGTTTCCTTTACAAAACAGAAAAAGCATGTGACATGCATTTGATGTTTTCTCTCTGAACTAAGACTCAACTGGATGATGGATCCAAAGGAGATCTTTGCGGAGGTCGCACATGCAAAAAGAAGGAAGAGCAGGAAGACTATTTAATGTTCAACCTGTGAAGAATATCATTCACCTTCATTCTACCAAGAAGAAATAGAGTGAACTTGTATGCTAAGAGAAGCTATGGAAAGGTAAAGAAAAGAAGAAGAGAAGAGTGTGCAAGGAAGTGCAATATTGTGGAGAGAGCATACTTGCGGTGCCTGGTGATGACTCTCAGTTGATGAACACAACGATCTTATCGGGCTCAGAAAAGCCATCTCAAAAAGATCAAACCCTCTATTGCTCTCTGACAATTGCAATAAAAAAATCCTAGTATTTGGGTGGACATTAACAGGGTCCCTTGTATTAAATCTCTTAGGCGGGTGACATCGAGTAGATGTTCTAAAGTCCTCTAACAAGGCAAGCTTTAACATGCCTTATTTCTCAAAACCCGTAACCGGGTCACATCTAACAATGTGTTTGTAATCTTTTAACAGGGAAGGGTCCTAATAGGGCACACTTCAGAAGAGTGCAAAATTTGTGAGGTCTACTCACATCGTGGTTTTCTCCCGCTTTGGGTTTCCACATGATACATTTAGCGTTTGTTGTTGCTTTGATCTTGTGATAATCATTTTTGTGATAGAATATGTTCTGCATGCAATTTTGTTAGAATATATTAGATTGTCTTTAAAATTTTAGTAGTTGTTGATTCACCCCTCCCCTCTCAGCATCGGTTGGGACCATCAATTGGTCTCAGAGCCAAGTACCTTTTTTTGTGTTGTTTAACCACAACAAGGAAAAGATCAAATGATGAGGAAGGAAGGACCCAAGTTTTCTAAGGAAAGCTTCACCTAATGGTGTAGCAGAGTGAAGTTGTACATGAAAACCATTGGAGATCAATTATGGACTCATGTAATCAATGATTACAGTGAACCCACCGGTACCCGGAAAGATGATCAATTGAAGATCAGAAGTGAACACACAGCTGCAATGGATATGATAGCTAGTACGCTCTCTGACCATGTCTATGCAGAAATTGAACATTTGACTATAGCTTGCGAAATGTGGGCAAAGCTACAAACTGTGTACGGAGGCGACCTAGATGTTCAAAGAGCAAAGGTAGAAAGCCTCAGAGGCAAATATGATGACATGAAGATGAACGAAGGAGAATACATTGAGCACTATAGCAATAGAATAAAAGAAGTGATGAACTCCATCAAAAGTGTCGTAGGAACACTGAGTGAGCAAGATGTGATAAGAAAGATACTGAGGACGCTAAGATCAGAATATGCTATCAAGATCTCAGCCATATAGGAGCTCAGATCAGTGAACACATCTCAAGTCACCCTTGACTCTATTATCGGTAAGTTGACTGCTTTTGAATCAAGCAATTGTGATAATAGCTTACCCATGTTAGATGCTGCTTTTAAGTCTTCTGTGAATATTGCTTCCACCAAGAAAGGAAGGGAGACCGGTAATAGTTCTACTGGTAAGTCTGAAAATTTTATTGAAAATCTACTCTCTGAAGAACTAGAGCAGGATGAGTTTGAAGCACTCATCGCAAGGAGATTTCCAAGAGGAAAAGGGAAGTACAAAGGGAAAGTTACATTGAAATGCTTTTCTTGCAATAAGATAAGACACATCGCTGCCAGGTGTCTAGAAAATGAAAATAAAGAAAAGTTCAACCGATTCAAGAACAAAAGAAAGGAGTGCTACCTTGTTGAGGAAGGTGTCACGGACAATGAATCTGAGGAATCGGGAGATGATGAAATTGCTTTTGTTGCAATAAAAGAAGAAAGCACAGTGATAAGTGAAATGACACTTATCTCTAGATCTCATCAATGTGACGACTAGATCATTGATAGTGGATGCACTCACCACATGATTGGTGACAAGAACAAGTTCATCAGCTTGAAGCTTAATGATGGTGGATCAATGACATTTGGTAACAATGCTCCCTGTGCTACTAGAGGCAAAGGCTCAATAGCACTTCGCAATGAAGCTGTATGCGAAGATGTGTACTTGGTGGAAGGACTCGTACAATCTAATGAGTGTGGCTCAACTAAACAACAAAGGATATATGTCGGAGTTTGGTCAAGGTTCTTGTATTGTCAAGAATCAATCAAGAGCTCATGTTGCCATTGGTAGACAGAGAAAAGGGAACGTATTCTACCTAAACTCAACCGAGGGGGCTTGCCTCATTGTTACTTCAAAAGGGGAGATAGATAAAATTTGCCTTGTGACAAAAGAGGACAATAGCTGGTTGTGGCACAAAAGGATTTGCCACATAAACTTAGATAGCATTGTCAAAGTAAGTAAGAAGAAGTCAGTCAAAGGGCTTCCTGATATGACAAAGCCTGACAGGGCTATGTGTAAAGAATGTCAGTTAGGTAAACTAATAGGTACAAACTTCAGCAGCAAGTCTTTTTCTGTTGCTAAAAAAGTGTTGGATCTTGTTCACACAGACTTGTGTGGACCTATGAGGACGAAGAGCTACTATGGAGACAGATATTTCATGCTCTTTGTAGATGATTTTTCAAGGATGATGTGGACACTCTTCCTTAAGGAAAAATCAGAGGCCTTTCACATGTTCAAAATCTATAAGGCCCAAGTGGAGATAAATTAAGATAAATTATTAATGTCCAACAAGAGAGCGCCAAAAGGGTCTAAGGGACTGAAAGCATACAAACCAAACTGCCAATAGTAGGAGCACAAAACGGTGTCTCGGAAAAGAAAAACAACAAGAAAGAAGAAAGCAAAAGAACTGGAAAGAGCGACTAGAGGCCCTTTCCGGGCGAGAAGTAATCAAGCACCGAAGGATATGGTCTAGGGTGAGAAAGAGCCTTGGATCGTCTCTGAATAGCTCTGGAGGTGGAGTGCTGCTGCCGAGTGTGGCCTCTACGAGGTCTCACAGTCCTGGTGTGTCCAGAGCAAGGAGGATTGAGAGGACGCTTCGTGTCGCGGGTTGGGGACACCGAAGTGAAAAAGGATGTGATAAGCTGATCAGAGCTCTGGCTTGATGGAAATTGAATCTGGAGAGTGGAATCACGAAGCCGCGTGGTCTCCTGTATATAAATCGCAAGGCACCATTGAGCGATGTATCTGAAGGAGGAAAGGGATGTGCACTCTCTGAACAAGCAGTGGAACCTTCCTCTGATCTCGCAGTAAATGGGAGAGCGGAAAATGAAGTGTGTCTCTGTTTCCACCACCATCAGGGTCCAAAGGCGGCAAGTCCGGTTAGCTCTATCAATGTGGTGGTCTGTCTGGATGCGAAGCCGGTGGGAGCCAACTATGAAAGATCCCAAAGAAATACGGAGAGCGTGACTCCAGCAGCGAGCCAAGTACGAGGGGCACACATTGACTCCATCCCGGATCTCCATATAGTGCTCAACATAGAAGGCCATCCTAGGACGGAGCCCCCCAGTTTGGTTGCTCCATGTCGTAATAATATACTGCCTGTAGATGTCCAGTTTGACATGTCCATTAAGCTCCTACTAAGAGGGAAGGAGGAGGGCGAGAGTATCCAGGGAGAACTGAAAGGTGGGTAGACGATCAATTGAGATCCCCACAGAACCCAGCAAGGCAGAAGCCTGGGCGTACTAGCAACGGGTTCTACTAGAGGGGTCAGAGCTCACCAATGTCAAAGACAAGCAGTATGCGAGGTATTGATATCTCTGTCGACCATAAGCAGAATCAACGAAGCCCCGAAGACGGTGAAGGAACCAGATCAGATAAAAAATGGCCGCAAGTCTGAAAGGATGTGCACCAAACTCAGCAAGGATAACTCTATGAGGAGTAGAATGATGACATCTGATGAGGCGCCGAAGGAGGATCTAAACTCTCTCAATCAAAGTCCAATCCGACTCAAGGAGAGAGGGTCCCCACACAACAGAGCCGTAGAGCAGGGTCGGCCTGACTAAAGAGTCTAGGAGGGACGACTTGGACCCGATGTCCTGAAAGTGATGTCTGAAGCACTGTCTCTCAAGCAGAACCAAGGAACCCAACCCCTTGTTGACACGGGGTTACATAGCAGGTCTAAAACTGAAGCGAGGCCCAGATAACTTAACCCCAAGGTAAGTGTAGGTGGATGAAATCTCGATCTCCGTGCCCTAGAAGTAGAAGTGAAGATGAGAGGTCTTCAAGGAATTGAAGACCATCACCCGTGTCTTGCCCAAGTTCACAACCAGCTGCCGAAGATCACAAAAGAAAGCCAAACCGTCAAGGAGCCTCTGCAATCCCTTAGGGGAGGAGGCCAAGAGGACCACATCATCAGCAAATAAAAGAATGGAGATCAAGACCTGATGCAGATAACAACTATCGTCGGGGAGCGAGAAATCTCAAAGCAAAGCCTTGGGCTCATCAATATATATGCCAAATAGCGTAGGGGAAAGAGGGCAGCCCTGCTTCACCCTAATGGTGCTTTGGATCGGATTGGAGAAACCTTGCGGAGTCCCAAACCTGCCCACCACACTCTCATAGAGCCTCATAATAACAATTAGGAGTGCCTCGAAAATCCCAATGTCTCTGAGTCTCTGGAAATGGGCCTCCCGAGGAACAGAGTCAAATGCCTTGCAAAAGCCCACAAAGCAGCAGTAGACCTTCACCGAGCGGTATTGGGCCTCCTCAATGATAGTCCGTAGAGATAGAATGTGGTCCATGGTTTGGAAATGAGTATGAAAACCCACCTAGCCCCTCGCACAACAATGACGTCGGTCAAGCTCTTTGGATAGTTTTATTCTTGATAAAATAGTATTCAGTACTGTAGCATAGAGTTTGGAAAATTGTGCCCAACCATGATGGTTATGTAGTTCCCGTGATTCAAGACCGCACCGGTCTTATGAATCGGGTATATGATGTGCCGAGACCACGAGTCGAAAAAACCAGTGCAAACCACTCTGTTAAAGAGCACTGAGAGAAATGAACCCAGAACATTGATACCAAGTTTGAAGAGTTCCACTTGGAACCCTTCCTCATCTGCAGTCCTACTGCTGCTCATCAGTCTAAGTGCCTCACAGATGTTGGAGAATGTGAAGAGATGGCAAGAGGGGGAAGGAGTGAGATGGAGAGAGGGTTGGTCAGGGATGTTATAAAGAGTGGAAGTGTGGGAGATTAGTGATCGGAAATCCCGGATGGAAGGAAGAGGATGGCAGGGGAACAAAGTGCGCCAGAAGAGCTTGGGGGATCACAGAAGGGAAGCACAAAGAGATCTACACTGCATCGTGTCAAAGGCGTGTTTCTTGTGGCGGAGGAAATGATGGTAGGAGAGCCTTAGCTGGGTGAAGGAGTGAGGATGAGCGGAGAAGGCAGAATGAATAGAATGGTGGAAGGTCTTGCAGTCATCATCAAACCACTGACTCATAGGACAAGTGTTCTTGCGCTTGGGGCTGTGAGATAAGGGGGTGGTACGGTGAGGAATGGAGAGGAGAGCAGGCTCCCAAAGAGTGGTCACAAGTATGTCGAACATGGAGGAAGCATCTTTGGACTTTGTAAAGGAGGCCAGCGGGAGGATCCATCTGAGGTGAGAAAGAAAGAGATCACGGTCACTCTCAGAAAAATGAAAGGAGGTGCGGGTGAGGGTCTGCATAGGAAGCGGGGAAGGAGGGATGGGTAAGGGGGGTGGGGAGACTCTGATGGCAAGGCTGAGGAGGGTGTGGTCGTTCAAAGGGAAGTGCGAGATGGTGAAGTGGTGGATGGAGGGGATGAAGGAGGTGCATGATAGAGCGTAGTCCACGACACTCGAGCCACCACAGTGAGGCCAGCAGGTAAAGGATCCAGAACCAGGAAAATAGGGGAGACCACTCAGAATCATTAGGTTCGAGGACTCATAGAGCTGAAGAAGGTGGTGACCATAGTCATGAGAGGGCCCTAGCTATCATCAGAAGAATGTTGTAAGCCCAGAGTGAGTGGGTCGGTCTCGAAAGTATAGTCAGAATCAACACCACGGTCATGAAGGGGAGTCTAAAGCTCTCTGGTTCGTGCGTTAAAATCTCCAAGAATGATGATGTCTTCCATGGCCAAGAACCTGATGATGTGCTCATGTAAGTCCTCGTAAGGATTGCCACACTCTGTACTATGAACAACATAGGACGAAGCAGCCGACGGAAAGTAGCACACCACGATAAAGATCTTTGTGATGTGGCGTAGTACGCCCAATACGGATCCACATGAATTTGGCAGAGCTGTTGACATGAACCACAGAAGTAGAACTCAAGAGGTGATCACTGACAAGACATGCGACCCCACCAGAACCCCTGACCCCACCAAAAGATCTAACCTCATCTCGAAAGATGGAAAGCCACTGATATCCTAGGAAGCCAAGCAGAGGAGGAACAAGACTCTCGTGAGTCTCCGTAACAACAAGAACATCAACGGAACCAACAACATCCTGAAAGAGACCTAGTAAGGACCATAAAGTACCATTACCGATCCAATAGTTGACAAGCAGAGAACAACTGTGGCGTTCCCTCCTAAAAAACTGTTGCCTGGATTGTCATTTGGCTTTAAAAGTCGTCCTGGGTTCCCACCCAGGAGGAGGAGACTCACAAATAACAGCTTTGAGGTTCCTGACAACAACCCACTTCTCGTTCTGTCTAGCCTCCGCAATGAGTCCTCTAGAGTGTTTCAGTTCTGCCACTTGAGATTTAGTGAGATTCTCGGCCAAATAAATCTTAGTAGGAAGAGGAAAAGTTTCCTCCTTGCCCTAAGAACTCGGAGCCGTTTTGCCATGGATAGGAATCTGAGGAAAAGAGTGTCGTTGTGGCTAAGCCAGGCTCTGTCAAGAGTGATATCAGATATACCAAGCTGATCACTGAGGAAGGAGTAACTTGCTGGGATGAGGTCGGTAGAAGAGGAGAGTGATAGACTGCGAACTCGCAAGCTAAGCTCACGGGCTTGTCTAACCCACTCATCTGCCAGCTTATTTTGAACGAGTTTCTCAATGCCAGAGAGGGGGGCGGGGCTGGTGTTCCAAATTGAAGCCCAAGATTTCAGCTGTTGTTCGGTTTCTGTAATCAGAGAGGCCTGTTTACTATCTAGTTCTACTTGTTTATCCTTGATGACGTTGATTTTCAAAATCTGCTCATTGTTGGAATCAACTTGTTTTTTAATGACCGTTGTTTCAGTTGTGAGTCGCTGAGAAATCACTGATGAGCTGAGAGTTGGTTTCCACATGTTTCAGATTGGACAGCGCCTCAGAAAGGGACTGGACAGTGTCCCGGAGGCATTGATTTTCAACTTCCAGCTTGCTCATCCTATCGAAGAGGCGCTGATATGTAATGGGGGTCTTGGATGAAGCCTCCATTGAGTCTATGGTGAGTATATCCCAGTAGAGAAAGAGAACACAGGAGCAGGTCGTGGAAGAGGAATGCCCCAGGGCCAAAGTACACTCAGTAGCTTAGCCCGCAGTTAACTGCCAACTCACAACCACACCATAGGACAAAGAAGACACGCGATGAGGAAGAGGAAGAACCGACACAGTAAACAAATCAAACTATTATGCTCACTTACGCACATACATAGCAGACACATGACCACAATCGGGAGGAACGAAACGGGCTAGAAAGACAACTAAAACGCAACCGATCGCGGACCTGTGCGACCACGAAGGGTCACGCAATTGAACACGGGCTGCCAAAATGGGCCTGAAGAAAACGAAAACGAGTTGCCACGAGCAAACCAAACGTAGTAAATCCATCGAAGCTGAGCCAACTGAGGAGCAGGAGAGTCTACACACCCGCGAAGAAAACCCAGCACAGGATGGGAGAACATGGGAAAAACCACGTGCGGGGCAAATAGGCAAAGCAAATAGATGGAAAAAGTCGTGAGTCGAAAATGAAGAAGACCAACAACCGAAGGCAATGGCGACAGGAATAGGAACGAGCAAAAAAACAAACACGAACTCAAGCATCCAGCTCGCGCGGGGAGGGCACGAGCAGAGCTCGTTGGGAGATCATCGCTCGGGAGGGAGAAGGAAACCGGTAAAAGCTTGAATTGTCTAAGGTCAGATAGAGGAGGTGAGTACACCTCTCAAGAGTTCACTCACTACTGTGAAGAATAGGGGATAAAAAGGTAGATGTCTGCACCAAGAACCCCTCAACAAAATGGATAACCTAAAAGAAGAAACAGGACTTTGATAGACTATGCTAGAACTCTACAATTCAGAAGGATCTACCCCATCACTTCTGGAGAGAAGCAATCAGCACCGTTGTGTATACACTAAACCAGGTTCAAGCCAAGAAAGGAACCGGTAAAACTCCATATGAGTTATGGTTTGGTCATACCGCCAATGTAATCTATTTCAAAGTTTTTGGTAGCAATGTTATATCAGAAGAGATGTTTACTCTGGCAAGTTTGAGCCAAAGAGTGATGTAGGCATATTTTTGGGCTACTCTACCAAAAGTAAAGCCTATCGGTGTTTGAATAAGAGGATAGGAAAGATAGTGGAAAGTGCAAACGTAAAGACTAATGAGTATTCAGAACAAAGTGAAAAGAATAATCATGATGAATTAGTCAGCCACCAGGATCATGATGTTAATGATCATTTAGAATTCAATGAAATGATTGCCGCTGATGAAGAAGAATAGGTAAACAGACCCTTGGAACAAGGTAATGTGCCTGAGTTAGGAAGGGATCAAAACATAAGATTGGTTGAAGAAGATGAACAGGAAGTTGTTCATGATCTCGCTGGAAATATTGCTCAATCGGAAAATGAAGACCGGGACCACCGACCGGTTCTGCTAAGGTATGTCACATATCATTCCACCGATAAGATTATCGGTGACAAACATGCTAATATTCTCACCAGGAGAAAGGCTAGAGAAATTATCTGTTTTCTTTCTAGTATAGAGCCCAAAACTACCAGAAAAGCTCAAGAGGATGTCAACTGGGTTAAGGCAATGGAAGAGGAGCTTGAGCAAATAGAAAAGAATGAAACATGGACTCTTGTTCCCAGATCACAGGACAAGAATGTTATAGGCATCAAGTGGGTGTTCAGAAACAAGCTAAATGAAGAAGGAAAGGTGGTGAAGAATAACGCAAGGCTAGTCTACAAAGGATATGCACAGGAAGTAGGACTAGATTATGGAGAAACCTTTGCAGCTATGGCAAGACTAGGAGTAAGAATTCTACTTGCTTATGCTGCCCATAAAAGGTTCAAAGTATACTAGATGGATGTAAAATCTGCATTTCCTAATGGTATATTGGAGGAGGAAGTGTATATAGAACAGCTGGAGGGCTTCTCATCCGCAGAGAAAAATGATATGGTCTCCAAATTGAAGAAGGCACAATATGGGCTGAAACAAGCCCCAAGGGCTTGGTATGAAAGGTTGCATTCATACCTCCTGACCATAGGATTCACAAGAACGGGAGATAACAACAATATGTATCTCAAGACTGGGAAAGAAGGGAACTTGATTGCTGAAATATTTACGGATGATATCATCTTTGGAGGAGATGACAAAATGAGAAAAGACTTCGTTGAAGAGATGAAGAAAGAATTTGAAATGTCCATGATTGGAGCTATAAAATTCTTCATTGGTCTGCAAGTCCATCAGCTCAAAAAAGGTAGTTTTATATCTTAGTCCAAGTATATTAAGGAAATTCTTAAATCTTTTGGGCTAGAAGAATCCAGACCGGTTGGCACATGAATGATAACCAACTACAAGTTATCAAAAGGGGATGATGCTAAAGAAGTCAATGAGACATTGTACCGATCAATGATTGGCAAATTATAGTATGTTGTGCACAATAGACCTGATATTGCACATGCAGTAGGTATCATTACCAGATTATCTGCAAAACCAAAAAAGCCATTTAATAGTAGTGAAGAGAATCTTAAGATATCTAAAGGGTACTGAGGAATATGTTTTATGGTTTCCTCACAAAGGAGGTTTTGAGATAAAAGTGTTCACCAATGCAGACTGGGCCGGTAACATTGATGACAGAAAGAGCACAAGTGGAGGTGCATTCTTTCTTGGAGAAAGGATTGTGCCATGGACAGGTAAGAAGCAAAACAACATTTCACAATCCACAGCAAAAGTTGAGCATGTTGCTATAGCAATTAGTTGCACACAGGTAATCTGGATAAAACAGATATTGGAAGGAATCCAAGAACAGGTACCTAAACCAATTGCAATATTCTGTGATAGTACGAGTGCAATCGATATATGCAAGAATCTTGTCATACACTTAAAAACAAAGGACATTGCTATAAAGTATCACTATCGAAGAGAACAGGTGGAGAATAAAGAAGTAAAGTTGGAATACGTTCCCACAACAGAATAGGTTTCTGACATATTCACAAAGCTTTTACCAAAGAGTACCTTTGAGTATCTCAAAGGTAAATTAGGGGTAGTTCCCCTTCTTGATCTTCATTAAAAGGACAGATGAGATCATCAATCCATCAAGCTTCAACAGAGGAATCAGTGTCATCTTAATTGGATTGGTGCCAAAGGATTGTTGCTCGAAGGGGGAGCAGACTTTAGAAAAGGTAGTCATTTGACTAGCCTTTGGCAATATTGTCAAAGGGGGAGATTATAACCGGTAAGGTATGTAGACCGGTAAGGTATTTTCCATCAATGCCAAAGGGGAAGATTGTTGGCATGAACCAGTAAGGATGTAACTGGTATATGGAAAAGTGATGTTGTCATTGATGTCTAGAGCTAACATTGTTCAAACAGGGAACAACTAACAATAATAGCAAATAGAAGAGTTGTAGTGAACAGTGAGATAGATTAGGAAACCGATGGAAGAAGTATGATGACCGGTGAAGTCACTAACCAGTAACCAGAGCAACCAGAGCAGTGACCAGTAAAGTATATAACCGGAACTGAGGAACCAAACCGGTATAGACAGAGAAAGGAGTGACAGGTGAAGACAAAGACCTGTACACTACCTAAGGATGTAAACCAATCATCTCTGATAAGTAAGATATCATCGAGACTGATGAATTGGTGAAAATCACAGTTGACAAACACTTAAGTGACTCTTTTACCGAGTAAAACATGGAGGACTTCATGTTACGGGAAAGATTGGTGCAAGGCACAATTGAAGGATTTAATGCCTAAAACTAAGGCATTAAAACATGGTGGAATCTCAACTTAAGGAAAGTATGCAGCACGCATCTGTTGTTTCCTTTACAAAACAGAAAAAGCATGTGGCATGCATTCGATTGTTCCTCTCTCAACTAAGACTCAATTGGATGATGGATCTAAAGGAGATCTTTGCGGAGGTTGCACATGCAAAAAGAAGGAAGAGCAAGAAGACTATTTATTCTTTAGCCTGTGAAGAATATCATTCACCTTCATTCTACCATGAAGAAAAAGAGTGAACCTGTATGCTAAGAGAAGCTACGGAAAGGTAAAGAAAAGAAGAAGAGAAGAGTGTGCAAGGAAGCACGACAATCTAGAGAGAGCATACTTGTGGTGCCTGGTGATGACTCTCAGTTGATGAACACAACGATCTTATCAGGCTCAGCAAGGCCATCTTAAATAGATCAAACCCTCTATTGCTCTAACAATTGCAATAACAAAATCCTAGTATTTGGGTGGACATTAACAGGTCCCTTGTATTAAATCTCTTAACCGGGTGACATTGAGTAGATGTTCTAAAATCCTCTAACAAGGCAAGCTTTAACAGGCCTTGTTTCTTAAATCCCTTAACTGGGTCACATCTAACAATGCGTTTGTTATCCTTTACCAAGGAAGGCTCCTAACAGGGCGCACTTTAGAAGAGTGCAAAATTTGTGAGGTCTACTCACACCGTGGTTTTCTCCCGCTTTGGGTTTCTATGTGATACATCTGGTGTTCTCTACTGCTTTGATCTTGTGATAATTATTTCTATGATAGAATCTGTTCTCCATGCGGTTTTTTAGAATATATCAGATTGTCTTTAAAATTTTAGTGGGTGTTGATTCACCCCTCGCCTCTCAGCACTGGTTGAGACCATCATTATATACATGTCATTTATATTATAGCAAATGTATCCTGACCTTGAGAGATATTATTCGTGACTTAATCTGTTCAAGGAATTCAATTATCCAACTTTATTGTGAATGTTAATAGATGGTTTTGATTATTTTATGATAATCACATAATTAATATTTTGTATAGAGACGATCTTTTTATAATATACTGCTTGCTTGATTTGATCACCAAAACTTTTGTTTGCTGATGATAAGTATCAATTCCTATTTGTTGATTCTGATAAAAGTTCCTACTTGATAATCCTGAATGAGAGGGATCGAAATGTCTTCTTATATCGTGAGTGTGGATATGATGGGTTGTGTTTCCAAAAGACACCTTCCATATCACCTCTCTTTCTTTTAGACTAATCGCACCCTTTAGCAATTAACTGATTGATAGTTCCTCTTTAATTACTAATATGGTGATTACCATTTTTACCATCTTTAATCACTATTCTCATAATAGATATCGATTCCCTATTAATCATGATATCTCAGAATTTGAGTTGTTGTTGCTCTCTAGCATTGAGTTAGCAGATTTAATAATTTGCAATATGCTTGACTACACCATTTGGTAATTTGCATGTATAGTCAATATCTTCCTTAGCAATAATGTTATTGGTTTTGACTCCTTGCTTGTACTAGTATCTTCATTCCATTGATGTCATCCTTACTAAACATAGCTTCTTACCTTAGTGAACCACCGCTAATTGGATTTGACCATTTGTTTGTGATGTTTGATATCTTTGATGACCATGTTGTTTCTTACCAAAGTAGAGATTAATTCTTCGTTACTAAGAAATTGCTTTGACGTTGTCATCATATTAGTCAGAGTTTTTCCTTTTATCAATCTTCTTAGTTTTACTTCCTTTACAAGTATGATTTTTTCCAGACAATGATTATTGGTTGGTGTAGTGATTCAAAAGGCCTCTAATATATGTTTTCCATTTGGGATTACTTAATAGCAATATCCTTCTTAATATTGTCGGGGCTAAGTTATGTGATTTCTAACGTAGCATCCATTCCCAATCTGGCAGATGTCAACGGTTGCTCTTGTGTGAAGAGTACCTGTGCACTCCTTGCCTTCATATTGTATGGGCACTCCTTGGTGGAGTGTCTCATCATCTGGCATATATCGCAGAAGGCCTTCTTAGGACAGGTGCCTTTGGTATGGTCCTCCTCCTTGCACTTTGTGGACCATAAATTCCCTTCACCCTTGCCGGTGCTCCCCTTCATGGCTTTAAACTCCATCATGTGATGCATGTCCTTTTGGAGCTCTTGCACCTTCTTGCTGGACTCCTCGTCGCTGTTGCTTCCCTTTGAAGAATCATTAGACGATGATTTCTTCTTCCTTGATGTTTTACTTTCACTCTCGAGGTCCATTTCTTTGTTGTAGGTATCATTGTATGATGTAGGAGGAACAATCTTCATCCATTCAATGAACCAACATTTTTTCAAGTCATCGACTGTTCGGTTTTCTATCTTCCCCAACAACTCCTTCAATCGTTGGCCGTACGTTCTTATATTCTCGTTCTTTCCCTGCTTCATACTATAGAGCTTGTCAACGATCTCATTTTCATCCCGAAGCAGTTTGAATTTCTTTTGGAATGATGTTCTTCACTCGTCCTAGGTAGTCACCTTCATCTTGTCAACATCGGAGAACCAGTCTATGCCTACTCTGTGGAGGGTTGCAGGGAACTGTACTACCCACTCATCGTGGTCGGTCACTTCGTTGGCCGACTAGATGGTTTCACATGTTTTGCAATGTCTTATAGGGTCCTCCTTCCTGTCCCCTATGAACTTCGATAACTTTTGTTTGTTCGCCATTGAAGTATTCCTGTGTGGCTTCGATCCCATAGGCCCTCCTGACCCACTAGTAACTCGTGATCCACTGGGAACTCTTGAACTTGGTATAGCGGAACCAAGCAGATTGCTATGGTCACCATGCTCCTATTTCCTCCCGACACCTTCGGCTGCACTAGTACCCCCTACATCTCTTCTCTCGGTCTCCCCTATTTCCCTTCAAACCTCTCGTTTCACCCCATGAAAGCTTTTACTTCCTGGCAGTGTGGTTGTGCGATGTCCCAGACGGTTTCGACTCTCTTCGATCAGGTCAACTACGATGTCTCTTGCTGCTGCTCCTTCGGTATGGATACCCTCTTCGTCACCACCCTACAGTTGGTGCCCTTCGGCACCACCTTTGGCCCACATGTTCCCTTTGGCACCTTTGGAAAGTCTACGCAGCCTCCTTCGTTCGCCTTGTTCTTCTAATTGCAAGGTCGTCTGAATGACCTTGTAATTGTCTTCTTGCCCTTTATGGGCACGGTTCCTATCCTTATTCGAGAGTTTGAGCATTAATTCTTCCTCTCATAGGGGTTGAGGACACTTTGACGCCTTCTGCTTTCATCACGCTCCTCTTCTTCTCTTCGACTATTTTCTTCATACCGCTATAAAATCTGTTGGTGGCGGTTTTCTCTGTTGGTCTCTTCTCGGCGGTTTCGTAGAGCAAGGAATCTTTGTGCCAATAGATTGGGCAACCGGCACATCAACCGATCTATCGCCGGGCTCATGCTGAGTGCCGTCCACACAACACTTTTTGGAACCTCCTCTCGCGCGGCTTACCTTCGTATGTGGGTTTCAATGGACGCTTGCAATAAGGCTACAAAGTCTATTGTCAATGTCCGTTCTCCTTCAAACAATTCCTCAAACCCTTCTTCATTGTCGCTACTCGTGCCTTCACTTGTTGGTTGGCCCATTATCTCCTCGCCATGTGGCACTCCATCACTCCCAAGTTTGTATCGGCAACAGTGCCAGATGTTGGCCCCGTACGGTAACAGTTTAATGCATATGAGAATATACAAGAAATATAACAGAATACAGGAATGCCAGAGAACTCGCAGATTCTTCTTCATTAATATCATCAATGTTTACAATGCATCACAGTAATGACACCACAATACTATGACGACAATTACCACAATGCAAACCATAATAATGCTATCTCTCGAATGTAAGTACATAAAATATATAAGGGTCAAAGGGGCATGAGTGCCAACCATCGCGACCATTTCCAACTACCTACCCGTCGACCAAACTAACAAGTACTAACAACACTTAATTTACTCGACAACAATGATTATCGGACACTTAACTAACAATGATTATTGATTTTCTTCAAACAATATATCTCTTCTCAACATGCCATCAAACCAAAATCTTCAGCCTAAGTTTTACATGACTTAAACACACTTAGGCAATACATAGCGCCATTTACAAATATTTGAAATATTATAAGAAAATCCCCCTCCACTTAAGTTTGTGCCACCCTTATTAATATCATTTCATTACATTATGTGACTTGGTCTTATTATTGTTGAGTTATAGCTTCATTCGTATCATATATATATATATATATATATATAGATATATATATATAGATATATTATTTATACAATAATTATAAAGAATAGATATGATTATATTATTATCTTATTATCATTATTGATGAATTATAATAATGATAATAACATAATAATATATATGTTAAATATCACATTGAATAAATCGAACCATGTTCGATGTTCAGATTAATGTGCTAAGCATCGACCAATAAGTCGATATGTTTACTTAATGACTCAAGGTGATCGCAGTCACTTATGCATTAGCATAAGCGACTGTTATCAACAGTCGCTTATGCTAATGCATCAGCGACTGCAAGGAGTCGTGACTGCTCATTATGAAAGGGCACGTCTAACATTTATGAAACATATTTATATGTGATGATTGCAGGTTGAAAGAACAATCAATCACCACGGCATAGTTTCTTCAATCTGCAATCACATTACAATCACAGTGCATTATATATATATTCAGTTATTATATATACACATCAGACATTATAAATTACAGCAGAAAATATATTCCAAAGATCATAATTTCCTTAACATGGTATTAGAGCCTTGTTAAAGTGAATATAATTCTGAACTATTATTTGATTGAAGAAGAAAGATATTACTTAAAAGAAAAGATTCATTCACAAATCATTTAAAAAAAATGACTACCGGAATTAGGATGGAAGACAGATTGGAAGGAGCATCCAATTTTCTATCATGGAAAATTAGGATTGCCACACTATTGCAAGAATTAGAATTAGAATCCTTCATAGAAGAAAAAAAAGACATACCTACAGACGAAGCAGAGAAAACAACTTGGAAAAGGAGGAACAATAAAGCCAAGAAGTTAATTGTTGATTCAGTCAAAGACTCTATACTTCCAAGCATAGCAAGATTAACAACAGCATATGAGGTTTTCAAGAAAATTCAAGAAACATATGAGATAAACAATACAAGTCGAATATTAACCTTGAAGGAACAATTGTTGTCAATTAAGATGAATAAAGGGGAAACAGTTATCTTACTTCCTTAGAATTGCTGAAATTCGAGATCAACTATTCTCTATTGGAAACAATGTAGAAGACATGGAATTATCTCTAATAGCACTAAGGGGATTACCAACATCCTGGGAGAATTTCATTCAATGCATAAGCACATGTCCACCTCTACCAAAATTTGATCAACTTAAGAACGACTGTACTCAAGAAGAATCAAGACTGATTACCAGAGGAATAGGTCTAAAGAAAGAGGGAGAAACACAAGCACTCAACACAAACCCACAACAAAAAGAGAAAGTCTTCAAAAGAAAGAGGGGATTCAAAAGAGATTTTTCTAAAATCCAATGTTACAAATGTGATAAATATGGGCACACTCATCGACATTGTCCTGAAAGGCAAAAGACTCAAGCCACCATAGCTGAAGCAAAAGAAATTCCACTTTTCTTTACAGCTCTCTCAAGTGAACTAAATTCCAATAATAGAACTTGGATAATTGATAGTGGTGCATCAAGACATATAACTAGATTCAAAAATCAGTTTGAAGCACTTGAAAATTATTCAACCGAAGAAGTAACTATTGGGGATAACTCCACCTATCCAGTAAAAGGAATAGGGACCTGTACTATCAAGATAAAGAATGGAGTATCCTTACAACTTAAAGATGTTCTATTTGTACCTGGAATCAAAAGAAACTTAGTTTCTATATCAGGACTAGCAGATCAAGGGTTTCGTGTCACCTTTAATGAAGACAAAGTTCTACTATGGCCTAAAAATTCAAATATAAAAAATGCCACAGTTATAGGGACAAGAGATGGTAGTCTATACAAACTATGTAATGACCAGAAAGCTGCACTAACTCATGAAATTACAAACCACAGTGAATTATGGCATAAGAGGTTGGGACATCTAAGATATAATACCCTACCTATGATAAACAAAATCACTACAGGTCTTCCACACTTAAAAGCTGATCATTTTGGTATTTGTAAAGGTTGTGCACTAGGGAAAAATATAAAAGGATCCTTTTCTACAAGTGAGCACAAATCTAAAGTAATCTTAGAATTGATCCATACTGACTTGTGTGGACCCATGTCAACACCTTCCTTAACAGGATTACTATACCATATTATCTTTGTTGATGACTATTCTCGGAAAACCTGGATATACTTTCTTAAGGTTAAAGAATCAAGTGAGGTACTATCTAAATTCAGAGAATTCAAAGCACTAGTAGAAAATCAAACAGACAAGAGAATAAAAGTATTAAGATCAGATAATGGAGGTGAATACAAATCTGACATATTTAAAGAATTCTGTAATTCTATTGGGATTAAGAGGGAGTATACTGTGCCGTATAATCCTCAACAAAACGGAGTAGTAGAAAGGAAGAATAGATCCATAATTGAAGCAGCAAAAGCCATGATACTCGATCAAAACCTTCATACTTCTTTTTGGGCAGAAGCTTCGAATACAGCAGTATATATTCAAAATCGTTGTCCACACTCCATACTAGAAAACATAACACCAGAAGAGGCATTCACAGGGATCAAGCCAGATCTAAGTCATCTCAGGATATTTGGATGTCCTGTATATATTCATGTACCTAAAGAAAAAAGGACTAAACTAGAACCATCAGGTAAGAGAGGTATACTTGTTGGTTATAGTGAAAACACAAAAGGGTATCGAATCTATATTCCAGGACAAAAGTCTGTTGAGATAAGTAGAGATGTAAAATTTGATGAAAATAGCACATTTAAAAACTTTGAAGAAGATAACACTCCGGAGATAGAAGAAGACATCATTGCTGAAATTGAGAGGGAGGATATAGAAGAACCTGAACTTCCTGTCATTGAAAATGAGAATACTAATGGAAAGAAAAGGCCATTATGGGCAAGACAAATAATTAAAGAAAATAATGTAGAACCAAATGAAATATCTCATGAGAGTAAAAGGACAAGAACTCAAAAATGTTATGCAGCTCTTATAACTGAAATCAATAACTCAGAACCATCAAACCCTAAGGAGGCATTATCTAATCAAGCATGGAGAGAGGCAATGATTGAAGAATATCAATCTATAATAAAGAATGATGTCTGGGACATAGTACCTAGACCTGAAAACAAAACCGTTGTCTCTTCTAGATGGCTATTCAAAACTAAATATGCTTTTGATGGAAGTGTTGAGAAGCATAAAGCTCGGTTTGTTGCTAGAGGGTTCTCACAGAAAGCAGGTATTGACTATGAAGAAACATTTGCTCCTGTA
The DNA here is from genome assembly GCA_027943335.1 of Chamaecyparis obtusa. Lineage (NCBI taxonomy): Eukaryota > Viridiplantae > Streptophyta > Pinopsida > Cupressales > Cupressaceae > Chamaecyparis > Chamaecyparis obtusa. The sequence goes on along the minus strand of BSBK01007175.1, from coordinate 637,457 downwards.
GCTCGGTATACATCAGTCAGAACCATTATTGCTATAGCAGCCTCTAAGGGGTGGAAGATACACCAGATGGATGTGAAAACAGCGTTTCTAAATGGCACTATTGAAGAAGAAGTATACTTAGAGCAGCCAGAAGGGTTTATTATACATGATGCATCTAAATATGTTTGCAGACTCAAGAAAGCACTATATGGGTTGAAACAAGCTCCTAGAGCTTGGTATGAAAGGATAAACAGCTATCTTTCAAAACTAGGATATTCTAAAAATGATGCAGATCCTAACATTTACTTTAAGATAACAAATGGCAACATGGTTATCTTAGTTCTTTATGTAGATGATCTTTTAATAACAGGAGAGGATCATCTCATTGCAAGATGTAAGCAAGAACTCACTGCTGAATTTGACATGAAAGACTTAGGACTCTTACATTATTTCCTAAGGTTGGAAGTGTTTCAAAAGGAAAGCCATATTTTGCTAAATCAACAAAAATACACTATTGATATTCTAACTAGGTTTGGAATGATGAAATGTAAGCCTTTATCCACACCTATGGAAACAAATTTGCACAAACTCAAAGTTGAAGCAGAAGAGTCTGAACCCTCTGATCCTACATTGTACAGAGAGATTGTTGGTTCTCTTATGCATTTGGTGAATACTAGACCTGACATATGTTATGCAACCAATGTTGTGAGTCACTTTATGTGTGAGCCCAAGAAAATACACTTAATGGCAGCTAAGCATATCTTGAGATATCTACGAGGCTCTATTGGATGTGGGCTAAAGTATGAAAAGGTAGAAATCAATCTTCAAGGGTATTCAGATTCTGATTGGGCTGGAAGTACTACTGATCGGAAAAACACTACAGGGTGTTGTTTCAGTCTTGGTTCGGCTATGATCTCTTGGTTTAGTCGAAAGCAATCAGCAGTAGCATTAAGCTCCATTGAAGCTGAATATATGGCAGCATCCATGGGAGCACGTGAAGCTGTATGGTTAAGAAAGCTATTATTTGGATTGTTTGGAAAACCTTTAGATCCAACTGTGATTCACTGTGACAATCAAAGTTGTATCAAGTTATCTGTTAATCCAGTTTTTCATAACAGGTCCAAACATATTGAGATCCCATATCATTACATAAGAGATATGGTAGATAGAAATATCATAAAGCTAGAGTACATTAGTACTGAAGAACAGAGTGCTGATATTTTCACTAAGCCACTTGCAAAGCTGAAAATAGAATACTTCAGGAACAAACTCGGTATGATCAAGTTGTGATGTATGATCTGAATTCCTCTTCTTTATAAGTTTTTTATTCATGAATAAATGTAAAAATATGTATATTGCAATATTGTGTAAAATGATCATTTGTGTGTGGGTTAACATTTCAAGGTGACGATCTTGTAAATGGTTAACCAAAGTGTCAAGATAGACTACTTAATTGTGTGTCCCGAATGTGCGGAGATCTTGACTCTTGTTATTACTGGATATGTAATAACGAAACCATATCATGATAGACTACTTAATTGTGTGTCCCGACTGTGCGGAGATCATGATATTCAAGTCTAATTTTATGACAAGACTACATTAATTTGTGTGTCCCGAAGTGCGGATGTCATGATAGACTTTTGATGTTTAATACTCACTCGCTAAGAGGGAGTGTTAAGTTATAGCTTCATTCGTATCATATATATATATATATATATATAGATATATTATTTATACAATAATTATAAAGAATAGATATGATTATATTATTATCTTATTATCATTATTGATGAATTATAATAATGATAATAACATAATAATATATATGTTAAATATCACATTGAATAAATCGAACCATGTTCGATGTTCAGATTAATGTGCTAAGCATCGACCAATAAGTCGATATGTTTACTTAATGACTCAAGGTGATCGCAGTCACTTATGCATTAGCATAAGCGACTGTTGTCAACAGTCGCTTATGCTAATGCATCAGCGACTGCAAGGAGTCGTGACTGTAAGGAGTCGTGACTGCTCATTATGAAAGGGCACGTCTAACATTTATGAAACATATTTATATGTGATGATTGCAGGTTGAAAGAACAATCAATCACCACGGCATAGTTTCTTCAATCTGCAATCACATTACAATCACAGTGAATTATATATATATTCAGTTATTATATATACACATCAGACATTATAAATTACAGCAGAAAATATATTCCAAAGATCATAATTTCCTTAACAATTATAAGGTCTTAAAGTATATTATTAACTAAGTCAAACTTAATTAATAAATGGCCTTATGGTAATAAAATCACAAACGCCAATGACCAAGCCAACTCCAAATCATCCGGTTACTCCATGCCGAATATGAACTACCATAAATAGTATCTGGACAAAATGGACTTACTATTAATAGTAAGTTAGATATCTCTTCTTTGTGAATCAAGGATAAGGATATGCAAGATGAGGTGGCGCCCAATCAACTTCAAACAATCAAGTTATTCCAAGTCGACATGTCCAAGTTCATCCAATCAAATTCATTCACAAGTGGACATGTGGAAAGCATTAAATGAATTGCTACAATGAATTTTCTCGTTGGTTCATCTTTAAAAGGAGATGTATTCCGAAGCAATGTAATTTTCTCATTAGATGACATTAAATGATTGGAAGCGGTTGTTTAACAACCCTAGTTAAGGTTTCTTGGAATTATCTTGACCATTGATTCAAATCATTATGGGCCCTTCATTGTAATTGGGAGGGCTATAAAAAGCCTAACATTATCATTTGTAAATGATTAGAGAGAAAAAGGTTAGAATAGGAGAAAGTTATTGGATTAGAGTAGGAGAAGGTTAGAAATTATTGCCAAGAAGATGTTTGTAATAAAGACATTTTTCATTGAAGATTTGGTGAATTTTATGTATTGTTTTAACATTTTGTATGGTTTCTACTTCTCGTAGTTTAGTTAAGGTTCATTGATTGAAATGGAGAAATGTGAGGATGATGATGAATTCCATGTCCATAGCATTTGTTGCTTGTTGATTGTAAGTCGTAGTGTAAGGTTATTCCAGACTTGATTACATACTAAGTTAGATTTTAAATGATCCTTTGGATTGCACCTATATTGGGTATTCAGATGAATGATTACAATATGAAAATCCTTTTTCTTCCCTTTGGAAATTGCATCATCTTTGTTTAGTTGTTTCAATTGGAGAAGCAAAACTTGGTTAAAAGAATTCAAGTATCATCCATTGATACCATTGTTTATAGGAATAAAGTAGCTTAATCCCTTTTACCTGTCCAAGTTCTGGCCACTTTGACAGAAAAGAGTTGATTAATCTAGAATGAATAGCGTAAGTCCCTTTGTGATTACCAGCATATCATATCATTAAGCTGAGTTATATCCAACATAAAGTCGCAAGTACATAGTGTAAACCTTGGGGTGGCTTCATTTGATCACACATTTGTTAGAGTGTTTAGCATTTGAAGTTTCCTTGCTCAAGAGAGGATAGGATACTTAGTATTTTATTGTACACATTGGAGTGGTCATAAAATACACATCAACAAGTTGGAATAAGGAGAAGAATGATGCTACAAAAAGTGCAATTGGATATTTTTGGTTCTACTAAACCATTCCATCCTACGCAACTAAATAATCATTATTATTTTTGTTTTGAAATAAATAATTTGATTTCTATTTTTATTAATATTTTTTTTCTGTTAAGAGTTTTTGACATTGATTAATTTAATTTATAATAGTAATACTATTTTTTTTTAAAACTTATGTCTTCTAATTGGCAAAATATGATAGATGCCATTATTGTTTGTGGTGTGGGGTTAAAAGCCCCTAATGATTAGGAGGTTAAAGGTGGTATTTTGAGTCAAAAGGTGGCTAATGTCAAAGTTACAATTGATGAGTTGTGTGAGATATGGAGGAGGAAGGGTTGCATCAGCATGACTAATGGTTGGATTGATAAAAGTAAAACACTATTGAATTTTTTTGTTTCCTCCTCAAGTAATGTACTTTGTAAAGTTTATTGATTCAGTGATTAAGATTTTTAATTTTTATTTTGATGAATCACTTTTTTTTTTTTCTCTGGTGGCATAAGATAAGATAAGATAAATTTATTAAAGTCCAACGAATGACCACAAAATGGGTCTAATGAATGGCATAGTGTTCTTGAAATCAATCGTTGTCTCAAGAAAAACAAAAAAATGTTCAGTTTCTTTCTTAGGTCTGCTAGCATTATGCATAGTTGTCATCATTGGCAAACATCAAACGCACTGGTCATAATGTTAGAGCAGCAGTGGTGAACCGGTAGTTGTCACAATGACAAACATCAAACTTGCTAAGTAACTAGTGTAAATGGACCGGTTACATAAAGGGAACCCGGTCACGACAATACTGGTCTTGTCTAACCGGTCTAGTAGAGAACTAAAGAAGGCAAATGACTCAACCGGCAGCACACCGGTTTCCGTGCAATAATATCAGACCTACCGGTCTATGCTTTTATGATTTCCAACTGTCTCATATATCCGATCCCGTTTTAACAAGATATGTTTGACAACTAGAGTTTTGCATGTGAGCTTTTTGGTATGCCTTCCAGAACAACGACATTTAAGAGGACTTGTAGCTTGGCACCATAATTCAAGTTTGAATTGTGAGGATCATTATATACACGAGTCATCATGCATAATTTTAGTGTGGTTGAAGCAATTAAGTGCACAGAGATAAAGCATAAGATTAGAGAAGAAGAGCAGAGTCTTCTGAGAAGGGATACAATCACTAAGAGTGATGTAATGTCCACATTTTTCAGACTTCGGGATTAGCTTGGTTTGATGAGCCTCGCAGGCTAATCAGGCAATCAGAGGGGGTCAGATGTCAGAGCCAGTGTTGGGACTCCACTCTGGGGATTCAGTTTATCAGGTCTGCTTTTCGTTCGGGTCATTTCGGTCGACTTACTATTTTTATTAAGTGGTGTTTTGGGTATGGCCAAAATTAGTAGGGGTATCTGCACAGAGTGTCAGATGTTCGGGATTGAGCTTCAGAGAATCTCCAGTTTGAGAGATTTACTATTTTTAGTAAGTCTATTTTTAGCAGCTGGTTATTTTTGGCAGTGGGTTATTTCTGGAGGGGCAGTTGGCATTTGGGCTCTGGTGTTGGGAATGAGTTTGATTTAGTCAGCGGAATTTAGTGGCTTTGTTTTTTAAAGTTATCGTTATTAAATTAAAGTATTTTAATTTAATAACCTAAAGTACTTTATAACTTTAATGTTATAAAGTGAAATATTCATTTAAAAGCCTTTAATATGAAAAATGTGAAATTGTGCTTTTTCCGAAAAAGCTATGAGTACAACTCGAAAAAACACTTTCATGCACCGAATGATTATTTGATAATTTGTTGTGAGAGAATTCTGCTTGGCTTTGAAAGCTAGGGTTTGCGTTCGGTCTTCAGCTTTTGGAGAGAGTTCTTCTGAGATTTGTCGAGTTTGGTCTTCTGCCAGGAGAGAGCTCGATCTGACATTGAATTAAATCCAGTGCTAAGGTATACTGGATTTTGGTGAAGTTTTCTTAATTATTCTACAGGCGAATTGAATTGTTCTCAAGAATTCAATTTGTATTTGCTGAGGTTCTAAAAATCTGATTGGGATTTGTGTCGTCAATTTATAATTCAAATTCTGATTGCAAATTGGATGGCAAACTATTGAATTTACAAAGGGAGGATTACCAAATTTATCTGTTGGTTGAGCATTTCTTAAAGCTGCGTTTGCCATATATATTGGAAGACGATTGCATTTGGCAGCAAAATCTCCGAATATTTACCAACGTCATTCCAGGTTGTGAAACATGTGTATGCTGGGGATTTGCGGCTGCATTCTGGGACATGTGAGTGTTTAGCACAGGGTCATCTGATAACTTTGTGGGTGCCGTACATGCCAAGAAACAATCACAGCATTGTTTGGGAGTTTCACATGAGGGACGTTGCAGGACAACTAATCGTTACATGATATCATAACAGTCAAAAAGGTGGCTGCAACCATTGGTTGAAGATGTGAAGTCTGAATGGGAATTGTGGCAGAATTACCAAGTGCCATCAATTTAAATTTGTTGAATTGTTTAGATGTTTTGGGATTAGCTAATTTAATAAATGTTATTACAAACAATCCTTCTTGTATTGGTTTAATTATTTGAAGTTGGTGGAAATTCAATGTGATGATTTATTTCACATGATTATTATAAAAGAAATTACATTCATTTCAAATTAAGGAAAATCTCCAGGAAGAATTAGTCTGGTTCTTCAGAGTGGTATCAAAGCAAAGATCTTGCCATCTTGCAAGGGTTATGAAATTAAATAATGGGAGACAGATTTATACCAGGAGGGTACTATACCCGCAGGGATAGAAATTCACCACCTCCTGAAGATAATGAACAGGGCCCACAAAATGAACAGACAGGAAACAAGGATAATATTGGAAATGATATGGATAGGGAGGCTAGAGATGCCTTCAGACATATTGCAGATGGTCAGCATCATGTTGCAACTGTATTGCAACAACTTTCAGATCTTTACAGCGCATTGCATTACTAGGTGCTAGAGATAGAGGTGCGCGTAGTGTTTCAGTCAGCTAACACAGGTCATGAGCTGATGATAGGCGAGTTGATGATAGGTGAGTTGATGATAGGAGGGATTGTGACAGGTGAGATTACAGAGCTGATCATACTGGTACTTATGACAGGCCTCACCGTCCGACATTTTTGAGGCCAGAGTTGGATGCAGTTAGTGTTGAGCCAGAGCCTGCATCATTTGTCGATGATATGGTGGCACATTTTGTAGAGAGGGATGCTCTTCCTGAGGCACTAAAAAGAAATCTAAATTTTGACAGATATCTGACGCAGAAGCGTGAGCATTCCAGAGGCCTAGACAAAATGAACTAAAGCAGGCAACCAACAAGTTGACTTTGGACCACTTCGATGGGAGTGGGATGACTACAACTAGAGCATGGGTCCACAAGTTGGACACTTATATTTCACTTCGTCCTATGTTTGAGGACGCTATTCGATTTGCTGTGTTACAGTTGGATGGGGTTGCTCATGATTGGTGGTATCATGGGTTAGTGTCTCTGCATCATGATCATATTGTGCAGTACTAAGAGTTCGTAGATAGACTGATAGAACGGTTTGATAGGAAGGACCCAGAGACCTACTTTAGAGAGTTAGCTCAGTTGAGACAGACAGGTGGTCTTGAGGCATTCATCAGCGAGTTTCAACATCTATCAGTCATGGTATATGACATCTTCGAGAGGAGGAGAGTCATGTTGTTTATAAAGAGTTTGTCAAAGCCGTACAGAGGATGGGTCAAGTCCTTGGATGCACCTACTCTACGAGAGGCTATAAAGAAGGCAAGGAATCTTGAGCCTTCTGTTTCGCGGGGCAAGTCTACTCCTAGTCCTACTATCCCTCCTGCAGATGAGGTATCCCAACCAGTTGTTAATAGAAAGAAGCCTGCAGGTAGACTTGATGATGACACATGAGAGGATTTGAGGAGGAGGCAGCTTTGCTATTGGTGCAAAGAACCTTATGATAGAGAGCATACTTGTGTCATGAGGCCTAAGGGCAGGGCGAATCACTCTATGTGGATCTATTCTGGTGAGAGTGAGGCTGAGTCTTCTCATGAGGTTGCTGGTTTTGATACACAGGAGGAGCAAAGAGTTACTCCAGAGTTTGGTACTGAAGCCAAACTATCTCCGATTGTGTTGTCCACCTCTATGCCACTTCCCTTTGCTTTCAGACTGAAGGGATTAGTGGAAGAACAGCCCTGTGTTGCTATGTTGGATACTAGAGCTTCGCACAATTTTATTCATGAGCGGCTTGTTAGTCAGTGCGGGCTTCAGGTAGAGGAGTTTGCAGGGTTTGGAGTTAAGGTAGTTGATGGCTACAATTTCACCTGTACCAGGCGCATCCGAGATCTTCCCTTATTTCTTGGCGATTACGAGTTGATAGCTGATTTCTATGTGTTCGACTTGGGAGAAATGGATATAATTTTAGGGATGCAGTAGATACAGGAGATTACGGAGTTCTTCCTTAGTGTAAGCCCAATGTAGATCAGATTCGAGTACCAGGGCAAAAGAGTATGTGTTGCCGGGCATTGTTGATGGGAGTCTAAGCACTGTCTTTTTGTGCTGTAGATAGTGCTGATTCATAGAGACATTAGTCTATACAGTTAGAGCTGATCACATATCATGTCTCTCCGAGTTTACCGTTTTATGGCTCAGAATAGCGGATGGGTGTTGTTCACTTTGTGAACAACCCTTTATTTGACGTGGATGTTAGCATGGCCTATGATAATCCACTGTTTGAGTTTAGTGATGATCCCTTACAGGAGATGTACGATCATGATGATGATGACGTTTGGGATCCGATTTGTGCACCTACTCATCAGGCAGATTATACAGGAGGTCAATCAGGTCTAGCTGATCAGTTTTCAGGGGTGTACACGGTGAGGAGTGCTTATAACTTCACATTTGATCCTCACGTTCAAGATGTCTATCAGTCACATAGTTCTTCAGAGCATCTATTCTATGACTGCTATGATGAGTTGATTAGTTCGAAGACTAGGAGTAAGTCTAGTCTGTTGGTTGAGTTACTTCCGTGTGAGTTACTTTCGGTTGAGTTTCTCCCACGCGGCGATCCTATTCCAACATCATCAGTTCGGGTGTTGAGTGCAGATTTCCAGTTACTAATGTTGGTACTGTTGATGTTGTTAGCTTCTTCACAGGAGTATGAGGTTGATCAGGACATTATTCATGACTATCCTTGGGATCCGGGTGGTTTGTGATGGTTGTTTGTTTTTTTCCCTGATTGCTTGAGGACAAGCAATCTTGGGAAGGCAGGACTGTAATGTCCCCATTTTTTAGACTTCGGGATTAGCTTGGTTTGATGACCCTTGTAGGTTAATCAAGCGATCAGAGGGGGTCAGATGTCAGAGCCAGTGTTGGGACTCCACTCTGGGGATTCAGTTTATCAGGTCTGCTCTTCGTTCGGGTCATTTCGGTCGACTTACTATTTTTAGTAAGTGGTGTTTTGGGTATGGCCAGGATTAGCAGGGGTATCTGCACGGAGTGTCAGATGTTCGAGATTGAGCTTCACAGAATCTCCAGTTTGAGAGACTTACTATTTTTAGTAAGTCTATTTTTAGCAGCTGGCTATTTTTGGCAGTGGGTTATTTCCAGCAGGGCAGTTGGCGTTTGGGCTTTGGTGTCGGGAATGAGTTTGACTCAGTCAGCAGAATTCAGTGGCTTTGTTTTTTAAAGTTATCGTTATTAAATTAAAGTATTTTAATTTAATAACTTAAGTACTTTATAACTTTAATGTTATAAAGTGAAATATTCATTTAAAAGCCTTTAATATGAAAAATGTGAAATTGTGCTTTTTTCGAAAAAGCTATAAGTACAACTCGAAAAAGCACTTTCATGCACCGAATGATTATTTGATAATTTGTTGTGAGAGAATTCTACTTGGCTTTGAAAGCTAGGGTTTGAGCTCGTTCTTCAGCTTTTGGAGAGTTCTTCTGAGATTTGTCGAGTTTGGTCTTTTGCCAGGAGAGAGCTCGATCTGACATTGAATTAAATCCAGTGCTGAGGTATATTGGATTCTGGTGAAGTTTTCTTAATTATTCTACATGCGAATTGAATTGCTCTCAAGAATTCAATTTGTATTTGCTGAGGTTCTAAAAATCTGATTGGGATTTGTGCCGTCAATTTATAATTCAAATTCTGATTGCAAATTGGATGGCGAACTATTGAATTTACAAAGGGAGGATTACCGAATTTATTTGTTGCTTGAGCATTTCTTAAAGCTGCGTCTGCAATATATATTGGAAGACGATTGCATTTGGCAGCAGAATCTCCAAATATTTACCAACGTCATTCCAGGTTGTGAAACATGTGTATGCTGGGGATTTGCGGCTGCATTCTGGGACACATGAGTGTTCAGCACAGGGTCATCTGATAACTTTGTGGGTGTCGTACATGCCAAGAAATAGTGACAGCATAGTTTGGGAGTTTCACGTGAGGGACTTTGCAGGACAGCTAACCGTTACATGATATCATAATAGTCAAAAAGGTGGCTGCAACCATTGGGTGAAGACGTGAAGTCTGAATGGGAATTTGTGGCAGAATTACCAGGTGCTGTCAATTTAAATTTGTTGAATTGTTTAGATGATTTGGGATTAGCTAATTTAATAAATGTTATTACAAACAATCCTTCATGTATTGGTTAAATTATTTGAAGTTGGTGGAAATTCAATGTGATGATTTATTTCACATGATTATTATAAAAGAAATTACATTCATTTCAAATTAGGGAAAATCTCCAGGAAGAATTAGTCTGGTTTTTCACAAGTGAACGACAGAGAATGAATAGCTAAGCTGAGCGAGGAATAGAACAGGTATGATCTGAATGATAGACTAGGTGTCTACAGAAGATCATCTTTCTTATTGTTTGAAGTTCGTGAAAATCCCTTTATCATGGTGAACCCTAACAGGTTCCTTTGTATAAATCCCTTAACCGGGTGACATCTTGATTGATGTTCTTAAGTCCTTTGGTGAGGTGACTCTTGATAGGGTTAAGGTCTGAACCGATCTATGTTAAATCCCTCCACAGGGTAGCACTCTAACAAGTGTAGTTGTAACCCTTTAACAGGGCAACTTTATTACTGCAGTAGTGAAGATTATGGGTTTTGTCCCACCGTGGTTTTCTCCCTCTAATCGAGGGTTTCCACTTATAAATCCTGTGTAAGTAGTTGCATGTGATTTATGTTTAAGGAAGGTAAACATACATTACATTTTCATTATCACCCAGTAGATGTATTTTGTTTCATAGGATAAAATATTAAATAAGTTGATTTGACTGATTCACCCCCCCTCTCAGTCACCGGTTAGGATTAACAATTGGTATCAGAGCTAGGTTCTCAGGAAAAGAAACTTAACCAGAACTTTCAGTTGCTCATCAAGCTTCTTAGAACTTTCATGATACCTTCTGAGTTTATCATTCCTCTCCTCAAGAGTTTTTAGTTGTTCCTTTAGTTGTTCCATTAAAGCAGCCATCTTTCTGCATGTTTCATCTTTATCATGCAAGTGCTCATGCATGATTGCATTTTCTTGACTTATGCCCTGGATGTCTGCATGCAATTGCAATATGAGAGCATTAATCTCTCTTAATGCATCTTCAGCTAGATTTCTTGCTCTCTCAGCAGTCAACTGTGCTTCTAAGGCACTATTCTGTTAGTACCGACCGGTTACTGAGAGGGGAGGGGTGAATAGGTAACAACTATTTTCTTTCCTTTTAAAACTTGTTTGAACAATACTTTTCTAAAACAATCAATCATATGGAAGCATAAAAGCAAGTACACAGATCAGGACCAGATATATATGTGGAAACCCTCAGTTAGAAGGAAAAAAAAACCATGGTGAGACAGAGCTCACAACTTCACTACTGCAGAATGAAGGCGCCATGTTAGGAGCTTACAAAGCATTGGTTAAAGTGCTACCCGATTAAGGGATTTTACAAAAGATCCGTTAAGATCTGAACCTTGTTAGCAGCTGCCTGGTTATAGGACTTTAATCATCAACAAAGATGTTACCCTGTTAGGGGATGTTTACAACGTTCCGATTAGGTCCACCCTAATGAAGGGATTTCAATATGCTTCTTCTACTAAGAAAAGCAATGATCTGATGACACTGAATGTCTGACTGGATCATACCTTTATCCTGGTTTGCCTAGTTGTTGATCTCTGCTAACTCTGTGTCTGTAGCCCTTCTCTCAGAAGATGTCTCTCCTCTGCTCTATGCAATCACCAATAATCAACATCTTTCTTGCGTCCTATGACCTATATTTATACAAGAGTTCATCATTATGAAACCCTTAACTCATAGAACCGCCAAGCTGTAAACTCAACAAGAAAATCATGCAACTAGCAATTAAGCTTTGTGTTCTGATCTGGAGTTTACCTTGCAAAACATCCGTTGAAATAAAGCTAACTTTTGTTAAAAATCTAACTCCACTTCTATACGATGGATGTCCCGTATAATCTAGTTTTAACTCAAACTGCTCCCGCAATATCCGGTGCGGATTTTTAGGCAGTTTAGACTAGTGTAACCTTACACCCGGTTTTCTTTGGATTGGTCTACCAGTGTATTGTCTTGACCGGTATTGTGAACTTGGATCGGTTTACCGGTGTATACACTCAATTCCTTGACTACCGGTGTCTTCTAAGCATCCGGAGTGACCGGTGACCTTTTACCGGTGTATGGTGTTTTGTGAGTAGATACTAATGACAATCTAAAATGCTAACAATCTTCCCCTTTGTTATTGGTGGCAAAACTATACACAAAATCATAAACCATACTTGACAATATGTAGAACACTTCCCCTCTTTGAGGCCTTCAGTGATTGTGCTGCTTTCTTTTTTTTTTCTTTACCTTTGTCGTTAACTTGACCTCTATCTGCCCTCTTTACCTTTGTACCTTTATGTTCCCCTTTTTGCCTCCATAGGACAAAGGGTAATGCGTTTCTTCACTTTTGAAGCTTGGTGAAGATATCCTTATATATGGTATTTGCAGAATGCAGGAATGGTTCCCATTGACCGGTTACATATTCTATATTCTTCTGTGCTACTTTCAGAGAAACAATGATATTCTCCATATCTTCTACAATTTTGTAGACTGGTTCATTGTGGAGAGCTTATGTAGAACTTGCTGTTTGGTTCATGATGTCAAATGTTGGTGCCAAGAACATCTGAAATCCTATAATATCTTGGATTCTCCTATGTTTCTCTTCAGCAATTTTTCTTTGTATTAAGGTTAAACTTGTCATTTCTTTGCTATAGGAAGTTGCAGTTTTGTTCTTAATATCAAACTGAGACGATAGGGCTTTAATTTCCTCTGATGTTTTTGCAGATTTTTCTATCAGATCTTGCAAAAACACTTCAAAGTTTGAAGTTCTGTTCATCAATCTTCCTGCCTGATGTAGTTGTTGTTGTAGATTTCTCAGGTTGGTTGCTACATTTGCCTTGATTTCTTCAACCTGTTTGTGGAGTATCCCCACTCTTTTCTTCTCGTAGTGGTCGATTACCACTGTTTCCGGATCACTGAGATCCTCACTGATTCCCTATGCTAAAACTTCTAGTTGATCGATGATCGGTTCATCGTCATCTATGTCAGCATCAAGGACGAAGTTGCACAGAATGTTCTTTACAGTGGTCAGGACCATGTCCTGTTTTCTTTTGGTCAGCTCTTTGAGCTGTTTAGTTGACAACTTGCTGATGTCAACCACAACTTTGCTCCTCTTAGCTTCCTTCTCCTTGGCAAATGACAACTTTCTCTTGGATGAGGAGCCTGGTATGTCTCCTTGTTCTTGTTGTCTTTGCTCTTGCTTCAGTTGAGCTTGCTTGGTGTGGACTGGAATTTCTTCTTCTTGTCCCTTATTGTCTTTAATTTCTTGATGAGCTTTGTTCTCCGATTGAGCTTCTTCTTCTTGTAGGTTTGGCTCAGCAGGTGGTTCTTCCTCGGTTTGTGCTTCTTCTTCAGGTTGCTTATTTGCTTCAGCATGCTGTTCCTATTCTACATTTATTTGTTCACTAGCTGTGACCTCTTTTGTTCGAACTTTTTCTTTCCCTGTAGAAGGTTCTTCACCAGTTGTGGGCCTGTCCATTGGCGTTTGCATTTGTTTAGGTTGATCCCGAGGACCTAGTTTTTCCAATGCCTTGAAGTCATATTTGTTCCAGTAGTCCAGAGTTGCTTTATAAACTTGAGTCTCATACCCGTTTAATATCTCGGCAACTCTATACAGTGTATCTAGCTTCATGGATGCTTCTTTTATCAGAAGCTTTATTCTTTCCTCATTGAATCCAGATCTAACTTTTAACAGTGTTTCCCTAATGATTCTAGTGTTGGTACCTAAACCGGTTCTCCATTTTGATTGTAGCCTTCGGTTGAGTTCCGGTGGGGATTTGGACCTGTAGTCCCTTGGAGTCCTACGATAATCCATGAAAGTTTCTACTATGCCTACAATCAGCTTTTGTTTATCATCTTCATTAAGTACACTGTACCACTTTGCAGCATTGTTTACATCTCCAAAGTCCATTACCTCATCAATTATATTATCAACATGCATAGGTTCAGTGTTACCTTTACTCGGAGAGATGAGAACTGTTGGGTTTGATGGCTCGCTGCCCTTATCTTTGGTTATGTCCACTATTATTGGTGCTTCTTCTCCAAGCACTCCTTTCCCTTTACCGGTGTCAGCTGCCGGTTGAATCGTTGCTTTCTGACGAGCTTCTTCTACTTTCAGTTGGGTTTGAAGTAGTTGAGTCCACATCACTACTCCATCATGTACTTTGTCAGCTTTTCCAACAAGCATGAGACTGATCCTTCTTTTAGTTGAGAAGGTTTGCTGATGAAGTTCAGCTTGTTCTGTGGCTTCTTCTAGAGTGAGGTGGTTCTGTACTTCTAGAAGAGCTCGTATTCTTAGCTTCTTTTCTCTGTTCATTGAGGCTTCCCATCTAGCTTCAAGAATTTGAATGAGATCCTCCGGTAGAAATTTGATAAGTTCAATGGGATGCAGGTTGAACTTGTGAGCGCAGTACACAACTGCTTCTTTAATCTTTCTCCTGTCTTCTTCATTACACAGTGAATATCTACTGTTTACTGAACTCATTCCCCCGGTTTCTTTCAATAGTGCCACATATTCATCAATGGTGAGCTTGGCCTTTCTTGTTGGATTCTCTTTTACCAGTTTTCCAATTTTCTTCTTCCTAATCAGAGGAACTGTTTCCTCAGTCTTTGTCTCTTCTTGATCTGTCTCTTGGTTACTTGATACCGGTTCTGCTTTCTTCCCTCGAGACTTGGGTTGTTCTGCTGATGATTTCTTCTTCGGTGTGGGGGTCCTTTTGGTGTAGACAATTTTGATTTCTGCCCACTTTTTCAGATTTTCTTCAATCTCATCACATGTCCAAAACCGGTTTGCAAAGAGGTCCAAATTTGCACTATTGAGGGCATCAGCGTATGCCTTGGCAGTTTTGGCAGAGATCTCATACCCTAGCTCAGGAGCATATACTTCTTTTTGTTCCACTGCTTGAAAGATGCAGTTATCGGTGGTAACCAGAAAGCATATGTCGTCCTTGTACTGGTCAACAATGGTTGACGACACTCTTTCTCTTGCGTGCATTTTTAATTGAAATCCTTTGAAGTGTTCAATCATTGCACTTCTTAACTTGTCTCCCAATCGATTGGCCATCTTTGTGATTTGATGCATAACCGGTCTATCGGTTTTCCATACAACTTTTTCGACTCCAGGGAAAGAGTTCGAGTAGTAGAAGTAGAGACATACCAGTAGGGTCATGTACTTCATTGATTTCTTCCTTACGACTCTGAGCTTCATATTTTCAAATATTTGACTTTGAAGCATTGCACAGATGTCGTATTGGGCATTGTCGTGCATTATGCGGTATGCGGCATGAACTGCACCACCCGGTATGCTGTTTAAATTGCTTGACTAATAGACCTTGTAGCCAAGTACAACAGATGCAAACCGGACTCCATCATCCTCAATGTCGTTTACGGTCATAAGTCGACCATCAGGCTTTGACTTAGTTAATTTATTGACCACGGCATTGGCGATGGTCCTTAGGGTTAGAGCTTGCCCTCGATTGCTGTATCCAGTCACCCTATGCAAATCGTCTTTGGTGATAAGAATACATACACCTTTGTTGAGCCAGAAACCTAGTTCATGAAGACGACTGAGAACTAGTCGAGTTATGTCTTCATGGAAGACGAACGGATAGTACACACCATTGACGAGTCCAGATGATATCGGTTTGGTATACTTATCCGAAAGCTTCCCTTCTTCACATAGTGATACGTATTCGCCTTGAATGTATGTCTCACCCAATTCTTCCTGTTTAGCGTGAATGAATGCTGCAATGTCTTCGGTTAAGAGGACTCGTTTGGGTACAGACGAGAGCACCCCTGCCATGTTGTTTTCTCTGTTTTGAATTGGTGCGATATCATATGCATGTCGATCCATTTGATTCCCCTTGATCAGTTCTATGTTAGTGGATGATGAGGCCATTCTTGCTAACCAGTAACTTGCAGAAAGTAGCTTGGATCGGTTTGGCAAATAGTGACTCTTAGTGATCAAAGCGCGAGAATAATACTTAGCACAAGAGTTCGTAAATAATACAATAAGGAAAGTAAAAACTTGTGAGTAATCCTCCTTTTTATAGAGTTAGGTTATAATGGTAATTACCAAACGGTAACTATTTGTTAAATGGCTACAGTAATAAATGCCTTACCTAACTTTACTTTCTGTTTTTCTCAACCGGTTGAGTATAACTTGCCTTACTGGTTGTCCTGTAGACTGAGTGAGTCTGACTCTCACCAGTCATACTGGGAAAGGTAGTGGATCTACTGGTTCCCTCTATGCCTTTATGGCTCAATTTGTTGAAGAGATATCACCATCGGCAGATGATAATCCTTCGTCTGTCTTCTCCTCAATGGAGCTCTTTGATTCCTTTTTGGACCAAATTTGTCTAACTGTTTTCTCAGTCTTCTCTTCCTTGTTGATCTTCTCTTCTGGCTTGACCGGTTCCTTCTTCTTATTGAACAACCGGTTCCTGCATTCTTTGGCTAGGTGTCCAACTTTGTTGCAGTGATAGAAGACTATCTCGGTTGCCTTCCATGGGTTTACCCTACTTGGGTTAGGTGACTTGTTCCAAGTGTCATTGTGACTGTTTGTTCCACAGTTTGTACAGTTGGCTGTACTTCGGTTCTTGCTTCTCTTGGTGAATACTGGCTTAGGAGATCTAAATGCCATTGTCTTTGATTTGCATTCTTCAGCCTTGTGTCCAAACTTGTTGCATGCATAGAAATAGCCTTTGAAGCTTTCCCTGCTTCTACTGGACACAGATACGGGGCTGGACCAACATCATTGGTGTTGTGGCCATTTTTGCAACAGTTCTTACAGTAACTGTTGTTGGTTCTTACCGGTGCATTTCTGCAGTCATTGGTTTTATGACCTGGTTTTCCACAATGCTTACAGAATGTGTTAAAGGTTTTCTTACCCTTTTGTGCTAGCGTCTTTCTCTTGTCCTTCTTGCTTGACTTAGCACCAGATAACTCACCGTTTTCTTTGGTGACTTCACCAGTGAATCCAAGACCGGTCTGATCTTTATACTTCCTTTGAGATTTAAGTTGCTCATCAAGCTTGACCGAACTTTCATTGTATCTTCTTAGAATTTTATTTGTTTCTTCAAGTTCGTTCATTTGTTCCCTCAATTGATACAGTTCTAGGGACAGTCTATTGCATGCCTCATTGCTTTCATGCTAGCCTTTCTGCATGTGGGCATTTTCTTGGGTGACACTTTGCATGTCCTCTTGAAGTTGAAGAATGATGAGTTCATTTGCCCCTACGGCTTCCATTGCCCGGTCCCTTGCTTTCTCAAAGGCAGTCAAAGACTTTACTGTTGAGTTCCTTTCATCTTCATCTTTTCTCTTTTTCTTAATCAGTTCAGTCATCCTCAGGGCGTTGTCCTCTTGTTCCCTCTTAAGGTTGGAGATCTGATCGGTCAAGATTTGATTTTTTTCCATGAGTTTAGACACTGCCTCCTCAGCTTTCTCAGATCCACATTGCCCGGAGAGTTCATCAATGGTTTCATTGCTCTCATTCAATTGTAGAGCCAACTCCTTTCTCTTTGCAAGTGATCTCCTTAGTCTATTCTCCAGAGAGGAAATGATGTCGTTGGCTTCCTCTAGCTGTTTCTAATATCGATAACCCTCCATGATCTTTTTCTCAAGCTGTTAGACTTTGAAATAGAGAACCTTGCTCTGATACCAATTGTTAGTACCAACCGGTTACTGAGAGGGGAGGGCTGAATCAGTAACAACTATTTTCTTTCCTTTTAAAACTTGTTTGAACAATGCTTTTCTAAAACAATCAATCATATGCAAGCATAAAAGTAAGTACATAGATCAAGACCAAATACATACGTGGAAACCCTCGGTTAGAAGGAAAAAAAATCACGGTGAGACAGAGCTCACAACTTCACTACTGCAGAATGAAGGCGCCCTGTTAGGAGCTTACAAAGCACTGGTTAAGGTGCTACCTGGTTAAGGGATTTTACAAAAGATCCGTTAAGATCTAAACCCTGTTAGTGTAATACCCTAAAATTGACACCTAATAAATTCAATTAATTTTGGTGCATTTTCAATTTTTACATCTCCAAAGTCCTAGTTCCTTAGGCAATTTTCTCTCTCCTATCTGACGTAATTCGACTTGATGTCAATTGCAAAAACCCTAAATTGCATTAATCAAATATTAAATTAATTCCTAAAGTCTTTGACTTTTATTAGCTAAATTACCCTATGATAAATTAATTTAATTCTAAAGTCCTAAGTGCTTGGAATTAAAGTAAACCCACCCCATTTGGCTAATATACATGAAAATGAATTAATAATTACTTGTTATTTGAATGGACACTCATTTTTGAATTAATAATTCACAATATTTGAAAGGTCACCCTATGTGGCATTTTCCATTCTTTTAATTAAGTAATTCTTGTATTTTTGTCTCAAATGGGAATGAAGAGTCAGGAGTTTCAAATCAAGAACCCCTTCATTCTCTACCCGGGCTTGTCTATTTAATGAACCTCTTTTCTTCATTCAAGGAGAGCAATTTTTTAGAGTAACTAAACTATAGTATCTTTGTGTCTCAGTTTCATTAATTCAAGGCTTTTATTGCATTTTAGTATAATTTGCATTTAGTTTAATATTGCATATTCATTATAGTTATTTTACTTATTTGCTCATAGCTTAATCTCATATTTCTTTTCAAGTACTTTAGATTAAAATTGCACTTCATATCTCTTTCAAGCTCTTAGTATAATTGCATTTTCATCTTAGCTTAACTTCATTTTGTGCAATTTTCATGTTTTCAAATCCTCCATTGTAGAATTGGTCTTTTGGTTGTTGGCTCTCCAATCTGAGAGTAATTAAACACCCCGTCTACATAGGAGGCAACAGGTCGCTTCACCATGAGTTTCAAATTGAGTAACTCATACTCTCTCTCGTAATTCGATCATGTGAGTAATGACCATGTTGCATGTGTAGTTGGATTAGAGGTCCACATTCGACTATATACATTTTGGCACCCACCGTGGGGCAAAAAGATCAATTTTTGGCCTCATTCTCATTTTTTTCTGACAGGAAATCTAAGCTCTGCCATGCATCCGTACTGTCTGTGTACAAGTTCTTGTGCGAGAATCCAGTGCGTTTCACGCGAAGTTTCGCTTCCTGTAGCACTCTCTCGCACGAGTTGATGCATCCTCGCGCGGCTTCCTATACTTTCTCGCGCGCTGTGGAGTACTTCCTCACACGAGATTTGGATACAATGTTTTAAAATTTTCAGTTTCTATCTTTCCTGTTTCAAATTTTTGACAGTTTCCTGTTTGCCGTTGTTTACTATTTCTTTGTTATTTTCATAGCATAACGGTTTTCTGTAGGACATTTGACCAAGAACATAAAACATGCTAATGGTTTGATTACAGGACGATAGTCGAAGACTTGCTAAAATGTTGTGTTTGTTTCTTGCTTTCATTCACATAGTCTAAATAGGGCTCCGTTAAAATTTCTTGAGGATTTTGATAGTGAGTAGGGAATTTGGCTCTTCATTACATCGAGGTGATGACCATGAATGAACATGAAATCCTAATGATCTTACTAATATGACAAATTCTTGGGGAAGCGGAGAAAGGTAGTGAATCTTTACGCTTCTATTTGCCAGGGGATTATGCTCTTCTCTCTCTGAGAGAAATAGAAACCCAAAAGCTTGTAGATGTGGTGGAGTGAAGCTAACTCGGTGATGAATCTTCTTGATGTATTTGGGTGAAGTGATGAGGTAGAGAAGTATGCTCTTGTCTCTTTTAGAGAAAGAGAAAATCAAACCCTCGGATCTAAGCCAAGTTGTGTCACGTTTAGAGGGCCCGTCGGAAGTTGAACCTCCGGGAACGACCCAAGTGAGTACACACCTTTCGCCGGTGATTCCGCCTCACTCTAATAAAGAACGTTTTGTTGAGTCTAAAGACTCCAAAACCATGTTAGCTTCCTTCTCAAGACTTTGACTATCATCTTGAGAAGGCTCCGTCTGTTATACTGAGCGGCGCCGCTCCTAGCCCTGCTTGCGGGGATGTATGACTTTCGGGTGTTGGTGTGGCTGTGAGGCCTCAACCCTGTATCGGGGGCACCTAAGGTTAGCGTGAATGGAAGCCTATTAAAAAATTTCCTTAGCTAGTGGCCTACTCGGTTCACCTCCGAAAGGAGTCATAATCTTTGCGTAGGGAGGGGGAAGAATCTCTCTCGTAGATTTCCATCATAGGCATACACTTGGATGCTTGAAGGTGGTTGCGACACTGGCCCCTGCTACAAGGGTAATTTTTGAACGTAGACCATTGAGTCCTTGAAAACATCGAAAACACGGGAGCCCTCTAGGGGGTGACATGGCTGTGTGAGGTGCACGTATGTGCATAAGCAATGGGGCAAAGGTTTTGGCTTCTCACCATTTTTTTGTAGGACTTGGTTATGTGTTTGTTATCAAGTCTTAAACATTGTCCAATCATTATCAAACAAAGACTCCCTTGATGCTATCAAGTTGCTTTGTCCTTGATAGGTCTGTTAATGACTGCTTCTTGTATCACAACTGCTTGATTTGAACCTTTGTGTCTTTAAACGAATGCTTGAAATCCCAAAACGAGATTGTTGATTAAACTGTTCTTCAAACCCGTCAGGACATTGGATTTTCTGTCAGACATCAATTCAGGATTGTACCTCAAAATTCAACTTTAACCTTGAAAACTGTGTCAGACTATCAGATTTTGCACTTTTCCCGTGCGAAGTTTTACTCTTCAGAGCACTTTCTTGCGCAAGACTTTGTTCTCTCGTGTGAAGGTTTGTGTTCTCTCATGCGGCCTGGTACTCTCTCGCGCGAGACTGTAGCCCAGTTTTCAAAAACAGAGACTTGTTTGCCGTTGACTGTTTGACTTTTTATCTGATCTACCTTTTGTCTGAGGTCTGTTTTTCTGTTTTCCTGTCGTTCACTGTCAGAAACTGGTTGTTTTGAGTTAGGAATCGATCGATCTTTGCTTTGACTCGTGTCGTCTCTCATTGGTTTGCCTTATCTCTTTATGCTTTTTGTATCTCATGTTGCGATAGTCTTATCTCGGCTGTTCTAGCCACCTCTTTTGATGATTCGTACCAGGTCCATCTCGCATCTTGGCTGTTCTAGCCTTTATCTCCTTTGCGTTGTTCTTAGAGACCGAGTCTAGCATTATCCTGAGTCCTCTCTCATTTCATCTTCATCTATGACTATCATGACTAGAAGTGGCAAGACTTATCCCATTCAGAATCCTGATCAAGGTAGAAGCGAACCTCCTAATCAAGAAATAGATCATCCTGAATCTGTTGTGAAATCTAAACTTTGTGAGATATCCTCGATTTCCTCATTGAATACTTCGAAAGATAGGCCGTCTCAACCATCACCTCCTGTGTTTCAAGAGTGTTTTAATGCATTGTTTGAAGCGCAACTTGGTTTCTCATTTCAAGAGCAAGACAACTCGTTCTTCCAAGACAACTCATTGTTTCACAACTTTGGAAGACCTCTTCCTCGGACTAATCCTATTATCATACCTATTGATCCTACTGAGAATTATCCTATCATTGAACCTAGTGATACTGTTGACGATATCTTCCCGCCTGAATTTGTTAAATCTTTTGATCCTGTTCGTTCACCAAAGGTTACCATGGTCGTGCCCTTTCGGCACTTGACATATCAGTTCACTGAGAATTCGTGTACTGCACAAGCCTACAGCAAGATGGAAGATCCATTTGACTTCCAACTGGGCAAGTACAGTCAAACCTTTGATCAATCTCAAAACAATCAATATCATGGTCAATCCTCTAATGACCCACGTCATGCTCAACCTTGGAATGAGCAGCCTCATGGTCAATCTCAACATGACCAAAATCAGTCCCACAATGATGATCAATCTCGAAGCAAACCTCAAGGTGATCGACAACCCGCCTATTTCTATCGTCTCCCTCCATTCGATCAAAACCAAGATGGTCAGCAGCAGGATCAAATTCCGAGTATTTATGAGATTCTTGGGAATGAAAATGAGGTGATAACTCAACAGGATATAGACGCTGCCAAAGCTAATAAGGGTCTCATTAAAATGATGGAGATCCTTCTCCTAGAGGAGAAAGAAAAGTACTTCCTTGAGTTACCTAAACAAGGGGCCAAGTTACCCCAAGACTATCAAGTTGAAACACTCGTAGCTAAGGAAGAAGAAACTGAGACCACAAAGTTGCAAAAGATGGTCCGAGACATGCAAGATCAGATTAGTCAACTTGCGAAGAGTAAAGACAAACCCGCTCAACAATTTACAATGGAAAGTATTTGTCCTTTTCCTTTTGACAAAAGTCTTCATATGCCACCTTTTCCTAGAGGTGTAGAACTCCCTAAATATGACAAATACTTGGGTGCAACCGATCCCCAAGATCACTTAAGGGAGTTTGGTGCATTGTCTATGGAATTTATGCACGATCAAACCTATCTTATGCGTCTGTTTCCTCGTAGTTTGGGCGGACCAGCCATGGAATGGTTCTCTAGATTGCCTACTGGTATTAAGACTTTCGATGAAATGGCTAATCTTTTTCTCCAGCACTACTCGCATAATATTCAGCATCCGGTCAACATCCGGGATCTTTGCAACTTAAAACAACGACAAGGAGAATCTTTCTCCAAAGGTGGAGACAATTATGTACGAGGTGTCCTCACAAGCTACCAGAGTCTGAGAGACTCGACATTTTCTTGGACAATCTTGTCCCAGACTTCGGATACCAAGTGCAATTGCAAGGTCCTCTTACTTTTGATAGTATGATCAAACATGCAGTGCGAATAGAGGCCTTTAGGATCAAGAAGGGAGAATTAACTTTGAATAAGGACAATAAACAAGGATTCTCCACAAACAAGGATAAAGGAAAGACTGTCAATAAGAACAGAGATGTAGTAAATGATGGAGTGGTGGATAATGTTACTGCGAAGCCTTCAAAGCCTACTTTTAATCTTACTTCCAGTATACAAGCGGCTAAGGCTGTCAAAAAGACCACAACGGATAATCAGCAAACTTCAAGATTTGCTAGGAACAAACCTTGGGTCTCTCGACCCAAGCGTGAATTCACCTCTTTGGGAGAGCCTCTTGATGTGGTCTACAGAACTCTTATAGAGAATCAAGTTCTTACTCCTTTGGAAAAGCGTACTTATGACCCACAACCACGACCTCATTGGTGGAATGATAATGCTTACTGCGACTATCACCAAAACATTGGTCATAAGACTTCTACTTGTCTCCAGCTGAAGCATAAAGTTCAAGATCTCATTGACAATGGTGACATCCTTGTGGAGAACCATAATAAGAATTCGGACCATCAAGCTTTTAAGGATCCCTTCCCTCCTCATGAGAAGGGTGAATCTTCAAACGCCAAGAATACCAATGCTAAAGTCAATTACACGTACACTAATAACGACAATGTTATTCGCATGATTGAACCTGTCGAGATAGAGTATTGTGACATGATCACTCCTAAAGGGAGCGGCGATGCTCCCAAATTTAAGACTCCTTTTATCTTGCATAGTTATGCGTCTCGTTTGTCTGAATCTGAACAATCTCAAGACTGTGCTAATGTTGTCACTCGATCACGAGGAAGAGTTGTTTTGAAAGGTCTGGATACTTCTACGTCCGCTCCAAAATAAACTACGGATAAGAGAGCTGATACTTCCACATCCGGTCCGAAGCAAATTGCGGATAAGACTGTTGTTGGCCCCGCCAACAAGAACACGAAATTTGTTCCTACTGCTAGCTCGGCTAGTTATAGCATCCTAGATCAACTTCAGCGAACCAATGCTCAGATTACCATTTTTGAGTTATTGAAGATCTCACCTGCTCACAGGCAGATTTTGTATAAGGCCCTTGCCAAGGCAAACGTTCCCAAGGATCTCAATCTCAACCGGTTCCAATCTATGGTGGGTCATTTGACTTCCCCTCACTATCTATCCTTCTCTAAAGAAGATGATCACTCCTTGAGTCACCCGCATAATGCTCCCCTGCATATAGAGGTCATGATAGGCCCTAAACGCATCCGCCGAGTGCTCATAGACAACGGTGCCGGTCTTAATATCTGTTCCGCTAAACTGCTCACTCAGCTAAGTTATGATGAGAATTGTATAGATCCCCGCAAAAAGATTACCATCAAAGCTTATGATGAGGAAGAACGCAAGTCCCAAGGCTTAGTTGTGCTACCTATTCGTGTAGGTCCTATTGAGAGAAATGTTACTTTCCAAGTGCTCGATATTCCTCTTGCCTACAATATCTTGTTGGGTAGGCCTTGGATTCATGAGATGTAGGCTCTTCCGTCCACGTACCATCAATGCATTAAGTTTCCATTTCATGGGGCGAAAGTCATTGTGCCTGCTAATACTAATTTCTCTTGCAACATTCTTGCGCAATTTGCAGATAGCTTTGTTCCAGAAAATAGAGAATCCACTGAGTTTTATGATGCTAAGCTGAAAGAAATGGAACAAACTTTGAGACTTAAGGATACAGGCATGGGGGAATACCGAATGGAACCTGTGCTATCACTGGTTGCTCTACCTCTGTCTCCACGCTCTTATGGGAGACCCTTTGAGGACAACAAACTTTCTAATACTCCTCAAATAGTTTATGATGGCGCCTTTGTCAGGGCCTCTATGCCTTTAGAAGATGAGGATGAAGAGAGAGCTATTAGAGCTTGGATCTATAAAGGAAAAGAAATAGCTGAAACAACTACTCCATCTCCAGATTTAGAGCAAGAACCATACAGTGAGGCCTTCAAGATCATGAAGCGCTTCGGTTATAAGGGGAGTGGTCCTATAGGAAAAAATGATAATGGCTTACTAAAACCCATTGAAGCTACGGGCCGCTGCACAAAAGATACTAGTGGCTTAGGCTTTAAAAAGACTCCCTTTCATTTGGGGACCAAGAAATTGGTGTCAGCTCCTGAGCCTGAACATGAACCTGAACAAGAAATTGAAGATGCCACTCCAGAAGTGAATCGAGAGGACAGCTCTGATGAAGATACATTTCCATATCCCATTCCTCCGAATCTTGTGGCACTCTTTGCCAAACTTGATGAGCATATCATACCTGTTCATATGGTAGAGACAGATACTGATACTGATAATGATTCTGATAAAACTTCTTCAGTGTACCAATTCACATATGAGGAATGGAAAGCAACATTGAATGATGATCCCAATTTTACAGGTGAACAATATCGGCCAGCATATTTCCAAAAGTATCTTGAACAAGAACAACTTCAGCAAGCTATTAATGCCACAAGGGATAATAATGGGTCTGATGGTACTGTTGATGAAATTCCCACATCAAGCATTGACTCACATGAATATGAGTTCGACTCTTTGTCTGATGCTACTTATGATGTAGACATAGATACTGTTCACGTGTATGAAAGATCGCTCGAAGTAGGTGAAGGGTCTAGCGCTAGGCCACACGAATTAGACGCCACTAATGTTAACATGTCCTCTACTTCTGACGCAAGGTCTTTTAGGGATTCGAACGCTCCTTTGGACAAGATCGCTCTAGGTCTTGACTTGCTCGTCAGCGCTTTTGAAGGTTATACCGTGAACACAGTTGAACCAGTCACTACTTCCCTTTCACTCCGTCATCCTGATCTGATAAACTGGAACTCCCCTTCTGAATCCAATGAAGTCCTAACATTCCAGAATGATTATGATCTAGCCTGTTACCTCCATGCTATTGAACCTGTGATGTCCTCCACCAGCGAAAGCAGTGTCAACATGACAGAGGCGGATATCAAGTATCTCAGTCAAAAAATTAAAAGAAGAAAAAATAGATGCTTTGATGGTGAAAACCACTTTTTGGTAGTATCAGAGCCAAAAATAGTAAAAATAAAAGACGTATCCGAGGGTGAAAACCTCTCTGAGGCACCCAAGGATGAGATACTTGATATGCTTCCGAGCCACTTTCAAGAGAGGTCATCAGTATTGATTGAGCCGACACAGCCAGTAAATTTGGGTACAGAGGCTGCTCCACAGATTATTCATCTAGCACAATCATTGTCTGCTGAAGAAAAAGAAGAGTTCACGAGCTTCTTTCAAAGCAAGAAAATAAACTTTGCATGGACCTACTCTGACATGCCTGGATTAGACCCCAATCTAATCATGCATCATTTGTCCATTGCACCAGGTATCAAACCTGTTAAATAGAAGCTGTGAAAGATGCATCCACACGTAGAGCTTTTGGTTAAAGCAGAGCTGGAAAAGCTCCTAAAGGCTGGTTTCATAAGAACTATTGATTATGCAGAATGGATTTCAAACATTGTTCCAGTCACTAAACATGATAAATCCATTCTTGTGTGTACAGATTTCAGAGATCTCATTAAGGCATGTCCAAAAGATGACTTCCCACTGCCTAATATTGATATGATAGTAGATATGACAGCAGGATATGAGATGTATTCCTTGATGGATGGTTTTTTGGCTATAATCAAATCAAAATTGTGCCAGAAGATCAAGAAAAGACCGGTTTCACATGTGCCTGGGGTACCTTTTGCTGGAATGTCATGCCTTTTGGGCTTAAGAATGCTGGAGGAACATATTAGAGAGTTGTTACTACTATTTTCCATGATATGATGCATAAAACGATGGAGGTTTATGTAGACGA
The DNA here is from genome assembly GCA_027943335.1 of Chamaecyparis obtusa. Classification (NCBI taxonomy): domain Eukaryota; kingdom Viridiplantae; phylum Streptophyta; class Pinopsida; order Cupressales; family Cupressaceae; genus Chamaecyparis; species Chamaecyparis obtusa. The sequence continues at coordinate 610,627 of BSBK01007175.1, read as the reverse complement.
TACTTTAGCCAAAAGCATGCAGCGAAGAATTCATCTTACAAGCTTGGGTGCCATCCTTGACCGCATGGAACAATTTAGTCTCAGGCTTAATCCAAAGAAATGTGCTTTCGGTGTTACTTCTGGAAAACTCTTGGGTTATATCATTTCAGCTTAAGGCATAGAAGTTGATCCTGAGAAGGTACAAGCTATTATGGACATGCCTCCACCCAAGAATATTAGTCAAACAAGAGGATTACAAGGAAGGCTACAATCTATTTAGCGCTTCATTTCACAGTTGGCCGACAAGTGACAACCATTTACTAAAACTTTGCATAAGAATGTGACCTATGAATGGAATGAGGAATGTGACAAGGGACTCACTCAAATAAAACAGTATCTTGCTAATCCACCAATTTTGATGCCTCCTATTCATGGGAAGTCGCTTATACTGTATATCTCAGCAACAAACACATTTTTGGGTGCTCTCCTAGCTCAAGAAGATCAGAACAACAAAGAGAGCCATATACTATATCAACAAAACATTGGTTTCCTATGAAATGAATTATTTTGTCATTGAGAAGGCTTGTTTAGTAGTGGTATTTGCTTCTTAGAAGTTGCAGCATTATATGCTAGCTCATACCACGAGGCTTATTGCAAAAATTGATCCACTGAAGTACTTGTTGAGCAAGGCTGCCCTCACGGGTAGATTAGCGAAGTGGGTGATGATGCTTAGTGAATTTGACATTGAGTATGTGGAAAGAAAAGCTATAAAGGGACAAGCAATTGCTGATCAGCTGGCGGAAGCTCCTTTGAAAGATCACCAACCTTTGAGTATTGAATTCCCAGATGAATCCATCATGCTTCTCACACATCAATCTTGGAGCATGTTCTTTGATGGATCATTCACTCAGCAAGGATCCGGTGCAGGCATTCTGTTTGTTACACCTCAAAGATACTCATTGCCAAAAGCATATAAAATGTTGTTTCCCTGCACAAAGAACATAGTTGAATATGAAGCTCTCATTAATGGAATGAAGATAGCCCTTGAATGGTGTGTGGATGAGCTCAAGCTCTTTGGAGACTCTCAATTAATCATTAATCAAGTCAACGATGTCTACCAAACTAAAGATGACAAACTAATACCTTACAAAAGAATGGTGGATGATCTCAAACAGTACTTTGCACACATTTCTTTCCAGCAAATTCCAAGGGTGGACAATAAAGCAACTGATGCAATGGCCACTCTTGCTTCAATGTTACAAATGCCAGAGAACGACTTCAGACATGAATTCCTGGTGGAGGCATTACACTACCCTGCCTATGATATTCTTGAATCTAGGATGATCTGTTCAGTCATTGGACATGATTCATCCCGCTACCACCATATCTTTTCCTACCTTCGTGACCAGATCACTCCTAACACCTATACCCGGAATGAAAAGCGTCACCTAATCCGTACGGCTTCACGGTATGTCCTCATAGCAAATGACTTGTATAGACGGGGTCTAGATGGTACCCTCCTTAGGTGTTTAGAATCCGATGAGTCCAAATGTGCGCTAGCTGAGGTACATGAAGGTATATGTGGGTCTCATTCTAGTGGTCTGACGTTAGCCCAGAAACTTATTAGAGCTGGTTATTATTGGCCGGACATGGAAAAAGAAGCTGTTCAATATGCTAAGACTTGCAAACAATGCCAATTTCATGGGAATCTGATTCATGCTCCTGCCAATGAGCTCAGTCCTCTCATCAGTTTCTGGCCATTTCAGCAATGGGCCTTCGACTTGGTCGGTTGGATACACCCTTCTTCTTCGAGAGGACACAAGTTTATCATCACAGCTACTGATTACTTTACCAAGTGGGTTGAGGCAATGCCTCTAGCTGTAGCTGACGGCAAGACTATTGCTATGTTCATACTGATAATTCATTTGCAGATATGGTATACCCTCATCTATTATCACTGACAATGGGGGACAATTCAAAAATAAGGACCTGACAGACTTATGCACCAAATTCAGAATTATTCAGCATTGGTCATGTATCTATTATCCTTAGGGGAATGGACAAGAAGAGGCTTCTAACAAGACAATTCTGAAAATCTTGCACCGAACAGTTCATAAATTTGGTAGAGATTGGCATCTCCAGATTAATCCGGCCTTGTGGGCCTATAGAACAAGTATCTGAACATTGACGGGGGCCACTCCCTTCGCCTTGGTTTATGGAGCAGAAGCAGTATTGCCTATTGAGGTCGAGATTCCGACATTGCGAATCTCTCTGAAGGGCCTCGTCACTGATGAAGAAAACAGAATATCCCGGCTTCAAGAGCTTGAGTTACTTGATGAACGTTGGAAGGTGGCGTTCGATCATCTAAGAGCATATCAAAAGAGGATGTCTAAAGCCTACAATAAGAAAGTCAGACAAAGAGATTTCCAAGTGGGTGACCTTGTCCTGAGAGAGAACCCCAAAAATCAGCAGCAGTGAGTTCAGAAAGGCAAATTTGAACCAAACTGGCTTGGTCCGTATGTCATTACTGCAGCGTTTGGGTCTGGCGTTTATCAACTCTCCACCACTGAAGGAGAATAGCTCAAAGAGCTTATCAACACTCTTCACTTGAAGAAATTCTACAGCTAAGACATTGCTTGTGTGCTCATGTACATACTTATTGGTCCTGAAAAAATTCAAAAAAATGATATATTGCAAAAAAATCCTAAAAATTGCAAAATGTCCTGAAAAAATGATCATCTTAGTGAAAACCTGGCAAACAGGTGCTTTGATGTATCTATTATCTCGGTGAAAACCTAGTAAATAGGCGCCTTGATAATAATTAAAAAAATACAAAATTCAAAAAATACAAAAAAAATGAAATATTCAAAAAAATTTAAAATTTTTTTTAAAAAAAAAGTTAAAAAAATTGAAAAAAAAGAAAAATGTGTCATTGATGAAAACCTGGTAAACAAGCGTCATGGTAGCAAAAATAGAATCTCTGCCAAGATGGTGAAAACCTGGTAAACAGGTGCCTCTTGTTTCTCGAAGCTAGATCTCATCTCAGCATCGCTTGGCTCTTAGTCTCCTGCTTTAGTTTGTTTTCCCGCTTTCCTGCTTTAGTTTGTTTCCTGCTTCTAGTTTGCTTCCTACTTTAGTTTGCCAGCTCATGCTCTTGCTTTCAGTTGTCTTCGAGAGTTTCCTCGACTCTTCATGGATTGGAACTGGTTCACACTTGGGGGCACCTTCCTAGTCTAGAGGGCATTGTCCTATTGCTTTCGGAAGTTTTGTTCTGTAATGACCCAGAATAGGGTCTTACTTATTTTTTTTAATAATTTTAATTTAGGGTTTGAATCATACTTAGGAAGGGAAATTTATAATGTTTAAAGTTAAGAGAATGTCAATTCTCAATAGTTCACATATGTCATCATATTTAGAAATAATACATACTTAAGCTTCAATTCCTTAATCCTCTCCTAATCACTAACCCTAAGGCAGATGGTAGAATTACTATTCTCGAGTATGGAAACAGTCTACTTGAGGCTCCCTCATGAACATAGCTCGTTTTGGGAATCTTTGCCTCAACGTGACCGAATTACTCCTTTCCCTTCACAAACTCCCTATCCGTTAGGTTGTGTTAAAGAGTGATTAAATAATTAACTTATAATATATTATCATGTTTATATCACAAATATATGTTAGATGTAATGCTTATGTATAACCATCCAAGTTCATATTTAGCAATTAGCATGTTTAAGTCTCGATTCCTTACTTCTCTCCTAAACTCAACCCTAGGGAGAGCGTGGCTTAATTGTTGTAAGGTGCTTGACACTAGTACATCCTCTAGATTTAATCCTCCTTTACTTACACAACTCCATCTATCAACTCCCAGGACTATGATGAGAGAATAAGGAGATTAACTTTAAACATTCTAATTCCTTTCCTTTACAAAATATATGCACCTTAATTACTTAGGACATTTCTCATTATTATAATTTCTTATTAATTAATTTTTATTGTTATGATTACTTATCAATTATTTATCAATTATATACAAATCGTATATGTCCATATCCCTTATTAAATATATTTACCAATATATTTAAGTTTATTTATTTTTGACCATATAATATAAATTTATTTCATAATAATGTTTTTCACAATTCATCATGTACTATAGGACCAAGCTCATTTCATATATATAGTTGTCCATTATATATGCAAGTTATAAAAATAAATGTTAATAACTTAAAATAATAAGAAAAGTATGCATACCTTTAAATAATAGAAATTCTTTAAATTCTTTTACCCTTTCTGATTTCCCATGTTTTCTTCATTTTATTCTCAAGTGTATTTCTTAATTATTTTTCTTTTAATATTCTCCTACATCTCCTCCTTCATTCTCTCCTATATTTACCTTCATTTTCTCCTATATCTCCTCCTTCCTTTTCTCCTCTCTCCCTTTTCCTAAAGTGTTGGGAACCATTTTATATTTCTATCTCCCAAAAGTCACGACTATATGACGAATAATTATATCCCTTAAAACTATGGTAATTTATTATTTTTCTTTATTATTGTTGCTTCACAATTAATCTCTACACTTATTCCCTTAAGTCACACACATATTCTTCCACTATATTATCTTTCATTTGTTACTAATATAATTAATGAATATCTATTTATTAATATCATTATTTACTAGTGATCTTTGATTATTAGTAACGTTATTTATATATTTATTATTATAATGATTTATATGCTATTTATATATTTATTTGAAATATTAGATTACATTGATCTATTGTCTATACATAAATTGAATAATGAATTATATATTGAATCCAAAATAAGATATATATATATATATATATTATTTTGAGTGAACCACATTATATATACTATATCACTTATGGCTTTAGTTTGCTACATATTGATTGATTAATATTATTTTATAGATTGATCAATATGATTTCTATTAATTCAGTAATATTAATTATCTCTCTATATATGTATATTTTATGTAATATATTATAATCTAGTTAAACTATTGATTAATAATGTTGATTAATCAATATAGTATTAATTAATATTTAATTATTGTTATTCCTAACATAATTAAAGATTTAATTATTGATTAACAATAATTGAACATAATACACATTAAGTTATATTTGTATGTCAATTATGGTTCATGACATGTTCATACATCAGTCACCAGTGATTCCCGCTGCGTCTGCTTGCTGATGCCTAGCTACTTTTGAGATTTCTCTCCTTGCGGATCTCTCGTGTATCGGTCGCCAGTGGTTCTCACTGTGCCTGCCTACCGATACTTAACTCTCGTTCGAAGCCCTCTCTTTCAAGATCTCTTCCTTACATTAGTCACCAGTGGTTCTCATTGTGTTTGCCTGCTGATGTTTCACTCGTGCTTTATTCTCTCTTTTGAGAATCTTCCTTGTATTGGTCACCAATGGTTCTCACTACGTTTGCTTGCTGATACTTGGTTCGCGCTCCGATTTCTTCTTGAGACTTCGTCTCTCGCGATGGTCACCAGTGGTCCTCACTGCATCTGCCTGTTGTTGCTATCCCGTCGAGTCTTTGAACGTTGTGCGCTTCCGATTCAACTTCAATCCGCTTGAACACAAACATAAACTGAAACTGAAAATTGATTTTGTGTTCCTTTGAAGCATGCTGAGCTTTTCCTTTGCTTGTTTGTTTGTTTGCTTTATCATTTCTCCTTGAGCAAATCTAAGACGTCTTTCTTGACTGAGAAACACGAAGACTGGAGGCATGATCTTTCTTTTGCTTTCTGTTTGCTGGTTTAGTTCCAATGATCCAAAGAATCTACATAAGAGGGGTGTCCGTCTGTAAGAGCCTTCATCTCGTATTGGATGGCCATGCGTACCTCAACTCCTTTTATATTGACGCTTTGGTGACGTTGGTTCTTCTCCTTGTCTGTTTTGAGTGACTTCTTTCTGCTACAGGTAAAATTGCTAACGCTCGTCTTGCTAAGTGAACATAAGGGTCACTGCGAGCACTCTTTGGCAAAAGAAGGAACTCTCGTGTGTCTGGTGTTCGCAAGCAGCATTCAGGTCATTCTAGCAATTATGCTTTGGTGCTTATGTTAACTTGCTAAATCAAAAGGAATAGGTGTTCAGGTCATTTTGGCTTCTTGTGCCTTAATGCTTACACCCCATTCCAACAAATCTAAGACTTATGTCATATTCATATTCTCATAATTGCAATGTTAGTGAGGATTGTATGACATCTTGCGATCGTCCTGTGCTTAAACGAACTCGATGATGATAAATACGGTGAGTCCAACAACCAAGGCCTAGGGTTTGCATTTTTCATTCTAGGCTTGCATTTTAACTTAGGCTTGCATTTTCATGCTAAGCTTGCATTTGAGACAATATCTTGTTACTCTCTTGATTTTTTTCTGTTCATTAAAGGTCCTCATCTTTTGTCCCGGTTTCCTCTTGGCTACACAAGTGTCTGGTCCTCGCTCTCGATCTTCGAAACATAATCTTTTTGATTAGTACCTGTCATATGTTGCGATAATCCTACATGAGATGATTAGTACCATATACATTGCATATTCATTACATTTTCATTTCATTTCCATTTGCATTCATAAACTCATTTACATATTCATTTACATGTGCATCCATTATAAGCATAACTCAAATCATAGATTACACATATGCATACATTCTATCCATCTATCACTGCATTTCACATTGCATCATCATAAAAATAACCATGTGCATATTCATATTCATAAAATAAAACATGTGCATTTCATACATTTCTATCCATACATCTAAGCATATAGAAACATCTCATAAACATCAATATAAGAGCGATATAACAAGTACGAGGATATCAAACTGTCGATCTCATATATATATCTCGAATAATGTCATGTACAAAAAGAGAAGGTGCTACTCGAGCACAGTATCAAAAATGGGCTACAGTGTACAAGTGTGTGCTAGCTAGGTCCCGCACCACCTGGAGGAGGTGGTGGCAATGGTCTCTGGGGAAGAGGCATCGGCCACTGTGGAGGTGCCTGCTGTGGGGGTGCCTGTGGTGCCTATTGTGGTGGTGCCTGTGGTGGTGTTTGTGGGGGTGCTAGTGGAGGTGCCTACGGAGCTCCAGCATAATCAGCAAAGGGTGGTACCTACTCCGACAGATCTGGAACGACCCCCAAGTAAGCTGCATAGTAATATGTTGCCTAAGCAGCCTTGTATCTAGTCTCAATCCTTGATCTTGCGAGCTCCTCCCGTAGTTGCCTGATCTCGGCATCCCTGTTAGCTACTCGGGTCTCCTCTTTGATGACTCAAATGTGGTAGTCATCACGCTCCCACTGGACCTGTCACACCCTCTCATGGCTCTTCCTGAGAGCCTCCTGCAGCTGTGATGTACCTGCTCCTGCCGGAATGTTCGGCATATCAGTATCATCGTCCGGAGGTGCCTGCTGTGACGTATCACCTGTCCGCTGCTTGGTGAACCTCTGCTGGGCCCCACTTCTCCCAGCTCCTACATCTAAGCCCATCGTCCTAGCAAGGATGCTAGTTTGTCCTGATCGGGGTCTCAACACTCTCTGTTGCTGCTGTCCCTGCTGTGCAACCTGCTGGATTGGTAGCTGTTGGGCTGGTGGTTGCTAATCTGGTACTTGCTGTTGCTGTGCTCCCATACCAACAGGATCAGTGAATCTAGGATGGGGTCGTCCTATCAACTGGTCCCTGTATGCAGGTGTCACCCCTGCATTGGTGACACCCACCATATAATCCCATCGTACTGCTGGAATGCATGCCTCTATCGCACACCACCCTAGATCCAGTCTAGCGTGCCACCCCTTCTCATCGGAGAAGCGGGCATAGGGGCAGTACTCATGTGATATGTCCTATTGCCTACCAAACTGGCGCAGGACACGTGTAACAAGGAATCTCTCAATAATGGTGACACTACGTCCAATCAGTGGACGAGATACAAACATGAGGAAAGCTCTCGACGAGCATCATCCCAGGGCTCAATGGCAACCCAAGGTCTCCAGACTACAGCTGCCATGTCATCCAGCTGTCCTCTCCACTGCTCCATCTTACCCAGCAGAGGCGGGTCATCGGACCTGCGTACTTGTAAATATACGGCTCAAGTTGCTACCGTGTGTCATGAAAAATAGGCCTGCAAACGGGGAGATGCTCCCAGGCCTAGATCTGTAAGAGGAAGACACCTACCGCCATCGTCCTCGCGCTGTGATATACTATCTCATGCATCTCATGATACATGTGGGCTAGCATGCACTCGCCCCATCCGAACCTGACGGCTGGCCTCTCCAACATCCTCCGCAGCATCGTACCCCAGACGCACTCTAGACCATGCTGACCTCGATCTGGAACAAGGTAGCAACTCAGAAACATAGCAAGAACAACGACAAATGGATGGGCGCCGCCGTGCCTGCTGATCAAATCATCCCAAGAGATGGCCCGGCCCAGCACTAGATCATCTTTGAAGATCGTCCTCAAGGCTACTGTACCCTACCATGGCTGTGTCTTGTACTCTACTCAAGCACCATGGACTGGTATCCACAGAATCCTATATACATCCTCGGGAGTCACCGTCATCTTCCCCATCGAAAAGTGAAAAGACAAAAGTGTTCGTCTCCGAATGGAAACGCTCTACCAATGCACCAAGAAGACCGTGATTTACCCGAATGTCGGGTAAATCACACAAGAATCCCAAACCGAGTCCCTCAATGTGAGCACTCTTTGCATCTGTTAGTCTCTGAACTAATGTAGTAATCACAGGATGGTGCATCCTGAAGGCGACATCAGGGAAGTCAACTTGCAAAGGAAGCAACGACATTGGATCAGTATCTCAATATGATGGTTTTCAACATAACAACAACAAATGCAGCAAGGCATCTATCCTAGATATGACTCTGCGACGCTCTACTTGGCTGATTTTACGCAAATTTGCCAAATTTTGACCAAAAGAATTCAAACTCTGCAGCAGCTTTTCGAGCAAGGAAACTGTTTCCTCGCGCGAGACAGGACTTGACCTTGCGCGAACTAGAGTAATCTCGCGCGGGACCAGCTTTAGCTCACGTGAGCTTCCATACAGAGCCCGCGCGAAGAAGACCTAACTCATGCGAGGAAACTACTTCCTCGCGCGAAGGGAGACCTAGGCCGGCGCGAGGAAACTACTTCCTCGCACGAGATTGGAAGAACGCACCCTAAATCTATGGTAGATCACCCTAAATTGACCTAGAAAGCAGTACGAATTGAAATGCAAGGAGGTTTATCAACTACTTACAGGTGCGTCATACTCCGGTGGCCGGGCGTGTTGTCGGGAGTGCTCAAATTGATGTGTATGCAGCGGAAGACCCTCCATTTCTCTCAGAGCTCAAAATCACAAGAAGACGAAGGTGAATAATGAATTGAAAATGACCCCTCCGGGCCTTATATAGCTTTTGACCTAATTTTCAAAAGTGCTCCGTTTTGCACAAAAATCGCACCCTTGGCTAAATCGACTGCTCTGAATCCATTTTCGGGATCGAAATTGAAATCTGACATCTCTAGATAGCTCGAAATCACGTTTTAAATTCTAGGACCCCTTCGGGATTGGACGCTTGTGTAGTCAGTCTTCTGGCGTCATCTTCCTGCCAGACTCTCATCTTTGCATCATGTTCTCAAGATCTTTGCTCTTTTCATCAAAGTCAACTCTGGTCAACCATAGTCAACCGTGGTCAAACTTGGTCAACAGGACCTCTGCTTTGCTCTGATTTGCTTCTGCAGCTTCTCGAATCTAGTCTAATTGCTTCTTCTCTACAACCTCTTGTTGTCAATCGTCCTTCTGATATGCTATCTTTCGATTTTGCTCCCAAGGGGGTAGGATGATTGCATCATTTGAATCTTGTCGAACCAATTCTTGAATCAGTCTGATCTGAATCATCAGTTCTCATTGCTAGGGGCATCTTCGTGCCTCGCATCTGGTTATCTGGTCATCTATCTTTTAGGTATCTGAGCAATCTAACTCGGATCCTCGGGAATCAAGCTTCATTCCAGAGATGGTTCTCGAAATCTTTTAGGTATTGGGGCAATCTAACCCTAATTCCTGGGAGTCAAGCTTCGTTCTGGAGATGGCTCTCGAAATCTCTCTTAGACCGTTATCTGGGCAATCTAACCTGGGTCTCGGAGGGCTAAGCTTCGTATTGGGGCAATCTAACCCTGATTCTGGAGACAGTCCTAAGTTTGCATCTGAATCTCATTCTGGGCATTGGGGCAATCTAACCCTGATTCTCGTCTTCTCTCAAGACCGTTGTCTTCGCAATCTAACTTGGAGTTCGGAAAATCATGCTTTGATCTGTTCGGTGTCTTGGCAACTTAACCTAGACTTCTGAATTTCTCGTCATCTGTCACTTAGGACTATTCTTTGAATCAACGCGCTATTCGCACATCAATTCAAAGAGGGGCAAATGTAATACCCTAAAATTGGCACCTAATAAATTCAATTAATTTTGGTGCATTTTCAATTTTTACATCTCCAAAGTCCTAGTTCCCTAGGCAATTTTCTCTCCCCTACCTGACTTAATTCGACTTGATGTTAATTGCAAAAACCCTAAATTGCATTAATCAAATATTAAAATTAATTCCTAAAGTCTTCGACTTTTATTAGCTAAATTACCCCTACGATAAATTAATTTAATCCTAAAGTCCTAAGTGCTTGGAATTAAATTAAACCCACCCCATTTGGCTAATATACATGAAAAGGAATTAATAATTAGTTGTTATTTGAATGGACACTCCTTTTTGAATTAATAATTCACAATATTCGAAAGGTCACCCTGTGTGGCATTTTCCATTCTTTTAATTAAGTAATTTATGCATTTTTGTCTCAAATGGGAATGAAGAGTCAGGAGTTTCAAATCAAGAACCTCTTCATTCTCTTCCCGGGCTTGTCTATTTAATGAACCTCATTTCTTCATTCAAAGAGAGCAATTTTTGAGAGTAACTAAACTATAGTATTTTTGTGTCTCAATTTCATTAATTCAAGGCTTTTATTGCATTTTAGTATAATTTTCATTTAGTTTAATATTGCATATTCATTATAGTTATTTTACTTATTTTCTCATAGCTTAATCTCATATTTCTTTTCAAGTACTTTAGATTAAAATTGCACTTCATATCTCTTTCAAGCTCTTAGTATAATTGCATTTTCATCTTAGCTTAACTTCATTTTGTGCAATTTTCATGCTTTCAAATCCTCCATTGTAGAACTGGTCTTATGGTTGTTGGCTCTCCAATCTGAGAGTAATTAAACACCCCGTCTACATAGGAGGCAACAAGTCTCTTCACCATGAATTTCAAATTGAGTAACTCATACTCTCTCGTAATTCGATCATGTGAGTAATGACCATGTTGCGTGTGTAGTCAGATTAGAGGTCCACATTCTACTATATACAGTTAGGAGCTGCCTGGTTACAAGACTTTAATCATCAACAAAGATGTTACCCTGTTAGTGGATTTTTACAATGAACCGATTAGGTCCACCCTAATAAAGGGATTTCAATATGCTTCTACTAAGAAAAGCAATGATCTGATATGACATTGAATGTCTGACTAGATCATACCTTTATCCTAGTTTGCCTGGCTGTTGATCTCTGCTAACTCTGTGTTTGTAGCCCTTCTCTCAAAAGATGTCTCTCCTTTGCTCTATGCGATCACCAATAATCAACAACATCTTTCTTGTGTCCTATGACCTATATTTATACAAGATTTCATCGTTATGAAACCCTTAACTCAGAACCGCCAGGCTGTAAACTCAACAAGAAAATCATGCAACTAGCAGTTAAGCTTTGCGTTTTGATCTAGAGTTTACCTTGCAAAACATCCGTTGAAATAAAGCGAACTCCTGTTAAAAAGCTAACTCCACTTCTATACGGTGGATGTCCCGTATAATCCGGTTTTAACTCAAACTGCTCCCACAAAATCTGGTGCGGATTTTTAGGCAGTTTAGACCGGTGTAACCTTACACCCGGTTTTCTTCGGATTGGTCTACCGGTGTATTGTCTTGATCGGTATTGTGAACTTGGATCGGTTTACCGGTGTATACACTCAATTCCTTGACAACCGGTGTCTTCTAAGTATCTGGAGTGACCGGTGACCTTTTACCGGTGTATGGTGTTTTGTGAATAGACACTAATGACAATCTAAAATGCTAACATATTCTTCTCATCTTCATCTTTTCTTTTAGATTCTATGAGTTCAGTCATCCTCACGGCATGACCTTCTTGTTCTCTTTTCAAATTGGAGATTTGATCAGTCAGGTTCAAATTCTTCTGCATGAGATGAGTGAGTGCTTCCTCAGCTTCATTAGAGCCACTCTGTTTAGAGAGTTCTGACAGTCCCAACCGGTGCTGAGAGGGGAGGGGTGAATCAACACTAGTAAAAACTTTTTCTTACTCTATCCAGTGAAGTAAACTTACAACATGCAAAGGAAAACAGACTTAAGCAAATAATGGCAGTAAGTAAACAATCACAAAGTAACACTAGATTTATCACGTGCAAACCTGGTTAAGGTAAAAACCACGGTGTGAGGAGACTTCACAAATTTTGTACTATCCTGGAGTACGCTCTGTTAAGAGATTTCCTGGTTAAAGGATAAAAGTGCACTTGCTAGATGCGACTCGGTCAAGGGATTTGCTACAATAAGGTCTGCTAGGACCTGCTTGGTTAAAGGACTTTTAAACACCTAGAAAGATGTCACCCGGTTAAGGGATTTTGATACAAGGGACCTGTTAGAGTGCACCCAAATATTGGGATTTTTCTATTGAAGTTTGCTAGAAAACAATAGAAGTGTGATGTTTACGGATGGCTTTGCTTAACCTGATAAGATCTCTATTCTTTGCTCAACTGAGAATCAACACCGGTCTCCGCAGGTGTATTCTCATTTACTGTTGTGCTCTTTTGCACAATCTATTATCTCTCTTTCTCTATTCTCTTTTACCCTTGCTATAGTAGCACATAGGTTCACTCTTTTACTTGGCAGAATGAAGGCAACTCTTCTTCACAATAGGCATATGAATATATACAATTTTGTTGCCCTAACTGCGCCTCAAATGCATGACCTAATCCTGAGATCTTACGAGTACGTCACTCAGAGAAGTAAAGGTTCACTGAACAAACATCCGATGCATGCTCTAGCTTTATCCACATCATGAAGAAAACAACAGTGGCGTGTCAGGCAACTTTCCTCCATAGGAGATAACACCTTGATTTAAAGCCACTGAATCCGGCTTTAAATCCTTCAGTTGCACCTTGAATTCCTTTACCTGCCCCTCAAACAGATCACCAGGTCAACTCAAGATTACCCGGACGTACTGCAATAAATCCTGGTAGACTGAGCTGGTTGGGACAGATAATTGACTGACTTCCTCGGTTCATACCGAGGTCTTATAATATATCCGTCCTTCCTCGGTTCATACCGGAGTCTTATAATATATCTTTCTTGTCTCACCGGTTGCATTGTCCTCGGTGTGCTTCCTCTCGCGTGGATCACCGGTTATATTGTCCTGGTTGTGTTATAGACACTAGTTGTATATTGCTTTTAGCTGCTCTTGTCTATACCGGTTTTAGCTCGGTTTTTGGTTGAAATTGGAATACTCTATGCGTAGTATATCGACCGTTTACAATGAAATTCAAACCAGCCCCTTTTGATTGTAGATTTCTTCAGCCTGTGTAGAGATGACAAATCTCTATCCTCTTTTGCCAATCAATGACAATACGTGGCCCGGTAGAGAGCTTACCGGTTACCATCATTTGATTACCATCATTTGATGCTAACAAGTTCCTCAATGGTTTCCTGACTTTCACTCAGTTGTAGAGCCAGCTCTTTTCTCTTGGCAAGAAACCTTCTCAATCTATTCTCAAGAGAGATAATCATTTCATTGGCTTCTTCCAGGTGCTTCTGATACCTGTAACCCTCCATGCTCTTTTCTCAAGCGGTTAAGCTTACTATTTCTGAGAACCTTCGCTCTGATACCAATTGTTATTCCTAACTAGTGACGGAGACGGGGGCTGAATCAGTAAATTCAATTTATATTCTTCTTTTTGCAATTAGATATTCTTGTCAATACTGAAATCAAAAGAATATTTTAACAATCATAAAAATAAATTAAATTCATAGGTCAACACAGAATTTATACATGGAAACCCTCGATTAGAAGGAAAAAACCACGGTGGGACAGAGCCCACAAAACTCCACTACTTCAGTAATAAAGTTGCCCTGTTAGAGGCTTACAAAGCACTGGTGAGAGTGCTACCCGTTTAAGGGATTTAATAGAAGACCTGTTAGGATCTTGACCCTGTGAGGAGTCGCCTTATCAGAGGACTTAAAACACCATTAAAGATGTTACTCGGTAAAGAGATTTATACAATGGAACCTGTTATGGTTCACCCTGATTGAGGGATTTAAATATGCTTCACAACAAAAGCAATGATCTTATGATGACACTATATCTGTCGATTCAGATCATACCTGTTCACTCTATCCTTTGCTTGGCCGTTGAATCTTTCTCTCTCCCTTTCACCTTCTATGACTATGTTTCCCGTCAGAAGTTCTGCTCTTCTGCTCTCTCGCTCTATGCTCTTGATTTTCAACAACAACATTCTCAGGTCTTATGACCTGAATTTATAAGAAATCATCTTATTAAAAATACATCTAATAGTTCCACCAAGCTGTAAACTCTCGCAAAAATCACGCATGCAAAACTCTTGATCACAAAGCTTGCAAACTGATATTTAGTTTACCTCGAAATGCTCGCAAAAAAAATGAAACTAACTCCAGTTCAACTGAAAAAGCTAACTTCAGTTTCACTGAAAAACACTCCGCATAATCCGGTTCGGATTATCATGCACTTAACTGGTGTGTGATATATATCCGGTTAGTCATCTACACCCTATGTGTTTGCCAAGACCGGTTGGACAAAACTTGGACTAGTATAAGCGTGACTGGTTAAGGTACACTGCTCACTTGCTCATTCTACCGGTTCACAATCATTACCTATCATGAGTACTGGTGTGATGTACCAGTGTGATTGATGTTTGCCAATAACAACTAACTTTATGTCAAAAGGCATTACATATCTTTACACTCCAAAATGTGTAGTTTTTCCCATCAAACAATGGGGATCAATTTGAAGGGAAACCTTCTTGGCATGCCATTTGTGTTCTAAAGATCTTTCCTTCAAGAGATTAGGCTTTTTGGAAGGAACCTACTTTGATAACAATTGAAGAAACACACACTCATACGAAGAGTGAGAGTAAATCAACATAAGATCAACTTTTCAAGCTATAAACTTTAGAAATCACAAAGTAATAATCAGAAGCATCCACACAAGTGATATCTAACAATTTAGAACACAAGATGCACACACAATTTGTGTGGAAATGTAATGGCCTCCCCTACTTTTTTATTTTTGCCTTTTGAATCAAATGTAACCAGATATAACTAAAGTTGAGGGTTACCTTCAAATTACATGGATGCAACTCAAACCCACATATGCAAATACTCTTAAAGATAAACAAACTAGTTGAGTGGGGGGATGTTTGCTCCAACTCAATTAGTACAATCTCATGAAACCCATAGATGTGATGCTCTTAAAGATAAACAACTTGATGAGTGTGGATATCTGCTCCACTTAATTAGTACAATAACATAAATTAGAGAATGAGCATGCAACTATCTATATGAGTGGAGGTTTGTCACCATCACTGCATTGAAGAGTGCTTATAATTAGCAATAAACTTGGAAATACAATGCAGAGATCAAACTCGAGATACCCAAATGGTGAAATCTGATTACAGGCAAATATTTAACATACCCAATTGCTGATAAATGAAAATTATGTATGTGCAGCAGAAAATCAATAAGAAATGTCACTCAAAACCCTAGATTTCCAACTCAAGCTTCACAAATTGAAATGGCATAAAGAAATCAGACCTTCCTATACTCAAGTGCCTCCCAACAACAGATTATTGCATGCAAACCCCAAACGACCAGCTCTGGGAAGTCTCACAACCAGCTATGAAGTAGTTTGGCCAGCCTAAGGAAGTATGGCCAGCAATGCCAAGAACAAACAACAATAACAGTTCCCAACTCTCCTTAAATCAGAAAACTATGATTGTTCTTTGTAAAATTTGCAACCTTGGGATTGAAGAAGAATATCAACCAAAAACCGTTAAAGCTCAGTTGTGATCTCCATATGAGATTACCAAGTTCATTCCCTCAATTGCCTCTTTCAACAATGTGGGGAATGTTTCCTATAAGTGTTTCTGTCATCACAAACCATCAAGAAGATGCAACAACTCCTTAAAAACCAGCATCATAACATATCCAAATTCACTACATAAGAAATGAGCTCCACAAAATTGCTTTTATATTATTCCCAAGAAGTTTCACCTTCTTCACGAAGCCATGTGGGATTAAGTAAAATCACTTTTTTGGTCTCTCAATGTGGAGTTCAAAATATTGAAGGCTTCATTCTTTAAAAATATTGATTTTCTCCTCCTTAGGCATCAACTTAGGATGTCAAATGGCCTTTTAAAAAACAACATTGTGTTACTAGGCGAAGGGTTACAAGTCACTTGAGTCAGTAAGTGACAATATAAGAGACTTAGGTAATTAAAATGAAAATATATTTCTTTTAACATAATCAAACTTCACCCAACGTCCAAATATGAAGTATTACAGTCTTAGAGAAACAAAGGCTAGCCCAACTACTAAAAGTAGCAACTCCTAAAAATATTGTGTCCAAACACCAAATTGGCCCAATCTAAGATGCAATGAAAATTACTATAAATAGAAAGTGCTAAAAATGGCCACTGTTAAAATAGAAACTTACTAAAAATAGTAAGCCTCAGACAAGTTGTCTGAAACTGCTCCAAAAAGTGTCATTCATGTCCATTAATCCGTCTAAACACACGGACATCATTAAAATACCCCTCTGATCCCATTGACACCAACCCAAAAAGCCAACACCAGCTGCACTAAAAGAGAACCAAGAAATGGGGACGTTACAAGAAACCCTTGCAGGAGAAAACTGCGTCAAAATATTGCTTATATTGGGAACTTCTTACAATCTTCGTAGGCACCAACCCATAGGAGACACCAATCCACTCCATTGAAGACCAACTCAGCAAGAGACACCAATCTCTTTAAGGCACCAACCTCTTTGAATGTTAGGCGCGAACACATTTAATTTCCCCTTAATGAGGGGCAGTTCCTATGAGGGAGTCGTCCAAATTATAATATTTTTTTTGCATATTTAATGTAACCTCTTCTACTTGGGTGCTAGACATGGGTTGGCCAATGTAGGCATTCATTAATTCATCCTTTGACAAATATCTCAATACAAGTGCCATGAATTTGGTACACATTAACCTCCATCCATTATGCCATTGATTGGCCCATTGACATCAATTATAATAATCCAAAAGTCCCAGTCTTGCTCCAAATTTGAAATCTCTTCCACTGTTCCACATCCATGCATTCCTTTAAATTCCATATTGGACATAGCTTTCTAAAAGGGAAGGAATTGATTGCAATCTGCTTGGATTGATCTCTAGTTATACACATAGTATAGCCATTGTAGTGAGGAGCACTGTAACATCTTTGGTTCAAGTGTGTAATGTCACCGTTTTTCAGTCTCTGAGATTAGCTTTGTTTGGCGACCCTCGCAAGCTAATCAGATGATTGAAGGGGGTCAGTTAGCAGTGCCAATAGTTGGATTCCATTCTAGAGGTTTTGGTTGTCAGGTTTGCTCTTCGTTTGGGACAGATTGGATGACTTACTATTTATAGTAAGTGGTATTTTGGGCATAGCTTGGTTTAGCAGGGCGCCTACACAGTGTCATCAGGTGTTGCAGGATCGTTTATTAGGGATCTCCAGTTTGAGGGACTTACTATTTTTAGTAAGTCTATTTTGAGTAGTTGGCTGTTTCTGGCAGGGCAGTCTGAGCTCGGGTGCTATTGTTAGAAGTTCGAATGATTTTGTTAGTGAGACTTAGTTGCATCACATTTATAATAAAAGTTATTAAATTAAGTTATGTTAATTTAATAACTTTGAACTTTAATGTTTTAATTTAATGTTGTGATGGTGAAGGCTCTTTAATGAAAAGTGTCTTGAAGAAGATTTCATAAAAGCCTTCATATATGCCTCGGTGAAATCGATTTCAGGACCTTATGCCATTTTATAAAATTTGTGAAGTTGAAAAGTTTTGCCTGGAGAGGAATTCGAAATTCTTGTGGATGAAGTAAGGGTTTGAGCATTTGACCTTGAGGAAGCGAGCACTTCTCAAGGATTAGCACTTTGAATCGGTGTTCAATCCCAATGAATCGTGCCAGCTGATGGAATCAAAGGATAGTTGCAGGTTTTCCAAATTTTCAGAACCGTACAGATTCCTGCCTGAGTCGTACAAAAATCTGCCTTGGCCGTACATTTTTATGGAAGGACAGCTATGGGGTTTGACTTCATACAGCTGTGTTAGTTTTGCAATTCGGCTGTGTTGAGTCTTGGTGAACATTGTCATTCACCTGCAGCAGCATGTTTGTGACGTGAGGTAGACTGGAAACTCCTCACACTATTTTTCTACAGCAAATTCTGAAGCAGTCGTACTGCATATTTGAGGTGCTATTTAATCTGCATTAGTATTCGTCAAGAACTTGTAATAGAACTTATTTTTACAAGCTTTACAATTTAATCTTTCTATGTATTTGGTGATTATCAAGTGGTTGTTTAAAAATACAAAAACGTATAATTTTAATTAAAAACGTGCAAGCCAGAATTTATGAAAAGAATTATCAAAGAGAATTTCTTCATTGCAAATTTTTAAGAATTATTAAAGGGAATTCTTCATTGCAAAATATCGAGCCTACTCAGGCTCTTTACAAAGTGCAACCTGCTACATGAGGCTTGTACCTTCTGCAATAGATGTGTGCCCATACCCTTGATATTTGGACTTCATTTTGTGGGGTTTAGAAACCACTTAAACAAGGCAGGCTAGGGTTTCAAGGAATTTTTTAAAAGTAGTGACAAAGAGGATTTTATTGGGTAATGAACAATAGATGTGGTGAATGTAGTTCATTAATTGTAGGAATGGAACTGGGATAAACTCAACAACTCAATAACAGATAGTAATAAAGGCCTTTGGACCATCAATTTAGCACATGGAAAACTTCAAGTAGACAATGACTCAGTATATAGTAGGATTGATGTGGGCAATTGCAGAGAAAGTCGGCAACAACCAGTGCATAACAGGTCTCTGTCATTTTAATGAGTGGCAATGAGAAAGGAGTTCATGAAACCCCTTTTAATATTTTGATTCTACAATCTGGAGCTATGCCTAATGTTTTAGAGAGTTAGAAAGTTTTGAAACCGTATGTTGAAACTGATCATTTTGCCATTGTTTTTTGAACTTTTGGAAATTCAAAAACCTTGTCGGCATTATGGCAGGTATGAAAACTCATGAACTAGTTGACACTTCTTCTTTGAGACTTCATGGGTAAAGCTTTTCACAAAGTTGTCAAATTTATTTTGTTTTCAGCAAGTTAGTGAGCCTGTGAACTGACCAACAATGAGAACTTGAACAAATTCCATCGGATCATTGAACCAAAAGAAAAAAAAATTGGCATTTCCTAAGGTTTACAAACCTTGAAAATCTTGGACAGCCAACATTTTCAGCTAATTAGTAACTTTTAAAACTTTGAAACCGAGTGACTGAGGAAGAAAAAAACCACTCATTGGGCAAATAAGAAGTTTTGGAACTAACAAAATACGCGATAGAAAAGCTTGTTGGGTTTTCAAAGAGTTCATGAACTCGGGAGATTGCTGACAAAAAGAACTTGTTGCAATTTTAGAGAGTTAGTAAACTAAAAGAAAAGGCTGATAATGTTTGGATTGGGAAAGACTTGCAAAATTTGGCACAGGATTTCCTTTCCACTAAGACTAATGCAAAATTTTGGAAAATAAAGTTGTAGTCTTATCAACTCCACTATTCTCCAAGAATGTTTTCTAGTTTTATGGATGCTTCTAGATAGAAGAAATGCAATGTCAATTTAGCATGCTCAATTTTTTGATAATAAACAGAAACTTTCTTGACAAGACCAAGGTCTTTATGCGCTTATGTATGAACATGACTTTCAAAATTCTTCTAACAATGGGTAAGTGCATTGGATCTCTTAGGGTGTTTGATGTTGAATGGGGACAAAAGAATATTCCTGCTAGTATGTTGATACATTAATCAAACAGGTAAAGGCAATTGGGAAGAATTGTGGCTAGATGAATGATTTTGTAGCTATCCACATATTGCTCCGTGCTGCAGCTATCCCAGTGCATGTGGGAGATTTGAGATCTGACAGTTAGATAATATTCTTCTATCCACTTTGATCAAGTTCTTGTTGACATATTTAAGTTGTCATTGGTTAAGTCAGAGGCAAACATCAATCCCACCGGAGCACCGGCAGACTAATCAAGCACCGGTACCCTTTAGTATGCACTGGTAGACCAAATAGAATGTTTTCAACCGGTCTTATGAGACATACAGGGAAGGTATGACCAACCGGGTACAAGTTTATTACCGGTTGACTGCATGATAATTTGAACCGGATTATGTGGAGCAGTCTCAGTTAAAACCGAATTATACGGAGCATTCACAGTTGAAACTGAAGTTAGCTTTTTAACCGGAGTTAGCTTTATTTCATCTACGAGTGTTTCAAGGTAAACTCAAGATCATTTTGCAAGCTTTTTCGCATGCATGATTTATGGGTGAGTTTACAGCTTGGCGGAACTGTGAGAAGTATTTTTAATAAGAATAATGTCTTATAAATACAGGTAATAGTATACACAAGAAGTGTTGTTGATTATTCAGAGCAGGAGAGAGATATCTTCTGATAGGAGCTACAATCACGAGAAGTGAAAGATAGAGAAGGGTTCAACAGCCAAGCAGAGCAAAGGGGTAACATGTATGATCTGATCAGACAAACGGTGTCATAATAGATCATTGCTTTGAAGTGTAAGAGCATATTCAAATCCCTTTATCAGAGTGAACCCTAACAGGTTCTTGTATAAATCCCTTCACTGGGTAACATCTTAATTCGTGTTGAAAGTCCTTTAACAAGGCGACTCCTAACAGGGTCAAGATCTTAACAGGGTTTCTATCAAATCCTTTTATCGGGTAGCACTCTTACAAGTGCTTTGTAAGCCTTGAACAGGGCACCTTTATTATTGCAGTAGTAAAGTTGTGGGTTGTGTCCCATCGTGATTTTCTCCTTCTAACTGAGGGTTTCCACGTATATATGTTGTGTTGACCTGTGTGTTTCTATTTCTGTTTATGAGTATTGATTATATTCTTTTAATTCTGCAAGAATATATAAGGTTAAATTGAAGTAGAAATTGTATTTACTGATTCACCCCCCACTCTCAGTAACTGGTTAGGACTAACAATTGGTATCAAAGCTATTTGGTTCTCAAACATATAAAGCTTAACTGCTTGAGTAAAAGATCATGGAGGGATATAGGTATCAAAAACATCTTGAGGAAGTGAATGGTTGAATTACCTCTCTTGAGAACAGACTGAGGAGGTCCCTTGCAAAAAGAAAGGAGTTGGCTCTGCAATTGAGTGAGAGCAATGAAACAATTGAGGAACTCTTTGGGCAAAGTGGATCTAATGAAGTAGAGGAGGCAGTCTGTGAGCTTATGGAGAGAAATCAGAGCCTAACCGATTAGATCTCAAATCTGAAAAGGGAGCAAGAAAATAATGCTCTAACAATGACTGAGATCATTGAGGAAAAGAGGAAAGCTGAAGATGAAAGGAATAGTGTCGTGAAACCACTGGCAGCCTCTGAAAGAGCAAGAAATCTGGCAGAAGATGCAGTAAGGGAAAGTGATCTTATTGTTCTACAACTTCATGAAGACATGCAAATAATTACACAAGAAAATGCAAACATGCAAAAAAATTGGCATGATAAAGATGATGCATGCAAACGGTTGGTTATTGAATTGTATCAACTAAAGGAACAGATAAAAGTTCTTGAAGAAAGAAATGAGACACTTAGAAAATACAATGAGAGCTCAGAAAAGCTTGATGAGCAACTGAGGGCTCAAAGAAAGCACAAGGATCCCACAGGACTTGGGTTCACCGGTCAAAGTAGCAAGGAAACCGGTGAGTCATCTAGAATCAAGAAAGGCAAGATAGAAAAGAAGAAGAAATCAACGGAAGACAAAGGTAAGAAGACCTTCAAAACCTCTTGCCATCACTGTGGTAAACCGGGTCATAAAACAAATGACTGCAGAAATGCGCTGGTAAAATCAATTATTTCTAATAGTTACTACAGAAACTGTTACAAGTATGGCCACAAGACTCCTGAATGTAGGTCTCGTCCCAACAGTGTGTCCAGTGGAAGCAGGGGACGCTTCAAAGGTTACTGCTATGCATGCAACAAGTTTGGACACAAGGCTAATGAATGTAGATCTAAAACTATGGCATTCAGATCCCCACCGAGACCGATATTCCCTAAGAGGAATGTAAACCGGAGCACAACCAAATGTGCTAACTATGACATACATGGCCATAATAACTCCCGGTGTGATTCACCTAAGAATAGAAGGGTAAATTCATGGAAGGCAACCGGGATAGCTTGTTACAACTGTAACAAGATTGGGCATCTGGCCAACGAATGCAGGTGCCGGCCAATGAACAAAAGAAGAGGACCGATCAAACCGGTGAATAAGACCCTGTCTCTCAATCAAAAGTGAAACAAGGGAAAAGAGACTGAGAAAGAAGTCAAGAAGATTCGGTTCAAGAAGGAATCAAAGAGCTCTGTTGAGGAGAAGACAGAAGGAAGATCATCATCTGCTAATGGTGATATCTCTTCAGCAAACTAAGCCTGATGGCTTAGAGGGAACCGGTAGTCCGCCTACTGTTCCCGATAGAATTGGTGAGCAATGATCTAACACAGTCAAAAAGTGTAACCGGAAGAAGTCACTGGTCTATCATGTGAACTAGACAGGTAAATGTTGAAATTTCAACCGAGGTTTGATCAACAGGTAAATGAATGAAAACTGGTTGATGAAGAAAAGATTAGGTAAGGCAATTAATGCTATAGCTGTTTACTATAGTTACCCTTTGGTAATTACCATTATACCCTAAATCTATATAAGGGAAGGATGATTACTCATTTCACTTTACTTTGCAAATAGTGATTTTTATTTTCTTATGATTGAGTAATCTTCTCTTGCTTTGACTTACGGTCTTTGCTAAGTAATCTTTGTAAATCCAATCAAGAGTTCTCTGTGTAAACCGGTCAAGATACGATGGCATCATCATCTTCTATCGTCAATCTAATTAAAGGGTACCAATTCGACAGACCTGTTTACGACATCATGCCAACGCAGAACAGAGAAAAATGACATGACAGGTGTGCTATTATCAATGCCTGATGGAGTTCTGTTGACTGAAGATGTTACTGCCTTCATTCATGCTAATGTAATGTCCCCAATTTTGTCAGCATTGGTGTTTCAAGGATTAGTCTATTATTTTGATCCTCGTAGGCTAATTATTGTGGATAGAGGGTCTTCTAAGGCAGTGGCTTGGCTTGGGAGGGTTTTGTCTTCTCCACAATTCAATAAGCTACAGGTTGATCTTCGTTTGGCTTAGATTGGACTTCATTTGGGCTTAGATTTGTGTACTTACTATTTGTGGTAAGTTGGGTGTTGATTGAGATGGACCCTTTCTATTTTTGGAAAGTTCATTTGGTCACATGGAGAAACAATAGGTATAACTCCTACTTCAGACGACATATTTAAATGATGAGTATTTTGGGAGTTATTACATTTTTAGTGGCTAAATTATTATTAAATTATTAAATGGCTTATTATAAAGTTATAATCTAACTTTATAATTTCACTTAAGTTGAGGGTTAAATCATCATTGGAAAGGGCCATTATTCAATTGATTATTAAACCCAAGTCGCATTATTATAATGATATTTTATTATAATAATGTTTTAAAGGAAGTTGTTAAAAGGGAGTTGTGTTGAGTGGAGATCATTTGGAAAACTTTCACAATTTTGGAAGTTGAGTTCTTTTGGAAACTTTTATCAACAAAGCATTATAAATATGAGCTCATTTCATTGGAAAAAGGACACTTGAATATTTATTTGTTTTTGTTGCCTTTGAGGAGTTTCTGAGTTTTCTGATTTCTAAACCCTTGTTGTCGTATAAGGGTCTAATTTTCTGAGAGGTGTATTGCACCTATTTGCTGTTGAGGTAGAGCAAATTGAGTTTGCTTCTCTACTGTGTTTACTGTTATTGAGAAGCTGTTTTGTGAGTTCAGTCTTCAGATTTGGAGAGAACTCTTCCAAATTTCATGTGCAATGAATGGTGAATGATCAGAATTTTATTTGCTGTTGGATAGTAATTATTAGCATCTTTTAGAAGTTGTCGTACAGTATCCAAGGAGGGCTGTACGGATTTAAAGCAGTCTGTTGTACGGACAAGGGAAGGGTCGTACATTTTCTGATCTGTGGTTGCAAGTTGAGGGCTGTGGCAAGGTTGTTGCTGTGTGTACATCTTGGGTTAATTTGGAGATTACAATTTGCAAGGAGAGGGTTTTAATTGCTGACGTCTATCATTCATTGGCTGCGTCACAATCTTCAGTAGTCATGTTGGGATAATAAGGTGCTGCAATCTCTAAATTGTTATATGTAATGATTAAATAATGTTGCTTGTATGTTAATGAATTGTAAACAATTATGGCACAAATAATTTGCTGTTGTTTATGATGAGAAATTTAGTCATTTTCTATGTATGATTCTAATTGGAAATTTGCAAAATTAGTTATAAGTTTTTGGAATTTAGTAAAAATTGCAATTAAAATTGAGGAAAGATCCAATTGGCAATAGAGAGCCAGTTGGGCTCATTACAACTAAGCAAGAAGAACTGGGTGAAACCTTCATCCAAAGCGAGTATCTTTCATTTTGCAAGGATGGAAAGCTTCAAGAAAAGTATGCGAAGCTTGTGACTTCAGGATTGATCAATGGGGTTAGATATCCAACTGTGTTTCGACCGGATTGGATAAGACTAGTTCGGAGTCGAGTGCATGACCTAGGGATGTGGCTAGCGAAAGGCGCAGTCACACCAATCACTAATGAGGATTTGCAAAGGGTTACTGGATATAGCAACAAAGGGGAAGCTCTTACCCTTAGAACCATTACAGATGCAGAAGTCGCAAGGCTTACAAAATCGAAATCCAACAATCGGTTGATGACTATCAACGACATAGAAGACATGAAGGGGTTCAGTTTGCATTGGCAGTCATCGGATATAAAATCTATCAGTCGAGCAACCTCGACAGTGTGCCGAGAGGAGCCATTCACGCCGCACACCGGATCATGCACAATAATGCACAGTATGATATTTGTGCCATGTTGCGAGGGCAAATTTTTGAAAATCTAAAAAAGCTTGGTCTGGTGAAGAAAAAGTTTCTGAAATATGGAATCCTACTGGTATGTCTATTCTTTTACTATCAGAATTTCTTTCCTAGAATGGGTAAAATTACCTAGCTAGTAGATAAACTGGTCATGATACAAATAGGAGATTTGGCTAACCGACTAGGTAATCAATTTAATAAAGTTATGAACAATTACTTTGAGGCATTCCATCTTAGAATGCATGCTAGGGAAAGAATCCCCTTGGCTATTGTTGATTTATACAAGGATGAGGTGTGTTTTCTTGTGAGCACCGATTACTGTATAATTCAGGTTGTGGAGCCCAAAACACAAAGTGCACCGGAGCTTGGATATGAGATCTTCACTAAGACAGCCAAGGCATATGTAGATGCTTTACAAGAGAGTGACCTGGATCTATCAACATACCGGTTTGGGACTTATGATGAAATTTTGAAAAATTTGAAGAAATCATCCGTTAAGGAATCTAAAAGGGTGTATACAAAAAGTACTCCTACACCGAGGAAAAAGAAGACAGAAGCTGAAGAACCTAAGGTTCAAATGAAGAGAGCACAACAGGTGTCCAACAAGCAAGGGGAAGAACAGGAAGAAATAGAGACTGAAGACACAACCACTCTTCATCGAAAGAGGAAATCTACAAAACCGGTGAAAGAGGATGCATCGAGAGGAAGAAAGCTAACTATTGAAGAATTTGTTGAAGGAATTATGGAACAAGGTGGATTGGGGATAGTTGGAAGGAGATATAGTCTAAGCAACAAAGAGGACAAAAGAAAAATAGAAGAAGTTGTAGTTCATTGTCTCTACAAGTTCAACTACACTCCAACTGAGCTTTACAAAATAATTCCAAATGATTTGTTGGAGATCATAGAAGGAAGATGGAAATCTTCTATTGACAAGGAGAAAGAGCTAAGGATAAAAGCTCTACTAGAAGTCCAAAATCATCTAACTCTGGACGAAGCAACCCAACAAGCGAACCTGCACAAGAAAAGCTTCTTGATACGAAAGAGGATAAGTCAAGTGCTTATTGGAGATGTGGACAAGGTGCATGAAGAAGGTGTTGCCACTTGGACAAGTCTTCTTTAGCGACAACACTAGGCAAAAGAAGAATGCCAAAAAACCACGGAGTCATCGATGAAAGATACTGAGAAAGGAAAGGGTATACTGGGAGCTGAGCCTTGGTCAAGGGAAAACTTGCAAAAGAACCGGTAATTGTTGACATAATTGATGATAAAGATGATTATTTGACTCCACCAACTCTACTTGCATCCCCAATAAAAGCTAAGGCTCGAACACTGACTGTAGATAATATTGTTGATGAAGTCATGGATTTTGGCGAAGTGTCAAACACAGCCAAATGGTTCAATGTATTAGGAGAGGAGATAAGCAGTAAGTAGAAATTGCCCCGTTGAAAACTTTTGTAGATTTCAACAGAAGTCCTAGAGATTATAGGGCTAAATTTCCTCCAGAACTTAATCAAAGAATTATGGCTAAATGGAGAACCGGTCTGGCAACCAACAATAGAATTGCAAAAGAAACATTGACACAGGTAAAACCAGGTCTCAGTGAAGAGACAACTAAACTTCTAATGGAGGCAGTGTCAATGAATTTGGACACAAAGAACAGGTCGCCAAGATAATCAATGGATATGAAAAGGATGTATATAAAGAAACACTTGAATTCTGGCAGACTTATGTCTTCAGTACTCTGAAGACAACAGGTCCTCAGGATGAACCTAATGAAGTATTGGAACCACCGGTTCTATTCACTGCTCATGAAGAACCTTCAACCGGTGAGCAACAAGTTCCAACAAAAATGTTCACAACCAATGAACAAGTGAACCTGAGAGAAGTTCTACCAAAAGAACAAGTACTAGGAGAGTCATTCGACAAAATTGTTAGCAATTTAAGTTGTCATTAGTGTAAATCACAAATACCATTCACACTGGTAAAGGTTCACCGGTCACTCACATTACTTCAAAGACACCGGTAGGCTAAGAAAAGAGTGTTTACACCGATAGATTAATTAAAGGGTATACACCGGAAGGCTGATGGTCTTATATTGTATACATGGATGAACCGGGTATAAGTATGTACTGGTCTACTGCATGAAGGTCCGCACCGGATTCTGCAGACTAGTTTGAGTTAAAATCGGGTTATATGGAACATCCACCACTTGGAAGTAGAGTTAGCTTTTTAACTGGAGTGATTTTTATTTCTACGGAGCTTTTTAAAGGTAAACTCCAAATCTAAACGCATAGCTTTTGCTAGTTGCATGATTTATTGTTGAGTTTACAGCCTAGCGGTTCTATGAGTTAAGGGTTTCATGAAGGTGAACTCCTTTTATAAATATAGGTCATAGGATGCAAGAAAAGTGTTGTTGAAAGTTGCTGAGTAAACAGAGTAGTGAAGAGACATCTGCGAAAAGATCACAGTCACAAAGGGTGAAAGGCAAAGAGAGAAAAGATTCAACAGCCAGGCAAACCGAGGAAGAGATCAACAGGTATGATCTTATTAGACAATCAGTGTCAATTCAGAACATTGCTTTTATAAGGTGTGAAAGCAAATTGAAATCCCTCTATCAAGGTGGACCTAATCGGTTCTTTGTAAAATCCTCTAATAGGGTAACATCTTTGTTGATGTTAAAAGACCTCTAACCAGGCAACTCTTAACAGGGTTAAGATCTTAACCGATCTTTTATAAAATCCCTTAACCGGGTAGCACCTTCACCAATGCTTTTGTAAGCTCCTAACAGGGGGCCTTCATTCTGCATTAGTGAAGTTGTGAGCTCTGTCTCACCATGGTTTTTTCCTTCTAACCAAGGGTTTCCACGTATACATCTTGTGTTGATCTGTGTATTTCTCTTTATGCTTGTTAATGATTGTTTACATTTTGCTTATCTTAGAAGAATAATTAAACAAGTGTTGAATTGGAATAGAAATAGCTTTTACTAATTCACCCCCCCCTCTCAGTAACTGGTTAGTAATAACAATTGGTATCAGAGCTGAGTTCTCATATATAAAGCTTAATCGCTTGAGAGAAAGATCATGGAGGGTTACAGATATTAGAAACAACTAGAGGAAGCCAACGACATCATCGCCTCTCTCGAGAATAGGCTGAGGAGATCACTTGCAAAAAGAAAGGAGTTGGCTCTACAATTGAATGAGAGCAATGAGACCATTGATGAACTCTCTGGGCGAAGTGGATGTGATAAAGCTGAGGAGGCAATCTCTAAGCTTATGGAAAAGAACTAGATCCTAACCAGTCAGATCGCCAATCTCAAAAAGGAGCTAGAAGAGAATGCCCTGAGGATGACTAAACTGATCCAGAAAAAGAGAAAAGCTGAAGATGAAAGAAACACAGAAGCTAAGTCATTAACAACCTCTGAAAAAGAAAGGAACCGGGTAGAGGAAGCTGTAGGGGTGAACGAACTTATAATTTTGCAACTGCAAGAAATGCAAATTGTCACTCAAGAAAACGCCAACATGCAAAAGGGATGGCATGATAGGGATGAAGAATGGAAACGACTGGCACTAGAGCTGTATCAACTGAAAGAATAGATGAAAGAAATGAAACCCTAAGAAGATACAACAAAAGCTCGGTCAAGCTTGATGAGCAAGTTAAAGCTCAAAGGAAGCATAAAGATCACACCGGTCTTGGTTTCACCGGTGAAGTCACCAAAGAGACTGGTGAGTCTTCTGGAGCCAAGATAAGCAAGAAAGAAAAGAAGAAGCCGCTGGCACAAGAGGGTAAGAAGACCTTCAACATCTCTTGCACTTATTGTGGGAAACTGGGTCATAGAACAAATGACTGCAGGAATTCACCGGTAAAGTCAAACCACCCCTACTGCAAAAACTGTTGCAAGTATGGCCACAAGACCAATGAATTCTGGTCCAGCCCCACAACTGTGTCTAGTGGAAGCAGGGGAAGCTTCAAGGGCTACTGCTATGCATGTAATAAATTTGGACACAAGGCTGAAGAATGCAGATCAAAGACAATGGCATTCAGATCCCTAAGACCGGTATTCACCAAGAGAAACAAGAACCAGAGCACAACCAATTGTGCAAATTGTGGGATACACAGTCATAGCGACTCATGGTGCAAATCACCTAACACTAGAAGGGTGAACCCATGGAAGGCAACCGAGATAGTCTGCTATCACTGCAACGAAGTTGGACACCTAGCCAAAAATTGCAGGAACCGATCATCTATCAAAAGGAAAGAATTGATCAAACCGGTAGAGAAGATCTCATCCTCAAATGAGAAGATCAATAAGGAAGAGAAGACTGCAAAAACAGTTAGACAGATTTGGTTCAAAAAAGAATCAAAGAGCTTCGTTGAGGAGAAAATAGAGGAAAGGTCATCATCTGTTGATGGTGATATCTCTTAAGCAAATTGAGCCAAGAAGGCCTAGAGGGAACTGGTAGATCATCTACTGTTCCTGGTAGGACTGGTGAGAATTGGACTCACTCAGTCTACAAGGATAACCGAACAGGTAAGAAGTAGTCAACCGGGGTTTGCCAAACCGAAAAAACCGAATCACTGGTTGGCAAAAACGGAAAGAAAAGTTAGGTAAAGCATTTATTACTGTAGCCGTTTAACAAATAGTTACCGTTTGGTAATTACCGTTATGACCTAACCCTACAAAAGAAAGGAGAATTACTCATAAATTTTACTTTGCTTTCATTGTGATTAACGAATTCTTGTGCTAAGAAAAATTCTCGTGCTTTGATCACTGTGAGCTACTGTCTGCTATACCGATCAAGCAACCTTCTATGGTAACCGATTATCAAGCTATGGCCTCATCATCCTCTATAGTGAAGTTGATCAAGGGAAATCAAGTGGATTGTCCTGCATATGATATTGTGGCGATTCAGAATCGAGCAACCGATATGGCTGGAGCTTTGTCAACTGTATCGGAGGATCTCCTTCAAATAATTGAAGCTAGATGGAAAGCTTCGATAGAAAGAGAAAAGTAACTGAGAATATGTGTTGTTCTAGAGGTTCAGAACCACCTCACTCTGGAAGAAGCCACCGAACAGGCTGAACTGCATCAACAAACCTTCTTAACAAAAAGGAGGATCGGTCTCATGCTTATTGGAGAAGTTGAGAAAGTGCATGATGAAGTAGTGATGTGGACCAAACTTCTTCAGACCCAGCAGCAAGCAGAAGAAGCTCAACAAAGAGCAACAATTCAATTGGTCACTGACACCGGTAAAGGGAAAGGAGTGCTTGGAGCTGAGGCACCAGTAATTGTAGATATCACTGATGAACAAGGCAGTGACCATCCTACTCGTCCAACCATTCTAACTTCTCCAGGAAAAGGTAAGACACGTACAATGAGTGTTAATCATATTGTTGATGAAGTAATGGATTTTGGGCAAGTAGATAATGCTGCCAAATGGTATAGTCTGCTAGCAGAAGATGATAAGGAGTCAGTCATAGTAGCCATAGTAGAAACTTTTATGGACTACAATAGGACTCCAAGGGACTATAGGTCCAAGTTCCCACCGGAACTTAATTCTAGGCTTCAAACAAAATGAAGAACCGGTCTAGGCACAAACACAAGGATCAATAGGGAAACATTGTTAAAGATCAAACCTGGTCTTAGTGAAGAAAGAATAAAGCTTCTACTAGAGGAAGCAGCAATGAACCTGGATACAAAGAATAGAGTTGCCCAGATACTAAATCGATATGAAAATCAAGTCTATAAAGAGACTCTGGACTTCTGGCAACAGTATGACTTCAGTGCACTTGAAAAATTAGGTCCTCGGGATCAAATTGAACAAGTGCCAACACCACCATTTCAA
This sequence comes from Chamaecyparis obtusa, assembly GCA_027943335.1. Taxonomy (NCBI): domain Eukaryota; kingdom Viridiplantae; phylum Streptophyta; class Pinopsida; order Cupressales; family Cupressaceae; genus Chamaecyparis; species Chamaecyparis obtusa. Next base: position 579,343 of record BSBK01007175.1, on the reverse strand, counting down.
TTCACTCATCGTGAAGAATTGACAACCGGTGATGTAAATGTTCAAACAGAGGAGTTCACATCTGGTGAACAAATAAATGTTGAACAAGGACTAGGAAGTGATATACCTATGGGAAAACTCCATACCGTTGAAGAGCACCGTACAAAAGAAGTCCCATCGGAAGAACAACTTCAACAACAATAGGATGTAGAAGTTAATGTGCAAACGGAAGAACCTCAGGTTGAGGTAGGAGCACCTGCCAAGGAAAATCTACTTGAATAAGAGGTGCCACCAGAAGATAACACTCAACCGGGCGATGAAGAAAATAAGGGACAGGAACAAGAAATTCCTATACAAATTGAGCAAGCTCAACCGGAACAGGAGCCCAAGCAAAAGGAGCAAGTAGATATTCCAAGCTCCTCCTCATCAAAGAGAAAGTTGTCATTTGCTGAGGACAAGGAAGCCAAAAGAAGTAAAGCCACTGATACAGTAGTTGATATCAGCAAGATGTCAACAAGGCAGCTAAAAGAGCTGACCAAAAGGAAACAGGACATGCTCCTGACCATTGTAAAGAATTTCCTGTACACCTTCGTACCAGATGCTGATATAGATGAAGATGAACTGGTCATTGATCGGCTAGAAGTCTTGGCACAAACCATTGGTGATGATCTCACAGATCCAGAGACTGTGGCAATAGACCACTATGAGAAGAAAAGAGTAGAGATTATCCACAAACAGGTTGAAGAAATCAAGGTGACTATATTAACCAACCTCAGAGTGCTTCAACAACAACTTCAAGTGGCAGGCAGTTTGATGACTCATACTTCAAACTTTGAAGTATTTTTGCAAGATCTAACAGAGAAGTCTGCAAAGACCTCTGAAAAAATAAGAGCTTTGTCATCTCAATTTGACATAAAGAATAAATCTGCAACAAATTTCAGCAAAGAAATGACTAGTCTTGCTCTAGTCCTAAGAAAGACTGCAGAAGAAAAGAATAAAAGAATCCAAGACATTATTGGATTTCAGTTATTTCTGGCCCCAATATTTGATTGCATGCAGCAAACCGTGACTTCTACAGAGGTTTTGATCAATGAATTGGATTACAAAACTGTGGAAGATACGGAGAACATCATTGTTTCTCTGAAAGCAGCCCAAAAGAGCATTGAACATGTAACCGGCCTATGGGCACCATTTCTTCACTCTGCCAAGATAATCTACAAGGATATCTTCACCAAGCTCCAAATGTGAAATCCTAAGAATAACCCTTTGTCCTATGAAGGCAAAAAGGGGAAGAAGAAGCAGAAGATAGCAGAGCAAACAGAAAGGTCAGAAATGGTATAGAACAATCGGAGCACAGAGACAGGGGAAGTGTGCTACAGAGAAAGTGAGTATACTCACAAGTGAGTCAGTATGGTATTGTGTATAGTTTTGCCACCAATGACAAAGGGGAAGATTGTTAGCAATTTAAGTTGTCATTAGTGTAAATCACAAATACCATTCGCAGCAGTAAAGGTTCACCGGTCACTCACGTTACTTCAAAGACACCGATAGGCTAAGAAAAGAGTGTTTACACCGGTAAATTAATTAAAGGGTATACACCAGAATACCGATGGTCTTATATTGTATACATGGATGAACCGGGTATAAGTATGTACCGATCTACTGCATGAAGGTCCGCACCAGATTCTGCGGAGCAGTTTGAGTTAAAACCGGGTTATATGGAACATCCACCACTCGGAAGTAGAGTTAGCTTTTTAACTGGAGCGATCTTTATTTCTACGGAGCTGTTGATGTGAGTTTTGTACCACTACATAACATATAGCAATCGAATGACTTGATACAGCGTACCAAACACTCAACCCTCTCTTGAAAAGTATATAAGATACTCCAAGGTTCCTTACACCTGTGGATACTAACTCAGTTATAAAATGTGATTTGCTGGTAATCACTTCGGCGGGCTTACGTTGTTCATTCCAAGAAACTTGGTGGTGCTTTGCTTTTCAAACATTCTCAAATGATTTTCTATTTATCACTTCCAACTTTGCTCTTCAAACTTTCGAACTTCAACTTCTCAACTTCAACTTCTGAACTACTGATTACTTCTACTATTACTCCTACTGAATGGAAAGATTGGCAAATGGACGGGGATCAAACCAAATGAAAGCTTACTAGCGGCTCTACTTCCATCGGTGCGATGAGTCTAAGGGTTACTCTTAGGATTTTCACACTAACACCTATCTTCCAACCCAACTTGAAGTACAAGCGGAAAGATAAAATACAAGTAGAACTTGGGAGCAATTGACTAGATTACCACACAAGGCTCCTTGACAAGCCGCCAAGGTGCTAGTGGCCTAGTATATAGATCCTCATCAAACATTCACCAACATCACCATTACAACTAACCATCTACTTCTATCCTTACTTTAACAACTTTGAAATGAAATTCTACTCTAATTTGAGAGATGAGAAGAAACATGCAATACACCAAAATGATCATGTATATCCACCATGCAAACCACAACAATGAATAGAGAACAATTTTGATAATATTTTGGCAACAATTCTCCAACATAACTCTCTTTACAAATGAGAACAAATGGCCTTATATAGAGGCTCAAAATTACAACGAGTGGCCAAGATTAAGAGGCAAAATCAAGGGCCAAGATTAAACCTTACAAACCCTAATTAGGGTTACCATCTTTCAACCAATTACATGAGGGCACCAACTTTGTGGGCCAATGAGAAAATTACAATAATCTGTCAACCAATGAGAACATAGGACACTTGGCATGATTTGATTGCATGCACATGAAATTGCCACCTCATCAACCTTGTCTTATAAAGTTCATTAATCCTTGAGATGAGATGAAGCCCTGGATGCTTGAGCTTGTCCTTAGAAATTTTCTCACCACCACTTGAACTTGCTTGTACTTGATGTCTTGACCTTAAAAGATTAAAGTCCCCATGCACTTGGGGTAATCTTGCCTTGACCTTGGTGGCTTGCCTAGGTGTGAACCTTGTGCAATTTAAGAGCCTTGCTCTTAGCCACCGCCTTGAAATCAAACTTGACCTCTCTCAACCTTTCAATCACTTTCCTCCTTGCTTCAATACTTTGCCATTTTTAACCTTCCTATTTGGATTTGATCTGCATGCATGCATCTTTGTTTCAATAACCTTGGGTTTTAGGCACCTGTCCTCACCATATCTCCCTGATTGTTCCACAATCCACCCATCACTGAGTTCATCAACTGCTTTCATCAATGCTTTCCTCCTTGGTTAACCCTTGACTGCCTTCAACTGTTCGAACTGCCACAATCTTGCCCTTTTGGCATAAGTACTTGCCTCAACCATAGTGGTGCAATGCATCTCCCCAAGATTAGATTTGGTTCGACTGGCAAAGCATCACTAGTAGTCTTGCACCCGAATTGAAGAAGTAGGACCCCATGTAGACTTGCTTCCGATTTTGCACTATCTAAGTTGCAACTCTAAATTCATGCTAGTGATCCTAATCCAATCAATTTTCCTTAACCATTCTCAATCTCTTCAATAAAATAAAACATCCAAGGATCAAACTGTGTACCTTTAGCATAGCTTGGGATTTGACTGAGAAGCACGATGAAGGCGCTGCACTCTGATTTGCAATCCGACTTTGTGAGCCTTGATGACTTGATGTAACCAATTCTGTCGTATCATGTCTGTTGTTGGGGTAGATTGAACACTTCCTTGCACAAATCCATACTATCTGATCCTCTTTGCCACAAGTGACTGGCTGTCTCTCAACCTCTCTCTTAATTGAATCATATCAAAGGTACCAATGTTGGTGTTTCCAACGCATTTCAATTTTGAGCGGAAGTTGAAATTGGGTATCATGACTTCCTTGTCTCCTATTTCAGCATTAATTCCTTTGGGTCGCTTGCTTGCATTAACATCAGCCATTCTAAACACTTATCACTCCCCGCCTTTTCTACAATGCTGGTGAAACTACACTTATCACTCCAACCTTCGCCTAGGGGTGGAATACTACACTTATCACTCCCCACCGATACCTTAAGATGGACTACACTTATCACTCCAATCTTCTTCCTACAATGATGAAATGCAATGATGGAATGCAAGCAAGAACTTGAGAGAAAAAAGCTAATCAAGACAATCGAGTAATCAACCTACTAACCAAACACCTAACTCTACTCTTGAAATTAGTTTTCAACACCTAAACTAGCACCAATGAAATGAAAGCAATTAAAGAGAGGAAAAGATAGGCCACTCACCCAAGGGCTAGGAATCCTTTGTCTATGCAATTAGCTGGGCTTGATCTTCAAAATCTTCTATCTCCACAAGAAAATCTCCCCTTCCCCAATTCACTCTCAAAATCTGATTGCTATGAATCTTCTATCAATAAATTCTTCTATTACAAATCTGATTTGCCTCAACTCAAGCTTCTTCTCTTCATTAAACTCTCCAATTTTCGAATTTGCTTTTCGGATCTGCTTTTTCGGACTGCTTTTTCGCTCTGCTTTTTCGGACTGCTTTTTCGCTCTGCTTTTTCGGGCTGCTTTTTCACTCTGCTTTTTTGGACTGCTTTTTCGGACTGCTTTTTCGCTCTGCTTTTTCGGGCTGCTTTTTGCTGCCAAGAGAAAAGGAGAGAAGTGAATGAGATGGTGAAATGAAGTGGGGGAGAGCTCCCCTTATATACCAAATTTTGCCTCCAAAAAAAGCAAGGCCGACTTTGTAGGAGGAGGGAAAAACAAAAAAATTAAAATTGCCAAATTAAACATGAATTAAATGAAATAAACTGCCCAGCCCTAGGGGATTTTATTTTAATTTAAAATTGGGTCAGCCTAGTGCAAAATTATCGGTTTAAATTAGCCAAATCCGAAATTATCATAGGCCCTAAAATTGAAATTTTGAAAAAAGGTCATTTAGGCCTCCAATATAGCTTTAAACCCTCCCCATTGTGGACCCAATAACTTGCCTTGAATTTCACACCTCCTAGGCCTTAAAATACGTTGAATTTAACACACAAAGGGGCCCAATTTAAATTTCTAAATTACAAACACTTAGCCCAAAAAAATATGATTTTAATGCATTTAATCATGACAACCAAAATTAATTTTTTATTCTTTTGCAACCCAAAAATCATTTTGCAATTTAATTTCCATTTGGCAATTTTATCCTTTTTTATTTTTGCAATTTATTATCTCTAATTGGCAACTTTAAATTTATCCTTTAATTTCCATTTTTCTCCACCAAAAAAAATTTACAAGATTTTCCCAAAAATATCCAATTTCACAATTAAATTTTGAAAATCTCGAGTTCTTCAATTTCATCAATTTTCAAAATTCATCTTAGTCTGAAAATTTTGCAAATTTGCCCTACCAGATATTTTTCTAACAATCGAAATAAAATATTCCTATTGAATTTCGTTTGGCCTAAAGACAAAATCAACTGTTTAGGAAAATCAATGTTTCACACAAGGTGAAAACAAGCTATACCCTCCCAAGCACTTCAAAAATATCCCAGGTGTAAAATTTTCATTTCAAAACCTCTGGATCGCCCAAAAATTCGCTAAGGCACCCAAACTCTCGGATCTAGGAAAAATTGTCAAGGCTTGCTCAAAAAAATGGGGGTCCCCAAATTCTTTGGGGCGATGGTGTGAAAACCTCACAACAGGAGCTTTTTAAAGGTAAACTCCAGATCATAATGCATAGCTTTTGCTAGTTACATGATTTATTGTTGAGTTTACATCTTGATGGTTCTATGAGTTAAGGGTTTCATGAAGGGGAACTCCTTTTATAAATACAGGTCATAGGACGCAAGAAAAGTGTTGTTGAAAGTTGCTAAGTAAACAGAGTAGTGAAGAGAAATCTGGGAAAAGATCACAGTCACAAAGTGTGAAAGGCAAAGAGATAGAAAAGATTCAACAGCCAAGCAAACCGGGGAAGAGATCAACAGGTATGATCTAATCAAACAATCAGTGTCAATTCAGATCATTGCTTTATAAGGTGTGAAAGCAAATTGAAATCCCTCTATCAAGGTGGACCTAATCGGTTCTTTGTAAAATCCTCTAATAGGGTAACATCTTTGTTGATGTTAAAAGACCTCTAACCAGGCGACTCTTAACAGGGTTAAGATCTTAACCAATCTTTTATAAAATCCCTTAACCAAGTAGCACCTTCACCAGTGCCTAACAGGGCGCCTTCATTCTGCAGTAGTGAAGTTGTGAGCTCTGTCTCAACATGGTTTTTTCCTTCTAACATTGGGCTTCCACATATACATCCTGTGTTGATCTATGTATTTCTCTTTATGCCTGTTAATGATTGTTTACATTCTGCCTATCTTAGAAGAATAATTAAACAAGTGTTGAATTGGAATAGAAATAGCTTTTACTGATTCACCCCCCCCCCCCCCGTCAGTAACCGGTTAGCAATAACAAAAATGACTATTGAAAAAGGGACAAATGAGGAAGAAATTGTTGTGGAAAAGCAACATGTAGCTAAGGAGCAGCACACAGAGCGTCCACCAGAAGAAGCAGTAAATCCTGAAGAGGAAGTTCCACCGGAAGAGCAAGTACATCAACAAGAGGAAGTTCCATCGGAAGAGCAAGTACATCAGCAAGAGGAAGTTCATTTAGAAGAAGAAGCATCCACAAGAAGTATGTCCAGAAGAAGAGGTACATCCGGAGGAAGTAGTTCAACCTGAAGGAGAAGTGCATCAGCAACAAGAGGTGCAACAAGATGATATACCTCAACAATAGGAAAAACATGCGGAAGAACAATCAAAACAGGAGAAACCGGTAGATGTTCCAAGCTCGTCTTCATCAAAGAGGAAACTAACTTTTGCAACCGAATTTGAAGCTAAGAAAAGAAAAACTAGTGAAACTGTGGTTGACATAAGAAAGATGTCAACTAGACAACTCAAAAACTTTACTAAGAGGAAACAAGACATGGTCCTCTCTAGTGTAAGAAACATTTTGTACAACTTTGTATCAGATGCAAACATTGATGAAGACGAACCTGTTATTGATCAATTGGAAATATTAGCACAAGCAATTGGAGAAGATGTCACCAATTCGGAGACAATAGCCATTGATCACTGTGAGAAGAAGCGAATAGAAATTCTACACAAACAGGTTCAAGAATTAAAGGCAACTGTATCTACAAATACATGAGTACTCCAGCAACAGATACAGGATGTAGGAAGTCTAATCACAAGGACTTCAACCTTTGAAGACTTCGTTCAGGATATCACTGTGAAGACATCCCAAACTTCAAAAGAAATAAGAGGTCTCTCATCCAAGTTTGATGCAAAGAACTCCACAACAGAATACAACAGAGAAATGACCAGTCTTGCTCTAATTATCAGAAAAGCTTCAATAGAAAAGACAAAGAGAATTCAAGATCTCATTGGATTCCAATTATTTCTTGCCTCTACATTTGATCTCATGCAAATGACTGCAACCAAGCCAAAAAACCTGATCAAGGAACCAGACTACAAAACAGTAGAAGACATGGAAAACATAATTGTATCACTGCAAGCAGCACATAAAAACTAGGAGCATGTCACCGGTCTATGGAATCCATTTCTTCAATCAGCGAAGAAAATATATAAGGATATCTTCACAAAGTTACAGATATAAAACGAGTCACTCAAGCTATAACAACCCTTTGTCCTATGGAGGCAAAAAGGGGAAGAAGATCAGGACTTAGAGAAGATCAGAATACCGGTAAGCAGATGTCCAAGGTACACTATCAGAGGCACTGAAGGGGTCAGATACAGAGGAAGAAAGAAGAAGAAGATACAGACAGCATGTGTTTACAGAAGAAGTCTACAAGACAGATAATGTAAGGTGATGTTTTGCCACCAATGCCAAAGGGGAAGATTGTTGACATATTTAAGTTGTCATTGGTTAAGTTAGAGGCAAACATCAATCCCACCGGAGCACCAGTAGACTAATCAAGCACCGGTAGTCTTTAGTATGCACCAGTAGACCAAATAGAATGTTTTCAACCGGTCTTATAAGACATACAGGGAAGGTATAACCAATCGGGTACAAGTTTATTACCAGTTGAGTGCATGATAATCCGAACCAGATTATGCGGAGCGGTCTCAGTTAAAACCGGATTATACGGAGCATTCACAGTTGAAACTAAAGTTAGCTTTTTAACTGGAGTTAGCCTTATTTCATCTACCTGTGTTTCAAGGTAATCTCAAGATCATTTTGCAAGCTTTTTCGCATGCATGATTTATGGGTGAGTTTATAGCTTGGCGGAACTGTGAGAAGTATTTTTAATAAGAATGTCTTATAAATACAGGTCATAGTATACACAAGAAGTGTTGTTGATTATTCAGAGCAGCAGAGAGATATCTTCTGGTAGGAGCTAGAGTCACAAGAAGTGAAAGATAGAGAAGGGTTCAACAACCAAGCAGAGAAAAAGGGTAACAGGTATGATCTGATTAGACAAAAGGTGTCATAATAGATCATTGCTTTGAAGTGTAAGTGAATATTCAAATCCCTTTATCAGGGTGAACCCTAACAGGTTCTTGTATAAATCCCTTCACTAGGTAACATCTTAATTGGTGTTGAAAGTCCTTTAACAAGGCGACTCCTAACAGGGTCAAGATCTTAACAGGTCTTCTATCAAATCCCTTTACCGGGTAGCACTCTTACAAGTGCTTTGTAAGCCTTTAATAGGGCACCTTTATTACTGCAGTAGTAATGTTGCGGGTTTTGTCCCACCGTAGTTTTCTCCTTAACCGAGGGTTTCCACATATATATGTTGTGTTGACTTGTGTATTTCTATTTATGTTTATGATTATTGATTATATTCTTTTAATTCTGCAAGAATATATATATAAGGTTAAATTGAAGTAGAAATTGTATTTACTGATTCACCCCCCCCCCCCCCCCCCCTCTCAGTAACCGATTAGGACTAACTGTTCTGGAGGTGAATCAGACCTAGCCTTTCAATTATCTTTTAAACACAAGTTCTCTCTTCTCCAACCTAAGGATTATGTCCATTCAATCAACAAGATATGAAATAGTTTCCCAACACTTATGGTGCTTGATTTCATGGCAGGAAATTAGTGCACATTGAAATTTAAAAAAACGAGTGGAGTAGAATGCTAACTACAGCCATAAGTAGTAAAGAGATATTTATGAAGGAAGCTAAGCCAACATTGAAGAAATCTTAAATAAGACCTCATTTTTGTTGAAAGACAAAATATGGTTGGTGAAGAAGAGCCATATCAATGGTATGGGAGTTAATGAGACATGCTTAAAGTACTTCTAATTCATTCAGAGTGAGTTACTGCATGTATAATACTGCTTCACTCCCTGATCTACCTCTCTAATGTATGGTTGAACATTCAGCTGCTTAATAATTGTTCATTGATTTTGGTTTTATCACATAGGGTGTGAAACAATTCTCAGATTTACCTTTCTTATGTAAAAGCTGCCATTAAAGGCTTCATTCAAATTTTCAAGTAGGCACTGCAAAATTTGGTTCAAATTTTAACAATTTATGCATGAGTTGCAGGTACACAATAAGCTGGTTTAGTTGTATATAAATAAGATGGTTTAGTTGGTTGGGCGTCTAAATTCAATAATTCTCTGCATACAGGTTCTCAACAATTCAAATCATAACAGGCACAGGTACTATATGCCTATAATAGTTGCAAGAACTGGAAACTTGATGCTCAAATTTATCATTGCAAGCAAACATACATTATGCCAGTTTAAAGTCGAGGTATGTCTTCCAGCACACATTTAAGAGTCTAGTGAGATCTGTACAAGTTGACATGTATAGAATTGTAGCATATGAGAGATATTGTTAAAGCACATGAGAGGTGTTAAATCAATTACTTTAATCAATTTATTTCCAATTGCTAGATATGATTTATTTAAATTTCTTACATGCAGACATTAGAAGTGGATGAGAGGTGGCAAGGGGCTCCCTTTGCAGCAATGCTACGTATGCATGAGCAAGACAACTCTGACAGGGATGAAGAAGCACTACATATGTCTGCTATTATTTATAATGGTGCTTCAAATCCATACCAAGTGAAGTACTTGTCCATTCTACTAATGGTATGCATGAAAATACTCCATGGAACTAACTTATGTAGGTTGTAAAATCCATACCAAATGAATTACTCATCCATTCTTCTAATGCTATACATGAGAATACCCTATGGAACTAGCTCATGTAAGAATGTATTTGCTTGTTTATGCATATGGAAAGAGAAAACAAACATGTGTCAGTCTGTGCAATCTGACAAATCCTGTTTGGTAGACTGTTAATTCAAATTTCATACTGACTTGAGCTTTTATATTGATTCTTGACAGGCCATTGATTTGAATATTGATGAAGATACATTAATGAAGCTGGTCCCTTTCTACCGAAGTTCTTTAGCCAAGACAACTTCTAGTCAAGAGATTTATTTTGAAAGTTTTGAAATTCATCCAATTAAGGTATTTTATGTATGTACCAACTTCCAGATAAAGGCATGATGGCTGTATGAATTTAAATAACTGCAAACAATTTGTAATGAGCACTTCAATTAGTGTTATCCAGGGTAATGAAAGAGCTTTTACTTAATTACAGATCATAGGAAGCTTTCTTCCAGGACAGCCAAATGCAAATTATACATCAGCCCAGGAAACATTACGGTCCTTGTTGCATTCTGTGATAAAGGTAGTAAAATTATGATAATAAGGAAGCCATTACAGACTGTTTCTTCTTGTAACTTATAGTTAAATTCATTGTCAGTCTATTTTTTAAATTCAGGTTCCAGCTATAAAAAGAGCCTCTGTGGAGCTGAATGGCATTCTTCTTTCAAATGCATTGGTTACTTTTCGTCAATTGGGAATCAAATGTGCTCAGCATTATTCATGGTAGGTATAACTTTGAAATTGGTTTCGTTAATAGTTATATTGATGCACAATCTTTAGGAAATAACTTTATTTTCACCTCCAGAATCTATTATATATCTGTTAGGTGATCTGACATTCTCTGTTTTTAAATATCTTTACTCTTCTACAGGTATATTATGCGAGCAATATATATTGCTAAAGGAAGCAAACTTTTACCTCCTGCTTTTGCATCTATTTTTGATGACTCGGCATCTTCATCTTTTCATTTATTCTTTGACCCATCAGGGAGTTCTGTTGATCTTCCAGGTTTCACTATAGGTATAATTGCATTTATTATCTTGTGGTTGTTTAAAATTTTAAAGATAATAAAGTCAGCCTAGCTGAAAAGTGATAAATTTGTGAATTGAAGAATGTAAAATGGTCAAGGATTAAATTATATCCATTATTATGGAATTAAAACAACTGAAGTGTCTTCCTCCTTAAACATTGCATCATGGCTAGTCTTGGTACCACTTTAACAACAAAAGTTTTGAATAAGTACATTCGTATAAGCCTATGTACCCTAGGGATATGTCTCCTAAATCTTTTGGCCCCTTCCCTATGGGGGTGTTTGGTGTGTGGGGATTGGCAGAAAATGCCTCCCCATGGATACCCAATTCTCAAAAACATTTCAGAGATGTTTGAGTGATGTTTCTACTTTTTTTTTTCTTTCACCAATAAGGTAGTGCACACCTTTTCATTCTCAAGACTTGTGAAATGAGAAGGTCCATTATTGATTGCCATCACCACCTCCCACCATTATGGTGATCACACCAATTTGAAAAGAAGACCAATGACACAAATGCAACACACAATTTTTTCATCAGCAGTGTCTTTTGTTTCACTTTGAAATGCCTTAACCAATGGGCCTCTTTTGCAAGGAGAGGGATCTTCTTCTTAGATAGTGGGTGTCTCTAAGCAAGGATGTTGGGAGGCCATTACTAAATTTATAGGTGTCTTCATTGATGTTTTCCTTGCTAAAGGATGAGATTTTAGTTTTTCTCTCACTCGTAGCATTAGTGTCTTGTTCTTGTTCTATGTTCTATTGTTAATTGACAAACTAGAGCAAGATGCGATGATTGTGGAATTTGACATAAGTAACACTTGGCTAACATTGATAATGTGACAAGAATGGTATGATTATTGACTATAAACTTGATTGAGGGAAGAGTTCCATGTGGGTATCAATAGTACTATGGTTGTGCCTTAAGAAAAATTAGGCCAAATGTAGCCTTAGAATTGTTTGAGCTAGATATAACCAAACTTTGTTACACACACTCTTTTGATTTCAATTTATCAAAACTTAAATATCATGTTAAAGCCCCAGATTTAACCAAACCCCAAAACTTTCACGAAGTCAAGAACCCAAAACTGTTTTTTCTCCAAACCAAGCAATTTAGAGCCTTGACTACAGCAAAATCCTTAAAATCATGATAATCCTGTGATTTTCCCTCCTTCCAGCTCTTTGTATAATGATTCAACGAATTAGATGCTCTCTTAATTGAATATCCAATCTGACTGTAAGTTTTGTGACTGTGATTGGATATTTTTGTTGTTCTACTGAAGATTCAAATGCAATAATCATATCTCATTTCAGAATATCTATTTCAGCTGGATATTTTATAATTTTCAGTATAATGTGCTAGATAAAGTGAAATCAATTGCCTGCAATTTAATTGTTTAAAATTTCTGGGGAATAGCTGGGAAAATCTGAAAATAATATCCTAGGGGGATATTACACTATTTGTACTAACTGAAAACTATTTTGGCATAAATGGTGAATGTGAAATTTGTTTGTGACAGAGGCAATTTCCCTTTCTTGAAGCAAATAGTCAGTTTGCATATTCTATTGTTGATGATGGCTACATAAGGTATGTCCCAACATAAGTATTTTTTGTGACAAATGATGGTTATCATTAATGTTGTTATATGTACCGAAAATGATTGCATGTTTGCGGATTATATACTTGGAAGCTAGGTCACAAGGTTCGAGTTCAAGTTTGGCTTAGACAACAATAAAATTCAGATGAAATTCAAGAGATAAAATAAATTGAAAAAAAATACATTATAAAATTTTCTTTATATGAATTTGATTTGTTTTAAAATATAAATTAGATATCCACAAAATTCTCAAAACAGATAATAGTGCATTTGTTTAATTTAATTTAAATATTTTATTTTATATTTATTAAATTTTATATATTAATAATTAAGAATCAAAATTAAATATTTCTAAATATCTAATTGTAAATTAATTAAATTTTTATAATAAAAATATAAAAGTAAAACAGTAAAATTATAATTATATTGTTAAATATATAGTAAATTTAATTGCATGGAGAGTTTTTTGGGGGCAGCATATGAAATCACTTTTTTGGCAAGCCTAAACAGCAGTAAAAAAAATAGAAGTGTGGCATCCTATCCCATTGCTGCCGCCCAAAAACCCTAAATTTCTTGCCGCAAACTCGCACAAAACATCTCTGGCAAGGCAACGCTCCTGCCCACAGCCCCCTAAGAACTCAACAGCGGCCCTCATAACTCTCAACGGCCGCTATCAACTGCTCACCTACTGGCGAAATTCCTTTTAAGCATAAATTTCAATATAAAAATTGTCTATTCCTACATATTAAGGCAAATTTTGACAAATTTGAACCATTTTTTATTGGTTTGCCAAATTTTGAAGTGGAAACCAAAAATTCGGCAAACCTTGTGACTAAGCTTAGAAGTGAGTTTTCAGACAAAATTGTATAGAGAAGGATTTAGATCTATGTTTCAGGTCACATTTTATGGCCCATCACGAGGATGATATATGTGTCACACACTACATTTACATTTTAAGTTCTCTTCTCTGATATTATGCTGCTTCAATGTTGATTAAAGTTGCAAGCTAAACATCCTTTGAAAAATATAGTATCTATTCATTTATAGTAAAGACATGTTTGGAAGCATTCCTCTAACTATGCTTTTTATTATCAGTAGGTTTTGATTGAGTACAATGGTATCTTCTTGATTTGACATCATGTAATTCATCTTAGTGAGAGTCAAATTCAAAACTATTATTGATGTATTACTTGAATTACAGGCATGTTCAATCTGCTAAGGAAAGGCATCAAGAAGAAGGGGTTTGGCGCACGTCACTCTGTAGACTTGGGGCATACAGTAATTATCTATCCCATCCTTAGGCTTGTGTTTGATGGCCCTCGTTGTAATTACTTCCTAAAATAAATTATTCAATATATTGAAAGTTATGAGGAATAAAGGGAGAATAATGAGATGTATTGATATTCTTATTGTTATGGCCATTGCCTCTTCCCAACATGAATTTTTGTCTACTAAGAGCATTTTTGTTTGTTATAGGTGAAGAAAGCTGGGTCAAATGTGTTGTTTGCTGTGATCACAGAAGTTTCAGATAGTGTACTGAAAGGGGCAGAAACGAGTGGTTTGGATGGATTGGTATGTTTTCCCGTTAACTTGTTTGATTGTCAGAACAAAGAATTCCATGTATGTGTCAAATATTGAAATATCTTAATTTTGTTTTATTGAAGACTATGATTTTTGGAATTGTCTTCTGATACTTAAGAAAAGCCACTACAAGAAAAACCTTCAGGTTTTCTGCAGAAAGATTTTCATCTAACATTTACATGAATTTTATGAACTTGAAGCCATCAGAAAGCTACGTTTTCCTGAATTTCATCCATCACCTCAATATCATGACTAAACATTTGGGCTTTGTTTATCATGTAACTCAAGGTGAATGGTTTCCGCCGTGGCATTCTCAAAGTAGCTATGGAGCCATCAACATTAAGTACAGTTATTGTCAAAGGCAGTTCCACACATCGGATTAAGCTTGACAACAATGCTGCCATAAATGAGGTATGCATAAATGTAGGTTTCCCAGTGCTGCACTGAGCACAAGACTTGTTGCTAGTGGTATCATATTTAAGACTTGTGCAACATGAATGATAATTATACTTCAAAATATAATTGTTTCCTAGGTAAAACCTTTGTTACACTTGCAGCATAAGTACATTCTTTTTGTTGGAATTGTATATTGCTTTTATTTTCATTTCATCTTTCAAGATTATTTTCCTTATTTATTTGGCTTTCTGAGTGCTATTTTATTGAACTGGATTATTTGTTTGCAGATGTACATTGAAGGATATTTGCAGGCAATGCTAGATACTTTGTATAGGCAGGTCTATGTGAAAGTGAAGGTAGTTGATGATCAGGTATGGAAGATTATATGTCAAAGAATATCATAGATCACTTTATACTCCAGAGGCTTGACATGCTAGATGGCTTTATTTAACTGGTTTGAAAGTTGTGTCATAAATGAAAATGGTCCTGTTACTAAATTTCTACACATGTTGAAATTCAGTTTTATTGTAACATTGTATAAAACTGATCATGCATTTGTTTCTATTCATTTCATTTCAAAAAAACATCTTTATTCTAAGCAAGATAGGATAGAGTTCATTGTATAGATCATAATTGATATGTACAATTTTCATTCTACAACTGATAAAATGATTTAAAATGCTGAAGGAGAAAATCTCACACAAGCCGTGAGTACAGCTTACTGGCTTTCTTACTTAAATGGAAATGCATAAACAGATAGAATATGTATAAAGAATAAAAGTGAGGTTAGAGATAACCAGTCATTGCCTTTTATGCTTTGACTGGTTATATCCTGCAGCGTTGTTTTCATCCAGCTCCTAGCCTCCGAGATTCCTTGATATCTGCAAAAAATGAAAGAAAAGTAATGTTAGATCTGGAAAGATCTAAGCAATGACAGGATATCCTAAGCTACCTTTACATATGCTATCTGTTTATGCAATTCAAATATCAAAAGAAAGTAAGCTATATTCACTGTTCAACTGAAAGTTATTTTGCAGTGAGCTTTTTAAAAAAAAACAAAAAAAAACAATGGAAGTTTGTTTACAGGTGTCACGAGCTCGTGCTCGAACCTTGTAAACAAACTTTTATTGATTGGATAAACATTTGAAAGGAAAGTACAACAGTGATTGTTGCTGCAAAGAAGCATTAAAGGGACGTGTTGTTCTTAGCATTGAAACCTTTTGTATCAAATCAGTTGCAGTATGTATTAAATCAATATGAGGTATTAAAGGGACAGTTGATACTTGAAACCTTTTATCTCGCATTACTAGATGATTTTGTAGTATTTTCCAGACAGAGAGGTTCATGATGCTTTTAGTTTCATACTTTATGCTGCAAAAATCTCAATGAAACTAATCATCAGATAAGTTTCATTGAGATGTTTGCAGCATTAAGTTAAGATTGAAAACCAATTTTCAAATGGATCTGTTATCATCTCAGAATAATATGATAGCCTTTCAAGAATAGACAGAATGCAGTAATCATGATCAATTTCAGAACTACTATGTAAAATATACTTGATCTGTGCTAAAGAAAGTGCGGGTGACCTCATTCTTAGGGTCACCTGTACTTGCTCTAGCACAGATCAAGTCATTTGTTCTTCAAATTTTCCCATAACAATGTTCAAACCAGTGTTCCAAGACTCGGACTCGCCTCGGACTTGAAAAGCTCAAAATGGACTCGGACTCGGACTCGGCAAGGACTCGGCAAATCAAAAAACCCATGAAATGCAAAGATTTTTAAGGATTTTAAGTTTTTTTCCTGCAATATTTAGTCAATTAACATCTAATACACAATAATTGAGATAAATAGAAACTCCTTTGCACACATACACAACTTTGCATAGATCACATAAGTAAAAATACGGATTTCTGAAGAAAACTAGTTAAAGTTACTGACACTGTTAAACCAAATAACATATAGAAATCTGAAATATAGTGTCACTGTCAAATGATAAATCAAAATGTCTACAATATTCATGGAATATGAAATCCATGGAATGAGAAGTTCAAAACATATATCAAAGATTCAAAATAAAGGCTCATAGCCTCATAGTAGCCTATGTCCTCCTACGAGTACGCCTAAAATGACAAATGGAAGACTCTATAGCCATCCTCTCTCCCTGTGTCTGAGGCTGAACCAAAACAGGATCCTCAGTGACATGCTCATCGGAAACCTCCTCCTCATCATCCTCCTCATCATCACCCTCCTCATAATCCTCATCATCAGACTCGGATCCACCACTGTCAGCCTCAGGGTCCTGCACTGGGTCTCCTTGTGCTCTAGCCTCCTCCTGTGCCATCGCTACTGCCTCTGCCTCTCGATCCACCTGATCAACCCACTCCAAGTCTCTATCACTGAAGACAGGATCATTCATCTCAGTGTTCCACTCTTCTTGTGGATCAATGTTCTCTAATTGAATTGGAGATGTGTCAGTGCCCAAGATACGTTTGTGACGAAGGCGAAGGTTGTAGTGAACAAACACAAGATCATTCATCTTTTTCACGGCCAACCTGTTGCGCTTCTTGGAGTGTATATGCTCAAACATACTCCAATTGCGTTCGCATCTTGAAGCACTAGATGGCTGGCTCAAGATACGAATGGCAATCCTCTGTAGATTTGGCACCTTAGTACCAAACATCTCCCACCATACATCTGAAACAAGAAAATTTGAAATCAATTCTATAACTTTAACTTTATCAATCTAGATTCTAAAGTGGTAAACCATAATAGAATTAGAATTTGGAATCATAGATTCTTACCAGGCATCAATGCAGTTCGATTTTTTTTGCATATCTCTCGTGCAAATAAGTCCCCTTGTGCTTTGGTGTACATCTCTACCTCACGGACTGTACTTGTGGAAATTGCATCATCAAGTGACATCCTCTCTATAACATCATAGAGGCCACTCCACACCTCCCCATCAGCCTTGAAACTTGGGCTGAATTGGTATGCTGGATTAAGGAAGTAGGCAGCTGCATGTATAGGCCTGTGAAGTAGATTGTGCCATCGCCTATCAATAACATCCCATAGGGGACCATATCTATCTTGATTTCCTGCATAAAAGGATCGAATGGCCTCTTTCACCCTATCCATGCCCTCATAAATGTATCCCATTGAGGGCTTCTCTCCATCAGCAACCCGTAGGAGAACAACAAGAGGTCGTACAAGCTGCAATAAATGAAGTTGAACAATGAACATAAAGTTATAAACAAGTGTTTAACAAAAAATAATGATATGAAAGGGAATTGGAAATGAGGACAAAAAGGAAAATTACATCAACAATCTCTTTGGCCGGTTGCCAAAAGTTTCTCTCATCAAAAACCATGTCAACCATGGCAGCCCCTGCAGTGGTCTTTGCATATGATGATCTTGTCCACTCCTCACATACAAACATGCCTTTCATACCGGCCTTTGACTTGAGCATGGATTGCAACATGAGAAAATTTGTTGCAAATCTAGTGACCCCTGGACGAGACAACTCTTTTTGCTTTGTGTGTTGCCTCATAAGGTTGAGGACCCAAGTATGATTATATATATACTTGCAAATATTTCTTCCTATGTCTACACATGTTTTGATCCAAGGAAGTTTGCCAAGGTCCTCCAACATGAGGTCAATGCAATGAGCGGCACAAGGGGTCCAAAATATGTGAGGGTGCCTCTCCATAAGAAGTTTACCTACAAAAAATATAAACAAATTAAAAAAAAGACTTAAAGCAAGAGAAGTAAGACATAGAAATTAAAAATTAAAATATTACCTGCTGCAACATAATTTGCTGCATTATCTGTGCATATTTGCACCACATTCTCCTCACCAACCTCCTTCAACACTCCCTCTATCACCTCACAAAGATACTCAGCATTTTTTGTCTTCGCCGAGGCATCAATGGATTTCAAAAACATTGTACCACCTGAGAAAAAATAAAGGAATTTAGTAGAAGTACTTACTACTATGATCAATGATCAATCTAATTCATAATTTCATAACTTAAGTCTTATAGCTTAAAAACTTAACATACCTGATGAGGAGACAAGGAAATTCAAAAGTGTCCTATTTCTTCTATCAGTCCAACCATCTGTCATGATGGTGCAACCCTTTGCCTTCCATACCTTACGTTGCTCCTCAATTTCAACTTGTACATCAGCAACTCGTTGGGACAAAATAGGACCTCTTAGCTCCTCATCATTAGGGGCTTTGAACCCCGCACCACAAACAGTAACAGCATCTATGGCAATTTGCCAATATGGAGACCTAAAAGCAATTAAATAAATAAATTAAAAAGAAGACCTAAAGCAAGAGAAGTAAGACATAGAAATTAAAAATTAAAATTATATATTAATAAGTACCTTGCTGCATTGAATGGAAGGTTGTTGTAGAAGAAAAAATCTCCAAGTGCTAGTTTTGCTTTGTCATGCATCTCCTTATTCCAATTCATGCCCTCAAGCGATGGTTGTGCACTAGGAGTTGTGCGTGGAGCAAAGATGGAATCAAGTGTGGATGGTTTCTTACGAACCCGACCCCCAATGCTCACACTCGCAGATGCAGAAGTAGTACTAGTAGTACTAGTGCCAATAGGAGTCCTAGCATGTGTCCTTGAAGAGCCCTGTGTAGCTAAGGCTGCCATTTCTTCTGCTTGTTTCTTCTGTAATTCTTTCTTCTCTTCAGCTACCTCTAAAATAGCTATCATCCTGCGTTTGACATCTTCGGGAACCAGTAAACATGCTTTGGCATCCCGCTTTGGTATATGTGCAAAATGATATTTCAGCCTATTAATGCCTCCCCCATTATATGTTACCTTACAATGCCAACATGTAACAACTCCTTTTTTATGGCCAGGGATGGCATGTAACCAAGCCTCATCCCTTGCTATGGCACGAGGGTCTGCATCCGGGTTTGTTTTAGGTATACTTCCACTTCCACTACCCTCAGTCTGAGACATGATGACTGGTGGCAGCTGCAATATATCATAAATAAAACAAAATAAGCATCTACAAGACTACAATATATATTATAGAAACTGAAAATCAATTTTACGGTTTACCAACACTAGAAATGTAAAATTGTAATTTGTAAATACTAAATACTAAACAAAATGGAAACAAAAAAAGATTCATGAATGCAAAAAAAAAATACAAAACAACAAAAAGAAAGTAACATACCTCTTGGAATTTGCTCTAGAAATGGAAATGCAAATCAACTTTGTAGAAGCCTCCTCCAAATGTGTCTTTCAACTCCTCTCAATGCTTACATGCAAGCTACAAAGTGCAACAAAGTTGAACAAACAATCAGCAATTCTTCAATGAGAGCCAACCGGTTTTCTTCCTAAAACCCCAATCCTCTTCTCTCAAGCCTTTTTTCTCTTTTCTTTCCTTATGCAAGTGATAGAATGACCTTTTTAGGTCAAAGACATATTATAACATGCATAACAAACCAAAAAAACAAAACAAAATAATTAAAAAGTGCTTTTTTAAAGCGCTGAAAAGCGCTCACTGCCGGCAGAGTCCAGGCATCGGGACTCGCCGAGTCTGGCGAGTCCATGGACTCTGCAGGACTCGGCCGAGTCCGAGTCCAGAGGCAGCCAGACTCGGCTGGCCTGACTCTGGCTCGGACTCGCCGAGTCAGGCATGGACTCGGCGAGTCCTGGAACGCTGGTTCAAACATTGCAGCAGCAGTTACAGAAAATAGCACTGAGTTATCGAATTGAAATTATGAAGATGTATCTGTGAAATGCAAAAATAAAGAAGGCACAGCTCCAGCAAGTGACAGTGCCCAAATACGTAAAGAAGGAAAAGGAAGAAATTGACACGGTGACTAATGCAAAGATCAGCTTAAGCCAAGTGATAGAAAATCAAATTAGCTAGCAACAAGATGCATAGGAGAAGTTTGCCTCATAAAGAAAAAGGGATAAAATTTCAGTCATGGCAGCCATTGGTAAAATCAGTTCAAAGTATAAGGGGAAAAGAAGTACTCTAACAGATATTCACAGAAAATAACAACAGGATACTTTAAATTTGCAAAGTATTTCAAGGCTCAGATCTGTTCAACGGTCAATCAGATGAAGTTATTTTGAGCTATGAGGAGGAAATAACAGCAACATTGGGGTTTTGAGAGCCCAGATTTTTCAGCTCGCCTAGAAAAGAAAAGAAATAATAAAAAAAAAAGACATTTCAGCATATAGCAGGCAAAGTTATCCTAAGTGCCAAAAAATGAGTTTCTTTTCTCAAAGACATGGTGTTATAATGGATTCTCAGAAGATTTAATTCAGAAAAGTGCCTCAACTTTCAGAAAAATGCTTCAGCACTGGAATGGCGTTCAGACAACAGAATGATGGTCAAATCTGCAAGTATTTTAAAACCCAGTCAAGGAAGAGTTATTTTGAGCTATGTGAATGAAATAGCAACAAGGTTTTTACAAAGCAAAAAATTCTCATACATTCAGCATTTTTCAGTATGCAGGTCACGTTTTCGGAAGAAAAGATAAAGTGCAAAAACGGCGGCCATCAAAGTTGCAATGGAATATACACAGGAAATTAACAGAGATGCTTGCATGTGATTATCAGGAAAAAACCCTTGTTCAGCTTTGTGAAACAGAAAAATATGCATGTATTTTTGGTTTCATTCAAATTCTTTGAAATATAACAGAGAAACAAATAGCAGAATATATACAAGAAATTTTTGCATACGAAGCAGCAGTAAAACTCTTTTTCTAAACATCAAAGAAATGCTTCAGAATGCATCCATAGCAGTAAGCAAAGGAAAACGACAGGAAATGATCAATATCGTTCCCAGAAACTCCCAGATATTCAAGAAAATACAGTAAAGAATGGCGTGAGTCATTCTTACCCAGCAGATGGCGGCAATAAGAGTTGAAATCCTCTAAAAATCTGCGAATGAACTCAACAGATGGTTTTCAGACTCTCTAAATTTGTGGCCAAAGCAGTAGTTGAAGTCTTTCTTCCTCTACGACAGTCAAAGAAATTGGAGTTTTCAAGATGAAGCAGTGAGTCGAACCCAGTCATGGTGGCCAGAATAATAGATTTTTTCTCCATAACTCACGGCATTTTCTTAGGGTTTCGAAACCCTTCAAATAGCTCACATTTTTTTTTAAGACATCAAATGCAAAATGACAACTAAAATATCTTGTTTACCTTTTTAGGTTGCGGATTTTCATATGTGCTGTTTTTATGAGTTTTTTGAAATCCGATGGGGTAAATATGTATCGGGTTCAATTCTTTCACTATGTGTCTTAATTAAAATTAACTCATTCGTTTTTTTTTAATAAAAATTAAATAGTATAGTGATATATTACTTTGGCTAAAGTAATAAATTACTATATTATTTTATTTTTATATAAATGAGTCTAATTTTAATTTAGTTTTGCAAATATTGTAATTGATAGCAATTAATTGATATCATTATAAATCAATTAATTGTTATTAAATTTTGTAGATTTAGTTCCAAGGATATAAATCCATTTTCGGAATTGAGAGGAAAAGGTGTTGAAAAAGTCAAGATGTGACTAGGTGGAAGTGAGAGAGGTGTCTTTTTGACATGTTTTTGATGTTGCAAAGCTGGACTCTGTTATGAGTCACTTGAGTCTTTTGAGGGGCTGTTATGGCCAAACTAGAGTAGTCATTTATAGTCACTGGACAGACAGGTCTTTTATACTTCTTGGGTGGCAATTTTGAGTCCCTTTTTGGAGGGATTTTTCTCACATCCGACCCCTGCATTTTAGGGGTTTTAGGTGAGAGTTTTTCCTTTATATTGGATTTCATTTGTCATTGTGAGGGTTCAGTTTTGGAGAAAGGAATAGCTATTGTGACATTTTTGTCCTCTGCCTTATCATTTTTTGGATTGTATCATTGGGAGCTGATGTCTTTGGCCTTTGAAGGAATAATACAACAAATTTGATCTACTTTGGGGCTCATTTTCAATGTGCAAAACTGGTGATTGATGTTTATTTCCTGTGTTTTCTTAAAAACCTTCAAATTTATGTCTCATTTCTGCACCTATTGAGTTAGTAAAATTGTTATGCATAGGTCATAAGTTGTGCATCTTTATGGACTAATATTGATTGTGATTTATATCTTTTTGATATTGTTCATTTGAGCCTTCTTCTGAAACACTGTTATGCAGAGATTTTCATCAAAAGTAGTATCTTATAATTGATAGTATTTCCCATCATTGTGTTGTTGAGTATCAAATCCTTTATCTTATTCTGGTGCATGACCTTTTAGGTTTAAATAATTTTCATTTTAAGTACTTCCTACCTTTTCCTCATAAGTTTGCAGTTTTCAGTAGTTTAGGTGGAGCATCACATAATATCAAATAGGAACCGGCCTAGAATCCGGAGGTTCAATCACTTTCATAGTTCACCCACAAACTTGTGATTGTTCCCATGTTATCCAGAATTTCTAAGTGTTTAGGTGCTTAGGTCTTAGGGTGCAAATTCTGGACATAACAGGTCCAAGAAACTGTCCTAGATTGGAGAATGGTCTGCGAGAGTTCTTCATTCCTAAATTGAAACTCAACATGTAAATCCTTTTAAGTTTTGATAAATGGAAAAAACTGTATAAATTGTTGTATGGCATATTTATTAATTCCTAGAACATAATGTACTTGGTGAAGGTTTGCAGCTCATTGTTTATGCTTGCAGACCTGTTAGCTCTTTGATTTGCAACCTCAGTGCAACATAGAATGGAACATGTAAGGTAAAACCTTTCTTTGAATTCATAGGGGACTACCTTTTTGAAGAGTGGAGGAAATGATAATTTTCCTTAACAGAAATTTAATAAATACCTAAAAACAAATGGGGATTTCTGGAGTTGTGCAGAAAAAGAGTCTAAAAGTAAACTTGTCTTTTTATTCTTAGACTAGGGAAGAAAGTGATTTAGCACTTTAACACAAGACAAGAGGCTTTTATGTTTTATATCTAATATAGAAAACCTGTAATAGCTAATAGACACATGCACTTTTCAGCTAAAGACAGAAACTGAAAGTTGTGAGTATAATGTGGTTAAGATGGATAAAACAGATGCATAAATTATGCAATGTCCCCATTTTCGCCTTCGATCACTTCTATGTTGTAGGCAATGACCTCAGTTGATTTAGACGACTCCTATTACACTTTCCAAGTGAATTTCGACTTCTGGTGTGTTCTCTAAGATTTTTGGAGGGATTGTCTATTTATAGTAAGTCACTCAATCAGCCCCAATTTTCATTACTCATTGATGGTATCATTCTAGTACAGTTAGATTTCAATTCTATACTTTTCTACAATTTCCACAACTCAAGTATATTATTGGCTTTAATTTGATTATTTTATTAAGTTTGCTTAATTTTATTAAAATAATTAAATGGGCACCTTAGTATGATAATTTGTCGGAAAGAGAGTAAATACTAAAAAGTTTTAAATTATGGACTTATAATATTGGAACCTTGCTATCAAATATTATCATTATTTTGATAAGAGAGTCTTTTGGAGTAAAAAAGAGCTTTTTAATTGAAAAAGTGATTTAAATTGTTCTTCTAGAACATTTGATGGAAAAATATTGGAGGTTTTGTGAGTTCATTTGTATTATGCAGATTATTCTATTTTTCCTCTAGTGAAACCCTTGTGGTTTTGTGGAATTGAACTTGGTTCATCTAAACCATCTTGAGGACAAAAACACTCTTGGAGAAGATTAGTCATGGAAGTGAAAGATCCTTCCGGTTAATGTAGTGTGGCTCATTCAGAGTTGCAGGTTGTGCTAATGATTTGAAGAGATTTGCAGATATGATTGTGAATTTGCAATTTTGTTAAGTCTTGCTAGGCAAAACAAAATTGTTAGAGATAGCGGTTTCAGAGGGGAAGTGAAGTAAATGAGGTATGTGTTGATCACCTTGGGTTTGGCATGTAGATTTATACCCTTTTGTTGGGCTATATCATTCCCTATGTTGGGTGATTGATTTTCTAGGGAAGTAAGGGTGTGTAATGTCCCCCTTTTTCAAGCTCTTGGGATTAGCCTATCATGTGACCCTCGTAGGCTAATGAGGATGGACAAAGGGTCTCTTTCAGTGGACATCTACTTCAGGATTAAGTATGCTTTGGTTTGGCTTTCGTTTGGCGTCATTCGGACTTCATTTGCTATAGTTTTGCCACGTTTACTATTTATAGTAAGCTTGATGTTGTTCGAGAAGGACCCTTTCTATTTTTGGAAAGTGCATTTGGTCACATGGGGAAATAATAGGTGTGACTCCTGTTTTAGACGGCATATTAAAAGGATAAGTATTTTGGGAGTTATTATTATTTTGCTGGCCAAATTATTATTAAATCATTAAATAACTTATTATAAAGTTATAATTTAACTTTATAATTTCACTTAAGTTGAGGGTTGAGTCATCATGGGAAGGGGCCATTTATTTAATTAATTCATGGAAGCCTAAGCCAAGGTATTAATTTAAAGTATTGGAGTAAATGAATTATTAAAAGGAAAAGTATATCTATGTATCCCACATTGGTAAGAATTGTGTTTGAGCTCTCATAAGAAAGAATAAAAAGGGACTTGAGAGCTCATTCTCAAATATCTATTGATCATTTGATAAAAATTGTGTTTTGAGAAGTGGAGAAGAAAGGCTAGGGTTTGAGGACTGATTCTTCATTTTTGCAATTTGAATCATCACTGATTGATGATGAATTTTGCTTCTGAATTCTGAAAATTTCATTGCTGGCTCTGTGAATTCAAATTTGATGCTGAAGTATATCAAATTTGAGGAGATTTGAACAATTACTGATTTAAAGAGAAGGCAGCGCAAGGTATTAAAGTTGCAGATTTTAATTCAAAGGAAGCTGTGTTTTGTATTTGGAGGTTGGTGTAATTCTTTTCAGCCAACTTGTGCTTCATCAAGTGGTTGCATGACTTCCTTAGCAGCCTGCGCATCATCTTTAGGTGGATGCATTTCTTCCTGGCAGCCCACGCACATGTTTAGAGGGTTGTGTTTACTCCTTGACAGCCAACGTGCATTCCTAGGAGGGTGCGTTTCAACTCCAGCTGATTATTTTGTCACAAAAAGGTGCTCATTCATTTTGGTTAATTGTTATGATGTATGACAATTGAATTAAAATAAATTTGATGAATGTGATCATTGCGGTGAAGTGTTGAAATTTGAAATTAATTATTTCCTATATTACTCATTTCTAGAAAATTTCAATAAGTTAATTATTGTTAAGAGAAAAAACAAGCAAATTCAGGAAAAAAATAATATCTTCAACTAAATGTTGAATATTTAGTTCTGATTCTGGGAATGCAATTTGATGCTGATGTATATTAAATTGTGAAGAGTTCTTAAATTGTTGTTGCTCAACAAATATTCTTTATCAAAGTCGATTTTCTTCTAGAGATTCATATAATTGCCAGGAAGGCTGTTGTATCTTCCCAGTGGCTACGATTGAAAGTTGGTGAGCATTGGAAACATTAATCAAGAAAATTACTGATATTCTTGACTGCGTTTTGAATTGGAGGGCAGCGTTTCCTTTCTTTATGGCTGTGTGAGGTGTCTTTGAGGGCTGTGTCACTTATAGAATTGGCTGTGTGGCTTATCTTGAAAGCTGGGAGTGATTCCTTAGGGGCTGCGTGACTTCTTGGCAGCCATTGTTCATTCTTCAAGGGGCTACGTGCAATACATACAAGGTGGCGTGCATTCTTGAGGTCTTTTAAAAAGTGTTGCACATTCATTATTAATGTAATATTTTAAATTTTTGCCAGACATGTGAATTGAATTGATAATTATCTTTGGAGTTAGAATTTAAAATTGTTGTTTTAATTGAAAATCTGGAAAATTTATTGAAATTCACATATGATCGATTCAAAATTCCTATATGATTTGAAAACGATTTAAAAAGTGCAATTAAAAGTGTGAAAGAGTTGGTTTGCAAAGAGAGTCAGCCAGGCTCTTTACAGGGTGATAGAATATTAATGTTTGCTGCCATAGCTAGTGATTCTAATTGGGCATTGGAAATGGGTGAATAAATATTGGGCGACTGATTAAAACCTCAGTTGTCGTTTCGGGTTCAAGTTTAGGTTCAAAGGACCGGTTTGCCAATACGGTAAAATTTTGAAGTGGGGTTTGGGTTCATTAGTACAAAAACATGTAAAATTTATATATATCTATATTTATGCAGCCTGTAAGCATGAATTAGGATTAAAATGTCACATAATATCATATAAATAACAAAAACACCATAAACTTGTAATCATAGCATCATGATCATACCATCATAGCATCATATAATTCAAGTTCAACATCAAAATATTAAAATATCAAATGATAAATCATAACATCAAGTTCAAGAATCAGTGTTTCAAGTTTCAACTAATGGATTTATAATTTATTCTTCATCATAATCATCATCATCATCATCTTCTTCTTCATCTTTTTCTTCTTGATTGGCATTAGTTGGTTCAAAAATAGTGCTAAGGCCAATGGGATCAGCTACACCAATAACATTAACTATGTCAAATTCTTCCAATTCAGCAACTGCAAGCTAAGAAGTGGGAGCATCCAAGTCCGAATGCTCTGCATTTAAACCCCACATCTTCTTCAAGTATGGGGAATGAACAACACTAAAAGGAAGCCCATTTGCATATAAGCATCTTGCTACATCAATGTTGGCAATGTCTCGATCTCATTTTGAAATGCAGTTTCCAATGGTCCCTTTCTTTTGCATGTAATGGATCTTTGAGTTTCAGTTTCACTTTCAGGCTCAGCTGCGGTAGTATAAAAGTGGTGGTCTTGTATCACAATATTTGTAGAGGGGGTTTGTATTCCCTTTGATTTGTTTTAGTGCCAATGGTTGTATTTTGTTTAACTGCTTCTCTCTCTTTTATTGCTTCATGTTTCGCAATATATTTTAATACTATTTCATTTAGTATAGGTGCATTTGTTTTCTAGAGCATTTCATGATTCCTCTTCCAAGGAATCCACACAAATGTCCCCATTTTGAGTGAGGAATGGAGTTAGTGGATTTAGCCTATCATTGGGTCCTTGTAGGCTAATTGTGGTGATTAGAGGACTCTGTTGTGGGTTTTGGCCCCGTTTTGAGGGACTTACTATTTATAGTAAGTCATCATATGGTTCTACTGAGCTCAGATGATTTAGAGGAGTTATATGATGCTTTTAGATTTTATTTTCGGCTTCCGGTTTGGACTCCAAGATTCTTGGAGGGAGCGTCTATTTTTAGTAAGTCACCCCGTCAGGTTCATTTATCATCTTTTATCATCAGGATCACTCTTGTGCTATCAGATTTTGATTCTAATGCTTCCTCAATCGTTTTTCTCAAGATGGGTGAATTATGTTTATTATTTAATTAAATCTGCTAAGGTTGCCATTTTTATTGGGAATGTATTGTGGGCATCTTAGTGTTATAGCTCGTTGGAACCGGATTGAGAATTTTTAAATCCTGAGCTCATAAAACAAGTACCCTATGTGTCAAAATGACATTATTTTAAGGAAAGGGTCATTTTCAGCATTAAAGTGAAGGGAAATATAATAGTTTATTATATTTCAAATGTGCAACCATAAAGCAAGTGGCTTTTAAGTGAAAAGTGTCATTGAGAAGCTATGGAAAACATTATATATACAGCCTTATGAGAATTCGAACCTGATTCTTGACTTATGCAATTTTTATGAAGTTCTTAGTTGTGGAGAAGTTGGCAAGGGTTTGAAGACTGATTCCTCCCTTCTGCAATTTGAATCATCATTAATTGATGGTGAATTTTGCTACTGAGTTCTGGAAATCCAATTTTGATTTTGTGGATACAAATTTGGTGCTGTTGTATACCAAATTTGAGGAGAATTGATAATTTGCTGTTGTTACTAAGGTATTCCCAATTGTGGTTTGATTTTCTTCAGTGGATTATGTTGTTGCTAGAAGGCTGTTATATCTTCTAGAGTGTTTACGAATTGTTCAGCAAGGTTGTAATAACTCCCAGAGGAGCTGCGTATACAAACTCAAGGGCTGTGTTTCATTCCCAAGAAGCTGTGTCATTCTTTCTTTGGCCGTATTTAATATCTCAAGGCTGCGTTTGGTTTTTTGGGCTGGCTGTGTGACTTCCCTAAGCCACAATTCCTTCTATCTTGTGGCTGCATTATTTATTCTTGGTTGCGTCCAATATTTATTAAGGTGGTCTGTAATGTCCCTGTTTTTTGACTTATGGGATTAGCTTGGTTTGGCGACCCTCACAGGCTAATCAGGCTTTCAGAGGGGGTCAAATGGTGGAGCTAGCGTTGGGATTCCATTCTGGAGGTTCGACTTATCAGGTCTGCTCTTCGTTCGGATCATTTTGGTCAACTTACTATTTTTAGTAAGTGGTATTTTGGGTATGGCTAGGATTAGCAGGGTGTCTGCACGGAGCGTCAGATATCTCAAGATCAAGTTTCAATGAATCTCCAGTTTGAGAGACTTACTATTTATAGTAAGTCTATTTTTAGCAGTGGTTATTTCTAGCAGGGCAGTGCCTATTCCTAGCTGGGCAGTTGGACTTGTTGCTTTGTCAGAAGTTCGTTGATTGCAGTCAGATAGTTCAGTGGCTTATATTTTAAATGTGTTATTAAATTAAATTATTTTGATTTAATTTAATAACTTATGACTTTATAACTTTATGTTATAAAGTGAGATTATTTTTAAAAGCCAATTAAATGAAAATATTAAAATGTGCTTTTCCCAAAAGCCTGTATATTCTACTCGAAAAAGCATTTTTCTTATCTTTATGCAATCATTATTTTTCTTGGAATTTGGGAAGAAGACAAACCTGGCTAGGGTTTCGAGGACTGATTCCTCTTTCGTAATTTGAGCCTTTAATAGATGATGGTGAATTTTACATGCTGATTATCTCTGAGATCACAATTCGGTGCTGTTGTATATCAGAATGGTGAAAGATTCAAATCTGAAGATTCGTGGTTTGCTGATGAAATTGTATTTATTAATACAATGCTATGAAGTTTCTGAATTTATTATTTTAAGGTTGAAGTATTAATTCTTCTGATTTTCGAAAAATAATTGCAAGTGAGGATTATCGAATTACAAAGATGGTTATGCAATTAATTCTGTTGCGACTACATATTCATTTGGGACGTCTCAATTGGTAGTGTTTTACTAAATACTGGGCTGCGTCAATTATAAATTTTGGTACATGTGTGTGGAAGGATTGCCGGCAGCAGTTCAAGGCAGCGTGAACACTCCAGCGGGGCTGTACGGCCAATTCCATTGGTTCGGCATCATTGCAGATTTCTTACATTCAGTTCAGGCAATCACGTGTTGAAAATTCGAAGTGGCGGCATCATTATTGTGGAGACGTGACAGCTTGGAGAGCATTTCCGATTACAGGTGCTCTAATAAATTTTGGAATAAATTATTTATGTAATTTGTTCTGCAAATAAGATTTCTATTGATGATAGTTTAAGAAGAAACTATTTGTCTGCAAATTTGATATTACAATACTGGTGAATATGTTTTCAAAAATTGTTCTTGTATGAGCATTATTAAAATATAGTTGCGGATATTTTAAATAAATATTGAAAATTGAAGAAGAGCCATTTCCGGTTCTTCACATGGTCAACATTCTAGAGTGACCATAACACTTGCCAGGTGCCTAGCATTAAAATATTGCAATGTTTTATATATATATATACAAGGACTTCTGAATTATAAATTAAATTGTTGAGCTTGGGGTGATAGTGTCAAATTGCTATATGTTATTATTTAATTCCGGCAAAGATACTAGAAAATTCAAACATTATCAAAACAAAAAACACACTTGCAAAAAATTCAAGAAGAAAAGTTATTTTTCTTAACAAGGAGCCAGGCAGGTTCTTTACAGTTGCTTCAGGCTTTGCAATATATTTTAATACTATTTCATTTAGTATAGGTACATTTGTTTTCCAGAGCATTTCATGATTCCTCTTCCAAGGAATCCACACAAATGGCCTACCAGGCACCCAATGATATGAATTATTCCTTTCTTTATCACAACCTTGACATTTCCAATGGAATTCACCACCTCCTAGAAGGGATCTTATAATATCGACATAATTCCACAAAGGAGAATCAGAATTTGGATCTATTCTTTGTTCAATATTGCCTACAGGGAAGAGGTAGATGACAGTCCCGACCGGTGCTGAGAGGGGAGGGGTGAATCAACACCTCTAAAACTTTTCTCTTTAAATCTAATGAAGTATACTTGTAACTGTAAGCCAAAACAGATTTAAGCATATAATAACAGCAAGCAAACAATCACACAGTGACACTAGATTTATCACGTGGAAACCCAGTTGGGGTGAAAACCACGGTGTGAGGAGACCTCACAAATTTTGTACCCTTCTGGAGTACGCCTTGTTAGGAGCCTTCCAGGTTAAGAGAATAAAACGCACTGTTAGATGCCACCCGGTTAAGAGATTTATTACAATAAGGTTCGTTAGTGCCTACCTGGTTAGACGACTTAGAACACCTTGACAGATGTCACTTGGTTAAGGGATTTGATACAAGGGACCTGTTAGAGTCCACCCAAATACTAAGATTTAACTATTGTAATTTTTAGAAAACAATAGAAAGATTGACTTTTTACAAATGACTTTACATAGCCTAATAAGATCTATGTTTGTGCTCAACTGAGAAGCATCGATCGTTGCAGGTGTGTTCTCCTCTACTGTTGTGCTTCTCTGCACACTCTTCTTTCTCTCCTCTTCTTTCTTCTTTTCACCCTAGCTTCTTCAGCATACAAGTTCACTCTTTCACTTAGCAGAATGAAGGCAACTCAAATTCTCAACAGGCAAAAGAATATATAGAATTCTTGCCCTAATTTCACCTCTCTTGCATGACCTCACTTCAGATCCCTTTCAGATACATCACTCAGTAGAGTACTAGTTCACTGAGGAAACATCCGATGCATGCCCTTGCTTTATCTGCTTTATGAAGAAAACAATAGCTGTGTGTCAAGCATCTTTCCTTCACAAGAGATAACACTTTGTTTTAAAGCCATAGATTCCGGCTTTAAGACCACAAGACACGCCTCAAACCGATCACCAGTTTAACTGAAAGTCTTCCGAATTTAGTGCATAAAATCCCGATCAAAGAGTTGGTTGAAACAGATAGTTGACTATGACTTCCTCGGTTCATACCGGAGTCATTACTAGATCGGTTGGAACCTCATGTTGTGAACAGGTAAGAATCTTTTGACCTGTCACTGTCCCTTTCTTTGCTTACTGGTCGCATATTCTTCGGTTGTGTTGTTCACACCGGTTTGTACCTTTACTTCCTCTGTGCTTGTCTACACCGGTTGTGTCCTGGTCCTCAGCTGATGGTTGAATCCTCCTTTCCCTGACTGTATGCATTACCCGGTTGCTGATGCTTTGTGTAGTGACAGGTTGCTCTTGATTACAGTCTTTTCTTTCTTGTATGTTGCCACAAGTTGCCAAACCAGCCTCTTTTCATACAAATCTCCTTAGATCTTTAAACTTTAGAGAGATGACAAATCTCTATCCTCTTTTGCCAATCATATCGTCTTTTGCCAATCAATGACAATACTTGTACCAGTAGCAGGCTTACCGGTTACTATTTCTTAATGTCAACAATCTCCCCCTTTGGCATTGATGGCAAAACCTTGATGGGCAATCATATCACCATCATCTCACTAGTTTTTTGTGCTTGCATCTTTGTATCACTGCCACTGCCACTGCCGGTTTATTGCCAAACTCTCCCCCTTTTTGACAATAATGCCAAAGGCTAGTCTGAAAGGTTATCTTTTTCTAATCTGCTCCCCCTATGAGCAGCAATCCTTTTCATCAATCTAGAAAAGATGAGGTGTAACCCTCTGTTGAAGCATAATGAATTAATGAACTCCCTTGCACGTTTACTGAAGATCATGAAGGGGTATCACCCCTAGTTTACCTTTGAGATACTATAATGTCCCCGTTTTTAGACTTATGGGATTAGCTTGGTTTGGTAACTCTCACAGGCTAATCAGGCAATCAGAGGGGATCAGATGGTGAAGCCAGCGTTCGGATTCCTTTCTGGAGGTTTTGATTATCAGGTCTGCTCTTCATTCGGATTATTTTGGTCAACTTACTATTTTTAGTAAGTGATATTTTGGGTATGGCCAAGATTAGCAGGGTGTCTACACGGAGCGTCAGATATCTCAGGATCGAGTTTCAGTGAATCTCTAGTTTGAGAGACTTACTATTTATAGTAAGTCTATTTTTAGTATTGGCTATTTCTGGCAAGGCAGTGCCTATTCCTAGCTGGGCAGTTGGACTTGGTGCTTTGTCAGAAGTTCATTGATTGCAGTCAAACAGATCAGTGGCTTATATTTTAAATGTGTTATTAAATTAAATTATTTTGATTTAATTTAATAACTTATGACTTTATAACTTTATGTTATAAAGTGAGATTATTTTTAAAGCCAATTAAGTGAAAATATTTAAAAAGTGTTTTTCAAAAAGCCTATATATTCTACTCGAAAAAGCAGTTTACTCATCTTATGCAATCATTTATTTTTCTTGGAATTTGGGAAGAAGACAAACTTGGCTAGGGTTTCGAGGACTGATTCCTCTCGTAATTTGAGCCATCTTCTATTGGTGGTGAATTTTACAGCTGATTTTTATTGAGTTCACAATTCGATGTTGTATATCGATTGTGTGAAAATTTCTGAATCTGAAATTTGCTATTGAATTGAGTCTATGAATTCAACAAATCGAATTTTGAAATTATTTGTGGATGCTGATTTATCCATTTTTGATTATCGAAAGTATTGTGCCAGAGGGGTTTATCGATTTTCATTAGAGATTGTTCATTCATTGCCTGCGACTTATATATATAAGAGAAGGGGCTCTTAATTGACACTGTATTACTTCATTTGTCAACATCAACCAAAGGGCTGACTACGTGGGAAAATACAGTCTTGCAGCAGCAGTATTAGATCACGTGCTCACCCAGCAGAGCCGTGAGACACTTATTTGCTTCAGCATTCCACGCGTGACAGTTCCGCATTGCCAGAAGCAGTCACGTGAGTCAAAGGAGAGGTCGTGACTCCTTGTTTAGTCACGATAAAGGCACAGCAGTGGGCCATATTTATTATTCTGGGCTAGCACGTCATTCTGGTCCTAGACGTGGACTGTTCTATAGCAGATTTTTGTGATAATTCCAGGGTGGCCAGTAAATCTCTAAGGCGGGTGGCAGCATATAGGTGGTGTCTATACCTAAAAGGAGGCATGACTACAAAGGAAGGATTTACGTTAATCCAGGTGCCATTGGAAAATTTTTGCAGAATATATTATATTTGAAATTTGTTAAGAATAGTTTTTAGTAATTATTGTTTAAAGCATACTTGTTTGAAATTGGATAATCAATGATTGGTGAAAAAATATTTTCAGAATTCATTACTTGCATGAGCATTATTGAGATATAGTTGCAAACAATTCAAAATTAATATTGAAAATCCAGGAAGAGCCAATTCGGTTCTTCACAGACACTCAAAAGTACTCTTTGGTAATGGCTTTGTGAAGATATCAGCAATTTGTTCCTTTGTGGGAACATATTCCAATCTTACCTCCTTATCTTGTACCAACTCTCTCAAGTAATCATACTTGATGGCAATGTGCTTTATCTTGGAATGCATGACAGGGTTCTTGGATATGTTAATTGCACTGGTGCTATCACAATAGATAGCTATCGGTTATGGTATCTGTTCTTTGATTCCTTCCAAAAGTTGTTTGACCTAGATTACCTGTGTGCAATTGATTGCAGCAGCAACATATTCAGCTTCTGCAGTAGATTGTGAAATGCAGTTATGTTTCTTACTTGTCCAAGAGACAATTCTCCCACTGAGAAAGAATGTGCCTCCACTTGTGCTTTTTCTGTCATCAATGTTGCCAACCCAGTCTACATCAGTGTAAACTTTCACTTCGAATCCTCCCTTGTGTAGAAACCATAATCCATATTCCTTAGCACCCTTTCAATATCTGAAGATTCTCTTCACTGCTATCATATGTGTCTCTTTGGGATTAGCAGAGTATCTTGCCACTATGCCAACCGCATGTGCAATTTTCGGTCTACTATGAACAACATACTGTAATTTTCCTATTATGGACCAATACATTGTTTCATTCACTTCTTTTGCATCATCCTCCTTTGATAACTTGAGGTTAGTTATCATTGGGGTTCCAACCGGTTTAGATTCTTCAAGTCCAAAAGTCTTAAAAATTTCTTTTATATACTTGGACTGAGATAAATATACCTTCTTTTAGCTAATGGACCTGTAGTCCAATGAATAATTTAATGGCGCCTATCATAGACATCTCAAATTCTTTCTTTATCTCTTCAACAAAGGCTTTGCTCATCCTATCATCTCCACCAAAGATGATGTCATCTACAAGGATCTCAGCAATCAAATTTTCATCTTTTCCGATCTTGAGATACATGTTCTTGTTGTCCCCGGTCCTTGTGAATCCTATGGTCAAAAGGTATGAATGCAACCTCTCATACCAAGCCCTTGGAGCTTTCTTAAGTCCATAAAGAGCCTTTTTCAACTTACAGACCATACCATCATTTTGTGCAGATGTGAAGCCTTCCGGTTGTTCAACGTAGACTTCCTCTTCCAGTATTCCGTTCAGGAATGCAGACTTGACATCCATCTGATACACTTTAAATTTCTTGTGTGCAGCATAGGCAAGAATCCTCACTCCTTCCAATCTAGCCACTGGTGCAAAAGTTTCTCCATAGTCCAGTCCAGCTTCCTGGGCATACCCTTTGAGACCAGTCTTGCCTTATTTCTTATTACTTTCCCTTCCTCATTCAGCTTGTTCCTGTAGACCCACTTGCTCCC
Organism: Chamaecyparis obtusa; assembly: GCA_027943335.1. Lineage (NCBI taxonomy): Eukaryota > Viridiplantae > Streptophyta > Pinopsida > Cupressales > Cupressaceae > Chamaecyparis > Chamaecyparis obtusa. The sequence continues at coordinate 543,700 of BSBK01007175.1, read as the reverse complement.
TATGACATTCTTGTCCTTTGGTCTTGGCACAAGCTCCCATGTGTCATTCTTCTCAATTTGCTCAATTTCTTCCTCCATGGCCTTGACCCAATTTTCATCTTCTAGAGCTTCCCTTGTGGATTTGGGCTCTATACAGGAAAATAAACAGATATTCTCTTTGGCCTTTTTCCTGGTCAAGACATTAGCATGTTCGTCACCAATAATGTTGTCAGTGGAGTGATATGTGGCATACCTTGGGAGAACCGGTCGATGTTCCCGGTCAGATTCTTGCAGTTGAGCAACTTCTTCATTGTGGTTCTGAACAGCTTCTTGTTCACCATTCTATGATAACCTCTCAGCTTCAGTTGTAAGAACCCCAAATCGGTCCCTAACTGCTGTAGATGTTCATCTCAATTTGTTGTTTGAAAGTTTATGATTTTTTTGGGATTTTCAAGGGTTTTAGAAATAAAAAGCAAATATGCAATAATCTGAAATTTTGAAACTATTCAATTAACTGCTGCAACTTCTATTTATTTTCCAAATGAAATACAAAAGGAAATCAAGACAATCCTTTATTGGAAAATGATTAACAAAGACAACTACAAAATGCATAAAATAACCTGGGAGAATACACCAGCTGCTGCAAGAACTTATTTATTTCAACTCTACAATGTTGTGGCTGTAAATTTGGAGGATAATGGCTGCGACTTATTCCTCCATAAAGCTACAATTAAATACTATCTTCTTCTTCCTGCTGCTGAAACTAATACTGTTGAAGCACAAATAGAGTCTCTGGATGAAACCCTCTGAAATTTCAAATTCACTGGATATTTCACCAGCTCAAATGGATACACATAGAAGAACTACGTTCTTCAATGGCAAAGCTAAAACCCTTCTCAGAGTTCGAAATCACAATGATCAATTTGCAAAATAACAATGGATGTCTTCTTTCCCCAGCAAGCATAAATAGGCTTTCCAACCCTAAATCGCAATTCCTTGAAAAGCTGCGATTTCTTTCTTTTAGGCATTAAAAATATAATCATTAAATAAATTTAATGATTTAGACTTAGGAAAACATGTCAATAAATTAATACATTAATTTGGCCCCCTTCATGATACTTAAACCCATCACTTAAGTGATTTAATATAAAGTCAATTTACAACTTAATATTAAATCCTTTGCCATTTAATTAATATATAACCACTGAAAACTGAATAACTCCCTTAAAAATGAGAATCTGGCTTAATCGTCTAGAACTAGAGTTGGCATAAAATTTTCGCATGCGATCAAATAATATTTTCTAAAAATAGCAGGGGTCCATCTCTATGACTCTAAAAGTTGCTAAAAATAGCAAAACTCAAACAAGCAGAGTCTGAAACCTCTCCATACCAAATCAAAGGTGCTAAGCTCTGCAAAAGTCGAACCATCAGATAAGCATATCTCCTCTGTGCACAAATTGACCCTCTATCCATCTCTTCTAGCCTATGAGGGTCCAATGATAGGCTAATCAATAGCTAGAATGATGTCTCTAGCTAGAAGGGGACATCACATCAAGTACAGTCTCCCGCTCCAGCTGTCTATTCATATGTTGTTCTCTTTCATCTTCAGTTGTTGCTTCATTGAACTCAAAGATATTTCCTTCAACTTGGCCTTCAAGATTGTCATGATCTTTATGACCGGTCTGCTTGATCAGTTCTGAAAATTCATCAACTTTTACATTGATGCTTTCAATTATTTTACCTGTTCTCTTGTTCAGACACTAGTAGGCTTTGCTTTTGGTAGAGTAACCCAAAAATGTTCATCGCTCTTGGGATCAAACTTCCCAAAGTACATCTCTTTTGATGCAACATTTACTACCAAAGATTTTGAAGTAGCCTACACTAGGAGTATGATTGAACCGAAGTTCATAAGGAGTCTTACCGGTTCCCTTTTTTACTTGAACTCAGTTCAGTGTGTAGACAACAGTGCTAATGGCTTCTCTCCAGAAGTGATAAGGAAGATCCTTTTGAATCAGCTAGGTTCTAGCACAATCAATCAGAGTCATGTTCCTTCTTTTTACTACTCCATTTTGCTGAAGAGTCCTTGGTGCAGATAGCTGTCTCTTTATTCCATGTTCCTCACAATAGTGAGTGAACTCTTGAGAAGTATATTCACCTCCTCTATCTGACCTCAGACATTTCAAGCTTTTACCAGTTTCCATTTCCACTCTAGCTTTGTAGATTTTAAACATGTGGAAGGCTTCAGATTTCTCTCTAAGAAAGAGTGTCCACATCATTCTTGAGAAGTCATCTACAAAGATCATGAAGTACCGATCTCCATAATAGCTCTTTGTCTTCACTGTTCCACACAAATCTGTGTGCACAAGATCTAGAACATTTTCAGTACAGAATGATTTACTGTTGAAACTTTGTAATGACCCTTACCAATAGGCCACTAAAAACCCCTCAAAAATGTAACTCAAAATGTAGATAGAAAATTATTTTGCAATATATGAGTTCGCTGTCCCAAAATTTCAGAATAATAGATAGCAACCAAATACCATCTAAAACACTATCAATGATGTAGGAAATTGCTCAAAACTATATGCCATTCATATATCAACAATTTGCAACAATGCCATACATATTTCAGCCAATAATATGACCATCAAACCCTAGGTTTGCAATATAGATAGACTAAAAATTACAATGCCCTTTCACTTGCAAAATCCTAGCCTTCCTTTGATACTAATAATGCCAAATGGCAAACAAAGATAAGTACAATGTAAAATAGTAAAGTGCTGAAGCTATATTTTGTACTCAGCTGAAAACATACATTTCTCAGAAAATATGCCAAATGCCAAATGAGAAGTGAAGAACCTGATTGTAGATCGCTGCAATAATTTTTACCAATGCTGAAGATGCCAACACCCAAGCCAAAGTCACCCCAAATCTGAAAATGTACTTCCTTGCCAATTTTCGAAAATGCCTAGGAATTTTGAAAATTCCTTAAAAATAAATCATGGCATTTTGGGACTCCAAAATGCACCTATCTTTATCTCCTCGACAATAGAAATCCGATGCAAAAATACCCAGAATGATATGCTGAGTAATGAGGAAGATATGAGCAAAAATGTGGTTCCAAAACCCTATCCTGAAAATCTGAAAACTGAATTAGACTTGTAGCAAAAACTTTTTCGGATTGCTTTTTCAAATCTACTTTTTCACTTTGCTTTTTCGGGTCTGCTTTTTCGCTTTGCTTTTTCGGATCTACTTTTTCGCTTTGCTTTTTCGGACTGCTTTTTTTCCTCTTGCAATAAAAAACTCAAACCCTCAGATAAGTCTGAGGACTCCAAATAAGCTCAACTTGAAATGGCTAAATACCACTTCCAAAGTGAAACCCTTCAAAAGATATTTCACCTCCTCAGTTATGCAAATCCTTAAGAAACTCCGTTCCTAAAGATCAAATGACAATCTGCAGACCAAGATGGCGCCACAAATGCTCAAAGAGAAAAGTAGTGTAAACTCAAGTCATGCGATGTCCAAATGAGAGGCCAAGCACTTTATTTATTCACTTTTCTAAGAAGCCACTAGAACTTCTAGAAGTATCCATAAAATATTCTTATAAAATCCCTTTATAATGCACTTTTATATAAAAAGTAACTTTATAAAATAAAAAAGTGCAACTCAACTCAAAATTATAACATTTTGGCCCCACATAACACATTATAATAAAAATATGATAAACATCATCTCTCCAAGAGCAAATAAGACCATCCAATCCCCAAATAATCATCAGAATGACTCTCTCACCAAAACCATCTGCCTACGAGAGTCCATGATAGGCAAATCCACTGAAAAATGACATATCACTAAAGAGGGGACATGACAGTCCGCCCCTCCTGAAATTGCTTGCCCTCAAGCAATCTCAAAGCTGGGTGCTGCAAAATATCTTCTCCCTCCCATGTGGCATCCTGCTCAGGCAAATGTCTCCACTTCACCAAATACTCTCTGATGGTCCTCCTGCAGAGCTGCCTCTCTCTGCTGTCAATGATGTACTCGGGAACAAGAACCAACTTTCCCTCATCATCCAATGGAGGAAGAACTGCTGAAGGCACAACGTGCTGACCCAATGCCTTCTTGAGGCGTGACACATGGAAAACATTGTGTACCCTTTTGTCTGCTGGAAGCTCAAGCTCGTATGCCATCTCTCCAATACGTCTGATAATCCTGAAAGGACCATAGTACCGAGGCTTAAGCTTCTCCGATCCACTCTTCCCCAGGGTAAACTGTCTATAGGGCTGCAACATGAGATAAACCATGTCACCAACCTCAAAACTCCTCTCTGTCCGCTTCTGATCTGCATACTGCTTATGTTGATTATGTGCCCTGGCAATATTATCTCAGAGAGCATCAACAATGTCCTTGCTCTCCTGAAGCAAATCTCCAGCACGAGGAACTCTAACATCACTCATAAGCAAATCCAGAAAACTCGGTGCCTCATAACCATATAGTGCCTTGAAAGGAGTCATCTGAATAGACATGTGGTATGTGGTATTGTAGGAATACTCACATAGATAAAGCCACCTAACCCATGCCTTTTGCTGCCCTGCCACATAGTTCCTCAAGTAGCCTTCCACCCACTTATTTACTATCTCAGTCTGCCCATCAGTCTGCGGGTGGTAACTGGTGCTAGGTGTAAGCTCAGTGCCACATAAACGGAACACCTCCTGCCAAAAATGACTCAAGAACCTGCTGTCCCTGTCACTCACTATGCTCCGGGGTATCCCATGTAGTCTAAAAATCTCTCTGAAGAAGACCTCAGCCACCTGCACTGCTGTGTAAGTAGTAGTGATGGGAAAGAAGTGTGCATACTTCATCAACCTGTCCACCACCACATAGATGCAATCATGCCCTTGAGCCTTAGGCAAGCTCGTAATGAAATCCATGGATATACACTCCCACTTCCTGTCAGGAATGGGAAGTGGTTGTAGGAGCCCTGCTGGAAAGGTGTGCTCTTGTTTGTTCTGCTGACAAACAGGGCACTCTCGTACATACTGCAACACATCCGCCTTGAGCCCCTTCCAAGTGAAATGCTCTCGCACCTGCCTGTAAGTTTTGAAGTATCCAGGATGGCCAGCTGTAGGTGAATCATGGAGAGCTCTCATAACAATACGCTTCACCTTCGATCCTGGGACTAAGAATATCCTGTTCTTGTAGATAATCAAATCATCCACAAGTGTGTACCTGGGATCAACAACTGTCCCATCAACAATCCCGGATGCCCATGAGTCTCTAGCATACTCTACAATAATCAAATGCCTCCAATCCTCAGATATTTCAACCATAGCACTGAGATGTGGTCTGCGTGACAAAGCATCTGCTACCACATTCTGAGTCCCTCTCACATAGGAGATGTCAAAATCATAACCCTACAGCTTACTAACCCACTTTTGCTGCCTGTCATTGAGATCTCTTTGTCCAAAGAAATGTCTCAAACTATTGTGGTTAGTTTTAATGCAAAACTTACCACCCACCAGATACTGCTTGAATTTAGCCAATGCATGCATAATGGCTAACATCTCCTTGTCATATATACTAAATGATCTCTCTAGGCCACGGAGCTTCCTGGTCTCAAATGCAATGGGGTGCTTGTCCTGCATCAGAACAACACCTATACCCTCTCCAGATGCATTGCACTGAAGCTCAAATGGCTTCGAGAAGTCAGGCAATGCTAACACAGGGCATGTAGTCATGATCTCCTTGAATCTCTCAAAGCAAGCCTGTGCCTCAGGTGTCCAAACAAAGGCTCCCTTCAGCAAATCTGTTATAGGAGCTACATGACGTGAATACCCACTGACAAATCTGCAGTAGAAACCACACAACCCAAGGAACCCTCTCAACTGTGTCAGGTTCTCTAGAGTAGGCCAATCCACAATAGCACGGATCTTATTAGGATCCATCCGCACTCCCTCTGCACTGATAATATGGCCCAAGTACAACAACTCTGTCATGCCCAAATCACATTTGGACTCCTTGGCATACAAGGACTCCGACTGCAAGATTCCCAAAATTGTCTCCAAGTGCTCCATGTGCTCCTGCCAAGTCCGACTGTATATCAGAATATCATCGAAGAAGACTAACACATACTTCCTCAATTGATGATGGAAGACCCTGTTCATAGTAGACTGAAAAGTAGTTGGCGCATTGGTCAGCCCAAATGGCATGACCACAAACTCAAAGTGCCCACAATGACATCTGAAGGCGGTCTTCTCAATATCCTGCTCTCTAACTCTGATCTGATGGTAGCCGGATCTCAAAGCAATCTTCGTGAAGTAACATGCACCGTGAAGCTCATCAATCAACTCATCAATCCGTGGAATGGGGTACCTGTTCTTGATTGTCCTTTTATTCAGCACCCTATAATCAACGCACATCCTCAATGTACCATCCTTCTTCACCAACACAATCGAAGAAGCAAAAGGAGACTTGCTAGGCCTGATGTGTCCCATTGCAAGAAGCTCCTTGATGGTTTTCTCAATCTCATCCTTGAGCCTCTTAGGATGCCTGTATGGTGTAACCATCACGGGTTTAGCACCCTCCTCTAACTCAATGATGTGCTCAATGCCTCTGTCTGGTGGCCTACCAAGTGGGATGTCGCTGAAAACTCTATCATACTTAACCCTCAGCCTCCATATATCTGGATGATACTCTGTCTTATGCTGTCCCTCCTGTGTAGGCATGAGAGTGCATACTGCTGCCCACTCTATATCATCATGTCTAGCCAACCTCTCCATCTGTCTGAAAGAAATAGTCTTGATGTCACTATTTCTGATGGCTCTCAAAATATGTTGTTTCCCATCCACCTCAAATTTGATCTCCATGTCCTTCAACCTGAAAGTGACCTCTCCCAATAAGTGCAACCACTTCATCCCAAGAACAATATCCAGATCACCCATGTTAACAACATGGTAGTCCGCCTTGAACTCATAGTTGTTCAGGCGTAAAGGCAAATCTCTCACCATCCTATTACACTTAAGAGTGTAACCATCAGCAACCTATACTCGTAAACCCTCAAACTCCTCAGTCATAAGACCACACCTCTCAACAAAACGTGCATCAATGAAATTATGGGTGGCACCTGTATCAACCAAAGTAATAACTCTCTACCCTGCTAAAACTCCACGCAGTCTGAAAGATCCCTCCTGCTGAATGCTAGACAAGCGTGCCTTCTGTAAGTGCAACTCAGGCTCCTCCTTAGGCTCTGAAGCCTCCGCCTCTACCTCGGGCTCTGCATCGCTAGGATCATCCTCATGTCCAAAACTGTCAGAATCTGAACCCTCATAATAAGCCCACATAACTTTGTTGGCCTTCCCCTTCGGCCTCATAGGACAATCATGATCTCTATCATAACGACCTTTGCAGTAGAAACATAGTTTCTTCCTGCGCAAGTCATTCAGGGTCTCCATATCCAAAGGTGCAATAGACTTACCCTTGGAATCACCTTTCTTGCCCTTGTTCTTGTCAAATTTCTTGTTGTCTCTGAAAGAGGAAGTACTCTTGGAGGTGAATCTATTGGATGGTGTTGTAAGCTCCATACTCCGTGCCTTCCTCATAGCCTCCTGTAATGTCGGGGGATCGAATGCCTTGATCCAACCCTTTAGAGGTTCTGACAACCCCTCTGTGAATAATATAACCAATCTCTTCTCAGAAACATCCTGTACCATTACTGATAACCTCTAAAACTCACTGATGAAAGGCTCCAAGCTACTTGTCTGTCTCAACTGTGCTAGATCACGGAAGAAGACCTCTGGGTCTTTCTTATCAAAACGCTCAACCAGTCTATCCACAAAATCCTGATAGGATGTCACCTAATTATGCTGCAATGTAACCATACCATGTGACCACCAATCATGTGTTGCACCTTCCAAATGCAAGGTAGCATACCTGATGGCATCAATCTCCGACATAGGCCTTAATGCAAGGAATGTGTCTAACTTATGGATCCAAGCCTGTGCTGTCATCTGCCCGCTGCCATCAAAGGATGGTAATGTGAGCTTGCTAGCAGCTCATTGCAACTCACTGTCCTGACCTCCTCTAGGTCTCCTATTCTGCCGGCTATTCCTCATGTGCTCTCTTCTCTGACTCAAGTAACGATCAAAATTCAGCAACTCACAGACATGTGGAGGTAATGCCTGTCATTTTGCATCTACAGCTCTAAGGTCATCCTAAAAATCCTCTAGCATATCATTCTCTCCTGCCTCCTGGGCCTCCTCTCTAAGGAATGTAGGACGTGTAGGCCTGTCTGCAGTCCACGACCTATGCCTAGGAGCACCCTATGAACCCGCTACACTCCTGTTATCTTGCTCTGGTGTCCCTCTACCATGTTCCTGATTCCTCGGCTGAGCAATTCTCTCCATCATAGTGGTCAATGCACGTATAGACTGAACTATCTCCTGCTGTCCAGTAGTCATAGCCCGGAAGAAGTCTCTAGCCTCATCATCATCAGTCCTAGGGACTCTAGGTAGACTCTGTGACTGTCTCTCACCCATAGTAAGTATATCTCTCAATTCTTGCTCACCCTCAAGTGCAGCTCTCCTGCGTGTATAATACCTGTGATGCCCAAATGCTGAAAGATGCATAAAGATTTCTTACCCAACAGGATGGCAAGAACACTGCTCTGATACCACTGTAATGACCCTTACCAATAGGCCACTAAAAACCCCTCAAAAATGTAACTCAAAATGTAGATAGAAAATTATTTTGCAATATATGAGTTCGTTGTCCCAAAATTTCAAAATAATAGATAGCAACCAAATACCATCTAAAACACTATCAATGATGTAGGAAATTGCTCAAAACCATATGCCATTCATATATCAACAATTTGCAACAATGTCATACATATTTCAGCCAATAATATGACCATCAAACCCTAGGTTTGCAATATAGATAGACTAAAAATTACAATGCCCTTTCACTTGCAAAATCCTAGCCTTCCTTTGATACTAATAATGCCAAATGGCAAACAAAGACAAGTATAATGTAAAATAGTAAAGTGCTGAAGCTATATTTTGTACTCAGCTGAAAACATACATTTCTCAGAAAATATGCCAAATGCTAAATGAGAAGTGAGGAACCTGATTGTAGATGGCTGCAATAATTTTTACCAATGCTGAAGATGCCAACACCCAAGCCAAAGTCACCCCAAATCTGAAAATGTACTTCCTTGCCAATTTTCGAAAATGCCTAGGAATTTTGAAAATTCCTTAAAAATAAATCATGGCATTTTGGGACTCCAAAATGCACCTATCTTTATCTCCTCAACGATAGAAATCCGATGCAAAAATACCCAGAATGATATGCTAAGTAACGAGGAAGATATGAGCAAAAATGTGGTTCCAAAACTCTATCCTGAAAATTTGAAAACTGAATTAGACTTGTAGCAAAAACTTTTTGGGATTGCTTTTTTGCTCTGCTTTTTCGGATCTGCTTTTTCGGGTCTGCTTTTTCGCTTTGCTTTTTCGGATCTGCTTTTTCGAACTGCTTTTTCGGATCTACTTTTTCGGATCTGCTTTTTCGCTTTGCTTTTTTGGACTGCTTTTTTTCCTCTTGCAATCAAAAACTCAAACCCTCAGGTAAGTCTGAGGACTCCAAATAAGCTCAACTTGAAATGGCTGAATACCACTTCCAAAGTGCAACCCTTCAAAGGATATTTCACCTCCTCAGTTATGCAAATCCTTAAGAAACTTCGTTCCTAAAGATCAAATGACAATCTGCAGACCAAGATGGCACCACAAATGCTCAAAGAGAAAAGTAGTGTAAACTCAAGTCATGGGATGTCCAAATGAGAGGCCAAGCACTCTATTTATTCACTTTTCTAAGAAGCCACTAAAACTTCTAGAAGTATCCATAAAATATTCTTATAAAATCCCTTTATAATGCATTTTTATATAAAAAGTAACTTTATAAAATAAAAAAGTGCAACTCAACTCAAAATTATAACATTTTGGCCCCACATAACACATTATAATAAAAATATGATAAACACCATCTCTCCAAGAGCAAATAAGACCATCCAATCCCCAAATAATCATAAAAATGACTCTCTCACCAAAACCATCTGCCTACGAGAGTCCATGATAGGCAAATCCACTGAAAAATGACATGTCACTAAAGAGGGGACATGACAAACTTGTTCTTGTCAGTTTTCCTTACTGGCAATCTTTACAAACACCTCTAATGGGTTTTGTAATCTCAGGGAGTCCTCTAACCGATTTCATTTTGTTCACCTTGACAATACTGTCAAAGTTTATGCAGAAGAGTCTCTTGTGCCATAGCCATCTATTGTTTTCTTTGGAAATAAGACAAATTTTGCTTGTTTCTCCTTTGACTCAAGCTATGAGACAAGCTTCTTCCATTGAGTCTAGGTAGAACAGATTACCTTTTCTTTGTCTACCGATTGCAACATGGGTTCCAGACTGATTATTGACTATACAGGAACCTTGTCCGAATTCCAACAGGAATCTTTTGTTATTCAGTAGTGCAACACTCATTAAATTGTACTTGAGTCCTTCAACCCAGTACACATCTTCACAGACAGCATTGTTGTAGAGTGCAATAGACCCTTTTCCTTTGATGACATAGGGAGCATTGTTTCCAAAGGTAATTGATCCGCTGTCATTGAGCTCCAAGCTAATAAATTTGTTTTTATCACCGGTCATGTGGTGAGTGCAACCACTGTCAATGACCCAATCATCATGCTAATGATATCTTGATATAAGTGCTATTTCACTTACCAGTGGGTTCTCTTCTTTTATCGCAACAAGTGCAGTTTCTAGATCCTCAGAGTCTTCAGATTCATTGTTTGTGACCCCTTCCTCTACAAGATAGCATTCCTTTTTTGCTTTGCTCTTGAACCGGTCTCTCTTATCTTTTTTATCATTATCAGGACATCTTGCTGCAATATGTCCTATCTTGTTGCAAGAGAAGCATTTCAAGAGAAGCTTTCCTTTGTACTTCCCTTTTCCTCTGGGGAATCTCTTGGCGATGAGTGCTTCAAACTCATCTTGCTAGAGCAGATTCTCAACAAAATTACCAATCTTACCAGTAGAGCAGTTACTGGTTTCTCTTCCCTTTTTGGTGGAAGAGATGTTGACAGAAGACTTAAAAGCTATTTCCTCAATGGGTAAGTTATTATCGAAATTACTCAATTCAATTGCAGTCAACTTACCAATTAGGGAGTCTAGGGTGACTTGATCTTTGGTGGCAGATCTAAGCTCTTGAATGGCAAAGATCTTGATGGCATACTGAGGTCTGAGCATTCTCAGTATTTTGCTCACCACCTCCTTGTCACTAAGCTTTCCTCAAGCGCTTTTGATGGAGTTGATCACTTCCTTGATCCAGTTCCTATATGTTTCAATGTCTTCTCCCTCATGTCATTGTCCTTTCCTCTGACGATTTCAACCTTGGCTCTTTGAACGTTTGGGTCCCCTCCATATACTAGTTGCAGCTTAGCCCACATCTTCTGAGCAGAATCTAGGTACTCAATCTCAACATAGATATGATCAAGTAGTGTGTTGGCTATCATATCCATAGCAGCCCTATGCTCAGTTTTGATCTTCAGTTCATCAGGCATCAAAGTGTCAGTAGGTTCACTGTAATCAGTGGTAACATGGGTCCAGTATTGATCTCCGGTGGTCTTCATGTACAGCTTCATTTTGTTGCACCATAAAGTAAAGTTTTCTTCTGAAAACTTTTGTCCTTCCTTTTGCTTCATCTTGACTTTTTCTTTATGTGGTTAAGCGGTAAAGAATACAGACTTTAATACCAATTGATAGTCCCGACCGGTGCTGAGAGGGGAGGGGTGAATCAACACCTCCAAAATTTTTCTCTTTAAACCTAGTGAAGTATACTTGTAACTGTAAGCCAAAACAGATTTAAGCATATAATAACAGCAAGCAAACAATCACACAGTGACACCAGATTTATCACCTGGAAACCCGGTTGGGTTGAAAACCACGGTGTGAGGAGACCTCACAAATTTTGTACCCTTCTGGAGTACGCCCTGTTAGGAGCCTTCCCGATTAAGGCATTAAAACGCACTGTTAGATGCCACCTGGTTAAGGGATTTATTACAATAAGGCCGGTTAGTGCCTACCTGGTTAGAGGACTTAGAACACCTTAACAGATGTCACCTAGGTAAGGGATTTTATACAAGGGACCTGTTAGGGTCCACCCAAATACTAGGATTTAACTATTGTAATTGTTAGAAAATAATAGAAAGATTGACCTTTTACAAATGGCTTTGCATAGCCTGATAAGATCTCTGTTTGTGCTCAAGTGAGAAGCATCACCGGTCACTACAGGTGTGTTCTCCTCTACTGTTGTGCTTCTCTTAACACTCTTCTTTCTCTCCTCTTCTTTTTTCTTTTCACCCTAGCTTCTTCAGCATATAGGTTCACGACAGAATGAAGGCAACTCAAATTCTCAATAGACAAAAGAATATAGAGTTTTTGCCCTAATTTCACCTCTCATGCATGACCTAACTTCAAATCCTTTTCGGATACATCACTCAGTGGAGTACCAGTTCATTGAGGAAACATTCGATGCATGCCCTTGCTTTATCTTCTTTATGAAGAAAATAATAGATGTGTGTCAAGCATCTTTCCTTCACAAGAGATAACACTTTGTTTAACCATTCCGACTTTAAAACGACCAGACGCGCCTCAAACCAATCACCAGTTTAACTCAAAGTCTTCCGGATTTAGTGCATAAAATCCCGGTCAAAGAGTTGGTTGAAACAAGTAGTTGACTATGACTTCCTCGGTTCATACTAGAGTCATTACTAGATCGGTTGAGATCCTCATGTTGTGAACAGGTAAGTCTTTTGACCTGTTGTTGTCCCTTCCTTTGCTTACTGGTGGCATATTCTTCGGTTGTGTTGTTGACACCGGTTTGTACCTTTACTTCCTCTGTGCTTGTCTACACCAATTGTGTCGTGGTCCTCAGTTGACGGTTGAATCCTCCTTTCCTTGACTGTATGCATTACCCGGTTGCTGATGCTTTGTGTAGTGACCGGTTGCTCTTGATTACAGTCTTTTCTTTCTTGTATGTTGCCACCGGTTGCCAAACCAGCCTCTTTTCATACATATCTCCTTAGATCTTTAAACTTTAGAGAGATGACAAATCTCTATCTTCTTTTGCCAATCAATGACAATACTTGTACCGGTAGCAGGCTTACCGGTTACTATTTCTTAATGCCAACAATCTCCCGCTTTGGCATTGATGGCAAAACCTTGATGGGCAATCATATCACCGGTTTTCTATGCTTGCATCTCTGTATCACTTCTACTGCCACTGTGAGTTTATCTACCGGTTTATATCCAAACTCTCCCCCTTTTTGACAATAATGCCAAAGACTAGTCTAAAAGACTATCTTTTTCTAATCTACTCCCCCTACAAGCAGCAGTCATTTTCATCAATCCACAAAAGATGAGGTGTAACCCTCTATTGAATCATAATGAACTAATGAACTCCCTTGCAGGTTTACTGAAAATCATGAAAGGGTATCACCCCTAGTTTACCTCTGAGATACTGAAAAGTACTCTTTGGTAATGGCTTTGTGAAGATATCAGCAATTTGTTCCTTTGTGGGAACATATTCCAATCTTATCTTTTTGTCTTGTACCAACTCTCTCAAGTAATCATACTTGATGGCAATGTGCTTTGCCTTGGAATGCATGATAGGGTTTTTGGATATGTTAATTGCACTGGTGCTATCACAATAGATAGCTATCAGTTCAGGTATCCATTCTTTGATTCCTTCCAAAAGTTGTTTGATCCAGATTACCTGTGCAGTTGATTGCAGCAGCAATATATTCAGCTTCTGCAGTAGATTGTGACATGCAGTTTTGTTTCTTACTTGTCCAAGAGACAATTCTCCCACTGAGAAAGGTGCCTCCACTTGTGCTTTTTCTATCATCAATGTTGCCAGCCCATTCTGCATCAATGTAAACATTTACTTCGAATCCTCCCTTGTGTGGAAACCATAAGCCATATTCCTCAGTACCCTTTAGATATCTGAAGATTGTCTTCACTGCTATCAGATTTGTCTGTTTGGGATTAGCAATGAATCTTGCCACTATGCCAACTGCATGTGCAATGTCCGATCTACTATGAACGGCATACTATAATTTTCCTATCATGGTCCGATACATTGTTTCATTCACTTCTTTTGCATCATCCTCCTTTGATAACTTGAGGTTAGTTATCATTGGGGTTCCAACCAGTTTAGATTCTTCAAGTCCAAAAGTTTTAAGAATTTCTTTTATATACTTGGACTGAGATAAAAATACCTTCTTTTAGCTGATGGACCTGTAGTCCAATGAAGAATTTAATGGCGCCTATCATAGACATCTCAAATTCTTTCTTCATCTCTTCAGCAAAGGCTTTTCTCATCCTGTCATCTCCACCAAACATGATGTTATATACAAAGATCTCAGCAATCAGATTTCCATCTTTTCCGATCTTGAGATACATGTTTTTCTTGTCCCCGGTCCTTGTGAATCCTATGGTCAGAAGGTATGAATGCAACCTCTCATACCAAGCCCTTGGAGCTTGCTTAAGCCCATAAAGAGTCTTTTTCAATTTACAGACCATACCATCATTTTGTGCAGATGTGAAGCCTTTTGGTTATTCAATGTAGACTTCCTCTTCCAATATTCTGTTCAGGAATGCATACTTGACATCCATCTAATACACTTTAAATTTCGTGTGTGCAGCATAGGCAAGAATTCTCACTCCTTCCAATCTGGCCACTGGTGCAAAAGTTTCTCCATAGTCCAGTCCAGCTTCCTGGGTATACCCTTTGCAAACCAGTCTTGTCTTATTTCTTATTACTTTCCCTTCCTCATTCAGCTTGTTCCTGTATACCCACTTGCTCCCTATGACATTCTTGTCCTTTGGTCTTGGCACAAGCTCCCATGTGTCATTCTTCTCAATTTGCTCAATTTCTTCGTCCATGGCCTTGACCCAGTTTTCATCTTTTAGAGCTTCCCTTATGAATTTGGGCTCTATACAAGAAAATAAACAGATATTCTCTTTGGTCTTTTTTCTGGTAAAAACATTAGCATGTTTGTCACCAATAATGTTGTCAATGGAGTGATATGTGACATACCTTGCGAGAACTGGTCATTGTTCCCGGTCATATTCTTCCGGTTGAGAAACTTCATCATGGTTCTGAACAGCTTCTTGTTCACCATCCTGTGATGACCTTTCACCTTTAGGTACAGTCTCCCGCTCCAACTGTCTGTTCATATGTTCTCTTTCATCTTCAGTTGTTGCTTCATTGAACTCAAAGATATTTCCTTCAACTTGACCTTCAAGATTGTCATGATCTTTATGACCAGTCTTCTTGATCGGGTCTGAAGATTCATCAACTTTTACATTGATGCTTTCAATTATTTTACCTGTTCTCTTGTGCAAACACCGGTAGGCTTTGCTTTTTGTAGAGTAACCAAAAAATGTTCCTTCAGTGTTCCTGGGATCAAACTTCCTAGAGTACATATCTCTTTTGATGTAATATTTACTACCGAAGATTTTGAAGTAGCCTACACTAGGAGTATAATTGAACCAAAGTTCATAAGGTGTCTTACCGGTTCCCTTTTTTACTTGAACTCAGTTCAGTGTGTAGACAACAGTGCTAATGGCTTCTCTTCAGAAGTAATGAGGAAGATCCTTCTGAATCAACAAGGTTCTAGCACAGTCAATCAGAGTCATGTTCTTTCTTTTTGCTATTCCATTATGCTGAGGAGTCCTTGGTGCAAATAGCTGTCTCATTGTTCCATGTTCCTCACAATAGCGAGTGAACTCTTGAGAGGTATATTCACCTCCTCTGTCTGACCTCGGACATTTCAAGCTTTTACCGGTTTCCTTTTCCACTCTAGCTTTATAGATTTTAAACATGTGGAAGGCTTCTGATTTTTCTCTAAGAAAGAGTTTCCACATCATTTTTGAGAAGTCATCTACAAAGATCATGAAGTACCGGTCTCCATAATAACTCTTTCTCTTCATTGGTCCACACAAATCTGTGAGCACAAGATCTAGAACATTTTCAGCAAAGAATGATTTACTGTTGAAACTTCCTGTCAGTTTTCCTAACTGACAGTCTTTACAAACACCTCTGATGGGTTTTGTAATCTCAGGGAGTCCTCTAACCGATTTCATTTTGCTCACCTTGACAATACTGTCAAAGTTTATGTGGCAGAGTCTCTTGTGCCATAGCTAGCTATTGTCTTCTTTTGAAATAAGACAAATTTTGCTTGTTTCTCCTTTGACTGAAACTATGAGACAAACTCCTTCCCTTGAGTCTAGGTAGAACAGATTACCTTTGCTTTGTCTACCGGTTCAACATGGGTTCCAGACTGATTCTTGACTATACAAGAACCTTGTCCGAATTCTAACAGGAATCCTTTGTTATTCAGTTGTGCAACACTCCTTAAACTTGTACTTGAGTCCTTCAACCCAGTACACATCTTCACAGACAGCATTGTTGTAGAGTGCAATAGACCCTTTTCCTTTAATGGCACAAGGAGCATTGTTTCCAAAGGTAACTAATCTGCTGTCATTGAGCTCCAAGCTGATTAATTTGTTCTTATCACCAGTCATGTGGTGAGTGCAACCACTGTCAATGATCCAATCATCATGTTGATGAGATCTTGATATAAGTGCTATTTCACTTAACACTAGGTTCTCTTCTTTTATTGCAACAAATGCAATTTCTGGATCCTCAAAGTCTTCGGATTCATTGTCTGTGACCCCTTCCTCTGCAAGATAGCATTCCTTCTTTGCTTTGCTCTTGAACCGGTCTCTCTTATCTTTATTATCATTATCGGGACATCTTGCTGCAATATGTCCTATCTTATTGCAAGAGAAGCATTTCAAGGGAAGCTTTCCTTTGTACTTCCCTTTTCCTCTGGGGAATCTCCTGGCGATGAGTGCTTCAAACTCATCTTGCTCCATCTCTTCTTAGAGCAAATTCTCAACAAGATTACCAATCTTACAGATTTTTCTTCCCTTTTTGGTGGAAGAGATGTTGACAGAAGACTTAAAAGCTGCTTCCTGAATGAGTAAGCTATTATCGAAATTACTCAATTCAAATGCAGTCAACTTGCCGATTAGGGAGTCTAGGGTGACTTGATCTTTAGTGACAGATCTGAGCTCTTGAATGACAGAGATCTTGATGGCATACTGAGGTCTGAATGTTCTCAGTATTTTGCTCACCACCTCCTCGTCATTAAGCTTTCCTCCAACGCTTTTGATGGAGTTGACCACTTCCTTGATCCGGTTGCTATATGTTTCAATGTCTTCTCCCTCATTCATCCTCATGTCATCGTACTTTCCTCTGAGGCTTTCAACCTTGGCTCTTTGAACGTTTGGGTCCCCTCCATATACCAGTTGCAGTTTAGCCCACATCTTTTGAGCGGAATCTAGGTGCTCAATCTCAACATAGACATGATCAGGTAGTGTGTTGGCTATCATATCCATAGCAGCTGTGTGCTCAGTTTTGATCTTTAGTTCATCAAGCATCAAAGTGTCAATAGGTTCACTGTAATCAGTGGTAACATGGGTCTAGTATTGATCTCCGATGGTCTTCATGTACAGCTTCATTCTGCTGCACCATAGAGTAAAGTTTTCCTTTGAAAACTTTGCTCCTTCCTTTCTCATCATCTTGACTTTTTCTTTATGCGGTTAAGCGGTAAATAAAATAGACTTGGCTTTGATACCAATTGATAGTCCCAAAATAGATTTAAGCATATAATAACAACAAGCAAACAATCACACAGTGACTCCAGATTTATCACGTAGAAATCCGGTTGGGGTGAAAACCACGGTGTGAGGAAACCTCACAAATTTTGTACCCTTCTAGAGTACGCCCTGTTAGGAGCCTTCCCGATTAAGGGATTAAAATGCACTGTTAGATGCCACCCGATTAAGGGATTTATTACAATAAGGTCGGTTAGTCCCTGCCTAGTTAGAGGACTTAGAACACCTTGACAGATGTCACTCGGTTAAGGGATTTGATACAAGGGACCTGTTAGAGTCCACCCAAATACTAAGTTTTAACTATTGTAATTGCTAAAAAACAATAGAAAGATTGACCTTTTACAAATGGCTTTGCATAGCTTGATAAGATCTTTGTTTGTGCTCAACTAAGTAGCATCACTGATCGTTGTAGTTGTGTTCTCCTCTATTGTTGTGCTCCTCTGCACACTCTTCTTTCTCTCCTCTTCTTTCTTCTTTTCACCCTAGCTTCTTCAACATACAGGTTCACTCTTTCATTCGGCAGAATGAAGGCAACTCAAATTCTCAACAAGCAAAAGGATATATAGAGTTTTTGCCCTAATTTCACCTCTCATGCATGACCTAACTTCAGATCCCTTTCGGATACATCACTCAATGGAGTACCAGTTCACTAAGGAAACATCTGATGCATGCCCTTGCTTTATTTGCTTTATGAAAAAAACAATAGATGTGTGTCAAGTATCTTTCCTTCACAAGAGATAACGATTTGTTTTAAAGCCATAGATTCCGGCTTTAAAACCACCAGACGTGCCTCAAACCGATCACCAGTTTAACTGAAAGTCTTCTGGATTTAGTGCATAAAATCTCGGTCAAAGAGTTGGTTGAAATAGATAGTTGACTATGACTTCCTCGGTTTATACCGGAGTCATTACTAGATCGGTTGAGATCCTTGTGTTGTGAACAGGTAAGAGTCTTTTGACCTGTCACAGTCCCTTCCTTTGCTTACTGGTCGCATATTCCTCGGTTGTGTTGTTGACACCAGTTTGTACCTTTACTTTGTGCTTGTCTACACCGGTTGTGTCCTGGTCCTCGGTTGATGATTGAATCCTCCTTTCCTTGACTCTATGAATTACCCAGTTGTTGATGCTTTGTGTAGTGACCAGTTGCTCTTGATTACAGTCTTTTCTTTCTTGTATGTTGCCACTGGTTGCCAAACCAGCCTCTTTTCATACAGATCTCCTTAGATCTTTAAACTTTATAGAGATGACACTTCAACAAATTTAAGGATACTTCAACAACAGATTCAAGTTGCAGGAAGTCTAATGACCAAAACTTCTAATTTTGATACGTTCATGCAAGATCTGACAGAGAAGTCAACAAAGACCTTTGAAGACATAAGAGTTTTGTCTTCAACATTTGATGTCAAGAATAAATTTGCAACAGATCTCAGCAGAGAAATGACAAGTCTTGCTCTAATTCTGAGAAAGACTTGTGAAGAAAAGATCGAGAGAATCCAAGATCTAATTGGATTTCAACTGTTTCTTGCCTCAACATTCGATTCAATGCAAAAGACAGCAACGGATACTGAAAATCTGATCAGTGAACCAGATTACAAAACTATAGAGCACATGGAAAATATTATTGTCTCTCTAAAAGGAACACAAAAAAATATAGAATATGTAACCGGTCAATGGAATCCTTTTCTTCACTCAGCGAAGAACATTTACAAGGATATCTTCACCAAGCTACAAATGTAAAATAAACAGTGAAGCTAAACCCTTTGTCCTATGGAGGCAAAAAGGGGAAGAAGAATAAATAAGATTGAAGAGAGAGATCAGAACAGAAGGGAAGAAGGTCAGAAGGTAAGAAGCTCAAAAGAGATACTGGACAAAAAAGGGAAAGCACTAGAATAGGGGAAGTTTGCAAACAGAAAAGGGAAGAGATGAAGTGTACAGTACAGGGAAAAAGTCTACAGGTCAAGGAATTAACTGTGATAAGTGAGTAATGGTTTAGCCACCAATGACAAAGGGGAAGATTGTTAGCAAATTTAAGTTGTCATTAGTGAAGATAGATGCAAACACCATTCCCACCGGTAGAGGTTCACCGGTAGATCACTTGTATTACTTTATAGGCACCGGTAGACTAGAAACAGAGTATATGCACCGGTAGACCAAACAATTTACATTGTAGCGGTCTTATATTGCATACAGGGATGGACTGGGTATAAGATTGATACTGGTTGAACTGCATATAAAATCCACACCGGATTATGAGAAGCTATTTAAGTTAAAACCAAAATATGCGGAGCATCCACTGTTTAGAATTGGAGTTAGCTTTTTAACAAGAGTTAGTTTTATTTCTACGCAGATGTTTCAAAGTAAACTCAAGATCAGAAGGCAAAGTTTTTTCTTTGTTGCATGATTTAAGGACGAGTTTACAACCTGGCAGTTCTATGAGTTAGGGTTTCATTAAGATGAAATTTTGTATAAATACAGGTCATAGGATGCAAGAAAAGTTGTTGTTGATAGTTGTTGATTATACAGAGCAGAAGAGAGATATCTTCTAAGAGAAGAGCTACAGTAACAGAGGTGAAAGGCAAAAAGATTCAACAGCCAGGCAAAACCAGGAAAGATCAACAGGTATGATCTAATCAAACAAAGAGTGTCAAATTAAGATCATTGCTTTTGTATTGTGAAAGCATATTGAAATCCCTCTATCAAGGTGAACCCTAATAGGTTCTTTGTATAAATTCTTTAACCGGGTAACATCTTTGTTGATGTTGAAAGTCTTTTAACAAGGTGGCTCCTAACAGAGTTAAGATCTTAACCGATCTTCTACCAAATCCCTTAACCGGGTAGCACTTTTGCAAGTGCTTTGTAAGCTCCTAACAAGGCGTCTTTATTACTATAGTAGTGAAGTTGTGAGCTCTGTCTCACTGTGGTTTTTTCTTTCTAATCGAGGGTTTCCACGTGTATATGATGTGTTGATCTGAGTATTTCTATTTCTGCTTGTAGATGGTTATTTACATTCTGTTTATCTTGCAAGAATCTTTATACAAGTTTTAAATTGCAATAGAAATAGTATTTATTGATTCACCCCCCCCCCCCTCAGTAACCAGTTAGGAGTAACATGGATTACCTAGAGTTCATGGGAAGAATAGTATCTTTGTGATAGTAGATAGACTCACCATATATGCACATTTTTTTGCCATTGCCACAGAATACACAACACATCATATAGTAGAACTCTTCTTCGAAGAGATATTCCAACTCCATGATCTACCACAAAATATTATCAGCGATAGGGATAGCAAATTCCTTAGCCAATTTTGGCAATGTCATGAGCCCAACTGTCTCTCTATTGCAAATTAACTCTTTTCTCAATTTTTATTGCACTTTAAAATTGTTATCTAAACATATAGGAATTTTCGAATCAACATATATGAATTTCAATAAATTTTTCCAGATTTAAGAGATCTAACTTCAACAGCAATTACTTGTAGTCCAATTGTTCATTAACAAATTCATTACATGCTTAACCAGCATTTAAAATCATTGCAGAAATTAATAAGGAAATAGCACCTTAAATTCAAAATAGGACTACTGTAGAAGGAAACATAGCCTAGAGGAAATTCACGCCAGCCATTTAACAAACAAACAGTATCCACCAAAATGACGCAGCCTTTAGCCCTTTGACGCCACCTCACAATGAAATGAAAATTTGGCCACCACACAGCTGTTGAAGGTTATTACGCAGCTTACAGTCAACACCTTGCTTCTCACGTGCCAAACAAACAACCACACAGCAGATTTTGTACAATCTCAAACCAGAACTGTACGGCACCCAATTTGCACACTTTTAACACAACGAAATCGTTATCAACCATGGCATTCTAAATTCAATCCAAGGTATTGCAACCAGCATAAGATTTTGACGTTTTCTCCAGCAATTGAAGACCAAACATCACCAAACCCTAGCACTCCATGAAAATTTCGAAAATCTCCTCCAAGCACAACTTTTCAATATTTGACAAATGACATAAGGTGAGTGAAAAGGCTTTTTCATGTTATATTTATAAGCTTTATGAAAAAACTTCACCTTCACACTTTTCACTAATGTGGCTTCCTCAACACACCATTGTTTTATAACATTAAAGCCATAAAGTTATTAAATTAAAATAACTTAATTTAATAACCACAATTAAAACATGAAGCCACTGAATCTCTCTAACAAAATAATTCTAAATTCTGACAACAGAGCCCCGAGCTCATACTGCTCTGCCAGAAATAGCCATCTAACCAAAATAGACTTACTATAAATAGTAAGTCTCTCAAACTGGAGATTCTGCATAACAAACTCTGAATCAATTGAAACTCCTACCCAAGTGCTCTATCAAACATAGCAATACCCAAAATACCACTTGCTATAAATAGTAAGTCATCCAATCTAACCCAAACAAAGAGCAATCCTAGCATCTGAGATCTCCAAAGTGGAATCCAACCACCGGCTCTACCGATCGACCCCCTCTGACAACCTGATTAGCTTACGAGGGTCATCAAACTAAGCTAATCCCAAGAGTCTGAAAAACGGGGACATTACAGTCCTCCCTTCCCAAGATTGTTTGTCCTCAAGCAATCAGGAAAAACAAGCAACATCACAGTCCACTCGGATCCCAAGGATGGTCGTGGGTAATGTCCCTATCATCACCATACTCCTGTGAAGAAATCAGCAACATCAACAGTACAAACAACAGCATCTGAGAAACTGAACTCAACAATCAAACTGATGATGCTCAGACAAGAACATCACATGGGAGTAACTCAACTGTGAGTAACTTACACGGAAGCAACTCAACCGGCAAACTAGACTTGTCCCCAGTCTGTGTGCCAACTAAACTATCATACCAGTCATCAAACAGATGCACTGATGAACTCTGCAACTGGTAGATATCCTAAACATGAGGATCAGAAGTGAAACTAAAAGCATTCTTCATGGTGTACACCTTTGTAAACTGCTTAGCAAAAACTGACTGGCATCCTGTAAAATCTGTCTGATAACCCGGTGTACTGAAAGAATCTCAATCATCATCATCATCCTCACTCATCACCTGAAAGGGATCATCGTTGAACTCAAACAATGGATTGTCATAAGACATAGTGACATCCACATCAAATAAAGGATTGTTCACAAAGGGAATAGCTCCCACCTATTGATCTGAATAAGATATCTGTGAGCTGTGAGAGACATGATGTGTAATCTGCTCTATCTGAATGAAATCATGCCTTTGAAACTCCTCTCTATCTACTGCACAAAAGGACATAGTGCATAGACTCCCCTTAGCGAGACCAAGTAAAACATACTCCCCACCTTGGTACTCAAATGCTTCCCTATCCTCATTTGTGAGTCCCTACAGAAAAGGATCATGGTACCCACCACCACCGGATGACAACACTGAGTCCACACCCAAAGTCTGATATAAAAAACCAGAAACACTGCAGCACTCAACATCTTCACCCTCAACATCAGATGTATCTATAATGCTAGTATCAACATCATCTATCTGAAACCCCTTTGCTATCTCTGGCTGCATACATGACTCAATGTCATCGCGCGAATTATCTACATTGTGGCATAAATCTATGTCCTTGACTCATTTGTAACACTCCCATTATGAGTGTCATTGTTGGGTAGCTCCATGCTCACATCCTCAATACAGGAAAAGATTGTTGTCTCCTGCAATATCTCCACACTACGACTGCTGTCATAAACATCAAAGCTGTCAGAGCTAATATACTCCTTGCAATCCTCAAAAATAACATCATCATCTATGGTGTCAGAATCCCTAGTGGTATCTACAACATCCTCCACTCTCACCCTATCCACAACATCAACAACAAGCTCAGAATGCTGAAACTTCGTACCACTATCTATCAACAAGATAGGCACATCCACATGTCCTTGTAAGAAGTCTCCAACATCATGTGTGCAAACAGGACTAGTGGTTGTCCTACTAAGAACAGGATCATCTCCACAATGATGAGTAGCTACTAAAAACTCATCATGAAGATTTCTAGATGTCTCACCTGCGAGAACATCCTGTTTCTCTTCCTATAGTCTTCGTGGGGAAGACTTCCTAAAGAAGGAAACCATGAAACTAGTTGCCCTGTCAATAGTGGCCGGATCTGCAAGTTGGGCTTTTAGCCTTTCTTGTGTTTGCCTCAATTTCTCCATTTCATTTTACAAGGCACTTGATTGTTTCCTGAACCGTGACACACTGCTCAACTGGTTTCTATATTTACTTGGTTTTCTATATTTATCCATGGCTGAAAAATAAATCTAGAGTTCTGGTCACTCCAAACAAATGTGTGAGCTCAATAATTTTCAACCCAACAGGATGGCAGGAAACCACTCTGATACCACTATGATGAGTCCAACTGGCTCTCTATTGCAAATTAACTATTTTCTCAATTTTTATTGCACTTTAAAATTGTTATCTAAACATATAGGAATTTTCAAATCAACATATATGAATTTTAATAAACTTTTCCAGATTTAAGAGATCTAACTTCAACAGCAATTACTTGTAGTCCAATTGTTCATTAACAAATTCATTACATGCTTAACCAGCATTTAAAATCATTGCAGAAATTAATAAGGAAACAGCACCTTAAATTCAAAATAGGACTGCTGTAGAGGGGAACGCAGCCTAGAGGAAATTGACGCCAGCCATTTAACAAACAAACGGTATCCACCAAAATGATGCAGCCTTTAGCCCTTTGACGCCACCTCACAATGCAATGAAAATTCGGCCACCACACAGCTGCTGAAGGTTATTACGTAGCTTACAGTCAACACCTTGCTTCTCACGTGCCAAACAAACAACCACACAGCAGATTTCGTACGATCTCAGACCAAAATTGTACGGCACCCAATTTGCACACTTTTAACACAAGGAAATCGTTGTCAACCATGGCATTCTGAATTCGATCCAAGGTATTGCAACCAGCATAAGATTTTGACGTTTTCTCCAACAATTGAAGACCAAACATCACCAAACCCTAGCACTCCATGAAAATTTCGAAAATCTCCTCTAAGCACAACTTTTCCATATTTGATAAATGACATAAGATGAGTGAAAAGGCTTTTTCATGTTATATTTATAAGCTTTATGAAAAAGCTTCACCTTCACACTTTTCACTAACATGGCTTCCTCAACACACCATTGTTTTATAACATTAAAGCCATAAAGTTATTAAATTAAAATAACTCAATTTAATAACCGCAATTAAAACATGAAGTCACTGAATCTCTCTGACAAAATAATTCTAACTTCTAACAACAGAGGCCCGAGCTCATACGGCTCTGCCAGAAATAGCCATCTAACCAAAATAGACTTACTATAAATAGTAAGTCTCTCAAACTGGAGATTTTGCATAACGAACTCTGAATCAACTGAAACTCCTACCCAAGTGCTTTGCCAAACATAGCAATACCCAAAATACCACTTACTATAAATAGTAAGTCATCCAATCTGACCCAAACGAAGAGCAATCCTAGCATCTGAGATCTCCAAAGTGGAATCCAACCACCGGCTCTGCCAACCGACCCCCTCTGGCAACTTGATTAGCTTACAAGGGTCACCAAACTAAGCTAATCTCAAGAGTCTGAAAAATGGGGACATTACAGGCAAGAGCTTTTTAGACTAGAGGGAACCAATCTAACCCCTAGTACAAGCTACCATCCTCAAATAGACAGGAAAACCGAAATAGTAAATAAATGGCTAGAAGGATATCTAAGGAATTATGTCACTGGTCAACAAAAAGCTTGGATAAAATGGTTGCACCTAGGTGAGCATTGCTACAACACTACGTACCACATGTCTATCGGCATGAGCCCCTTTAAAGCCCTATATGGATACGAGGCCTCTATTTTCAAAAATCTCATCCCTCTTGAGAGCCAAGTACCCAGCGCACAGGATTTTGTCCAACAAAGCATGAAAATTCTAAAAAATCTTAAAGAAAACTTACAACAAGCCCAAAACCAACAAAAGATCTAATTGGATAGAAATCACATCGAAAGAACATTTGATGTTGGAGACCTAGTATTTTTACGATTGCAACCATATAAACATTCCTCGACTAAGAAAAGCGGGGCAGAGAAACTTAAACCAAGGTTCTATGGACCATATAAGGTATTGAGAAAGATTGGTGAAGTAGCGTACAAACTAGAATTGCCCGGGAACAATAAAATCCACAATGTATTCCATGTCTCCAAACTTAAGAAGGTTTTGGGACAACAGATAAAACCTTGCACAGAATTACTGCCCCTTGACAACGAAGGCCAACTCATCCTAGAACCCGAGGTGATCTTAGACACTTGGGAAAAGAGGTTAAGGAATAGAGTTATTACAGAGTACTTAATTTGATGGAAGAACCTGCCCAAAGAAGATGCCACTTGGGAGAAAAAAGTTGTCAAATTGTTTGAGGACAAGCAAAATCGAGATGGAGGGACTGTAATGACCCTCGTTTAATATGAATCCTTGTCAGTTCTCCATAGTAATTGTAAATCCTCAGAGCATCAGTTGTTAATCGAATAATGAGTTGGTATTTACTTTGTCCTCAATCAAAATGATATTAATTATTGTAAGAACCCCAATAGTTCTAACCAATGCAATTGATGATGTTTCCTTGAATTTTGAAAGTTTTTGCAATGTGAAAGGTATACAAATGAAGCAAATTGCAAGTACGATGAAATATAACTAATTAATGATAATTATGTCACTACCGTTACAAATGTGATTTATTTGTTTTTTTACCCAACAGTTCAAAATATACAACCATATGACAAGTACAATAATACTTTGCAAAGATTCATACCCAGAATGAAGAATACAACATTTATTTGTAAATCTGGGTACAAATGGTGACTGTTGTAGCTTTTATTCAGATTATTGAATGTTATTCAGATTTGAAAATGTATAATTTATACCCAGAATTAGTGAGCAGTGATAAAAGATGTCAAATACCTCTAAAACGGGCACCGAACAGCCTTCTAAAGAGATCAATTCTTCCCACAATGAGCACGTGGGTTCATTGATGGCTGAAACGTGCCTATGAATGTCTGGTATAGTCTTTCAACTTGCAGCAAACAACAATAATTTGATCATCCAAACTCTTTCAATTTGCAAATGAATATCTTCAAATTGATCCCCAAATGATCTGATAAGACCGTTGTAAATGCACAAACCTATAGTCTTTCAACTTGCAGCAAACAACAATAATTTGATCACCCAAACTCTTTCAATTTGCAAATGAATATCTTCAAATTGATCCCCAAATGATCTGATAAGACCATTGTAAATGCACAAACCTCTGAAAGGCTGATCTAGAACAATGGCTAGCACAACCAGCAATCTCAATGCAATCTTTCAGCACCTCAAAGCTGAGTAATAATGGCTTCCAAACTTGCAATGGTTCCTTGAAACCCTTGCTGGAGAAAATCATAAAATTCACCAAATATTAAAGCACAAAAATGATCAATTCCATATATGAGAATGAGCTCTTAAGTCCCTTTTTATTCTTTCTTGTGAGAGCTCAAACACATTCCATACCGATGTGTGATAAAAGATATATTTTTTCCTTTTAATAATTCATTTACTCCAATACTTTTATTAATACCTTGGCTTAAGCTTCTATGAATTAATTGAATAAATGGCTCCTTCCAATGATGACCCTCAACTTAAGTGAAATTATAAAGTTAAATTATAACTTTATAATAAGCCATTTAATGATTTAATAATAATTTGGCCACTAAAATAATAATAACTCCCAAAATACTTATCCTTTAAATATGTCGTCTGAAACAAGAGTCACGCCTATTATTTCTCCACTTGACCAAATGCACTTTCCAAAAATAGGAAGGGTCATTCTCGAACAACATCAAGCTTACTATAAATAGTAAACATGGCAAAAGTATAGCAAATGAAGTCCAAATGACGCCAAACCAAAGCATACTGAATCCTGAAGTAGATGCCCACAGAAAGAGACCCTTTGTCCATCCCCATTAGCCTATGAAGGTCACGTGATAGGCTAATCCATCCATAGGCATGGTCACGCTAAAAAGGGGACATTATAGTCCTCCCTCCCCAAGATTGTTTGTCCTCAAGCAATCACAGGAATCAAAGAAACACAAAGATCCACCCGGATCCTAAGGATAAATATGCATAATGTCCCTGGTGTCACCTGCAAACTCCTGTGATAATAACTCTATCCACAATGTTATCCTGAACATATTGTCACCATACCAACAATGGTGACTCACCCAATCTGCAATGCTAATCCTATCTCTATCTGGATCCCAATAGAGACGAAACTCACATCCACCCACAACCAAAAAGAATGGATATTCAAAACCATCTAACACAACAGAGGTCTTTGCACACCCTGCCAATCTGCTCTATGTACCTTTGTAATCCAAATATCCATCCACTATAAAACCATCCTGGATGTACTAACCCTGCAAGTCACCTCCTGCTAACTTGTAGTAACCATACCCATCAACTGCAGATGGAGTAAACCCATCCCATTACGGATGATATAAACTTGGAGCCAACCCACACCGTTGTACAACCAAGTCCTCAACCGGTGGGTCAAAACTCCAATTGTGGACGCCAGCAGTATTTAATGGCTCCCTTGCTGAAGGAAGTCTTAAAACTCCAAATGGGTGCCAAGTAGGAGAGGCGGCAGCCTTCCAATCAATCTATTTGTGCTTGATATATTCCTCCGAGTCAGATTGTGCAGGGATCAAAGAAAGTATTTTTTAATTAAATCACCAAGTGGATAGAGGAGTTCATGGACTTATTTGTTAAATGCCAAGACCATATCAGTGCCATATTTCCCTTGTCGTTGCAGATACTGGGTCATTGTATATGCCTCTCCAAAAAAAAATTAAACATAGGAAAGGAGTGGTAGGAATGAAGACGACAAGCACTCTAGGAACAAGGCAAATCTGATGTGGCAGTTTAAAAAGATAGAATTAATTAGAAATTGTCCAAATTAAGAATTGGGACTCGCTATTGTAGCCGCAACATTGAAACAAAGTGAAGCCAATACAAGATATGGTGTGATGGGGTTGAAGGGAATGATGGTGCAAGCCATTTTGGAGTCTTTATTTGGCCAATGGAAATATGCTAGCCTTATGCACCTCAAGGTAGGAGCTGCAGAAGATTAGTAGTGCCATTGCAGCCTTATCACATCAGAAAAAGACAAAAAATTAATAGTTTGTCTTTAATTAGGACTTTATAATGTTTTACTTTTTTGGCCCCAAGAAAAGTCACTTTATAAATATTACTATTTCAACTTAAAAACACCATTAATTAAATACAAGTTACCTGGAAAATATTAATTTAGACAACTAAATCTAATTAATTAAATTATTTTCTTTCTAATCACTGAGGCTTAAAAGGGGGACATTACACTTTTATTGAAAGAAATGGCAAGGATTTAGCTAACAATATAAAAAAACAATTCAGTACAAGAGGCCAATTGTTTTCAAAAACATATCCTTCACTTTAATAGAAAATTCTTATGTTTTAAATGGATGCATGTGCACACACAGAGATTCACTTGGTTGCAATAATTTCAATAATAAATGCATTGTCAGCTTAATCTGATCTTAGGTTGTGTTTATGTTTAGATAATATAGTCTGTGTATAGTAGCGTCTTAGTCATCTATATGTTTTGGTTATTTAAGTTATTTTGAGTTAGCAAAACTTTGGACTGTGATCTTATAGTTTTGAACATCTGCCAAGCACATGTTTTTTAAATATATCATGATACATTTCATCTTGTCTCAGAGGGTACATTCTATCACAAGTAATTATTTTTTTATATTGCAGGTGATCCTTAAGAATTTGCCTCCGAACAGTGCTCTGATTGATGAAATCATAAAATCCACAAAGAACTTCCTTACCGCAGAGGGTCTCCTGGCAGACAAATCCTCACTTGCTGGTTATTCTCCACGACGACTTCATAAGGATTTTGTATGTTCTTTCATTTTATCATTTTCCTTAAATAATTAAATGAAATGTTCAAGACCTTGACATATAGGACAACACATTGTATTTGAAATTTAGGTACTTTAAAAGCTTAGAAGAAAATAATACGTTTTCATAGTTATTAAGAATTTCAAATGAGAAAGAATCCCCAATTAAAAGATACTCGGATAACTTCCAGCAAATATGTTGGGTATGAAAGACAAGATAAGCTTGGGAAATGAAAAAAGTTTGCCATTATCTTAAGATTTCTTAGTCCTGGTAGGCTGAAAAAGAATATACATAAAAATAAGATTACCATTAGTATGATGTAAAACAATACGAAATTACACCATGTTCTTGAATTGAAATATTAAAACTGGTGATATGTATGTGGAATGCTAGATAGAGATGAAGGTTCAAACAAATAGAAATGACTATCAGGATTCAGAATATTAAATGTACATGTCCATCGGTTGCTTCTTCTTTTTTTGTTTCATCTCAATTATTGTATACTGCAAGTAGCTGCTAACTTTTGCAGAAGAATTCAAATTTCTGTCTAAAATACGTTCAATCTCAGACAACACATTTGTTGGTTTTTGGTTGCCAACTTATAATACTAAGGCATCTACTGTGATTGCCAGGAATGGAAATTAGGCCCACAACTTAAGGCTGTATGCGAACAACTCTTTATTATATTTACAATTCGGGCATTACGGGCACAAACACGGAAAATCTTGGGCCAGGCTGACTCACATGGTAAATCTGCTGCTACCAAAGAATCACCTGTAGAACAGATGAAGGAAGGTCTCCCAAGTGGATCTGATTCTCCTAATGTTAAAAACAGCAAGGAGAAAGAAAAACGAAGTCCAAGGAGTGTATTGACAAGTTTCTTACTATCAAGTGCCGTTGCATATGCAGATGGAAGATTATGCCGTCATATACCAAATCCAATAGTGAGACAAATTGTAAGTGGATTTTTGCTAAGTTTTGTAGAATAGGCTGCCATGTTCAATGATTACCTTCTAAACATAAGCATATCATACAAGGAAGATGCAAATGTTTAGTCAGTGTCATCTGTTTCTAGTCTTGTACAGAATTTCAAGCTTTTAATCATCTCACACCATTTTGGAAGTTACATTGTGAAGAGTCATAAAAACCAATTGTTTTGTAAAATAACCACAATTTATTAATCAAAATTGAAAGTATCAAAGATAATTTGGCAGAACTTTTGAAATTTTAGATTACTGTCTCTTGAGTTTTGGGCTACTTTGAAATACATCCTTTAATCATCCGTTTTACTTGATAGGAGAAAGTTCAAACTAGAAAAAATGTGTATGTACCAGTGATGAGCTTTTGAGAGAAACGCAAACTTCATCAATTATTAATTAATTACTAATCTATCAACTGCAAAGTGCGAGTCCAAGTGTGAATATCACAATGCTGGCTGCAAGCAATATGGTACTTAATATTGTTCAATTTTTAATGCTCAGATTTGTTAATTATTTCTAATGTAAAAATAATATGTGAATTGTAACCCTTAATATGGTTGGTAGTATCAAAATCAAGGGAAATTATTCTATGAAAATTTCTCATCCCTAATGCACTTGCATCAATTGCCTTAAGACATTTTGATAGTCTTTTCTAGTTAGGAATTTGAAGATTGACAAAAGGCTGCCGCAGGGTCTATGTAACTTTAGTGTCAGCTGCTTAATGCATTGTAATAGTTTTTTTCTGGTTGTATTTGAAGATTGCCAAAAAGCTGCCGCAGGATTTATGTCAACTTTTGTGTTAGTTTTTTAACCCATTTTAATACTATTTTAATGTTACCGATCTGGGGATTGCCAAAAGGCTGCATTAGGGTTTGTCTGCGTTTGCATCAAAACCTGCATCATAGTTTGTGTGAGCCATTGCAGGCGATGTCTATCGAGCAGACAAAATTGATCTGATTGGACAGTTTCTATTATTTTTAATAAAATTAAAAATACAATTCAATTGTATTAAAAATTTTAATTTGACTAATAAATAAAATGAAAATGGTTGGTTCTGTCCTGTAGATATACATTTGCACCATTTAATCTGGGACCATAATAAATTTTGAATCTTTTAGAAAAGAAATTTTAATTTCCTGTTAGTGCTCAACTGCTTAGTCGGCGCTGCACAGGTGATTGTTTCAGTTATACGTCATCGCAGTAGCGTTTTTGTCTGTCTTGTGCGGACATGTACATCATGTTGACGTTTGTGTGAACAATAATAGATTACATTTGTTTTTGCATTAATATGTCTATGCTAATTTCTTTTGTTCCATTTTATATACAAACAAATAAAATTAAATATTCTAAAAAGTTATATTCTTATAAACTATTAAATACATATTATGTTAAAATCAATAAAATTAATTTCACTATTATAACTTTTTGAAAATAACTAATTAATAATGTTTAAGCATTTGATAACATTTTGTAAGTGTTCTATTTTCAATTACAAATAATTGTGATAGCAGCAATGTTAATGGTGGCAAATTATGTTATTTATAATTGTAAAATATAAATCTAAAATCTTGAAATTTAACAATGGCCATTGACAAGATAGTAAAAATACAAATCTTACTCAAAAAATAAAATAAAATTGTATTAAAAATAATTAATATAGATATTTTAAAAAGAGTATCTAACATATTTAGAAAGATAGTCTTAAGATGTTTATAATAAATTTATTATAGTACATTACCTATATTTTAAAAAATATGTGTAAGACATAAATTTCAAAACATATTAAAAGCATTACACAAACACATTCTTATCATTGTGAGAAATAATATATCACCAAATAAATGAGTGTGTTTGAAATGAATAAAATGTAAAATGAGCTCTACTTAGAAAGGCGATAGTGAGGAGATTGTGCCAATGAGATGGAAGGGTAGGTACAACCACTCCACAGTTATTTGGTACAAATATTAATGTAGCTATGTGAAGAAATTATATTTACTTTAATGCCCCCCCTTAAGTGCAACTCAAGGAGAATAATATTACATAGTATGGATCCTAAGTACTAGGTTGTGTTATGTACCCATACATAATGCAATGCAATGAAATGCAATCTCTCGAAAACAAAAGAAAAAGAAAATAAAATGGGAGAAAATCCTCTCCAAAAAGAAAGAGAAATAAACAAGATGCATGGATGGAGGACCCAATTATAGTCCCTAGGGACTACACATATCATTTATATGCAATCAAATATCCCTTCATAGGAAGGAAGAAAGGAGACAACATAGCCCCCCATAATAAAGAAACTCCAATGTTGATGAAGGATGACTAGAAACAAAAGATGACCTAATGCTAATAAGAAACACATCTTCCCTTAGGAAGGAATAAGTCCACTAAATGATGAAGGAGCCTCTCTAAATCCAATGGAATGAAGGAGGAAGTCTTCAAATAGGAACCTTTGAAAACTAGGTAGGAGTATCCAAGCTCAAATAAGCCTCTGCATGCGATCAAACTTAACCAAAGAATGTGACAAAGCAATTGGATGGAAACTCATTAATATCAATATCCAAAGATGAATCAATAATAGTGCCCAAACTATCATCAAAGAGGAGATAAATCCCTTCAAATATATCTCCCAAATCTGCAAGATGAGACTCCACAAACAAGTTTGAAATACCTAGCAAATATTCATCCCACGTAGCAAGATCTAGAACACTATAAGCAACATGTTGAATAGAAGCAATCTCCGAATCTGAAGAAGTGGGAGGTTTTGGAGGAGGAAGATCAACACTTGTCTTAAGAACACCAAGGTTCAAAGGACCAAACTTCTTACAAACATGGTTTACCCTATGTGGAAGGGTATGGACATGATCCAAAAGAACATCATCATTAGGAACAAAATGAGAGAAGAAATAAAATCAAGATGCATTATCCACTACACATATAGCAATGATCTTTCTAGTCTCCACATCTCTTATGTGTGCATATCATGAATGAACTCCACTATCTTACCTTGTGCACCATGAGTAATTTGATAAGCTAAAATGAGATTAGTGGTCAAGATACACATAGAACATCAATAAATAATCCTTCACCAATAGCAATAAAACATTTCCCAAAAACCCCCGTATGTATTGTATGTTGGCAAGAGTTAATCCTTAATGTATGGTATGTTGTCATTGATGAAAAATACTATCATTACTCTTGGCCATTGTAATGCCCCTCCCATAGTTTGATTTTCTATATGTTTTTTATTAAGGAAAATAGGTTTTAATGGGGCCCTTAAACCCTTACAGGCTTAAAATTTTAACATAGATATATCTTTAAAAGTATGTAACAATAATACAGCCAAAGCAAAAAACAACAGTCACAGTCCACCAGCAGGAAACAGAAAAAAACTAGAAAGCAGAACTAGGGACAGAAACAGAAAACCAGGGCAAGCCCAAAGCCAAGAGAAAGGCTCAGGCGAATTCTCTAAGGATCTCAGTTGCACGAATCTCAAGTTTAGAAGCCTTATCCGCCACCTCCTTGAGGTCAAATAGGTCTTTATCAGGTTCCTGGGTGTCCTTCTTCATAGTGCTAGATCTGGTTCTCTTCCTCGGGCCATCCTCCAGAGACTTATCCTTGCCACTATTGGGAGACTCCTCCTTGCTGCCCCTGTGTTCCTCAATCTTGCTAATCAGCGCCTTTATGTTGTCGTTAGAAGCTTTAAGAATGTTGTAGCTCTGTTCAGCAATTTTCTACAAGGTATCCTCCACACTCTGAACTCTCTTATTTACTTCATCCATTTTATTTTCCATATCATTCTTCTTCTTTATGAGCCTAATCTTGCTACTACTATCCTCCCTCTCCAACCTGCCCACCCTGTATTTTAACTCCTGAATTTCATGATAGGTCCATTTAGTAGTTTTGTAGCTATCAATAACACTATTTTTAGCATTGTTGAGCACATCCATCTGAGGGTTTTCTTTTGTGATGTCGCTCAAAATAACCAGGGCATGGTCAATTAGGTCCTCCATTTGAATTTTTCCCTCCTTATTCTCCTTAACCAAAGTTTTCATCATTTCCCTCTTAAGACCCATCCTGACAAAAACATTATGGAAATTTCTCCAGACCACACTCTTCTCTTTGTCCGTGATCTTGCAAGTGTACTGGTCAATCCCATATTCATCACAGTCTAGCTCATGATCATCCTCTCTCCCTTGACTATCCTCTTCCTCTTCGCTATGCTTCCCCTCCTCTTGCCTGTCCTCCATAGTATCTTTTTCAATGTTCTTCCTTTTTTTCTTCTTACTGGAAGATTTGACATCAGGTTCTCCTTCTCTGTCCGCAAGTATCTTAATTCTAATGTTCCTCTTACCTTTCTTCTTCTCCTTAATTGCCTCTTCTTCACCAATAGAATCCTCCTCTTTATCAACACTGTCCCCCTCCGTGTCTATACCCTCTACCTCCTCATTATAGTCTCTATCTAAAGAGATCTCAATGCTCTGCTTAGGGTCTGGAGTCTCCTTTTTCTCCTTTTTAATCTTCTTTTTCCCCTTTTTAGTCTGGGGGTGGCCTCTGCATCCGAGTCCGAATGCATATCTTGGATTTCCTCAGTATCGGAGGGGATATACTCTTCTTCTCCTGAATCAATCTCCTCATCGAATCCCTCCTTCCCCACTTTCCCCTGCTTAATTTCTTTTCATATAGACCTAGCCTTAAAAAATTCATAGATCAACAGCAAAAGCCCCTCATGGAAAGTAGGATTGCCAATAGGCTTCTCCCTGTAGTCATTAATGCTCTCATTAATAGACGAATAAAGGTAAAAAGGAATAGAGATCTTAGCCCCAGACCTGAAATGGTTGAGAAGCACGAAGTGGTAGGAGTAGATGCAATCGAATCTCGTGTCCAAGGAGATATACTTGATTATCGCCCTCAGCACAAACCTCCACAGCAGTTTGATAGACCTCGGCAAGTAGTAGGTGCTTTTCTTCACAAGAGCCTTCTTTTCCTCCACACCTTTGGAAAATTCGAACACCGCCTGACCCGAAATGCGCTTGTCTCTATAGAATTTCTTCCCAACAATGGGGATGCCCATGACCGCGGAAATAACCTCCTCCGTCACCGTGAAATCGACCCCATCAATTTTGACTCTCCCCTCGTTCCAGTTCTTAACCATGGTTTTAGTAATAGAGGGTTTCCACCCATGCAACCGTTCAATGAAGGAAATAACATCACCTTTACTCAAAATGTTCCACACCTTAGAGCATCGTTGCCACTTCTCAAGGTCATCCTTTGGTTCTCTCCTGTGTCTTTCCCCCACCATTTTTTCACTCTCTCTGCAAAAATTTCTCATGATAGCAATATCTTTTGAAATTTGGGTCCAGCAGCTAAAATGAATGATATTCTCGATCCTTCTATTGAACTTGTGAAAAATAAACCCAAAAATGGGCCTCAAAGTGCAATGATGGCAATTGCTCAGGTAATTCGTACTTTGGCTTGCGTACTTACACATCATATTTCGGCACATTTCCCATAACACATAAACTTTCATCATTATCATTTAATGTTTCCCAATCTGCCCGGGATTCTTTCTGTTTCAATTAAATCTTTGATTACAAGCGGAATATTGTGTCCGTCCATCCATCTTTTCATCTCATCTTTCCTGACTGCCTAGTTGGCCAGCCTGTCAGCCACTTGATTTGCTTCCCTGAATTCATGAGCCATGTATACCCTGTCAAAGGACTTGAGAACCTGAACACTCTCATTAATTATATTTGCAATCGTCCAGGTAGGCTCATTTTTCTTGTTAAGGCAATCTATTATGTTCTTTGAGTCTCCTTCCAGCCACAATTTTTTGACTCCTATATCTTGAGCAAGCTTTAAAGTTTGATGGGCCGCAATCGCCTCCACATAGTGATTTGTTTGCACCCCTAGAGGAGCCGTAATAGCAACAATGCCTTTACCGTGCTCATTTCTGATGATGCCCCCAATGCTTGCCTGGTCAGGGTTGCCTTTCGCAGCCCCATCAAAGTTGGCTTTACACCATCCCTCTAGCGGAAGAGTCCATCTACAGTCCTCCCTCCTGCTGTAGTCATTCTCCTTAGCATTGAGAAGAGGGTTATAGCCTTTGATGATAGTATAGTTCTCTAATAGAGCATTAAGGCTTTTGTGAAAGACCACCTTAGCATTGGCTTCTTTCTCCCTACAGATTCAATTGTTCTGCTCCTTCCACACCCCCCAATAGAGATGTGGTAGAGACCACTCCCATATTCCCTTGCTCACATTCCCAGACACCCCATGGTGCCACTATTCAAAGAGCTCACTCATGTTATTGGGAAAAACCCATGTCATCTTGAAGAAAGATAGGAAAGAAGACCAAATATCTCTGGTGAAATGGCATTGTATGAAAAGGTGGTCAACACTTTCACTATGCTTTTTGCAAAGGATGCATCGATTGGGCATCTGATGGCCCCTTTTGGTAAGGTTGTCCACCGTCAAAATACGGTTTTGAAGCATTATCCAAAAAAAGATGTTGATTTTGGGGGTTAGGCCAGGATACCAAGCTTTGGTCCAAACAGGGACAGTATCAATACTCTGCATGGTTTCATAGCCTGAGGCCACAGTGTAGTTTCCATCCTTAGTCATCCCCAAATAATAGCATCCTTGTTGAGGGACAGAGGGATAAGCCTGATCATGTCCATCAACGGCTTGAGCTCCCTGGATATCTCGGTCAGGTTCACCCACTCATCATTGACCCTGTAGTCTCTCACCTTGCAGCCAAATCTTTCCATGCAAGGCACCGTCCATCTATTATACTACTCCATGTTCCATAAAGGCCCCAAGCTAAGCCAGTCATCAAGCTAGAAGTTGATATCTTCACCATTACCAAGTTTCCATTTCACCTTCTCAGTGGCTAACCCTTTGGTCTTTATAATGCCATTCCAAATGTTGGATCCCTTTGGGTTGTTATCCCTGCTAATGAACTACTTGAAATTGATGTTGGCAGAATACTTATCCTTCAGAATATCTCTCCATTCCCCCTTGGAGTTAAAGATCCTCCATATCTGTTTGGCTTGCAAAGCCCTATTGAACTGCTTCAGATTCCTGATCCCCAACCCCCCCTTCTTTCTAGGTCTACAGATGACATCCCAAGCCACAAGCGGGTACTTCTTATTGCCTTCAAGACCAGCCCAGAGAAACTTCCTCTGAATGGACTCCAAAGTATTAGCCACCTTGGAGGGAATAGAAAACAGGCTTAGGGCATAAGTAGGCAAATTCTGTAAAGTAGATTTGGTCAGAAGAACTTTACCAACCTGACTCGGAATAATACCCTTCCAGCCAGCCAGTTTTCTATTGAACCTATCAATGAGATTGTCCCAAAAGAGGTCAGGAGGTTTAGCCCCCATAGGGAGCCCCAAATATGTAGAAGGGAGAGAACCAATACCACAGCCCAAGATACCAACAATTTTCCTTTGTCTTCCTTTAGGGGTATTGACAAAGAAGACCAAGCTCTTTCTCCAGTTGATGAGTTGACCCGTGGCATTAGAGTAAGTATTGAGAATGGACTTCACATATCTAGCTTCCTTCACCGAAGCCTCACCCCCTAAAATGGTGTCATCCACAAATTGCTGATGAGAGAAGGTCAGGGGACTGGAAGAGGGTCTTATCCCGGTAAATTCTCCTCTGCTCCTTTTATCATGAATAAGTCTTCCCAAGCACTCCGCCAAAATAATAAAGAGGATAGGGGAAAGGGGATCCCCTTGCCTGAGCCCTCTAGAGGATTTGAAAAAATTCGTGGGAGACCCATTAACCATCACCGCAAAAGTGGGGGTGGAGATTAGTTGAGATATAATCTTTCTAGTTTTATCATTAAAGCCAAAAGCTTCAAGAACTTTATCCAAGAACAACCAATCCACCCTGTCATAGGCCTTTGATAAATCAAGCTTAAGCAGGAAACCATCCTTTTTACCTTCCTCTAAAGAATGAATAACTGCATGCACAACAATGATAGAGTCAACGATTTGTCTACCCGGGACAAATCCCGTTTGTTGTGGAGCAATAATCCCTGGAAGGATTTTGATTATTCTATTGGTTAAAACTTTAGAAAAAATCTTGTAAAGAGAATTGCAAAGACTGATAGGTCTGAAAAAATCAAAAGAGTTTGCACCTGAGACTTTGGGAATCAACACCAAGAAGGTAGCATTGATTTCCTTAAGCAAGCACTTAGCACCAAAAAATTCATGAACCACTTTGACCAGATCATCTTTTAAAACTTCCCAATACATCTAGAAGAAAAAAGTAGGGAAACCATCAGGGCCAGGGGCTTTCTCAACAGGCAGGGAGAAGACAGCTGCCTTTATTTCATCCATATTAGGGATAGCCACAAGGGACCTGTTCTGGCTGGCATTAATCACACTAGGAATGGTCTTGAGAATATCCACCTGATCCACCTCTCCCAGGTTGGTCTCTTTGGTGAGGATAGCAGAGAAATACCTAATAGCTTCCTTAGCAATCTCCTTATCTTCCTCCAAAGAAACATCTCCCTTTTTTATGACACTAATTTTGTTGGCAGCCCTATGTTTCATAGTAGATAGGTGGAAGAATATAGATTTTTTGTCCCCTTCCTTTAACCACACTGATCTAGACCTCTGCCTCCAAAATATTTCCTCTTTGCCCACAATGTTGTGAAGATCAGCCAAAATAGTCTTTTCTACATTCAGCCTATTCTCATCATAGCCCACGTTCTGAATCTCCTCCTGCACCTCAGTGAGATCCGCCATAATCCTTTCTTTCGACATAAAATGGTTCCCAAAATCTTTTTTATTCCACTTTCTAATCTCCATTTTAATATTTTTGAGCTTCTTAGCCACCTTATACATAGTTGTGCCTTCCACATCAATGCTCCACCATTCCCTAATTTTGTCAAAGAGACCAGGATGAGCAGACCACATCTTCTCAAATCTGAAAGGGAAGGCCTTCTTCCTGTTGCAAAGCTCAATGGTGAGAGCAACAGGGGAGTGATCTGATCCAAGTCTAACCAAAGAAGAAAGTTTGCATTGATAAAGGTTCATCCAATCCATAGTGATCAGAGCTCTGTCCAACCTAACCTGAATACAATCCGTCCCTACTCTTCTGTTAGACCAAGTGAACTTTCCACCTCCTAACTCAACATCCAGGAGAGCCAAGTCATTGATTAGATCAGCCAGATGTTGTCTACTTTCCAAGTCCGGTGGGAGCCCGCCTAGCTTCTCGGTGGCCAACAAGGGAGTATTGAAATCTCCCATTATAATGCCCTTAGAGTCTCCCAACAAGGACATCAGGTTGCTAATTTTATTCCAGAAGTGCTTTCTACCAATCTTAGTGTTAGGGGCGTAGATATTCATAACAAAACAACTTTCTTTATCTTTTATATTTTTGAAATGGATAAGCAAAATGTTACCTTCATCAAAGATGATATCCGCCATTAAGTTGTCCTTCCATATCACCAACAGTCCTCCAGAAGCTCCCGAAGAATCGGAAGCCGCTGTCTTCATCCATTTACTGAAAAAATTCTTTCAATCTTCTCCTTCTTCATTTTCGTTTCCTGAATCAAAAAGATTTCTGGCCTATGATCCCTAATCATATTCCTAACATTTTCCTGCTTGTGGATTCCATTAAGTCCACAAATGTTCCAAGATATGATCTTCATAATTTCTTTTGAGGGTATGTTTCCTAGATGGTTTTCTGGGTCCCATCCGCTATGTTTCTTCTTGTTTCTTCCTTTCTAATTTGGTTCTTGCTCCACCTATCTGGGGTGCTTGATTTACTTCCTGTGTCAGCTTTAGCCCTGCTTCTCATAGCAGCCGGAGACACCGGAGATGGGTCCCTATTATTCTTCTTTTTCTTTACAGATATCCAAGGACCAGCATTGTCATCTTTGCAGCTCTCAAACAGAGCCTCCATTCTAGAAATTTTCCCTAGAGAAGAGGTGGAGACCATCTCAAGAATTATGTTAATCTTTCTTGGAGATACTAACGAGCTTCTACTTAAGTTTGATTCCTGCGAGAAACAAGGGCCATGGCCCTCCACAGTACCCCCAATCTCCTGGGTGTCAGGCACAAAGGAATCCTCTTTGATTTCCTCCAAAATGAACTCCCCATCCTCAGGGAAAGTCCTGCCTTCTTTATCTCCCTCCCCAACTACAATTTCTTGCAAGACAGGGCAAGCATCACCAGCTTCCTTTACTCCATTTCCACTATCCGTCTAGGTCTTTAGTTGCTCCCCGTTCTCAAGGCTTTTCTCTCCCTCCTGACACAGGTGTTCTGGATGGCTCCCCGTTATGTCCTTGGGTCTCTCCCCTTGAGGTGCCCCCTCAGGGATATTTCCATCAGGGATTTTCTCCTTCCACACCTTCCTGGGTCCTTCATCTTGATTCAGACCTTTTTGCTATTTCTGGGTCTCTTTTTTCTTCCCTTGCTTGATTTGGGCCTTGCGAGATTTTTCCTTCTCAATGAAGATAGGGCACATTTTGGCTTTGTGTCCCGCCCTTTTACAGTGAAAATAGGCGAAAGGCACATTTTCATAGTCTATCTGTTGCACACGCCTTCCCAATCTAGATTGGAACTCAATCACTTCTGGCATGTCTTGACCTTCAACAACCCCCACGCATATTTTGGCATAAGTGAGTCTTTTCTTAGCAGCCGTAATAGGATCAATAGATAGTAGCTCACCAAAAGAACTGGCAATACCATCAAAAACATCTTCATGCCAATATTCCAGGGGAAGCTCTGGAAGCCTGATCCAGACCGGGGCCTGGGTCAAGAAATCATTATTTAGATCCAGGTTAAAGGTCCATTTCTAGAGGATAAGAGTGGATTTCCCCATCGACCAGTTTCCCACACAAAGAATCTTAGAGTAATCCTCAGAGCAAGAAAACTCAAAAGACATAAAGCCTTTGGCCATAGCAGTAACCTCAACCTGCCCTTTTAAATCC
Source organism: Chamaecyparis obtusa (assembly GCA_027943335.1). Taxonomy (NCBI): domain Eukaryota; kingdom Viridiplantae; phylum Streptophyta; class Pinopsida; order Cupressales; family Cupressaceae; genus Chamaecyparis; species Chamaecyparis obtusa. The sequence goes on along the minus strand of BSBK01007175.1, from coordinate 501,964 downwards.
CACTTTTTCTTGGCAAAGATTCTGACCAAATCTATATTCGGCCCGGGGCCTATGAACTTGCCAATAAGTGTAGCAGCCATACTCTGAATGTTATGATCAATAAGCTCAGAAGGCACTTCTAAAGCAAAAGTTCCCTTCTCTTTGTCAGAGATGTTTTTGATCTTGGGGAAAGAGGACTTACCCGAAGGTTTGACCCCAAACAGGTTGGACCAACAACCCAAAGGACCACGGGCATCTCCAAAAGAACTTTGTTTTGGAGCATTACCCACTTTTTCACCTGGATCCGGTTGCAAAGCCAATGGGTCCTCGTCGTCTATCGCATCCTCCTTTCCATTGTCCTTACTTTGATTCAAGCCCACAGTTTGATCAACATGTCCCTTCTCTACATGTTTCCTGCTCGACGCCCTATTCAAAATTATTCCCTCCACTCCTCTACCTCTGCTCAGGCTCGCCATGTTTACCGACTGCTATTTTCTATATGTTATGATTATTTTAGGATGATGAATTATATGTTAGGATATCATTGATGCTTATGGTTTTACTGACCTCATACTTGCATATGTATGGTTGATGTGTATGTTTTGTATTTATGTTTGACATGCTTGATGTGGTTGAGGGATAGAATCGTAGTTACTTGCTTGCAAGATCCACACAATTGGCCAATCCCCGCCATTGATTGTTTATATTTATACATGTATGTACATGCACGTCTTTTATGCAGGTTTGCAGGTACCAGACATCGACTTCCTTGAATTGTCAGGATGAGCGTGCCCTATCGCAAAATCTCAATGGTAAGAGAGGGGAGATGATATACAAATCCCAATCCAAACCATTGATTGTCCTAAATATTGGGCAAGTATCTATTTCTACCCATCTGAATTCGTCAAGGTGACATGAATTTTTGACCCCTTGGTGTTTGTTTGATATGGAGTTAGTTGATTTTCATGTTTTGTGAGTCAAGTGAATTTGCGTGTGTGGATTATTTGATTTAAATAATTAAATTAAGATTAATTGTAAAATTAGAATAGTTATATTTTATGAATGTGAAAATATTAGATATAGAAAATATTTAATTATTAAGGTTAATTAAATATCTTTGTTAATTAAAAGATTAAATTTGGATAAAAGAGTTTAATTAATTATTAAATCCAAAAATAAAATTTAAGGCATAGTTGATTTATTTAATATTTAATTTATCAGTTTGCATAATTAATTATGTGTTAAAGTATTTATTGATTAATTAACTATTTATATTCAATTTAAGTTGCACATTCGGTTTAAGTGAAAATTGAATTAGAATTTAAAGTTAAAAGTTGAGTTAGAAATTATAATTAAAAAAGTGTGTTGTTTTATTATTAAGTTATTTTTAATCATGCAAGTAATTTGATGTAAACTAGGTAGAGAGAGTTTGGTTATGTTTTTTAGGGTTTGCATGTTTTAGAAACCCTAAGAGGAATAAGTCTTCTTTATGAGGGGTTTATGGGTATTATTTTCAATTACGTCTATCAGGTTTTGGAGCTCTCTTGCATAAATTTGAAAGATTTTTGGAAAGCTTAGATTTTGTAGGCATTGTAAGAGATTGTTAGAAAGCTTGGATTTTGAAGGATGAATTAGATCTTTCTTGGTTTCAAATTTTCAAGCGTTGTTTGAGGTAAGGTTTGAAACCTTCTTTTTGTAAAATTCTTTCATTTGAAAAGATTGTTTGTTGTGTTTGGAATTGTTTATGTGAATGAATTTGAATTGGGTTTTTGTTTAAATCGGGTTTCATTTTGTGAAATTTTGGATTAGTTGATGTTAAATTAGATCTAGTACTCAATTTGGTGGTTTGAAAACCTAGGATAATTTTAAAAAATTGTGTGAATTTTCTCAGTTAAGGTATTTACCCAGAAAAGATTGATATTTTGTTCTCAATATGTTTTGCATAGAAAATTAAATTTGAAATTGCATGTGAAATCATATTCAAAATAAATTAGTTTTTGTCTGAAACCCTAGTTTTCTATTAAAGAAATCAATTGAGAAAATATGTTTTTTTATAAAAAGGCGGTTTTTTGTTATTTGAATTTATTATTATTTATTAATTTTTAGATTTAAAAATTTATTAAAAAATAAATAAATTATCATTATTATTTATTAATTTTTTAATTTAAAATATATATATATATATATATATATATATATATATATATATATATATATATATATATATATATATATATATATATATATATGTATATATATTTTCGGATTTAAAATTATTATAAAAAAAAGTTAATCAATAAATAAATATTAATTGATTTTTTTTACATGTGGGTTTTAATATTAATGTTTTCATTTATATTTATATTTATATTTAAAAAATTAATAATATTATTTTATTATTAAATACATGGTGTTTTGATATGCATAAAGATTTTAGTTTAATACTTATTTAAAAAGTATATATGCATGAGATTTTATTTTAAATAGATAGTTATGTATGAGACATTTATGTGAATGCTTTTGTAGTCAAATAGACTTTAGTCAACAAGATGATTGTTTTAGTCTACTGGAATTTATAATTATATATGTTTACTTGCATGGTTATACAGACATGCAAATATAGTCAAACTAGTTATGTTTTAAAATTAATTAGATTTGCTTAAGAGAATCATGTTTTCTTGCAAGTGTTTGAAGTTTTGATTTGAAGGATTTTTGTTGGACCTTGTTATATCTTTATTGATTATTGAGGACTTTAAGTTGACTTCAGAGTTAGTTGACCAGAGGCTTGGGGGTTGTTTTTTATGGTTGCATATGCATTCCTATGTCTTGCATTATTATGTTATATCGATTTGATCTTTTGGATTCAACCTTGTTCTGTGGAATCTTATGGTTATGTGAAACTCCTTGGGAGTGTGTTTTATGGTGCTTTGGTTTAAGGACCAATGTGTGTCCATGTTATTCTTTTGTGGACGTGGATTCGATCATTATACTTTTCTGGAACCTATGTTGTTATTTATGATTGTGAGCCTAGGGGAAGTTAATTAAGAGCATCTTAGGGGAGTGGCTTACAATAAGGGTCTAGGACCCAAAGTGGTCAAGAACCTGGGTAACCTATAGTAAGTTTTGTTAATAAGTTATAACATAGTAATTAAAATTTGGAGAGTTCATTACAAAGATAATTTAGAGATTATGTCTCGCCTATGTCTTGAGCACTTGTTTAGGCTAAGGATGGGAATGGTATAATACCTAGAGATTAGGTATGATTAGAATTCCTCATTTTCATGAGAGGGTATTCTAGTTCCATGTGGGTTGTATTGAGGGTTTGGGGCTTAGAGTGACCAGTCCAGGGTAACTTAATGCTTGAGGGTCTGGGGTTGAGTGTGGCCAGTCTAGGGTACTCAAGTAAATGACCATGTGATGACATTCTCATAGTATGTAACCTAAGTCCCCTCTGTAGTTTTCTGTATTTGCCTATGGTGGTGTGTGTCTTTGTTATTTTTGTATTACCTAGTGGTTTATTTTAGTATTTTAGTGTTCGGAGATTGGTGTTTGTTTGATATTCTAGTATTTGATGATTTGTTGTTTGTTGGCATTTTGATATTTATTGTCTTTTTCTTTATCATTAGTTGGTGGTACCCTTTGAGATAGAAAGCCTTCAGGACCCTTTGCTTAGTTGTTTTGATTTTGTTATCCAAGTGGGGTTTGTTGTTATCTCCTCAGCGCGGTGGGAGTGGACCGTTGGTTCCACAAGTTTGGGTGGTAGTGTCTTCTTTTACCATTTGAGATTTTGATGTTCCCGTAGTAGTGCTGGAGGATGCTTGTTGTTGTTACCTTCTTCTTGTTCTTCTTTGGAGGCTTATATGTATCTATCTTATGATGTTTGTAATGATATCTTGTATCAATGCTTCAAAGTTGCAGATATTGTAATATACTATGTATTTGGTTATTGTGACATACCTTGTGATATGTGCAGAGGATGATGATTCATTATGTACACCTTATGGTATTGGATGTATTTTTTATTCATTTGTAATATGAAATAATTATAATTATTCTTAGTCTAAAATATTTAATTAATAATATGTAATTTTACGTCATGAGACCCATGAGAATTTTTAATTGTATTTGAGTCATGTTTATGTACTTTTTTATATCTTATTATTGTATTATTTTTGCATTGTTATCATCATTGTTTGTAAACACTTTTTAAAAAAATATTTTGTAAACTTAGTGACATGTTTTAGGTTAAATTCTCTTGGGTTCCCTAGCGGGGCATTACACCCATGATGTAGACAATTCAGTTTACTAGAGGATTTGTTACTTATATTTGTCTAAGTACCGAAAGCAAGACAATGACCAGTCAGATAGATCAGTTTGGTTCGGATAGAATCTTGGGTATTAGTGTATGTGATTATAAGGTATGAATGTAGACATGCTATTATGTCTAATCCAGTAATTGCAAATCCTAAAGACATTAGATGCATGAGATATTCACCGTGGAATATCAAGTTGACATTTTATGGAAGAACGGGATAGTTCGAAGAAACTGAATCAATATACTTGGTAAATCATTTTTGTTTATCAGTTTGATGATTGTTGATGATAGAGACGACATCTGAGGTTACTTGGTTTGGTTAGCAAGGTTTGATTTTATGTTTTGATCCTATTTTGACACGTATACATCTACACGTGTCATTACTCCTATTTGGGCCAATAGAGTTTATGTTTTGAGGTTATGATCTCATATTTAAGATCGAGTTTTGATTGCGAAGGAAAGAGAAGTAATTGATGATAAGATGATGATATTATGACAAGACAATAAGCAGAGACTATGTTGATGTACAAATCTATGCTCGAAGCTTCATTGGAACTGTATAGGCATTATTGATGCTACTAGTTAGTTTGGTATAGGACTGTAAGTCCATTTCTTGATTATGTATTTGGTTGTAAGCCTTGATGTATTTTGGTTGTACAATTGAGTAGTGAGCTCTAGGTTGTAAGCCCGAATGCAAGTGTATTCCCCTCTTTGTACTTATGTCTTTAATTGGGCACTTATTACTGCAGTAGTGAGATATTTGTGGGTATCATCTCCATCAAGGTTTTTCTCTTAACCGAGTTCTCCTCGAAAACAAATGATGGTGTTGTGATGTTTATGTTATGTGTTATGTTTGGTTTACTTACATTTACTTTCAATATTAAGCTATGGTTTCAATTTAAAAGATTAAAGAATAATGTTGCACTGATTCACACCCCCCCCCCCCACCCAGTGCTCCCTAATCCTGACAATTGGTATCAAAGCTTAGTTCCTTAGAAGAAGTTTAACAACTTGAGGAAGATCTTGATGGCAACACCTAGCAGTATTCAAATGTAGCTTTTAAATTCACTTAAGGACCTAGACAAATCAAATGCTCACATTGTTAACCTGGAAGAAAATTGAAAGAAGCTAATGGATTCATTGACAACTTAAAAGATAAATTAAGGCAATCCAGAGATAAGAGAAAAGGACTTGTAGATCAATTATCATAAAAAGGCACTAACTCTGCTTCTAACAGTGACTATGAGCAGATTGTGAAAGAGAGAAACAACCTAAAAAATGAAATGGAATCTATGGCGATCAAGATCACTGAAGAAATTGAAGCCAAAAGGACTCTTGAAGAATCCCTAAAAGCTAAGATTGAGGAATGCTACAAACTGAATAATGAAGTTGGACAGCTGCAAGTTTTTCTTGAAGAATCCAAACATAATGACCAGGAATTGGCACTAATACATGATTTGGGCCTCTTTTTCAACGGTCATTTCCAATGGAGGGGCACATTTTATGAAATTGGTGGTTTTTTTTGTAATTGTGCCTGATACCGTGGCAATTACGACACTCTTTAAATTGTCACAATTGTGATAGTTGTGGGCACACATTTATTAAAAAAAAAGACATATCAAATTCATTTTTATTTTATCGCGTGAAAGAAGCAGTGGCCCAAAGGAAGCTTTGCAGAAGCCCACCCCATTCTTGAGAAGTTGAATGTTGTGAGTGTTGTGAAGCTTCTACCCCTGAATGTCGTGAATGGCGTGAATGTTGTGATCGATAGTAGGTATGCATCAACATTACCAAAAAAATTTTATTTCCATAATATAACCTAAATCATACCATAGCTTTCTAAGATGGCAAGTAGATAAATATTACATGGTGAAATGCCTTGACATAGTACATGAAATGCCCTCCAACTACCCTTTAGATAGTAGGGGATTCTCCAACTCTAGCTATGGAGGGTTTCCAGATGTTGCAAAGCCATTTTGTAGTGCAAGAACTGTATGGTTAGAAAGTTTTGTGAATGTAATTTCAAATGAATCAAGTTTGAATTATTTTCATGCAGTGTGTAGAAAGATATCTTCATTTTTGTCATGGACTATCAAAACCCTTATCAGGGTAACCAGTGAGTAAAGATAATTGCATAACTTTTTATTTCATTGAAATTTTTTTATAAATTGGTCCATTTGTTCTCCAAAATGTGTGCTTCAATATCTATAGGGTGGTAGGGTGTGATCTTGTTGTTTTTTCTATGATTGATGATGCCCTAGTGACTGGTAATGCATATCAAGGTTGACTGTGAACAGTAAACAACATAATTGTTGAAGTTTAGTGTTGATGGATGTATCATTTGGATGGATAATGGTGTCTAGAGGGTTGTAAACAATAAAGGTGATGGAGGGTGCTCCCCTTAATACCACAAACACTTAACAGAAATAGAGAAACAACAACAATAATATGCAAGAACAGAAAATTGGCTTCTTATTATCTCCACAAATGTGGAATTACAAACTTTCAGAATTACAATATGCAAAGCCACATGGGCATTCCCTTACAATATTCTGTAGGACAAAGCCTCGAGTCAATACCCAAATCTACTACCCAGAACTGCCCTAGACAACACTACGGGCCTTCTTTATATAGGCAATTTCCATCGCCCGAGAAGGTTCTAGAAATTTAGCCCTTAGGGCCGACCAAACTTAGAATTATTTTATTTTACAATTTATTACATCAAAGTCGGCTCAAAATGAGTTTTGAAACCCAAATAGAAATTTTGAAGAAAAATTATTTTTCGCCATTTCAGGTGACCCAACTTTTGAAGACCATAAGTCATCACCCGTTGACCCGATTGGCTATTATAACCCCATTCTGGAAATGCCACGAAGTGCTCTACAGGCTTGAATCATGCAAAGCACCCATCACCCAAATTTTCAACCTCATCCGAGGCCTCTAAAGCCTTCAAAACTGAGTTCAAAGTTTTTGTACCCTACTGCCAATACCGAAAATCTTCAATATCTTCAAAACTAGACCTGATCTAGCCACGAAACTTTGCTAGCAGGCTAATATGACTGAGATGAACCTCCACATGTAAAATTAGAATATTTCGAGATCGTAAGACCAACTTACTAAAAATAGCAAGTTTCCATAAATAGCAACTCTGCACAAGATAGCCCTTATTGAATACAAAAATAGACATATTTTTGGGTGATGCAAGATTGCTCTTACACCCAAGATGCTCCTGCATCAAAAGGACTCCTCATCTTGAAGGAATTACATGGAGCATGAGTTGGAACATAATCAAAATATCATGAAGACCCACTGCCCTATTTAGACTAGTTAGCAACAGTCATGATACTTGTTTGTACCCTTCATGATTGGAAATTTTTCTACTTGGTTCCATCAGTAGAGTCTATTCACATATGACTTGAATGCCTTGGAACCATATGAAGAGTTTAGAGGGGCTACCTTTTATTTTTTTTCATTGAGAAGTCAAATGTTGTTAATGTTTATCATCTCTATTTCCGTTATGTACCTACCTGCCAAGAAAGTGTTGTGTCATGATCAAGTGTTTGAGTTTCAAAATTGACCCAAGGCTCTCATAAAAGTATTGGTGATTTGTCCTTTTATGGTGATGAGTTCCTATTGTATGGGTGCTGAGGGAATAATTCCATGTTGGTACTACTAGTCAAGTACATAAGCAAATGTCATTGATTGTTGTTTGAGGTTGAAGTCAAGTGTTCCAATGGAATATTGGGCGTATCAATAAGCCTTGAAGAGTTTGATGATCAGAGGTCCCTTGGTATGCATGGAGTGGGTTTGTGAGGTGGAATTCAAGCCTAAGTTGTCTTTGGGAGTCTCCCAAAAGGTCACTATTTTTTGTCTTTATTTGAGGAGTGTTTAATTGATTGGGTAACATGCAAAAGTTCTCTGCATCATCAACCTTTCATTTTGGGTAAATATTTCTAATTAAATTAATTATGATAACAATAAAATTCTCAAATACAGATTGTTGCATTGGCATATCTCCAACCAATAATTCACCTCTATATCCATACGATTCAAACCATAGATGAAATATAGCCATAACCTTGATCTATTGAACTTTAACTATTGTTGAAGTATCAATGGGTTGCAGTACACTATTTTATGTAAGAGCCATTAGATAAACATTAGATTCACTATTAATCATCTTGAGCATTCTTCTTATATGCTTGTGAGCTATGTACTTTTATTATAATTTATCATATGGATGACTTACATAACATGCATATTGACCTAATTAATACTAACTACTACCTAATACACATATTAGTATGAATACTTTTAACATGCCTTCAATCCAAAAAAAATATCCCCAAAGCTTGACATAAGGAAAATTGAATAGAGTGTTCTTCGGATCCCATGTAGCATCATCAAACTCCATGTTCTCCTATTAGACCAAAACCTTTTCAATACCAAAATCTCAACATGTGACCAAAACCTCTTCAATATTAAAATCTCAAAGTTGCATTTTGTGTTTGTTCAAGATTCCCCCTAGCTTTAAAAAGATGAATTCCTCCTCATCCAATATGGGAAGGTCAGTTATAACTTGTATAATGAGCTTGATAACTATCTCATGGTGAGAACCATGAAAAAATAGTTAGAACTTTGAAGAGGAGAGAACTTCTAAGTTTATATGCCACCTCACATATGTCTTGTGTTAGCACGTGCAAAAAATTTTATGGCTTCATTATCTTTCCCCTAGCCTCTATGTCATTTTTGAGGTCTCTGGCATTAACCCTTGGTTCAAAAATTCAAAAATGTAGTCGTTGGTGTGAAAACTCTTTTAAAAACCCTGGCCTTGTTCTAATTTGTTATTACTTTATCGGGTCACTTAAAATTCCCAAAATGCATGTGCGCATTTCTTTTCCCCCTTGGTCGCGTATTCGTTTAATCCTTAGACAGTTTGTATTTTAATTCAGCGAACTAGCAATTACCTGCTTGTCGCTAGTTCTCCAAGTTTCCTGGCAGTTTATCTTTCCCCTTGGCGATTGGGCGAACACTGTATTCACGTATTCTCTTATTTTCGGGTGACTTATCTCTTAACTGTTGGCGACTTGGCGAAGTGGTCTACTTTTCATTTGGTTGTTGAATCGCGAAATGGTGGTCCCTTCCTTTAAATGGTGACACGTAAGCGCATATGGCAGCTGGTGATTGGTTGAGGCATTGCTAATTCGGAGATTTGTTAGTGGGACCTGTAGGGAAGCCTTTGAAATCTACGGTCGGCGCATGATCTTAAGGAATATTCTTCCCCTTTGAGATCATGCGCCATCCCTCGATTTCGAATCTATCCTGGGCTTGTCAGAGGGTCCTGACATCTTCAGTAGATCAACGGTCGGCGCATGTTCTTATCGGATGTGTCAGATGTATAAGATCTTAAGACAGCCGTCGATTTCTCTTGATGATGTAGCTTTGCAGAACAGCGGGTCCACTTGCCAGGTAAACTGATTTGGTGGTTTTTGATTGGTCCATGAGGTCTTGACTGGGCAAGTTGTCGGTGGGTTCGCTGGTTTATAAAATGGTTAAAGATCGATGAGATCTAGTGGCTGTCGTTGCACCGCTGAGCGAAGATGCATGTCTTTTAACAACAGCGATGTAGCGACAACTGTTGATTTCATCCATGTGTTAGAGCTTTGTCAGAGCAGGGAGGAGATTCTTAATCAATGGATATCATAAGATTTGATGGAATCTTGTCAGGCCATGCGATCTTAAGACGACCGTTCGATCAAAGGCTTGTATTCTGCAGGTCCTGTGTCAGCGGCGACTGGGTGGTGAGCAGCGAATAATGTGATGACAGGTGGCATAAAATGGGCCCAAGCTAGGATACAATGTTTGGCAGTTCTGATAAAGTACTTGGCAGCTCCGACAAAATTATAAAGGGTTTCGCTCATTCGTGAAATAAGATATTGGTGCTCTAATTTGACTGGAGATTACGCAAACAAGCATTCACGTAATCGCTAAACTGTCTAGCAGAGGTAAAAAGTATTCCGCGACCCGGTGAAAACCTTCAGTCACCGGTTCGCTAAATAAGGGACCGAGGTTAAGTTTTCCTTTTGTCACCAGCTCATGGGGTTAAGCGGTGAGTTAAGTTTTTATCTCGCGAATAAGAAATGCTTTGTCGCATGTCGCTTGGAGTTAACCTGAGGTGTCTGGTTGAGTTAAGACTTAAAAGACTGCGAAAGGGAGGAATCCAACGGCCGCAACTTAAAGTTAATCTCAATTTAAATGATGACTGCCGATTTGCTGCTAGCACCAAGGATATAGCCGTTGGGGTTTGAATTCAAATTTCTTGAGGGTTTCCAGTGACTAGAAGTACCAAAATTGATGTTTTTAGCAGCTGGATTTGGTAAGATTGATCTCATTAACAGTTGCAATGTGGTCCAGGGTGTTCCATGATTATCTGCAGGGGATTTTGTGTCGTGATGGTATTTTTTAGGACGTGTTGCAGGCGGCTAAAAGGACTGATAGGCATGGTTTATTCATGATCTCTGGTACAATACTTTGAGATCTTTTCATTAATGGAGATCATTCTGAGATCTAATTGTTCTGGCCGCCTGGTTTTCATCCTATGCAATTAATTTGTGACTGTTCCTATTTGATTTGGTGGGTGAAGCTCTAACCCTAGTCACCCAAAGCTTGATGCATCCTCTTTGAGGATCCCAAGGTGACTAGGGGTATAAGTAGTTAGTTTTTTGGTGGAGTTGGGGTTCCGATTCCAGTCTTCTTCTATGAGCTAGTTCCATGAAGGGTCCTCTTCCTGTAGATTTTCTCTACTTCTCTGCATAAAGGGTGTTCTTCTTTCCTTTGTTGGTTCAGGGAATATGATACATGTAATTGATTTGTCTTATGTATGAGGATTTAGTATATTCTTACTATTACCAAACTATCTCCATTTGAATTCTAAATTCATTAACCATACATCAAAGGTGTTTGATTTTTTCTATTTGCATTGCCTATGTGTTTGCAAATGGAGTTGTCTTCGCAGAGATGACTGGTTTAGGATTAGTTTTCATGTATGTATGAGTTGAGGTATCAAGGGTATCTCATGTTTGTCTTCCAGTGGATGTTGGTCAATGTATTGCTTGTTTATAGGTCTCTTCTAAGGGGAGGGTTAAAATCCTTTGAATGGGTAATAACATACTTGGATACATAGGTGGGTTGTTGAAGTGAGGTTTGGTGATGGTGTGTGATTGATGTTAGGCATCAACACATTGAGTATCTTGTCTTCTTGTTTCATAGTTGTCTATTGAGACAGGGTATTTGACTCTATGGCCCATTGGACAAGGCACTGGTCTATGAGATTTAGTGTATCTCGGGTGTCTCTTCAGCCCAACATTAAAATCATTAAAATCAAATACCTTTCCCTTTCATGTTGGTAGTAGTAGTAGGAGGTCCTTTCTAGTCATCAGACTCATTCTATGCAAGTAGGGCTATTGCATGTGAATTGGCTTCATTGGGGTACAAGTTACCTGAAGGGGTTTGAAGATTATTCCACAATAATCTATTTGCAGGCCTATTATTTATTATGAGGTGTCTTGAGTGTGCATATAAGGCAATACCCGTCTGAGTGATGTGGAGCTCAAAGAAGAAGGAGGATTCCTTTCAATCCTCATCAATTGGACTATTTTCTTGTCAAACTTGAGTGCCTGACCTGAGATCCAAGCCCATTTATTTGATTCAAGTTTGGTCCTGCAAGGAAAAGCTCCAACAAAATGGCAACTCCGCTGGGGAGGCCATTGGAAAGAGTCAGATATAAAAACAAAGCATTTGCTAACATCTTCTCAATAAGTATTGAGTGGCAACTCTGAAGTCTTTGTTTGATCAGTGTAGTTCCTGATAGACAGTGTGATATCCTGGTGCAGTTTTGGTTGATTGGAAGAGGTACAAAGAAAAACAATATTTTCCTCTTCAAGGAGGTGGCGACTCTACAAATAAGAATCTGATGGAGCTGCATGGTAAGCTCTAGATCTGTCCTGCCTTCCAGTCAACAAAGTCTTCTGCTACAAAACTCTCAAGTATTTCTCAAAGATCTAAAATGTCTCCTTATTAAGTGATCAAGCACTAAGAAAAGGACAAGGTGTGAGTAGAAGTTTGCATACTTCAAGTTTTCAGTTGTATTTTCACAAAATTTTATGGAAGTAGTGCATTAAGTTGTAATGGGTAAGCTTGACGAGGAGCTTGCATTATTAGATCAAGGCATCCAGAGGGATTGCATAAAATTGGTAAGATTGAAAGTGGGAAGTAGGAAGGAGCTGTCAATACCTTTGTTCTATGATAGGTTTTGTGAAGCATATGATCAGCTTCCAGAGGGTGTTGAGTTTTCAGAGGCTGTGTTCATTGGCTTGTTTTTGGAGCTCTGTTTTCCTAAATCAACCCATTGGCTAGCCTCCTTGTATAAAGAGTGTTATGAGCATCTTAGGGATTGGATACTTAATGATGTTGATCTTGAGGATACATTTGGGGTTGTATCTAGTAGTAATGTTATTGAGAATGATGGAACCTATGAAAGAGATGTGTCAAGTGCTGACACTCTTTCTTGTAATCATGAGAGTGATGCTCTTTCTCAATATGGGGCAGAAGATTTGTGTAGTCAGTCAGATGAAGAAAAAGATTGGATGAATGAAGATGTTGCTGATGACTGCTTATCAAAGGAAGGTGATGCTAGGGACAACTGTTCACTTCACAGTGAACAAATTTCAGATTTCTTGTCTTGTAAATATCTTAGATATTCAGGGGGAGATGGCTTTGAGTTCTTACAACCAACACACATTGATTTTGACCGAGAGCATGAGTCAGGAAGATCTGACTTTGACATGTGTGCCTCTGATCCTTTTGTTACCCCAACACTGCTAGATGACAACCAAATGTAGTATGATTCATCAGATGATGTGGTCATTAGTGTATTTTCATCTTCAAGTGATGTTGATGTCCCCGATATGGTTTTGAGTACTGATTGGGAAAGTTGTATAGATTTTGAGTCTTGTCCTGATTCTGGATCTTTTGCTAGGCCATGGAAGGATGGCCAGTCAGCTACTCTAATTTCACATGCTCATGGTAAATGTATTGATATTCTCCCTCCCACCTGCCAACATTTTTTGGGTTTGTCAAATGCAGACAGGATGTAATAGGTGCCTATTCTTGGTGACTCATGTACACTGGAGCCTTCCTCATGTAGTGACTCTACAAAAGAAGAGGTTGAAGGACATGATAGTGTGTTCTCCTATCATAATAATTCTATTGATGAACAAGTTCCTTATTCAAACCCTTTTCCTTCTTTTGATAAATATGACAATGATGGTGACAGTATTGAGAACCTTGTCTTAAATAATTGGGATAGAACATTTTTTGATGCACATGACCATGCATATCAGTTGCTCCCCTATCACAATGTTTATGACATTGACCTTCACTTGGTTCATAATCCAATTCATGATGACATCAGGGAGGAACCAAATTGCTTAGTGGCTAAAGCAATTCATGAAGGCAAATCAAAGGATCTGGGTCCTTTTCAGCTAGGTAATTATATGGTAATGCATGATAATCAGTATGCTTTATTTTATGATGCATTACTTGATCCTTTTATTGTTTCCAGTCATCAAGAAGAAGTGAGTGATGTTCCTTACTTCTTGGAATATGAATATGAGTATGGTAGTTGTGATTGGAAAGACATGGGTAGTGATCAGTACAATTTTATTTTTCTGCCCATGGTTACTCACATATGTTGGCAACAAGATGGTCAAGATAATTTCAAGTGTCTGGCCACATATGTAGATGAGAATCAAATTTTTTATTCAGAAGGGGCCTTGATTTTATTTTGGTGGCCTGGGGCCACTGAATAAAATTGTATAATTTTTGTAAAAAATTGTAAATCCTTGTACAGTTGTCTTTCCCTTTCATGTTTCCTGCTTTCTTGTTCGATTGTCAGTTTTTGTGAAGGTCCTTATTTTTGTTTTGTGGGTGGTCTACTCTCCCAATGATTCTAGATCCTTGCTATGCCTGCAGGAGGCATACATCCCCAAATAGAGCCACTATTAGCACGTGCAAAAAAAATTATGGCTTCATTATCTTTCCCCTGGCCTCTATGTCATTTTTTAGGTCTCTGGCATTAACCCTTGGTTCAAAAATTCAAAAATGTAGCCGTTGGTGTGAAAACCCTTTTAAAAACCCTGGCCTTGTTCTAATTTATTATTACTTTATCGGGTCACTTAAAATTCCCAAAATGCATGTGCACATTTCTTTTCCCCATTGGTCGTGTATTCATTTAATCCTCAGATGGTTTGTCTTTTATTTCGGTGAACTAGCAATTACCTGCTTGTCGCTAGTTCTCCAAGTTTCCTAGCAGTTTATCTTTCCTCTTGGCGATTGGGCGAACACTGTGTTCACGTATTCTCTTATTTCCGGGTGGCTTATCTCTTAACTATTGGTGACTTGGCGAAGTGGTCTACTTTTCCTTTGGTCGCTAAATCCTGAAATGGTGGTCCCTTCCTTTAAACGGTGACATGTAAGCGCATATGGCAGCTAGTGATTGATCGAGGCATTACTGATTCGAAGATTTATCAGTGGGACCTGCAGGGAAGCCTTTTAAATCTACGGTTGGCGCATGATCTTAAGGAATATTCTTCCCTTTTGAGATCATGCACCATCCCTCAATTTCAAATCTATCCCAGGCTTGTCAGAGGGTCCTAACATCTTCAATAGATCAACGGTCAGTGCATGTTCTTATCAGATGTGTCAGATGTATGAGATCTTAAGACAGTCGTCGATTTCTCTTGATGACATAGCTTTGCAGAATAGCAGGTCCACTTGCCAGGTAAGCTAATTTGGCAGTGTCTAATTGGTCCACGAGGTCTTGACTGGGCAAGTTGTCGGTGGGTCTGCTGGTTTATAAAATGGTTAAAGATCGATGAGATCTGGTGGCTATCATTGCACCGCTGAGCGAAGATGCATGTCTTTTAAGAGCAATAATGTAGCGACAACCATTGATTTCATCCATGTGTCAGAGCTCTGTCAGAGCAGGGAGGAGATTCTTAATCAACGAACATCGTAAGATTTGATGGAATCTTGTCAGGCCATGCGATCTTAAGATGACTGTTCGATCAAAGGCTTGTATTCTACGGGTCCTGTGTCGGTGGTGATTGGGCGGTGAGCAATGAATAATGTGATGACAAGTGGCATAAAATGGGCCCAGACTGGGATCTAATGTCTGGCGGTTCTGATAAAGTACTTGGCGGCTCCAACATAATTATAACGAGTTTCGCTCATTCACGAAATAAGATAACGGTGCTCTAATTTGATTGGCAATTACGTGAACAAGCATTCGTGTAATCACTAAACTATCTGGCAAAGGTAAAAAGTATTCCACGACCTGATGAAAACCTTCAGTCGCCGGTTCACTAAACAAGAGACTGAGGTTAAGTTTTCCTTTTGTCACCAGTTCATGGGGTTAAGCAATGAGTTAAGTTTTTATCTCGCGAATAAGAAATGCTTTGTTGCATGTCGCTTGTAGTTAACCTGAGGTGTCTGGTTGAGTTAAGACTTAAAAGACCGCGAAAGGGAGGAATCCAATGGCCGTGACTTAAAGTTAATCTTAGTTTAAATGATGACCACCGATTTGCTGCTGGCACCAAGGATATAGCCATTGGGGTTTGAATTCAAATTTCCTGAGGGTTTCCAGCGACTAGAAGTACCAAAATTGATGTTTTTAGTGGCTGGATTTGGTAAGATTGATCTCGTTGATAGTTGCAGTGTGGTCCAGGGTGTTCCATGATTATCTGTAGGGGATTTTGTGTCATGATGGTGTTGTTTAGGACATGTTGCAGGTGGCTAAAAGGACTGATAGGCATGGTGTATTCATGATCTCTAGTACAATACTCTGAGATCTTTTCATTAATGGAGATCATTCTGAGATCTGATTATTCTGGCCGCCTGGTTTTCATCCTATGCAATTAATTTGTGACTATTCCCATTTGATTTGGTGGGTGAAGCTCTAACCCTAGTCACCTAAAGCTTGATGCATCCTCTTTGAGGATCCCAAGGTGACTAGTGGTAGAAGTAGTTAATTTTTTGGAGTTGGGGTTCCGATTCCAGTCTTCTTCTGTGAGCTAGTTCCATGAAGGGTCCTTTTCCTGTAGATTTTCTCTACTTCTCTACATAAAGGGTGTTCTTCTTTCCTTTGTTGGTTCAGGGAATATGATACATGTTGTAATTGATTTGTCTTATGTATGAGGATTCAGAATATTCTTACTGTTACCAAACTATCTCCATTTGAATTCTAAATTCATTAATCATACATCAAGGGTGTTTGATTTTTTCTGTTTGCATTGCTTATGTGTTTGCAAGTGGAGTTGTCTTCGCAGAGATGACTGGTTTAGGATTAGTTTTCATGTATGTATGAGTTGAGGTATCAAGGGTATCTCATGTTTGTCTTCCAGTGGATGCTGGTCAAAGTATTGCTTGTTTATAGGTCTCTTCTAAGGGGAGGGTTAAAATCCTTTGAATGGGTAATAACATACTTGGATACACAGGTGGGTTGTTGAAGTGAGGTTTGGTGATGGTGTGTGATTGATGTTAGGCATCAACACATTGAGTATCTTGTCTTCTTATTTCATAGCTGTCTATTGCAACAAGGTTTTTGACTCTATGGCCCATTGGACAAGGCACTAGTCTATGAGAGATTTAGTGTATCTCAGGTGTCTCTTCAGCCCAACATTAAAATCATTAAAATCAAATACCTTTCCCTTTCATGTTGGTAGTAGTAGTAGGAGGTCCTTTCTAGTCATCGGACTCATTCTATGCAAGTAAGGCTATTGCATGTGAATTGGCTTCATTGGGGTACAAGTTACCTGAAGGGGTTTGAAGATTATTCCACAATAATCTATCTGTAGGCCTATTGTTTATTATGAGGTGTCTTGAGTGTGCAGATAAGGCAATACCCACCTGAGTGATGTGGAGCTCAAAGAAGAAGGAGGATTCCTTTCAATTCTCATCAATTGGACTATATTCTTGTCAAACTTGAGTGCCTGACCTAAGATCCAAGCTCATCTATTTGATTCAAGTTTGGTCCTGCAAGGAAAAGCTCCAACATCTTGCACCACTGATAATTGCCTATAGTTTTAGACCCAACTTATGACCCATCTTGGCATAGAAGGATGACTACTTGCAAGTATGGAGACACAAAAATACCATATAAACAACTTCAAAGATATGCTCTTACCAATGCCAATACACCTACTAATTCACATGGTTCCAAATTTGCATAAATATTTCCTTAGGGACTTAGCTTAGAAAAAATTCTTCCATGAAGAAGCGATTTGTTGACTACTTGGAACCTAGAACTTGAAATATATATAGCCAAAGAAGATGGGGTTTGACCATCAAAAACCTAATGGAGGATCATTTTAGAGAAGGAGAAACATTAGCAGATGAATTATCTAACACAAGAGTGCATGGAAAAGAGTTCACACAAGTATTCTCACAAAATTAAGGTGAAGGATGTTTAATGTCCATAGGAAGTTGTATTAAGGCAAGCAAAAATTATTGGCAATTTCAAGAACCACATCTTGAAGATACATGTGGTCCAAAAAGGATCCAAAAATGTCCAAATTGGAACAACACCCTAGGAAATTGCATTTAGAGGCATGAAAATTGCATGATAGGTTTACAATACTACTCAAGACTTGACCTAGACACCTTAAGTTCAATTTAAACCTCAAAAAATATTGTTAAATTCATTTACCTTTAACATTAGATCATCAGATTAATCCACAAATAATTTATGCTCGGCTCCAACACCAAGTCATGTAATAAGTCAAATTCATTATCAAAAATCATATCAAGTGCATTCTAACTCAGTGAGGAATCCAAGGAAAAATATCAAAATCACATCAAAAAAGGACTTAAATGTACTTTCACAATACAATTTACATTTGAAAAGAAATAAGTACATAAAGTATTTACATTAAAATGAAAATCCAATGATCAATCTCGATCCACAATCCTCTAGTTCCTAATGGTGATTTCCATGCCACCTAACCTCATGGAATCAAAATATCTAGTCTTGTCATGCTAGGAGATAGTTACATGACGTGTGTGTGCACACACACACACACACACAACCGGAAAAGGGCATACACACATCCAAGCATGAAGATTACATGGAATCCAAACATGCAATAAATTCAACACCATTATGAAAAGTAACTACTCATCTTGTTGGTGTCACTCAATTACACAAGGATTAGATATTATAGAAAGAGAGGGAATGTCATTGTGTAGCTCAAAGTTATGGATCACGCAGAATCAAGTTGTCCTCTACAAGAGAGAAGGAGACTCTATTGCACTATATCAATGCTCCCTATGTAGCCAAGTCTTCTCAAGTCATCCAAAGTTAGTATGATCACTCAAGGTATGATTGGGGCATCCATTACCTGGTTAACTAATTACCCATGCTTTCTTTAGTTGACACTTATTATCATGACTTCCCAACGAGTTATTTTCATGGCCTCTATGTTCCTTAACCTTCATTGTAAGTCACTCATATGATTCTCTCTAATAACTACACCTTAGATTCATCGCATCCTCCAATGAGTGTGGCACAAAAACCAAAATAATGCATAATTTTTAATTTTATAAAAAAACTTCACAACACGATCCCAATGGATTTCATTTCACAAAACATGAAGTACACACTTGATTCCATGTTATAATTATCCAAAGATTATCCATTTTATTCCCTTAAAATTGCACTCTAGAGTTCATTATTTCCACAATAACTACTTCCATTTTGTTCATTAGTGTCTGTCACTCCATATTTTCCCTTGAAATACTCTTCGGTTTCTTTTCTTTCATATTTCACATACTACTTTGAAGGTGAAATTACCCAAAGATTACCAAGTAAACTATTATTATTTATCCTTTTCCAGCATTGAAAGAGTGTCATGAAATCATTTGGTAATGTTGTTAGCCACCCCAATTTAACACAACCATTTCCAGCACTTTTGCACAAAGGGATAACTAAGTAACATATGATTGATAGTTTCTTCATTGTTCCTACATAAGAAGCATATGTATGGTCCTTGGAAATCAATCTCCTTGACCTGATCTACTATTAGAATCTCACCTTGAAGAGATGCCCATGTGAAGTTTCCTTCCTTTGGCATGCATGTTTTGTTCCAACATAAGTGTATTGGTAATTCTGAATAATCCCTTACTTTTTGTTGATAGATCATCTTATACCCATCTTTGGCATTATAAATCCCCATCTTAGATCCATTCCATATGATTTCATCATTACCTTGCTTAATGGAGATAGATCTTTCTTTAAGAATTGTTCTAAGTTTTTCAATATCTTGTGATGAAAATTTTAGCTCTTCCAGATTCCTTCACTACCATTTGTGAGAATGTATGAGATTTGAAATAATAATATAATGCCTTACATGATATCCCCAATATTGTTCACAAGTATGTCTAATTTTATCCACATTTATTTGATTGCTTACGATTGGGTAGCCTCCCCATGAGTCCTACCAAAATAATTATTTCCCTCCATCCCTTATGTTCCATGAGATTAATTTTAATATAGTATCACTACATTTGGCCATGAAATTCTAAATATTGAGATCCCCTTGGGAAATCAAATATTCAAAATATTTCTTCGTCATTTGAATATGTGATGTATTTTCCTTTAATAATCCTAACCCACTTGTAATTTGGTTCCTTGTGGAGTTTCCAAAATAATTTTTCTCTCAATGCCTTATTCTACCAAAGTTTATTTTTAATAATAGTTCCTCGATACTTAATAGGTCTACATATTTTGTCCCGTGAAATCAACACATATTTTTTCTTCAAATTTGTTCCATACCAGAAGAAATTACTCAATTTCTTCACTAAATTGGCATAAGCCCCACTCAAAATGAAATACATGGTATTAAGTAGATGGGGATCTCTAATAATGTTTCTTTTAGCATTATAATTGATGCAGGAGCATCCTGGGTGTAAGAGCAATCTTGCATCACCCAAAAATATTTATGTTTTTATATTCAATAAGGGTTATTTTGTGCAGAGCTGCTATTTATGGAAAGTTACTATTTTTGGTAATTTTTGTATGTGCTCAGAATGATATGATTTCTTTCTTGGAGGTTCATTTTGGTCATATAAGTCTGCCAGTAAAGTTTCATTGCCAGATCAAGTGTATATTGGAAGATATTGAAGATTTTCGGTATTGGCAGTAGGGTACAGAAACTTTGAACTCAGTTTTGAAGGCTTTAGAGGCCCCGGATGAGGTCAAAAATTTGGGTGACAGGTGCTTGCGCCAGTCAAGCCTGTAGAGCGCTTCGTGGCGTTTCTGAAATGGGGTTATAATAGCCGAGCGGGTCAATGGGTGATGACTTATGGTCTTCGGAAGTTGGGTCACCTGAAATGGCGAAAAATAATTTTCTTCAAAATTTCTGTTTAGGTTTCAAAGGTTATCTTGAGCCGACTATGATGTAATAAAATGTAAAATAAAATAATGCTAAGTTTGGTCGGCCTTATTGGCTAAAATTCTGGAACCTTCCCAGGCGGTGAAAAATTGCCTATATAAGGAAGGCTGTATTATTGTCTTAGGCAGTTCAGAATAGTTCTGGGTAGTAGATCTGGGTATTGATTCAAGGCTTTGTCCTACAGAATATTGTAAGGGAATGCCCATGTGGCTTTGCATATTGTAATTCTGAAAGTTTGTAATTCCACATTTGTGGAGATAATAAGAAGCCAATTTTTTGTTCTTGCATATTATTGTTGTTGTTTCTCTATTTCTGTTATGTGTTTGTGGTATTAAGGGGAGCACCCTTCATCAATAATCCTTCTAGTCTAGGACAACTAGTTAGCTTTCCGCGAATCTATTTTTTCTCTAATTGATTTCCAAGTTGTAGTCATTCTTAAGTTTTTATCTAGGGGCATGCCTAGGTATGAGCTTGATGTGTCTTACCTTCCTTAAAACCCAATAAGTTTAGAACT
This sequence comes from Chamaecyparis obtusa, assembly GCA_027943335.1. Lineage (NCBI taxonomy): Eukaryota > Viridiplantae > Streptophyta > Pinopsida > Cupressales > Cupressaceae > Chamaecyparis > Chamaecyparis obtusa. The sequence goes on along the minus strand of BSBK01007175.1, from coordinate 480,648 downwards.
TGTTTATCTAGTTTAGATTTAACAAGGAAGAGGAATATATGTGGTTTATCTTGATTGACCTATATCCCTGAGGCTTTGGAATATAATTTTAGCACCCTTGTCAAATGTAAAGCCTCCCCTTTGCTTCCTCTTCCAAAAAAATTGTATCATTTACAAATCGTTGGCGAGTCACTAATTGAGATGAGGATGTCACTTTAACTCCTTTCAAGATTCCATTTCTTTGACAACTATATAATTTCCCTCCTAATGCCTCAACCATAATGATGAACAAAAAGGGAGAAAGAGAACCCCCTTGTTGAACCCCTCTGTAACTTTAGAAAAAACCATGACAATTACAATTTATCAAAATTAAAATTTTAGACTGGAAATACAATAGAATATCAAGTTAATCCAAGATTTGCAAAACCTAAATCCTTCCATACATTTATAGAGGAATATCAAGTCAACTTTGTCATATGCTTTTTTAATGTCTAGTTTGATAATCATGCTTGATTCCTTTATCTTTTGAATAGAATGTATCGCTTCTTGAGAAATGATTACCTTGTCAAAAATTGATCTTCATTGAATGAAGCGTGTTTGGTCCTCTAAAATTATTTTTGAAAGAAGGTTTTTAAACCTATTAGTTGTCGCTTTAGCTATAATTTTATAAATAGTGTTCTACAGTGATATCGGTCTGAATTCATCTAACAACATCACTTTATCTTTGTTTGGGATAAGTACTATAAAAGTGTTGTTGATTTCTCTTAAGAACCTCCTTGAATTCCTCACTACCTCTAATGCTTCAGTCATTTATGGTCATATAATTGACCAACACTGCTAAAAGAAAACTGTTGGAAATCCATCTGGACCTGGAACTTTGTCTTAATGAATCTGGTTTAAAGCCTTCTAAATTTCTTCTTCTAAGAATTTGGTTATCAACATTTATTATCTTCCTCTAAAATAAGTTGTGGGGTGTCCTTTACCATCTTTTGTTGAGATATCAATTCTAAGCCCTCCTCATTATTAAGAAGATCTAAATAAAATCCCACAATCCTTCTATGGATTTCCTCTTGATCTTCTATGCTTACATTATTTTCATCACCAATCTTACAAATTTTATTTACACTTCGTTGTCTTGTACTATTATGAATTGTTTTGGTGTTCTTGTATCCTACCAACCAGATCTCTCTTGATTTTTGCCTCCAAAACATTTCTTCTTTCACCAATATGTTCTCATACTCTTTTAATAACTCTTTTTCCTAAATAAAATTCTTAGATTCCATACCCTGAAGAATAACCCGCTCATTCAGTTCCTTGATGTTCTATTCTATAATACTCTTAGATGCAAAAATATTCTTAAAGTGATCCCTGATCCATAGTAGCAAATTGTTTTTTATTTTCTTTAGCTTGAATTCGTATGAACCATAATAATTTAGATCCTTCAAACTAGGATTTATTCCACCATTTATCAATAAGATTAAAAAAAATCACATTCTTCATCCACATATTTCAGCCATGTTACTAAACCCTAGTCTCCTATTATTCCAAGTATAAGTTATATTTTTCATTTCTACCTCCATAATATTGTCCTTCGCCACCCATCATTTAAAATCTTTTTGTGGTTGAAATTATTTTTGTATACCCCCCATTTCCTAAGAGATAAAGTATGGCTTTAAAATCAGCCCCTATGATGAAGCTCCCCAAAGGACAATGTTTGAAAAAAGCTACTGATTTCATTCCATACTTACACTTTCTTCTTTGTCAAAATAGGACCATAAACATTGATAACCACAAATTTCAAGGGTCTATTTAGATTGTTCACTAGTCCTCCACGCCAGCTAGCACGTATGAATTTGGCTAAAATTTGGTTATCTACAACTATTTTTTCATGAGTATATTTTTTTGAAAAAATATGTATTGGATTTTCATTTATGTTTAGTATGCACATTAAATGTAAAATAAATCAATAGAATTATACATAAGTTTATATTCTACATCTAGTTGCACTTCTATTAGACCAAAAGAAAATGGAAACTAAGCTATATGGAATTCTCTTACCAATAGTCCCTATGTTCAAGGTTTGCTAATGATGGGTTTTTGGCTGTGAAATTTTCAATCTTCAATCATTGGTGCTGCCAATTATGTAGGGAAATCCTTTTTATGGGCATTTAGAGACCTGGGTAGTTGGCTTCTATCTATGCATGTCTTAGTGAGTAGTTTTCTTCCTTGCTAATCCTAGGTGCCTGCATCTTTCTATCCATTATCCCCACTAGGGATTTTTTCTTCAATGCTTAGGCTTTGTCTTGGAGACTTGTTGTATCATAATAAGCCAAGGTTACTGTATGCACCCTAAAATGGTCACCTAGACTTTGGGCTCCATTCGTCAATTTATCAAATAATGGAAACAATTTATCAAATTCCTGAATCAATATTTTTAAATCAACATTTTCAAATCAAATCAATTTCCTTGATCAAATCCTAATTTTATCATTTATTCGATTATATTGTATGGGCTAACCATTTTATCCTAAGTCTTTATTTAATTAAAAGAAATTCCCTCTCATTTTATTGAATAAAAAGCCCTCACTTTCCTCTTATCCTAAGTTGCACAAATAAAGCATTATTCCTATTTTGTAAAAAAGAGAAAAGGCCTTTTTGTCTCACATGAGGCTCAAAAGTCAACACTTCTTTCTCATTGGAGGAAACTTGTGCACATGGATTGATCCCTCTTTCAAACTCCACCCTTGATCAAATCGTTTGCCTCTTAATCTCCATCGTCCGTTGATTCTCATTTCTTATAAAAGAAGAGCTCTCTTCTCATTCTAGGAGCCAACTTTGAATACTAATCTTATGCTGCAAGATTTCTTGATGATTTTGGAGCTTTGGAGATCTTCTTGCATTCTAGCTTTCATTCTTGCATCATAGCTTCATGTTTATGCTTTCTTAGCTTAGATTTCCTTCAAGTTCTAGTTTAGCTCACATAGCTTAATTAGCAAGGCTTGTAATACTTTCATTTTCATAGCTTAGTTGCATTCTTGCATCTTCATTCTAGCATTGCATTGCATTGCATTCTCATCTTGATTCTTGAAGATATTGGCATTCTTGCCCTTGTCTCTTTGAATCTCCCATTGTGTGGTTTACTAGCAAGGTTATAGGTTTAATAGCTCTAGCTAAGAGCATTCTTAATATCCTTGTGACTCCATGCCTAGGGATCTCTAGGTCGCTTTCTCAAAGTTTCCCATTCATGGATTCTCTTGCAAGTAATGACTTAGAGAAGTGCACATCTTAGTGTGTACATTTTTGGTGCCCACCATGGGTTTAGATGGGACACTTCTTAGATGCTTAGAAAAGGAGGAATCCGATCAAGCGTTAGTTGACATTCACGAGGGCATTTTTGGGGGACATTCCAATGGTCTTTCCATGGCCCAAAGGTTTCTTAGGGCGGGGTACTATTGGCCTACCATGTAGATGGATGCAGTAGCTTTTGCAAAATCCTGTAAAAAGTGTCAAAAACATAGTCACCTAATACATGCTCCAGGTAGGGAGCTTATTCCTTCTATATCTCATTGGCCATTTTAGCACTGGGCCTTTGACCTTGTTGGGAAAATTCATCCCAGCTCATCAAGTGGACACAAATTTGTCATCACTGCTACTAACTACTTTACCAAATGGGTAGAAGCTATCTCATTTTTTGTTGCCTTAGGCAAGACAGTTTCTCTTTTCATCCTCAACCATATCAGCTGTCGGTATGGAGTGCCTTTTGAAATAATCACTGACAATGGAGGTCAGTTCTAAAATAAGGACCTTAAGCAACTCTGCAAACAACTCAAGATAAAACAACATTGGTCCTCCATTTACTTCCCGCAAGGAAATGGTCAAGCAGAGGCTTCGAATAAAACCATTCTTAAAATTCTCCATAGAACAATTCATAAGAATGGTAGAGATTGGCATTTACAGATAAATCTGGCCTTGTGGGCCTATAGAACAAGTATTCGTACTCCTACAGGGGCTACTCCTTTTGCCCTTATGGTGCTGAAGCAGTGTTTCCTTTAGAGGTGGAGATTCCTTCACTTAGAGTTTCCCTCAAAGTCTAGTGACAGATGAAGACTACTGTGCCATGAGACTCCAAGAGCTAGAACTTCCAGATGATAAGTGTAAAGCATCATTTGACCATATGAGGGTTTACCAAAAGCGTATGTCCAAAGCATTTAACAAAAAGGTTCTCCCTAGAGAATTTCAAGTGGGAGATCTTGTCCTACGAGAAAACCCTAAGAACCAACAACATAGAGATCAAAAGGGAAAATTTGAACCTAATTGGCTTGGACCTTACATCATTACTACTACTTTTGGGACAGGTGCTTATTTGTTATCTACTACAGAGGGAGAGCAGCTCCCTGATCCTATCAATATTTTGCACCTGAAGAAGTTTTATCCATGATGCATGTTCTGTTTGGGGGCATCCTTTGTACATATCTATTGATCCTAAAGAAATCCCAAAAAAAAAATTCATATATGATGTTGAAACAATCCTAAAAAGCATATAAAGTCCTGAAAAAATAAAAAAAAATTAAAAAAATAGAAAAAGTGCCTAGGTGAAAACCTGGAAATTGGCACCTTGGTAGCAAAAATTAAAAAAATTAAAAAAATTAAAAAAATCTGTCAAGTGGTGAAAACCTGGAAACAGGCGCTACTTGAGGCCTCAACACCCTTGTTTCTTAGCACACATCCTCGACACTTAGCCTTTCTCCATCATGTCTTATCCTTGTTGCTTTGGTTTGGAATTGGTCTTTGTCTTTGTGTAGGGGGCATAACTATGTTAGCTTTAGTCTCTTGGATGCGTTGGTCTTTAGGACATCTTGCAAATAGTGTTTTTCAACACTATCCCAACTATTTTTTTCAACACTGCCCTAGTGTTAAGTGTTTCTCAACACTTATCAGATATCCTACCCATAGTCTACCATGATATGATATTTTCCACTGGCAGATGTGATACTCAAAGTTTGATTCTATGGCCTACACACACGCACTTAAACACTTGACTTGCTGAGACTTGCTTGATTTTATTTCTTTGTGTGTTGTCTATGATGATCTCTTTGTTGGGTGTTCTCTCCCTAATAGTTTTTGATGATGCCTAGCTAGAAGACTGGGGGCATGAGGACATGTTTTATCTATTTTCTACTTGTGGGTATATTTTGTTGATCTTAACTATCATGAGCATTTATGCTTGTTCCACTTGACACTAGGATCTACAAGGTATTATCTTTGACTATTTTTTTGTAAGTGCATGCTTATAGCCATATTGACTTTCCTTGTGTCTCGATGTGAGTATAATCTTGCCATATTAAACTTAGGAAACCTCATTGCACTAGTCATCTTGACCTATATGTCTTTGATGCTTAGGTCGGATTCCCACATACCTATCTGATATAGATCATATTCAAATTCACATAGTTATACTAGTGTGCATTGTGTGATCTTGCAACACTACCAATAATGCTTGATGATGATTATTAGAGACTAATGGCTTTGTAACCTTGCAAGTAAACCACTTTTCATAGTAGCTTGCATTTTTAGGTTCATGTTAGTTTAGTTTTGCATCTTGCATATGGAGAGAGCTCTCCTTTCATCTTTCACAGACTTGTCAGTCAACTGTGCTCACCTTTCACTTTATCTCAATCACGTCTTTCACTCCTTGTCTTTCACATTACATCATTTTCCTATCATCACAAGAGGTTAATCTTATCATTATATCTATATCATAAAGAGATCATTTTCAGAAACTTGAGTCTACATCATAAACATGAGAACTAAACATACATCTATGAGAGAGATTATACATGAGCATTTTTAAGCATACATCATACATTTTGAGCAATATAACAAGACAATAAAATTGAAACATCCATCACAAGTGGGACAAATACACAAGATACATTACAAATCCAGTAAATCTCATATATATATATGTGTGTGTGTGTGTGTGTGTGTCATGATACAAAATATAATGTGGGATCCAACATCTAGACAATGTCCCAAGATATGACTCTGTACATCTATCCTATACCTAAGTCTGACTCTCCCCATCATGTGATGGTGGTGGTGGTGGAGGTGGTGCTACTACTCTGTCTGGTACCACATTAGATTTGCCTGCCCTCTCAGAGTAGAGTGGTGCTCTTTGTGTCATAGGGACGGCTGCTATATATAGACCATGATAATAGGCTGCTCATGCCGCCTCTCTCCGGATCTTTGCTGCATTAGCTATGCTACCCTCTCATGCTAATCTATCTTAGCTCGTGCATCTACTAGATGCTAATCTCGCATAGCAATAGTAATCTTGAGCTGCTGGATCTCAGTCTCCAGAACCTACACTCTATCCCTAAGATCCTCCCCTCCTGTCTCAATAGGCTAGTCTTGTCCTGCGTCCATCCATCGGTGAACTAATATCACCGCATCCTCTCCCTCATCATCAAAAACTTGTCTTTGTGGCCATCTCTAGCCACCTAATCTGGATCCCTGTCCTCTCTCCACTTCCCTCCCTCCCCCGTCTCCCCCCTCCCCGTCACTCCCATCACCACCCTGTGCCGGCGGCTGTGCATCAAGAACTGTAAGTTGTGGGAATGGTTGTCTCTATCGCTCTACCCTATAGGCTACATCCGCACCTGCATCTACCATATTGGGAAGGTAATCCCATGGCTCCCTACATATACTTGTAGTCTTCTGTGTTGCCTATTGGTAGTCCAACATTGGCAGCCATCCCTATCCCTCCTCATCCCTAGCCCGAGCATATGTGGTCATCTATGTAGGTACCCTCTGTTGTCGTCCAAACTATCTCCAGACTCGAGTGATCATGAAGCGCTCAACAATCTCAGAGTGGCGGCCTAATAGTGGCTGGCTACATAGCATATACCCCAGCTCCCACTCTCGATCGCTCCACTGTTCATAGGCCCTATATGGTCTCCACTCAAAAGATGTGAGCTCATCTAGGAGCCTCCTATAGTATGTGAGGTCTTTGCTATGGGGTTGGCTGATGAATCCCATGTACCTATAGATGTAGGGGCATCTCCGCTCCCTAGGTTGCACATGTGGGCACACAACAGCGATGTGCTCCCATGCCCATACCTGTGCTAGAATAGCACTGCATGCCCATGTCCTGCTATCCTTATAGACTATCTCATGGAGCTCAAGGTACATATCAGCTAGGATAGTTGGTCCCCATGCCATTCATCGAGGGTGTGCTATCAAGTCGGCAACTAATCTACCCCAATGCAACGGGAATCCTCTATGGCTCCTATCTGTGATCAAGGCATGTGTTACTATCGAGCACACTATGCATGGAACTGGGTAATCGTGACCAAACTCCTCCATTAGCCGGTCCCAACAGAGGTGTCTATCAATGATGGTGACATCCTAGAACACGTCTTGGATGGCCTATCACCCCTCGGTCATATCCTGATCATAATATACCTGTGTCAATAGAAAAATCATGTCAGTTTCTATCATATGGAAACTTTACATCTATGCACATTTAGAAACATGATTATACTCATTGGATCACCATGGCTAGATATCTGGAGGATCTGATAGATGTCCTCTAAGGTGATCATCGCCTCTCCAATCGGAAGATGAAAAGTGTTGTGCTCACTGTGCCATCTCTCGGCCAATGTCATCAGCAACCCATGATCTGCCTGAATATGGGGCACATCTAGCAAAAACCTGAATCCCATGTTGATCAGGTCATCTCTCCTAGGAGTATCAAGATCCCTGACACATCATAGTCCAGTCACTCTCAGAGATTTGATAATCAGTGCTAGAAAAGTCTCCTACAAGCCATAACCCCGAACCAGATGTCAGAACATATCATGATGGATGTCTAAAATCAGTACAAGAAATCTTAAACACAAAAATTGTCTAGACCCATGTTATTTTGATCAAATTAACACTATGCGATATTTCTTATTACACCAGTGTGATACTATTTTTGGGATATTGTATCATGTGATACTTTCCTCAATAAAAGTGTGATACTATTTTGTTGTACGATAGTTCACACAAGATCGCGCGATGTTTCATCTAGTATCATACGATACTGGATTGAACACATGTGCGATACTTTGCGGACCCATGAACTATCACACGATAAAAAGTATCAAGGTGTGCGATACTTTCAAACTGTCGTACGAACTTTAGCATAAGTAAAATTTGAAATATTAAAAAAAAGTTTTAAAATGCCATAAATAGCTCATAAATGACTCAAAAAGGTGAGTTTTTTTTAAAACTTACCGAGGCACTGTACTAAGGAGGCTGATTGTGCAACCAATTGTGCTCGAATCGATGTGTGTGGACCGGAATCACTGCTTGCTAGGCCATTTTCTCTCTTTGAGCTCTCAAAAGTTCTCAATATCACATAAGACAAATGAATTTGAAAATGACCTTTTTACCCCTTATATAGCATTTTGACTTTTTGACCTAATTTTCAAAACATCTCAGAATTTCATGAAAATTGCACCCCTGGCTAATTTCGACGTCCTGGATCCATTTTAGGGATCAAAATCAAAATCTGAGTTCATCTTGATAGTCAAAATCACATTTCAAAATTTCTCCTTCTTCTACGTAGTTGGTTGACCATTTGAGGTTTGATCCTTCGATCTTTGCTGGGGCATCTTCATTTCTTCATCCACATCTCTTTCAACCTTCTAGTCTTTCATTCATTTTTCATTCACTTCATCTCTCTAAGGTTTGACTTCATCTTTATCCTATATCTTTCTCAGTCAAACCTAGTCAAAATGGGGCATATCTTCACTGCTTGATGGTTATCCTATCATCTTTCACCTTCGAGTATGATTTCTAGGGATTTGATCAAATTTATCAATTTACTATTTCTCCTCTACCTGATTTCACTTTCAATTCCGAGGGGGCAGTACCTATCAAATTTCAATCCTTGATTCAACTTTATCAATGCTATCAATCAAACCTTATCTTAGACTTGACAATTACCTATTTACAGGGGTGTTGGCCTTGTCTTTTTCAAATAGCTTATCTTTGTCCTGATGTGTTCCCATCTGTTGAACACATGTCTGGGTTGTTTTGTGATCCCAAATCAATCTCACACTCCAATTCCATTCTTTGACTACATGTGATCCCAAATCGATCTCACATTAGCCAAAGAGGGGCAAATGTATGCACCCTAAAATGGTCGCCTAGACTTTGGGCCTCATTCTTCAATTTATCAAATAATGGAACCAATTTATCAAATTCCTGAATCAATATTTTTAAATCAACATTTTCAAATCAAATCAATCTCCTTGATCAAATCTTAATTTTATCATTTATTCGATTATATTCTATGGGCTAACCATTTTATCCTAAGTCTTTATTTAATTAAAAGGAATTATCTCCCCTTTTATTAAATAAAAAGCCCCTCACTTTCCTCTTATCCTCAGTTGCACAAATAAAGCATTATTCCTATTTTATAAAAAGGAGAAAAGGCCTTTTTGTCTCACATGAGGCTCAAAAGTCAACACTTCTTTCTCATTGGAGGAGACTTGTGCACATGGATTGATCCCTCTTTCAAACTCCACCCTTGATCAAATCTTTTGCCTCTTAATCTCCACCGTCTATTGACTCTCATTTCTTATAAAAGAAGAGCTCTCTTCTCATTCTAGGAGCCAACTTTGAATACTAATCTTATGCTGCAAGATTTCTTGGTGATTTTGGAGCTCTGGAGATCTTCTTGCATTCTAGCTTTCATTCTTGCATCATAGCTTCATGTTTATGCTTTCTTAGCTTAGATTTCCTCTCAATTTCTAGTTTAGCTCACATAGCTTAATTATCAAGGCTTGTTATACTTTCATTTTCATAGCTTAGTTGCATTCTTGCATCTTCATTCTAGCATAGCATTGCATTGCATTCTCATCTTGATTCTTGAAGATATTGGCATTTTTGCCCTTGTCTCTTTGAATCTCTCATTGTGTGGTTTACTAGCATGGTTATAGGCTTAATAGCTCTAGCTGAGAGCATTCTTAATATCCTTGTGACTCCATGCCTAAGGAGCTCTAGGTCAATTTCTTAAGGTTTTCCATTCATGAATTCTCTTGGAAGTAATGACTTAGAGAAGTGCACATCTTAGTGTGTACAGTCACAAATTGAGCACTAGATATGGCCAAATCTAGCTTTTAACTCTAATTCTGGGCAACTTCTAATTAGACCATTTTTTAGGTAATTTATTAAGTTTACAAATTATAGCTTCTTATGGGGCATCACCATATATATCATATAAGAAAATATTTACATGCATGATTTTCACTAGATATAAATATTAAGGCTTATTTATTTTGGTAGCTTTGTTAATTTATTTATTTATATTAGTAAAAGTTACTTGCAACTTTTTTTATTGTGTTCCCTCTTGTTGAATGTCACCTAAATTTTATTGTTGCTAAACATAGACATGAACTTGAACCTTGTGACATAGGTTGCTAGGTTCAAAAAAATTGATTTGTTTGGATTGTAAAAGGGTACTGGCAATTTCAGAAAAAAATAGTAATGTTTTTTTTAAAAATAAAGTTTTTTTTATATAAACTAACAAATCTAGCTTGTCAAAAAGCCCCAAATCTGAACCAAATCTAGTTCTATTTGGTAATGGTGGGGTTCCCTGAAGTCTTAAATACTGCTATAGTTATACAAGTTAATAGAAAAGTAAGGTACACTATCATATTAGGAGGCATTTTTCAATCATTTCTTTTTGTTTAAGAAATCTAATTTCCAAAGATACAATTCTTCATATTCCTCAGTTTCAAGTGCATTTTCTAAAGGTAAAAGTTCCTATATGATGACATATTCATCTGTTGTGTTTTTACCCAAAAGATAATTCCTTAGTCAAACAAGGTTGCTCGCTGGAAAGATCTATGTCTAATCATCCGATGTTTAAGACACATTAAAAAGGATAGATATTTGTAGCTAGAAACTTGAGGCACTTTCTACCTCTTCTATATCCTTGGACTGTACTTTCTCTTTTTTACATGACAACATGAATAAATAGAATAATCAATTTACTTTTTCATTTATGCAAATTTTTGTTAGGTTGAAGACAACAAATTTAATGGGTGCTTTGTGTTTTTTTGAAGTAACTTAGAAAGTAATATATGTTTGTCATATATGTACTTCATGGAAATGTTCTTGAAATTGCCTCCTTTTTTGTTTAATGTCTACAGCCTAAAGGATGTAGGAACTATGATTTTTTTTTCATAAATTTAGAGTCAACAAGTCATGTATTTTGGGTACATGTGGAGGACATTATATTGTACATGTCGGGCATAGAGGAAAATCAAAATACACTTTCTTGCAAATCTTTTCCTTTTTTACTTTTTAGTATTTTTTTCTCTCACTACATTGTCTATTAAATGAAGATATTGTAATATTTCTAATATCTATTCATTTTTATTTATTTCAATATTTTCCAAGGGTTAGCTCTGCATATAACCTGAATTGTCATGTCGTTGTAAAAATGTAAATATTGATGCATTTATTATAGATCATCAATCTTAAAAAATAAAACACTTGTAATACTCAACTTTGGTGAAGCGGCCCAAATACATTGCATCCCTATTCACAAGTCAATTTTTGCTTAACATGCCATATTGTAGATTCTAAGAAAATCTTAGCAATTATAAAGGTAGTATAAACCGTCTTATTAACCATGGATGAACATCACAACCTTGACCAACAATCAGCCACAATCCATATCAATCATGCATATGAATTGTAGGTATTAAATATTAGTAGCATCACCTTGTTCAACGACCAGCCACTATATATATTGATCATGTATATGAACCACAAGAATTAAATATGAGCAGCCTAACCTTGACTAGAAATAACTCATTGAATTGCCACACATTTATGTCAAAAATATTTTTCTATACTTAGCCCTGCTAAGCCTAGCAGTCATCCTTCTTATGGTAGCTATTTATAATATTAATGATGGCACTATGAGAGATGCTCAGGTCATTGAGGAATGGTGCTGTGAAATCTTCCTATTATGTGAGCATTGACATTGCCAAATTAATCATCGCCTCGAGAAATAAATCGAATATTACAAGAGAACTTATTTTAGGGGTTGGGGGACTGGATCAATTGGTGAATGCTTCTTGTGGTAGGAACAAGGTCAATGTAGTCTGGACTCACCCCCACCCATGTGTTACTAGAGGATGTGTCGCACCAGCAGTACTGTTCATGATAAAAAAAATTATTTGGCACTGTAGGTTATCGGGGGGCTGCCCAAATTGTGTAGTTTAAAAAAAGAGAACTTATTTTATATTTTCATTTCACTTAAGACCATTTTGGCTATTTATTATAATTTTATTCCATTTCCTTAGTGCAAGATTCTCAAAACCCATGGAAAATCATGTGATGGGTGTTTTGGGTTTCAACTTCGCTTGATTTTGAAAAAGGGGACATTATAGACATGTTTTGGTATCTTTTTTTACCATTGATGTGCCACATGCCTAACTTTGGTATCAAAGGTTTCTTGTTGATTCCCTCTCATGTGTGTTCTATATTGTTTACTTTTCACTTTTCTTTCTAGGGAACCTATAAATTAAATAACACTATCATAGAAAGAACGATTAAAAAGAATATGCAGTAAAGGCATTGGTGAATGTTGTTGATTATCTAGGCATTGTTGCCTACAAGCTTAATGATCTCCTCAGTCAGCATTCTAAGCCCTCAAATGTGGAATTTCATATAGATTTCCTTGATCAGGTATTTACATGTGTAGTAAATAGTAGCTTAGTTGGTAGACTCTCAATGAAGTCTTGAAAATATCATTCCTCACTGGTTATAGATGGTTATAATTGCTTGCACTATAAAAAGCTACATATGTCCTCTAGGATTGATGTTGTTGTTGTTATGGAATAAATACATGATGTCCTTTAAGTCATCTATTCACAAATAACTATCTCTTTTACATTGACTTATCATTGAAACTTAAGATCATTGCTTATCATATCATACTATTTTTCACCATTTTTATTTCAAACAGTCATTTACAAGGCATAATAGCATTAGATGGGCATATTTTTCATTTTAAGATCAATGATAAAGGCCCCCTTTTTTATTTTTCACATCTTATCAATATTTTAATTGCCCAAACTATAAACAAAGGTCCTTATAATGCTTGTAAGCAACTTTGGAGGACCTAGGGCCCAATGCTAAGCCACACACACACAACATATACAGCATATACAAACTTCACCTGTATCTAAGAGTTGATTAGAGAAGGTATATGCACAGGTGATGAACATGCAGATTTTCCTAAGCACTACTAGGAGCTTACCCTGCAACAAATGTACTATTGTGAAAATCATCACAAGTCCATTTGTTGCAGGGTCTAGCTCCCAATAGTGCTTGGTCAAATCTGCATGTTTGTCACATGTGCATATACCTTCTCTGATTAACTCTTATATGCATGGGTGAAGGTTTTGTATGCACAGGTGAAGGTTGATCAACTCCAATCTCCTATTTGTATCTATATGTTATGCAAACATTTTATACTTCATTTTCAATGGCATATGTCTTCCTTCCCTTTAGAGTTACTAGTGGTTGAAGATTTGACAATGACAAACAATTGTGCCCCCATCCAACCATCCTTGGAAGCTTGTTCCCAAAATATTCCACAAGGTATATCTTTTTTTGCTTCACTTGATGTTGCACTGCATGTTCTAGAGTTGGATAATGCTTATTGTTGGCTACAATCTTATATTTTGGTAGGATATTCTGCCAGGAGGTTTCCTTCTAATAGCATGCTAAATTTTTCCATGTTGAGGTAATGCTTCATCATGCTAGATATATGTATCCCTTAATCACAACCATTGTCTTGTCAATTCGTCACTACTTGTTTTCAAAATATGGGCAGAAGATTTTCTTGTCTCAAATGTTATGTCTTTTAAAGTCTTATTTTGGGTTGAATTTCCCAAGTCACCTCTAAGTTGCTAGACTTTTTAAAAGACAAATAGCCTCCTCTAAAGGTTCTTTTGGGTTGAATTTCCCAATTTGACTATAGAAAGTTGATTGTGACTACCCAACCCTTCTTCATGTTGCAACCCAGTAGTCCTTGTGCAAGAGAAAGATGGCATATGGTACCTCTACATTGACTATCACACACTCAACTAGATCATGGTGAAGTAAAAAATACAGGTACCCCCCTTAGCACATCAATGACCTCTTGGATCGGCTCCATAATGTAAAATACTTCACTAATATTAACCTCAAGCTAGGATATCAAGTTAAGGAATTTGGTGAATATTTTCTTTTGTGAAGGAATTTGGGTTGGAAGGCATTGGGAAAAGAACCAATAGTTTGGTTAACCCCTGATGCACTTTTGATATATTGTGTGTATAATATATATTTAATTTTTATTTTGATTTACAAACTAGTATATTATCTTAATATCTTTCTTTCTTGCCACAATAGGACTAAGTTTGAGGTGGAAGACTACAATAGCAGAAGTATTTCAATTTGGTATACTATACTAAAACATCATTTCATAGCTAACTTTTCAATTTCTATATATAATTAGGTCTAAAAATATTTATGTACTTTCGACATCATTTTGCTTAGTTTGTGAAGGTTATAGATCGAAGTTTCCATAACCTGATTTTTTTTCTTATGAAGAAGGATCATGTCAGATAATCTAAGTGAAGAACAAAATGGGGAGACAATCACTAGATTGTGGTCTAACTTCAAAAGAAAAGGTGATGAAAAATGTTATTGTCCGTGCAAAATTTGTAAGAGCTTAAACATTAGAAGATTGCTAATCAAAATAGCTAAGAGACATTGTAGGGAAAATGGTCACATTGAAGGGGGGTTTGATTATTATCCATTGGTAAGTTTTTCATTATATTTTTTTAACAATTAATATGTACATATGAAATACACTTGATGATTAGATCATTATCATGGTTTATTTGTGTTCATCATTTTTATATAGGTCGACCTCCCCATGGCAGTACATGATATGGACCATGGAGGTGCGAATATGGAGAATATGGTTTTGGAAGTGGAGGATCATGGAGGTACAAATATTGAAGTTGAATATTATAATTCCATGGAAGATGGTGATCATGCGTTGGATAACACATTTGAAGATGATAGTACTAATACATTGATCCATGACACATTTGGTATTAGCACAACTGATGATAATGATCAGGATGACATTGATGTCATCCACGATATACCTTTACTTGAGAAGGCAGACACAACCCTTTACGAAGGCTCCCAAACAACTCTTCTCTCTGTTATATTGTTGTTGATGAACTTGAAGGTTATGAATGGTTTATCCAACATAACAATGTCACGTATGCTAAGGTATTTCATATATGTCATTAAAGTCAATAAAGGGTGAAACATGTACCATAAATATTATTAATATTAACAACTTATATTTTTTTTTTGTAGATTGACAGGTGAGTTTTTGTTACCACCATTGAATATTCTCCCTCATTCATACCAAAAATAATGTGCCACTATGAAAGATATTGGAATGGAGTATCAAGCAATAGATGCTTGTCCCAATAATCATATTATTTATTATAAAGAACATGAATTTGCAACAGAATGCCTTGAATGTCATACGAGTAGATATCGACCAAATCAAATAATAAAAAAGGTGTCTCGCAAGGTTCTTCATTACATCCCCATTATACCACGTTTGCAAAGATTTTTCAGGTGTAGTAGCTTGGCACAATTTATGGATTACCATGCACACAATAGGAGTCGAGATGACATTATTTGAATGCCTACAGATGGTTCAACATTTAAGGACATAGAGGAAAAGTGGTCGCACTTTATCAAAGAACCTCAAAATCTAAAGCTTTCATTGGCAATGGGTGGTGTCAATCCATTTGGAGGGATGAGATCTGTTTACTCTATTTGGCCTATTTTTGTCATCAATAATAACATTCTTCCATGGATGTCAATAAAGAGGGAGCGCATTATGTTGTCAATGATTATTTCAGCTATTTTATCATTTAACATTTATTTGCATGTAATTATAAATCTTACAGTAAAATGGTCACAATAATTATGTAATGTTGTTCATTCAACTAGGTTAAGTACCAAGTTAAAGATATGAATGTATATATTGAGCCTCTTATCGATGAGTTTTTGAAGTTATAAAATGATGTCACTATGTATGACATCTCTAGACCAATAGGACAAAGACAATTTTAATTCCATGCAATGCTTGTATGGACAATACACAATGCCCCAGGGATAACACATTTTTATGGTATGTTATGGTCCAAAGATGAAATCTCGTCATTCAAAAAGTTTAAAAAGGCAGGTGTTTGATGAGTATAGGAACTTCCTCTATAGAAATTATAAGTATTGAATTGTCAAAAAATATCTTTTCAATGTGAAATAAGAGACTACATCAAAGCTAGAAATAATTACAACTCACCTATGGAAGTTGGAACATAATAGAATTAATCGTCAAGGTACTACCGTTCCACCTAATAGTTTATGTTTCGAATTTATATATTTCTATTGTGTTTTTTTTGTTGATTATGTAATTGATGATCGTGAAGGTCGTCAAGGAAATACTACTGAACACCTTCCAAAGAGACTAAAAATTTATCCCAGATAATTTAGTAGATTGCCCTACTACGAGAAGCTACAAATTGTATATTTATTTGATACTATGCATATTGGAAAGAATGTAACGGAGATGTTGTGAAAAATATTAGATGAAAGACGTGACAAAGAAAAATTTGTCAAAATTTGTAGTGACATTTATGAATCCAATCATGCAATGAAAAATTTCATTGAATCAAATAGAAATGGAGACCGGATTAATATAAGTGCTCTTCTTTGGTTATTAATGGAGCAACAAAGTGATGCTATAAAAGAAGTCATACAAAAAAATTGATTTCCCACATGATTTGTTGCAAACATAAGAAATCTCATATCAAATAAACGTGAATTTGGGCCAGGGTTGAAAATACATGATTGACATACCTTCATCAAGGTAAGCCATGTTCTTTTGTATTTATAATATATTTGTAAACTACATGTACTTTTCATTATATTATGTGAGAAAATAATGACATGATTAGTTTATAATTGGTGCAGTACGTGCTACCTCTATCTCTCCCAGAGAACTTGGATAATAACATCAAATAAGTGATATATGATCCTGGAAAATACATGAGGTAAGCAGTGATAGCAGTTCAATTTGTTGTATATATTTATTATATTTGCAATTTGTTTTTCTTGTTATGTAATATATTGTAAAGTCTCGCATTTATATGTTTTTGTGTCTTGAATGTCTTGTAGGTGGTTGTTATCTAAATAAATCCATAAAGAAAATATAAAATATTGGAAGAGAATAATTCTTTATCTAATGTGTGAAATGCAAAAGTATTTACCTTCAACTTTTTCAATGCACAAGAACACTACCTCATACACCAAGTTGAGGAGATTGAATTGTGTAGAACTCTACACACTCGATCAATGTGGATGGTTGAGAGACACTTGGAATTTTTGAAGGCTTTGGTTCAACAAAGAGAATATTCTAAGGTTTTATGGTGGAGGGATATATGGTATACCATACTATGGTGTATGTTACTGAATATCTTCCTAAACTTGTAGCGAAGTTCTATATCGATCACATTTGGGATCTCGACACCATTAGAAAATTCGAAGGGGAGTACTTGGTGGGGAAAGGTAGAGTGAAGAAAGTGAGAGGTAATAAATTTTAATATGTTATTTTAGTTAATTAATTCTTAATCTTCAAAATTAATCAGTTGTAAGTCGCTTATTTATTTTGTGTACAACTACTCGAGAGTGGATGCAATACATTTGTATATTGCAAACAATCAAGATTGGATGATGGTATGGATTGAATGATGTCATCATTTTGGTCACATATTAATATGAGAAACTGTGTCTTCATTGGTTAAAGAAGCTCATCATAATGGAGATTCAAATGTTATGCAAAGGGAAACAAATTTAGCATATGGTTTAAAAGATTTTTAGGTACGTATAAATTTGTTAATCACCTGTACATTTATCAACTCTCGATTCAATAATTTTTACTTGTTTGACATATTATTGCAGGTCAAACACCACAAGGCTATGTTTTGCAACGGTCATAAATTTCACATCAAAAAGTTGGATGACACAAAAAAATTTATGATTTTGGGATAAGTGCAATCTTTTAGGTGACTAATATTTCATCTAGAAATGACTTACATTCTCGAGAGTCTCAAAATCAATACTATGTCATTTTGGATGATATACTTGAGTGTGACTTTAATTCCTTCAGATTATTTTTCTTCATCATCAAATGGTACAGGCTATAACTTAATCAAAATGATCATAATAGAACTATTATTGAACATGACAATGGATTTCCCATGATTAATACAAGGTGGTTTGAGCCAGTTGGGGATGAGCCCTATGTTCTTCCAAGAAAATGTGAGTAGGTATTTTACTCAGAGGTTCCACATAAACTGGGTTGGTCATTTGTTATTATACATGATCCAAGAAGAAGGCCGATAAGGTATAATGCAATGGAAGAAGAAGATTTTGAAAAAGTAGAAGATGATGTAGATGATGATCATGATCGATAGTTAGTCAATGATGTTCCTAACACAACTTTTATTGAAGAAGAAGATGATGATGATGATGATGAAATTGATGATGATGACGACGAAGATGACAACAATGATGGTGGTGGTGGTGATGATGTCGATGACAGAAATGATGGTGGTGGTGATGATGTTGACGACAATGATGATAATGGTGATGAGTTGGATGAAGAAGAAGATCAATGACATGAATGAAATATACATTTATGTGATCAATGCTTAACCTATTTAATATTGATTTCTTGATAGAAATGTACAGTTATGTGACCAATACTTAATCTATTTAATATTGATTTCTTGGTAGAAATGTACAATTATGCAGTCAATGCTTAATCTAATTAATTTGTGATGTACCTTTTAATATTTTTAATTCATATGGGATGCTTATAGTTTTTAATGTAGTTACTATGTAATTTTGAGTGTATGTATCATGAATTTTTTAGCTAACATAAGATAATTGAATTACATATGCAAGAACTCAAACAAGATTACATTAACAAACAACTAGAAGTACAAGCGTCCCCTTGCATTCCTAATTTAGAGTGGCAAAATCTTATTTTGGATGCGAAGGAGAGAAGCGAAAGAAAGAAAGGAAATACACCACCAGACAACAAAAGAAGGTATGTGATACTGTTAAGAATGTAATTATGTACTAAATACTCTTTATATTTATATGAACTAACATATTTCAAACTTTTCATAGATTTCCTGACACATCAAAGGAAACAAAGGAAAGACTAGAAAAGCACGGGCAACACAAGCTCAGCTTTGGTGGTTATTCGAAACTTGTTGCACGTGCTGTAAGTCTTAGTAAATGAAAAATTATATGTAAATATTTATAATTTGTAATCAATTTTGTTTTAATGAAACAATGAAATAAAAATTCACGATACCAAGAAAAAATGTAGGGCGCGAAGTTCAATAGAGGTCTCTCAGAAGAGAACAAGAGAATTGGCTTCCAACAAGGCTATAAAGTTGTGGTTGAAAGAATATGAGAAATAAGTGGGCAAGGTTCTATTGATGGATTTGTCGCGGTAGTAAGTAAGCTAAATGATAATTTTTTCAAATTGAATAATTTACCAGTTAGTTTATTTGATGTTAAGTTCCAACATAAAGTGAGTATATTTGTTTTAAGTAAGCAAACAATGATAACATGAATGTGTATGAAATTGGAATGCAGCCTACCGATTCGGGTACACCACCTAGTCATGATGAAGCTAGTTCGGGTATGCATCGTAGTGATGGAGGTATACATTTGCTATTCAAATTTTTATATATAATTATTAATACAAGTAAACATCTTAAATTGATTGGTGTAGTAATACAAATTTAATTGCAATAGATGTTTGGATTAATGTTGCATTTTGTATTACAACTACAGAGGATGTAGAGGTTAGTGTTCATGAGCATGTTGAGGTTGAGGCTAGACAACCTGATCTCGAAGTTGATGATATGAGTAGATCAGGTAAAGAGTGCCATGGTTATGTCCTTTAAAGTACTGAAATACTTGTAACAATTTATAATAAAATGTTTTTAATTTAACCCTTTTATTTGTTATTGTAGAGGACCCCCCTTTACATCAACAAAGAGCTAGGTGCGCATTGAGATCTAATGAGAGGGGAGATGATCATGATGACACCGATGCTCCTCTTAACAATTTCTTAAAATCAATCTAAAATCAAAGAAAAATAAGAAATGCTTGTCATCTATGCACCTTAACTGATAATGATTATTTTTTATGTGTCAATGAATTTAATTATGTGTTATTGAATGTTTATAAATTATATAATGTGTTAATGAATATTGATGAATGTTGTGTGCTAATGAATGTTATCGTGTGATAATGATTATGCCGAGAAGACAATGTTGATAGTGATTATGCCAAATTCAAATATTATATGCATGATATTCATATTAGTAGTCATGCTAAACTTGAGGTGAGTGCTACGAAACTTTACTTTTCCTTGTTATGAAATCAGGTTTCAAGAAAATATATTTCAAAATTTGAAATTAAAAACTCAAAATAGTCTCTCTTATCTTGAAAATAGGTTTCAATGATTGCACTAAATTTATCCTTCTACTTTAGGTTTTAATTCCATGCCAATTATTGACAAAATGTTATGATTGTTATTTGAATATTAAGGCAAGCTATTGTTTAAATTTATTTCATTTCCTTCTTGTATTATAGACAAACATTATAACAAGTAGGATCTTAAAGTGTTGGTTTAGTTAAAATGGTATGTTATTCAAAAAATATATATATAAAAATAGTTAAGTTTGGCATAGGATAAGTATGTTGTGTAATGTCCAATCTAGTATCTTAAATGTGGGCATTGTAGTTACAAAACTCAATGACTATAGATAAATATTGTAATCATGTAGTAGTATGTTGTCCTGTATCAATAATTATCCTGTAATTGCCTCTTGGTGTCCCTAATTTCTCCATCTCTATCATTTGAAAACATGCTTATGGTTCCAGAATTAGCTTTTCCCTTCATCTCATTTCACTGTGATTGTCCTTTGTTTATCATTTGTATGATAATGTTGATCATCTGAGAACCTTGTTAACCATGATAGGGTGGTTGTATCACCCATGTCATCATAGTCGCATTGAGGAGATACATGTTTGTAATAGTGAATCATGATGATTCACTGTTATGAATGATATGTGTCTCCCTGGGCTATACATGTCTGGACTCTCATTGCTATGTCTACATCCAAACCTTTGTTAAAGTATTATGGAACAAGGCTTCTCTATCTCTGCTAAAAATAAGCAACCTCTCCATTGTTATATAATCATCTTTTGATCACATTGATCACAGTCCCTATTTATTTCTTTGTAAGAACTACATTTTCCTCTTCTTGACTATGAATCTTTACCTTATAAGAACCTGCTTCATTTGTGCCTTCTTCTTCATGTGGACTACACATTGGTCTATCCTTTGATATATATCTCTCAATAGAAGATGAGCTAAAATGATCAAGCCTCAAAGGTCTGTTGATTTGGTTATTTCATTATATAGAATAGTCAATAGACTGGTGGACAGTGAATATTCTTGAAAAGTAATGATTTTCATTATATTATTGTATGGTATCACTACTTTTCTTCATAGATGATCTTTGTCATTACAAATAACAATATTCTTTTAACTTTTGTCGACCACTATGTACTAAGATATATCATTGTCATAGTATACTAGGACCCTCTCTCATTATTTACTTGTTCATTGTACCCCCTGGTGTATAAAATTTTAACTCACTATTTTAGCATCATCTAGTCCTTCTAACAACACTATCATTTTTTATTGTTCGTTCTGTATAACCTTTCACTTTTGAAGAACTGGATGACTTATCATTCAACTATGTTTGTTGATCTCTATATTGAATCACTAAAATTTTCTTGATCGGGGATTGAAAGATGGTGCCTAACATTTATAGTGATGTCCATAGTCAACATTCTTCTATTAGAGATACTCCAAAATGCAAACAATCTATATACAATTATAAGGAAAAGAGATGAAGCTCACCTTCCCAACAAATCAAGGTATGCAACTCAGTTATAAATCAACTACAGTTAGTTTCACTTTTGCACAAAATAACTAAAATGAGCCAATTTGAAGAATCCAACTTGCATAGTGAACACCAACATCATTTTTCTTTTGTTCTTTATGTCTTTTAGACAAATACCATGTATCACAAAAATATTAGTAACAATCATCGATAAATATACCCTCAAAAATTTTCTCCCCACCCTTAAATATATTGTCCAAGTATATCTTCCTATGAATTTTTGTAGTTCCTAACATCATAATTATCTCATAGAGTTTGGTAGGGCAAAGAATACCTATTAAATTATAAGGGTACATTGGACTCATATTTCAGATAGTCCAATATGACTCGAACATATCTTTTAAGATAAATCCTATCAACCAATTATTTCTTATTCTGTAGTGCCTATTATGTTCTATGGTTCATTAAAAAAGAGCTCGTGTTGGGTTTGACTAGGTACAAAGTCACAAATAGTAGGGATGATATACCAAGCAAAGTGCAGGTCAAAATTCCGTATTTCCAGACTCTATTTTATGCACATTATGAATTACATCTTTGGAAAACACATGCTTATTTAGTTCATAGTGGAGTATGGTTTAAATATGAAGATTTATAGAGATGCATTATGTTAATCTTAGTAATCATTAGTTTATTTTATTTGGGGTGAATTTTTTGTATGAGATTGGTTTCCTTTTCGAATCAATTAGAATTAGTGAGAAAGAAGTATAGTAAACATAGGGCATATGAAGCCTGGAAGCTTTGGTTATGAATTAAAATGGTTTTTTTTGGTTTCCTTCTGGGCTTTATGATGAGTGTGTTATCTTAGAATAGGAAAGTTACATTGGCTGCACAAATGTGTTCATGATTTAGATATCTAAATTTTGAAATAAAGATTTGATTTTTGTTAAGTATAGTTGTCCATATCTAAACTGCATAGATATACAATACTTAATTTATACACTTCTTCATCATTTTCTGGATGAAAAATTTAATCTTAAGATATTGGCCAAGTGAATTAGAGTGTGCAAGTTATTTCCCTTAACTAGTTGCACAAGTATTTTCCATTTATTTAAAAGTTTCATATAGCTGGAATATATCACTTTTCATGTGCATTATGTAAATAAATATTGGTTGAGTGCAATTTTTTCTATCTGGGGTTGATATCGGTATTTTTTTTAATGCATATATATATGACAAAAGTTTTACTTATTTGAATAGTAATTATTTCCTCTATTAATTAGTTGACGCAATTTTGATGGTTGCTCACTCGGAGTTTGAATTCAAGTTTTACTTATTTGAACAATAATTATCTCCTCTATTAAATAGTTGACACACTTTTGATGGCTTCTCACTTGGAGTTTGAATTAGGCACGATCTGGTTGCATTTTAATTAATTTATGGGGTGAGGTTGCATTTAAATGAATCCATGAGGGGAGGTTGTGTTAATTTAAGCTCTTTCCAATACCTTAGTATAATCTAATTAGTTTACTTATGTTGTTTAATTTTTATTTTTATTTACCTATTTTTTTAACTATGATCTTTGTTCCGTAAGTCTGATTGGTGTTCTTTATAGAGGCTATTAAATGGTATTGCACATAAATATGCTCTTAAATTGTAGAGGATATAGAAATAAATTTTATAGGTTTCATTCTTCATTTAACATATTATGTCAAGAAATAAGGTATGAGAAATTATCGTAGGAAATTTGTAGGGGAAAATATATATATATATATATATATATATGCCAAAATTAGAGTGTGTCTTGTGTAAACGAGAAACCCCCTTTGGGGTTTACTTGCATAATCTAACCTTGAAAAGGATTTTGTCCCTATTTCAAATTGTAAACCTAAGTACCCAAGTACGAAGTCTTTGTGCTTGACGTAGGCAAGGTCATCAACAATGAGCCCCCAAGACTTAGGTCTGGCCCCTAGGATTTTTCTTTGTTTGAATTTAAATAAAAATTTCTTACTCGTTCTCAATTTCATGTGTTATTGCATTGTTTAGTCATTCCCATGACTTATTTTTCAAGGACAATCATTTGATAGAAGATGATTGTAGGATACTGAGATGATGAATGATGAAGAAGATTTGAAAATGTTCATTTGATGATGATTATGAAGAAGATATGAAAGTGTTACACCGATTTGAATTGGATCAATCATCATTTTCAAATCTTCTTCATCAATCACCATCAACCATTTTCCAAGAGAAACACCTTTCTCTATATGAATCTTGGTTTACATTTTCCTGTAATCCTAATGCAAAACGTTTCCATGAAGTAAGTCAGGGGTATAATGCATTCAAGAAAAAGGCACTAAACTTACAATCCTAAACAATTAGTATACCATTGATGGGTTCATAATTATTAAGTGAAAGGGAGTTTTCTGATCCGAAACCCCCTTTGGTGACGATCCTACACAGTTCCACATATACACGACATGTTCCTTAGAAGACTTTTAATCTCACAACAACTGAGAAACATAAATGTAGGCATCATGGTCATAATTCTTTGCAGACACAACATAATTGAGTGCTATATTCAGACGATGCAACACAACCACTACTCCTCTGGTTCTAAGTTGACACTATAGAATCCAAAAACCATAGATAAAAATGGCTAAGTTGAATACAACAAAGAGGGAGAGGAATAAATTGAGAGAGCGGAGGCCGGAGGGCCATAAGGACAAAAATATTTCAGGGTTTACAAAGATTATAATTTTGATATAATTTCTATAAACCCTATATTATTTTGGTTGTTATGGCCATCCTCCTCTGCTCTCTCAATTTATTCCTTATCTATGGTTTTTGAACCCTACATGTCAACTTAGAACCAGAGGAGTAGTGGTTGTGTTGCATCGTCTGGGTATACCACCCAATTATGTTGTGTCTCCAAAGAATTGTGACCATGATGCCTACATTTATGTTTATCAGTTGTTGTTTCCCTAGACCCCTTATGACCCTTTACAATCCCTAAGAATACATCTTAGAGGTCTTAAAGTGTCTTAAGGAGTCATAAGAGGCTCCTAGGAGGGGCCAAATGAGCTTCCACCTTCACGTGGTTGGCCCTGTTAAGTAGAGAATGTTAAACTATTCTTGAAACAAAGAGAAACTCAATATTTTAAGGCCCCAGGGACAAAAAATAATTGTTTATAGTCTTTTGTTCATGAAACCGTCAAAACCTATTACGCTTTTGCAACTCATCAACACTAGAGGTTTGAAGGAATCAATTATTTGGTCGATTATGAGAAGTTAAACAACAAGATAATATTATTGTATCTTTCATTTCTTTTATCCATTCATATTTTATGCCTTCTCTTCACCTTTAGTAATATATTGGATATCATGAAGTGTACATAAAGGAAAGGCGATGATTATGAATGACGATCAACGGGTATAAGTCTTCTAAACCTTACTTAGTAGCTAGGACTAAAGATAGCAGATCTCAAGAGACCATAATAGTTGGTCTTCGTCTTCGATCCATACAATTGACAAAATGTTTTACCTTTCATTAGCTCATCAAATGCGGTGATCTAAAATAATTTAATAGATGGTATTTTCATGATAACATATATTATTTAAGTTAACGTTGGAAAAAATTATCTACTTCACGTACTTGTAGACTACGAGACCAATGATAAAGAAGCATCCCCTCTCGTGGCCAGAGTAATCCAAGCCACGAGAAGAGATGCTTCTTCATCGCTATCCTCGTAGTTCACAAGTGTGCAAAGTAGATAAATTCATGCAACATCAACTTAAATAATATACCTTATCATGAAAATATTCTATTAAATTCTTTCAAATCCCTGCATTTGATGAGCTAATGAAAGGTATACCATTTTGTCAGTAATATGGACCAAAGATGGAGACCAACTATTATGGTCTCTTGAGCTTTGTTATCTTTAGTGTGCCTGACCGTCAAAATTTTGATGCTCCTGACAACTGTTTCGACATGGATTCTGTACTACTGGCAGGATTACTGTAAAAAATATTACTAGACAACTATCGGGGAATCTTCATTTGCGACACCACTTGTCGACGGTGATGCTATACTACTGATAGATTTACCATTGAAAATGTCATTGCACAACCATTGGAGATGCTCTATTTTTTATGCCTACTTTCGATGGAGATGCTATACTACCAACAGATTTACCATCAGAAATATCATCACACAACCGTTGGAGATGCTTTATTTTTTACGCCAATTGTCGACGATGATGCTATACTACCACCGGGTTTACCGTTGAAAAGATCGTCGCACAACCGTTGGAGATGCTTTGTTTTCAACGCCCATTATCGACGGCGATGCTATACTACCGATGGGTTTACAATCGAAAATGTCACCGCACAACCATTCGAGATGATACATTTTTTACGTCTATTATCGATGATGATGTTTCAATACCGATGGCTATACCATCAAAAATTTCATAGGATAACGATTGGGGATGTTATACTTCTAATTCTAATTATCAATGACGATGCTATATTACCGACGGGTATGCCATCAGAAATTCACTGACTAACCATCGGGGATGCTATACCTCTGACAGATGTATGGTAAAAAATGCAACAATAATTTTTGTATTTGTGTTATTTTTTCCAATGGATTGTCCGTCAAAAAGGCGACGATGACTATTTTCATAGAATTTTTTTATGAAAGAACACCAACGACGCATTCAGTTGATTATCTAACAGATAGGCATTGAATATCCAATAGATAACCATTAGAATTAGGCCTCAAATGTACTAGTGTGGAAAGAATCAATAAGTTATTGAGAAGAGACCTAGTTGATGCTAGAGAATTTCAAGAAAGATTTAGATCTATCTCTGAGAAACTTGATGAACAAATTGCAAGTTAGAGGCCTCATGGAGATAAGCATGGCTTAGGGTATGAACAAGGAGAATGTTCCAAATCCATTGAAGTAAAGATAGATTAGAGTGAGAAACCTATGAAGATAACTTTGAAGCAAACAAATGGACAAAAATTAAATGGTGGATGTTTCACAAGCAACAAGCTTGGACATAGGGAAAAAGAGTGTTAGAGTAATTCAAATGCTACACCTTTTTTTGGATATTATTTCACATGCTGACAATATTGACACAAATCTAAGGAGTGCAAATTCAGATCCATACTCAATACAAATCGAGGTATCCCTATATGCTACAAATGCAATAATTTTGGTTATATTGCAAGGAATTGCAGATTGAGGACTAATCTGAATAATCAGAGGTGTGTAAAACATAATGTTATTTGTTAAAAATTTAATAATTATGGGCATATTTCTAAGGATTATAGATATAGAGATAATGGAACAAGAATAAATGGTTCAGTTAATAAAAATAGTGAAAATAATAATGATAAAGGAAAGAAAATTGATGTAAGTGATGTTAGAGAGAAGATGAAAAAAAATTGGATGAAAAAAGAACAAATTGATGCTTCTAAACATATCGCACTAGTTTCTAGTGTGAATCATTCATTGACAAATTAATTAGGTTTTAGACCTAACAGGTAAGCATTAATAGAATACCATGAAACCCCTAAAGATTGCATCATGAGATGATGCGATAACATATATAGTTGGAGATAGATTCTATATTGCTACATCTTGGTTCACAAGATATATTGAAGTTTTGGTGATCACAAAAGATTTTTGAATTCACTAGTTTCCAACAACTGTATTGAAACCTAAGGTACAAACAAAAATTAATGATCAAAATAGCAGATTGATAGGTTAAAAGGCAGATTTCATGATTCATTCTTCACATTGCAACTTGAAGAACTTGAGTAGAGTGAATTCACAAGTGATTTGGTGATTAATTTGAGCTACTGACGGATTTGGTGAGAAAACCCTAAGTAGCATGTAAAAGGTATTTATCTCTTCAAAAATCCATCTATTTCATCAGAGAATATGGATACTCCACAAATTGTTAATGTCCTTGAGAAGCCATGTTATGAATTTAAATTCCATCAATATAAGTCCATGGAAGATGATCCCAAAGGTGCATTTTCTCATGTACCCAATGAAGTGTTGCACATTGAGGATATCCGTGTGTATAGTCATTGCAAATTGGAAGAGATTGGTGATTATGAGATAGTCAATCAGTATGAGTCTTTGTGTTCAAATAGAGTGTTGAAGGATGAGTTTTGGAAGGTTAATAAGATTAACCTAGCTCACTAAAAAGATGTAGTCACATTTGATGATCCCGAATGGATAAAGATTATTTTGAGCAAAATTCATGATCAATTCTTGTGGTTAGGAGATCAACCAATAAAGATAAGTAAGGAATTAATTCACAAAGTAAACAGATTTAGTGCTACCAGAGTAATACCAGTGCTTAAATCATCTAAGAAGAAAGTGGTTGAGAAATTGACTAAATCTTGATGGAATAGAAGAGTTATGATTGTTAATGACATCACTCAATCAGGGGTCAAGTTCGCATCCATGATACTGGACTACAAAGTATATCACAACAATAGAATGAATTCCATATCAGCAACCATCATACACATTGCTTACTGAATGTTGATGGTAGATGTACAATTTGATATTTGTGAGATCATGAGGAAGAAACTACTAGAGAACCTTGAGAAGATAAAAAAGGATAAATCATAGATATTCAAGTATGGTTCCCTAATTGTACATGTGTTTTACTACTTGTTGAGTTTCTTTCCCAAAGTCATGAATGTAGCTTGGCAGAAGGATGTTCATGTGGCATTGCAGATATCTAACATATACTAGAGTCAAAAGAAGAATGACATAGATTATTTAGTCGTAAGACACCTTAAGATGTTTCAGAAGAAGATGCACAAAAGAGAAATAATTCCAAAAGGAATTATGGAGAAGTTTGTAGATTCAGTATGTTTCATGGTTGAGATAGATCAATGCTGCATAGAGGTAGTAGAACCTAGACAAATGTGGATTAAATTGATGGGATATGAAGTAATACTAGAGTTAGTTGAGAAGTATGTGGAAGAAATTCTCAAAATCCCCATTGATCCAAATGCACAAAGGTTCATAACATATATGGAGAAGTATCAAGAGGTTCAGTCACATCTGATAGAAAAGGCAAGGAACAAAAAAATCAATAAAATTGCTGATATAGCACCAAAGAAGGCAAGAATTACCAAGGAGGAAATGACAGAAATAAGGAGACAACAAGAGACTCAAGTAAAACTAATAAATGTTGAAGAGGAGGAAACTCCACTGCCCCTGATTTCTATGCAAAGAAGGTATGTAGAACATAATCTACACCTCCTATGAAGAAGTCAACTTCTTCACCGAAGGCATCCAAACCAGAAGTGAAGAGGACCTAGTCAGAGCTAGTAAAGAGAAGAACTAAGAAAAAGAATATCAGTCTGACAAAGCAAAGATTTAAAGAGCTTGATGTTGATTCATCTATTGAATTTGATCAGTCAAAGAAGAAAGTGAGGACAAAATGAGCTATTGCAGAAAAAGTGATACCCATGAGTGTAAGAAAAGGTGAGAATGTTGTAAGTAAGATTCTCAATAAAGCGTTAAGAATGGAATTTTGGTAGAATTGAAGAAATACTATCTTGTATTTGATGAAGATGAGAGAATAAGATTAGAACAAGGTGTTATTACTCACTTGAACAACTTTAGTAGAATACTTTTTGAAATAAAAGATCAAATACCTGATCAGTTATATGCAAAACTAGAATAAAAGAGACTAATATCCTTAGAAGAAGATAAGAGGATGTGAATGGAGGAGACTTTTGAGACAAATGTTAAAGAGATATACATAGAAAGAAACTAGAATTGGAAGAGAGAGAGAGAGAGAGAGAGAGAGAGAGAGAGAGAGAGAGTCTATAAACAAAATACAAAGGATAGATTGAGATCCTTTTGGAGCATACTTGTGATCAAAATTGCAATGTATTGTAGGAGTTAACATGTATATTTTGAAGGAGATTGTATCTCTTTGTGATAAAATTGTGATCAATATTATAGAAAGTATTGTTGTTGATTTGTACCAGATTTGTAGAGCAAGTTGGAGAGGAAAATTATAACCTAAGTTGTGAAGAATAGGATTGTCCATCATATGTTACAAGGTGGAAATTTGAATGAGGGGTGGTGCCTCTAAAATTGTAAAAAGAAATTATTATTTAATTTGGTTTTCTCCCTTTTAGGGTATCCACATAAAAGTTGTATTCTTGTGTTCTTTACTTTTGAATAATGGTTGTAATTGTGATTAATAAAGTTTAAGTATAAAAAGTATAAATGCATTCATTAACAAAAAAAAAGAATAAAGTTTAAGTATAAAAATCATAAATGCATTCATTAACATATAAAAAGGATAAATGCATTCACTAACAAATGTAATAAATAAATTTTTTATTTTATATAAAACATAATAACTATCTAATTTAATACTAGTGTATCATTGATACAATAATGTGCTGATGCAAACAAGTATTACCCTTATATAAAAAAAAGAGGAGGGTGACAATTTGTATGTAGTGTAGTTCTTCATATTATATGTTTGAATATGATAAATCTAAAAGATGAGCATAATAAATACCTTATTAGAAAAGTGAGAAATTGTCAAAAAGATTTATAACTATAAATTATCTTTTATATCTGAATATAGTATTTTTATAACAATAAATAATATTTTATGTTTAATTATTAAATTATTTATTGAGACCATTTAAATTACATATATATTATATTTTAAATAAAAACTTAATATTTTAACACTTGTTTAATTTTTATTCAACTTTTAAATATTGAATGTCGAATTTTAATGACCACTTCAAAATTCATATTAAAAATACCTTTCATCACGGATGCAATGAAATAGATGATGAATCCCATTAATTATTAAATTTCATTGCCAAAATTACCTCTCAAAGTAGTGATCCTACTCCCATAGTTCCTTAATAATGGAAATGAAGTCCATGTTTCTGGTCAAAAAGGATATCTCTCCATTCAGCACTACAAGTCAAATAATGCTTGTTGGGGATTTTAATGCAAGGACAACCAACAATCAATCTTTACATTTGAGCAATGGTGAAAAAGGAGGGAATAATCCTTTATGGTTGGTAGAAGGTGGTGATTAGCTTTGTAAAAGAGTGTCTCGGGATGGTAACGGAGGTGTTTCTCATTTTGGGGCAGAATTATTGGGCTTGTGTAGTTTATTATACATGGTTATCTGTAATGGAATGAGGTTATGGCCAACCTTAGGGGGTATCACTTGCAAAACATACAATGGTCAAAGTGTGGTGAATTACGTTATTTGCTCACAAAATTTTACTCCTAAAGTGATAGATTTTGACATTGGTGAACAAATTATAGAGATGAGATCTGATCACGTGCCCCACTATATTAAACTGGATTTTGTTCCAAATAAACAACCTAATAAACAGGATTTCCACAAGAAAAAGGAGGATGTTAATAAAGGGAGAATACTCATAAACCAACTGAACAAATCCATATTCAGCGCTGCTCTTAAACAACTTCTTGAAATAGACAATATCTCGGTTGATGAAAGGAGTGATAAGTAGGGTGATCATTTGCATCATAGTTTGTTGATTCCAATCATACACAAAGCGCTAAAGGCTGCATGCAAAAGATCTTGCAATAGGAAGAGGGTTGTGAACACGTTTCCATCAAATCCATGGTATGTCGAAGAATGTGTTAGTGATTTTTCTTGCTGAATCCTATTACAAGCCTTAAATGCTTCAATTGAACTCTGTGATTCCTAAACTCATGACTCAAGCAAGAAAAGACTAATTGACAAGGAGAAACTCCTTCTACACTTCGGGCTCCACAGACCCAGGTGGGTGTACCTAAAACATGCTAAATCTGCATACACAAATACTCTCTCACTAAACCCTTTATGCGGACATGAAAATCAGTGGATAGTAACAAGGATATTCACCCTTCTTCTCTTTGAACCCAGAGGCTCAGGAAGGCTAACCTATTAGATTCACTTCTACAAAGAATCACCAAAAGCATTTGCACTATTCAATGCAATTTACAAATATTTCTGCTCTTAAACTGGAAAGAGAAAATAATTTGAAATAATGTTTGATGAAGAAAACTGTCATTCAAGCCAAGACCAGTGCCTTATCTATTGGGCAACAGAGTCAAATAAATATGCAATCCCATAAAACCCTAACTCCAACTCAAGAACCCAAATGGAATGCCTTGCAAACCATTCCTCTCATTTCAATACCTGGCCATCAAATTCATATGCAGACCTAGAATTCTCAGAATTTGAAATCAAGACTTACTCTCTCCTTGAAAGAAACTCAAATTCAAACTCATAGATACCTTATAACTGGTATATTAACATGCCTTACAAGTCAATATACAAGAATTTAAACAATGCATATGAAGACATCAAACAAAGAACTGAACATGGATTCCATTGTTTTCATTAAAATTTATCTGAAACTGTACATTATAAGACTATGAACACAAAAAAATAAGACTCAAAAGCCTGGAAGTTGTCCCAGTAGCATAAATTTCAACATCCTTTACAAATGAGAAGAAAAACTGAGATATAGGAGAATGTGGTCAGTTGAAAGCCAACTGACAGCTATCCATTCTTGGCATGAAAATATCTCCAAGTTTTTCCCACACTTTGATCTGTAACTGATTCTCTCCAACTGATCCACTTTCTGCAATCATTTCCCAAATTGATCTGATTCTGATTCTCAATATTCAAACCCAAATTGCTCTTTCCCAACACCTTAAAACTGAAAATCATCATTGCCAAAGGATTCCTTGTCTTTTCCTATTTCCGAAAATATATAACACTTATATGTTTTGACAAAAAATGAATCCCTAGGCAATTAATCCGTGAGCATGTCTGTCATTTAAATTTTTGGATTTATGCCAAATGTGCAACTATATCAAACCTTTTAAATTCTTTTAAACCTGGCCTTTTATATTATTTATGTACTTTGAATTTATCATTTTTATATCAATTTGCACTTTCTGCCACAGAAGCCACCTGGAAGTGCCAAGTGTCACCTTTTCATTGGATGCTCGGACCTAACTCAAACTTGACCACCTCATTGGGAGAACTGGCGACTGCATGCATTCTCCGAATCTTTGAATGAATTCCTTTACTATAGTTAAATCTAGAGAATGAGAAAATCCCTTTGTTCTCTAAATCTCTAAATTTGTCATCTAACTATGGTTACACTTGAAGAATGGGCAACTAGGCTTTGTCTCTGAATCTCTAGATCCATTTCTTTACCATGGGTTTATCTAGAGAATGGGCGAATGCACTCATTCTCTGAATCTCCAGATTGAACATTTAACTCTAGTTATATTTGGAGATCAAGTGAATGGCCTATTCTCGTGATCTCTTGATGTCTCATTTAACCACAGTCAAACCTGGAGATCAAGCGAATACACTCATTCTCCAGTTCTCTGAATGTCATCCACTAATTGTTAGAAATTTAGAGAATGGGCGACCAAGAAATTCTCTTAATCTATTGATGCTATCTTGTTAACCACCGACTTATGGAGATCACACGACTAAGCAATCTCTTGATCTCGAGATGTTTACCTCCTAACCGCCAGGATCTAGAGAACCAGCGACCAAGCATTCTCCAGTTCTCCAGATTTTATCTCTTAACCGCCAAGGATCTACAAAATGTGCGGCTGTGGTTATCTCTTGATCTCTAAATGTTAGGAACATGACCGCCAGGATTGGGAGAATGGGCGACCAAACATTCTCCAGTTCTCCATATTTTTGCCTTAACCGCCAACCTATCATGAGATTGAGCGAATAGCTGCCATGTGTCCACCTTGTCTAGTCATTTGCCACATCATCTCCTGTAAAATATCCTTACATTTGGTCGTGGGCATGAAAACCAAGGCACCTTCATGCGGGCACATGAGCAAAGCCTCCAGCTCTTTATCTATTTCATTATGAGAGTGGACTTGCTTATAAACATTGAAATTTCCCCATTTCAGATGAATGTTGAAATTTCCCCATTCTAGATGAATGTCTGTTGAGAGTTTTTAAAGCTTTCTTTGCACTTTGTCTCAAAATAAAGGGGCCCACCACCACACCAAATCCTCCAGCCAAGGGGCCCACTAAGAGCCTCTTGGCTTCTTAATTATTTCACATTGTAAGTGTTGGAGTATTTAAATACTTGAAACTCCCCAATCCTAGTGAATGTGGGATATATTTTCTTTGTGACTGTTAAGGGCAGTTTAGACAGTGTTGCACTCAATCGATTGTATATCATGAACCAACACGAATTTGGAAAATCGCTCCAGTGAAAATTTAGAGAACTAGATTTGAGACAACATATCTAAAAATGAGCCCGATCCAACAGTTGAATTGAAAGTTATGCCCCCCGCAATATGACTATTTTTCTATCTCTATAAATTCGTGTTTGCAAAATCCATTGTGGGCTATTTCTTATATCATTGTGTAGGATTCTCTTTGCATTTGTTCAAGTTTATTGAACTCCTTCATTGCTTTCTCAATACACATCACATTAGTTTATTTGAAACCAAATGTGTCCCATACAAATGCAGAGCCTTTGCAGCTTTGTTAGCTTGTAACTGTGAATTTCATTTGCAATGTGCTTGGGATGTCTTGAAAATCCTCCATATGGCTTTGTACTGGCTTCACTATTTGCTCCCTCTTGTGTTTTAAGTCTGCAAGTCAATGTCCTCTTCAAATAAATTTGATGGTGGCCAATCTTTTAGCTTCAACATCTCAGGCCAACCATTGTTTTTTTTTTTTATAACAAATTCAAAATACTTTAAAACCATGAGGTGTATTTAGCACCACCTTTTAGAAGATAAGTCCAAGACTCTAAAAACATAGCAACCTCAACATTTCACAAAATATTTCACACTCGATATGACTGAAAAAATGTGCCCAACATAGCTGACCAGTAACACTAACTAGCATCTAAGGATGGCATTGAAAATTGACTAAAGAACACTTCAAAAATATGCCATCAGAAACACCAGTTCACTTCCACAATGTGCCTACACTCGCAAAAGGAGTTTGCACCAAAAGGCTTGAGCTGAAAGATTTTAACGATCAAACATGGCACCTTGAAAACATTGTCTATCTGCACTTGCCAAAATCACACAAGTTAGCTCCGGAATTGGCCTAAAAAACTCACCCACTGAAACTTTCATAAACTGGAATCTTAAGCACTGATTCTCCCTCATACAAGGAACATGAATCCTTAATTAGCTTCCTCAGAAAGTTGAAATGCCGATCACAATAAAATGTCAAAGTTACCCTGTTAGATATATTCAGATTTTAAAACAGTGAAAATCATAGAAATCTGATTTGGAAATGACTTGGGAAAATGGTCAAATGGATTGGCAGAGACTTCAAAATCCATAGACAAGTAGTCTTCCAGGTCTACAATATGGAACCACACTCAATTATGTTGGACCTTGCATAGGGCGCAAGCTGGGATACCTCAAAGTAGGTCACTTATAAAACTAGACAGTGCACATTCAGAGAATTTTAACAAATTGCAAACGAAATGACCCTAGCAAATAGGTCAAACGGGCACATTTGGGGCTAAAAATTGGTAGGATGACTCACTCCCATGCCTACAATATGATGTCATAACCGGCATGTCATGACCAATCACAAGACAAAAGATATTCAAATGCAAATAGGGCCCGCTACAACAAATTGACACTTAGGCACAAATGCAAATTTGGACAAGTGCTCAAAACAAGACATCACGAAACAACTTGAAACTTGAACTTAAGGACCTGGGATGTCTTCAAATGCCAAAAAAAAAGTGATAAACACTTGACATGCATGGAGAACCTCAAAATTTCATCTGGTAAAATAGGCTCAAAAAGAACTTATAAGGCCTCAAACTGCAAAATAATAACATGGTACTAAAAAAACCATGTTGTATTTTTTGAGTCCCAACAGAATGTAAGGCAGCTAAAAGAGTTATAAGAGGGAAATATTCGAGCAAAGAAAACAGGAAGTTATATGTCAAGTTGATTCAAACAAAAAAAGAGGAGTATGTTAATACAAGAATGAGGGAGTTAATACATCTTGGCAAATACAATCCCAAAGACTTCTGGAAGGAACTCCAACAGAGGAAAAAATAAGTTGTGAATAATATTACAGATAAGCAATGGTTAGAGTATGCTAAGTTACTTTATGAGCGGTCGCACGAGAAGGACTCTCCCCCCATTGTAAACACTTCGGTGGAGCTGTTTACGGTAGATGACATCAAACTTGGGATAAATAAATTGGTTGGTGGCAAGGCAAGTGACATTGATGGACTTTAGGCTGAATTTTTTAAATGGGGGGTCGATCTTCTTGCACCCCACATCACAGGTGTCTTCAAAAATGTCATTCGGGAGGAGTTTCCGACTGATTGGACCACTAGCATAGTCATCCCTCTCTTTAAAAGTGGGGAAATCAATAACCCATCTAATTATTAGACAATTATGGTCAATCCTCTCTTCGGAAAACTTTTTGGGAGCATGGTGGAACGTAGAATCAACAGGTGGGCTGAAGGTGAAGGAAAAAGAGCCAAAGGGAAAGCAGGTTTCAGGCCTAGACACTCTACTATTGATCATTGCATCACTCTTTGACACTTGATAGAAAAATTATGGGACAACTAAGGAGGAGAAGCTTTGCTAGCAATTTAAGTTGTCATTAGTGAAGATTAGATGCAAACACCATTCCCACTGGTATAGGTACACCAGAAGATCACTCATATTACTTTATAGGCACCAGTAGACTAAATAGAGGATATGCACTGGTAGAACAAGTAGAAAAGGAAATGAACTGAGGATAAGAGTCTAATGATATGGACCAGGTATAAGATTGATACCAGCCAACAACATGTCTATCCACACTGGTACGGTAAATGTGGAGCTGTTTAAGTTAAAACTAGAATATGCAGACCATCCACCGTTTAGAACTGAAGTTAGCTTTTTAACAGGAGTTAGTTTTATTTCTACACGGATGTTTCAAGGTAAACTCAATATCAGAACACAAAGTTTTTTTGTTGTTGCATGATTTTTAGATGAGTTTATAGCCTGGCGGTTCTATGAGTTAAGAGTTTCATTAAGATGAACTTTTTGCATAAATACAGGTCATAGGACACAAGAAAAGAAGTTGTTGATAGGTGTTGAATATACAGAGTAGAAGAGAGATATCTTCTGAGAGAAGAGCTACAGTCAGAGAGGTGAAAGGCAGAAAGATTCAATAGCCAGACAAAACTAGGTGAGATCAACAGGTATGATCTAATCAGACAAAGAGTGTCAATTTAAGATCATTGCTTTTGTATTGTGAAAGTATATTGAAATCCCTCTATCAGGGTGAACCCTAATTGGTTCTTTGTAAAAATCTTTTAATCGGGTAACATCTTTGTTGATGTTGAAAGTCCTCTAACAAGGTGGCTCCTAATAGAGTTAAGATCTTAACCGATCTTCTACCAAATTCCTTAACCAGATAGCACTCTTGCAAGTGCTTTGTAAGCTCCTAATAGGACGTCTTTATTACTGAAGTAGTGGAGTTGTGAGCTCTGTCTCACCGTATTTTTTTCCTTCTAACCAAGGGTTTCCACGTATACATGATGTGTTGGTCTGAGTATTTCTATTTCTACTTGTGGATGACTATTTACATTTTGTTTATCTTGCAAGAATCTTTATACAAGTTTTAAATTACAATAGAAATAGTATTTACTGATTCACCCCCCCTCTCAGTAACCAGTTAGGAATAACAATTGGTATCAGAGCTAAGTCCTCAAATATATAAAGCTTAACCACTTGAGAAAAAGATGATGGAGGGTTACAGGTATCAGAAACAGCTTGAGGAAATCAACGCCATCATTGCCTCTCTAGAGAATAGGCTGAAAAGATCACTTGCTAAAAGAAAGGAGTTGGCTCTGCAGTTGAGTGAAAGCAATGAAATAATTGATGATCTCTCTAGGCAGAGTGGATCAGATGAAGCTAAGGAGGCAGTCTCTGAGCTCATGGAGAGGAACCAGATCCTAACCGATCAGATCTCTAACCTGAAGAGGGAGCGGGAAGATAATGCCCTAAGGATGACTGAGCCGATTAAGAAAAAGAGGAAAGTTGAAGATGAAAGAAACACAACATTCAAGTCATTAACAACCTCTGAGAGAGAAAGGAGTCTGGCAGAGGAAGCGGTAAGGGAAAATGATCTTGTCATTCTGCAACTTCAAGAAGACATGCAAATTGTCACTCAAGAAAATGCCAACATGCAAAAGGGTTGGCATGATAGAGATGATGCATGCAAAAGGATGACAATAGAGTTGTATCAACTAAAGGAACATATGAAAGAACTTGAACAAATAAATGAAACCCTAAGAAGATACAATGAGAGCTCAGTCAAGCTTGATGAGCAACTCAAAGCTTAAAGAAAGCACAAAGATCCCACCGGACTTGGGTTCAGTGGTCAAGACACCAAAGAGATTGGTGAGTCATCAGGAGCCAACAAAAGAAAGGAGGAAAAGAAGAAAATAGAAGAACAAAAGGGTAAAAATACCTTCAACATTTCTTGCAAACACTGTGGGAAACCAGGCCATAGAACAAGAAAATGCAGAAATGTACCAGTCAAGCCAACTAACAATTACTACAAAAACTGTTGCAAGTATGGCCACAAGACCAATGCATGTTGGTCGAGCCCCACAAGTGTGTCTAGTGGAAGCAAGGGAAGCTTCAAGGGTTATTGCTATGCATGCAACAAGTTTGGACACAAAACTGATGAATGCAGATCCAAGACAATGACATTCAGATCCCCATCGAGACTGGTATTCCCCAAAAGAAACAAGAACTGGAGCACAACCAATTGTGCTAATTGTGGCATGAACAATCAAAATGAGTCCTGGTGAAAATCACCTAACAACAGAATGGTGAATCCATGGAAGGAAATTGGGATAGTCTATTACACCTACAACAAAGTTAGACACCTAGCTAAAAACTGCAGGAACCAAACAATGAACAAAAGGAAAGGATCAGTCAAACCGATGGAGAAGACCTCATCTTCAAATAAGAAGAACAACAAAGGAAAGAAGACTGAGAAAGAAGTCAAGCAAATTTGGTTCAAGAAGGAATCAACGAGCTCTGCTAAGGAGAAAACAAAGGAAAGATCATCATCGGTCGATGGTGATATCTCTTCAACAAACTGAGCCTACAGGGCTTAGGGGGAACCGGTAGCACGACTAGAGTTCCCGGTAGGATTGGTGAGCAACCCACTCACTTAGTCAGAAAGTATAACCGGACAGGTAAGTGTTGATCAATCGGGGTTCGCTCAACCGAAAAAGCCCGAATACAAGCTGGAGAAAAAGGAAAGAAAGGTTAGGTAAGGTAATTAATGTTGTAGCCATTTAACAATAGTTACCATTTGGTAATTACAGTTATGCCCTAACTCTATATAAAGAAAGGAGGATTGCTCATTTACTTTTACTTTGCGATTTTGTGATTAAAAAATTCTTATGCTTGAGTAATATTCTTGTGCTTTGATCATTGTAAGATATTGTTTGTAAGACCAATCAAGCAACTTTTTGTTTTAACTAGTTGATAGCAATGACATCTTCATCATCTGTCACCAAGCTGATTCAAGGAAATCAAATTGATCGACATGTCTACAATATCATGGCAATTCAGAACAAGGCAAATAACATGACTGGTGCACTATCATGCATGCCTGATGGTGTTCTCATGACATAAGACGTGACCGCTTTCATTCACATCAAGCAGGAAGAACTGGGAGAGACATTCATCCAGAGCGAGTATCTCTCGCTATGTGAGGACGGAAAGCTTCCTAATAGATACGCGAAACTAGTGTCATCTGGTCTCATCAACAAAGTCAGTTATCCAACTATCTTTTGACCAAATTGGATTCGACTAGTTCTCAGTCGTGTTCACGATCTAGAGTTTTGGCTTCAAAAGGGAGTAGCTACACAAATTACAAAGGAGGACTTGCATCGTGTGACTGGGTACAGTCAAGAAGGGGAAGCACTAACCCTAAGAACTATCTCAATTTGATGTCATCACCAAACTGACAAAGTCGAAATCGGATGGTCGACTTATGACCATAAATGACATCAAAGATCAAGGAGTTCGGTTTGCATCCGCTGTGATAGGATACAAGATTTATCAATCTAGCAACCTGAACAACATACCGAGAGGAGCCATTCATGCCGCTCACCGGATAATGTATGACAATGCCAAGTACGACCTCTACGGAATGCTTCGAGGTTAGATATTTGAAAATATGAAGAAGCTCAATGTTGTAAAGAAGAAATCCATGAAGTACGGGACTCTACTGCTATGCCTTTACTTCTACTATTCAAATTTCTTCCCAAAAATTGGAAAGGTGACATGGGGAACCGATCGACCGGTTATACACCAAATAAGTGAAATGGCCAATCAGCTGGGAAACCAGTTTGGTAAAGTAATGACCGAGTACTTTGAGGCATTCCAACTGAGAATGCATGCAAGGGAGAGGGTGTCGTCAACCATTGTTGACTCATACAAAGATGATGTATGCTTTCTGGTCTCCATCGATCACTGCATCATTCAAGTGGTGGAACCAAGAATTGGATACGCTCTAGAACTGAGCTATGAGATCACCTCCAAGACAACTAAGGCATATGCATATGCCTTAACTAAAGCTGACCTAGATCTCTTTGCTTACCGATTTGGTACCTATGAAGAGATCCAGGAAAATCTGAAGAAAAGGGCACCAATCAAGAATGTCTACACCAAAAGGACCCACACACCAAAGAAGAAACCAGTGAAAGAACAATCCAAGGCTCAAAAGAGAAGAGCTCAATCGGTACCCAGTACCCAAGGGGAAGAACAAGAGGAAATCGAAATTGAAGAAATAGTTTCTCTAGTCAGAAAGAGGACATCTGAAAAACCGGTGAAGGAGGATCCACTAAGAAGGAGAAAGCCCACAATTGATGAATTTGTGGCTGGATTGAAGGAATCTGGCGGAATGGGTGTTGTCAATAGAAGATGTCAATTAGCCAATGAAGAAGACAAGATAAAAATAGAGGAAGCAGTAGTTCACTGTATCTATAAATTCAACCTCTCTCCTACTGAACTTCATAAGGTTGTACCTAATGATCTCCAAGAAATTCTTGAAGCCAGGTGGAAAGCTTCAATGGACAGAGAAAAGGAGCTGAGGATTCAAGCTCTGCTTGAGGTCCATAACCATCTTACTCTAGAAGAGGCCACTTACCAAGCTGAACTGCATCAGCAGAATTTCTGACAAAGAAGAGGATCGGTCTAATGCTTATTAGAGAAGCTAAGAAGGTTCATGAGGAAGGAGTAGCAATATGGACCAAACTTCTTCAAACCCAGAAACAAGCAGAAGAAGCACACCAAAGGACAATTGAGCCACTGGTCATCAATACTGAAAAAGGGAAAGGAGTACTTGGAGAAGAAGTACCAATCAAAGAAAAGATTCCTACCAGATCGGTCATTGTCGACATCATTGATGATAAAGGTAGTGATCCAACTCGTCTAACCGTTCTTGTCTCTCCAGAGAAAGGTAAGACTCCCACCACGAATGTCAATGATATAGTTGATGAGGTGATGGATTTTGGAGAGATAGACAATGCCGCTAGATGGTATAGTGTGCTAGGAGAAGAAGAAGATAAATAGGCAGTAATTGTAGCTCTAGTGGAAACTTTTATGGATTACCATAGAACTCCAAGGGACTATAGGTCCAAGTTTCCCCTGAACTCAATTCTAGGCTAATGACAAAATGGAGAACCGGTCTAGGCACCAACACTAGAATTAATAAGGATACATTGTCAAAGGTTAGACCTGGTCTCAGTGAAGAGAGAATCAAGCTTCTGCTAGAAGAAGCATCAATGAACTTGGATACCAAGTTTAGAGTTGCTAAGATACTCAATGGGTATGAAAATGAAGTCTATAAAGAGACTGTAGATTTATGGTAGTAGTATGATTTCAATGCTCTTGAGGGAACAGGTCCATAGGATTAAACTCAAATAGCACAAGAACCACCAGTTCAATTCACTTCTCGTGAAGAACCTACAACCGGTGAGGAGAATATTCATACAAAACAGTTCACATATGGTGAACAGGTGAATCTGGGAGAGTCATCAGTAAAGATGACCACTGACTACACTTCAGGTGTTGAAGAAGAAATTGATGTGGGTGATCTGCATACAGCTGAAGAGCAGCACAAGGAAGAAGTCCCACAAGAAGAGGATGCTCAACCAGAAGTTGAAGTGCAATCGGAAGTGGAAGCACAGAATGAGGAAGAAGTACCATAAGTAGAAATCCTACCAAAAGAAGAGGCACAACCGGAAAATGTGGCATTACAGAAAGAGATAGCCCAACCGGGAAATGATGAAAACAAACAAGAACAACAAAATGAACAGGAACAAGAGTTACCTATACATAAGAAACATGTAGATGTTCCAAGCTCATCCTCATCCAAGAGGAAGCTATCTTTTACAGTAGATATAGAAGCCAAAAGAAGCAAGGCTACGTGCATTGTGGTTGACATCAACAAAATGTCAACAAGGCAGCTAAAGGAGCTAACTAAAAGGAAATTGGACATGTTTCTAACTAGTGTCAAAAATATCTTGAGCAACTTTGTACCCGATGCTGACATCGATGAAGATGAACCTGTCATTGATCAATTGGAGATCTTGGTACAAGCGATCGGAGAAGATCAAACCGATCCAGAGACAGTAGCATTTGATCATTACGAGAAGAAGAGAATAGGAATTCTCCACAAATAGGTTGAGGAAATAAATGTCATAGTATCTACCAATTTAAGGGTACTCTAACAACAGATTCAAGTTGGAGGAAGTTTGATGATCAAAACTTCTAATTTTGATACATTCATGCAA
Organism: Chamaecyparis obtusa; assembly: GCA_027943335.1. Taxonomy (NCBI): domain Eukaryota; kingdom Viridiplantae; phylum Streptophyta; class Pinopsida; order Cupressales; family Cupressaceae; genus Chamaecyparis; species Chamaecyparis obtusa. Next base: position 437,607 of record BSBK01007175.1, on the reverse strand, counting down.
GATATGACAGAGAAATCCACAAAGACTTCATAAGACATAAGAGCTCTGTCTTCCCGGTTTGACATAAAGAACAAGTCTGCAATAGACTTCAATAGAGAAATGACAAGCCTAGCTCTCATTCTGAGAAAGACATCTGAAGAGAAGACCAAGAGAATCCAAGATATTATTGAATTTTAATTACTTCTGGCTCCCACATTTGACTTAATGCAACATATTGCCACAGATGCTGAGAATCTGATCAGTGAACCAAATTACAAAACTATGGAGGACATGGAGAACATTATTGTCTCTCTAAAAGCAACACAAAAGAACATTGAATATGTAACCAATCAATGGAACCCATTTCTCCACTCATGAAAGACAATATACAAGGATATCTTCACAAAGCTACAAATGTAAAATAAACAGTGAAGCTAAACCCTTTGTCCTATGGAGGCAAAAAGGGGAAGAAGAGAGAAATCAGAAGCAATGGGAAGAAGAGAGAGATCAGAATAGAAGGGAAGAAGCTCAGAAGAGATACAGGACATAAGAGCTAAAGCACCAGAACAAGGAAAGTCTGGAACAGGGGAAGTATGCAACCAGAAGAAAGAGAAGTCTACAGGACAAGGTATTAATTGTGATGAGTAAGTGAGTTAATGGTTTTGCCACCAATGACAAAGGGGAAGATTGTTAGCAATTTAAGTTGTCATTAGTGAAGATTAGATGCAAACACCATTCCCACTAGTATAGGTACACCGGAAGATCACTCATATCACTTTATAGGCACCGGTAGACTAAACAAAGGAGATGCACCAGTAGACCAAGTAGAAAAGGAAATGAACCAAGGATAAGAGTATAATGATATGTACCGGGTATAAGATTAATACTGATCAACAACATGTCTATCCGCACCAGTAAATGCGGAGCTGTTTAAGTTAAAATCGAAATATGCGGAGCATCCACCGTTTAGAACTGAAGTTATCTTTTTAACAGGAGTTAGTTTTATTTCTACGTGGATGTTTCAAGGTAAAATCGAGATTAGAACAAAAAGCTTTTTTGTTGTTGCATAATTTTTGGATGAGTTTACAACCTGACGGTTCTATGAGTTAAGAGTTTCATTAAGATGAACTTTTTGCATAAACACAGGTCATAGGATGCAAGAAAAGAAGTTGTTGAATATATAGAGCAAAAGAGAGATATCTTCTAAGAGAAGAGCTACAGTCATAGAGGTGAAAGACAGAAAGATTCAACAGCTAGGCAGAACTGGGTGAGATCAACAGGTATGATCTAATCAGACAAAGAGTGTCAAGTTAAGATCATTGTTTTTGTATTGTGAAAGCATATTGAAATCCCTCTATCAGGGTGAACCCTAATTGGTTCTTTGTAAAAATCATTTAACCGGGTAACATCTTTGTTGATGTTGAAAGTCCTCGAATAAGGCGGCTCCTAACATAGTTAAGATTTTAACTGATCTTCTACCAAATCCCTTAACCGAGTAGCACTCTTGCAAGTGCTTTGTAAACTTCTAACAAGACATCTTTATTACTGTAGTAGTGGAGTTGTGAGCTCTATCTCATTATGGTTTTTTCCTTCTAACTAAGGGTTTCCACGTATACATGATGTGTTGATTTGAGTATTTCTATTTCTGCTTGTAGATGATTATTTAGATTTTGTTTATCTTGCAAGAATCTTTATATGAGTTTTAAATTGCAATAGAAATAGTATTTACTAATTCACCCCCCCCTCTCAATAACCGGTTAGGAATAACAAGCTTATTGTTATTTTGTGGACTTCAAGAAAGCTTTTGATATAGTTCCTAGAGACAAGTTGTGGAGTAGAATGGAAGATTTAGACATCCCAGACGTTTTTAGAGCTGCGGTGCATAGGTTGTACGAGAGGGTCAGAGCCAAAATCATAACTAAAGAGGGTATGCCTGAATATTTCGGTAGTAACATTGGTGTTAAACAAGGATGCCCATTATCTCCCACTTTGTTTGGCTTATACATTGATAAACTAGAATCCTGGTTAGACAAAATAGATGGCGAAGGGGTGCGTTTAGCAGGATATGTGGTAAAGCTTCTTCTTTATGCATACGATCTTATTCTAATTTCTAAAACTGTTCAAGGGTTAAGAGATCGATTAGGGGCTTTGGAGCACTTTTGTCAGGAAGTGGGGATGCATGTGAACATCACCAAAACGAAAATTATGATTTTTTCTTTGAAGAGGAAGGAAAAACATGTTTCCTTTATCTTTGAAGGTAGTCTATTAGAAATTGTGAAAGAATACAAATATTTGGGGATTGACCTCCACTATAGACTCATCTGGGAGACTTGTAGAGCGAAAATGATTCAGGGAGGGTGGAGAGCGTCCTACCTGCTCCAAAATAGATGCAGAAACGCTGAACTTTGGGACTGGAAAACCAAGAAAACTTTATTTGGCTTGTTGGTCACGTCAGTTGTCCTTTATGGCTGCGAAGTTTGGAGAAGTAGCATGACAAAATGCGGTTGGCGACAGGTGGAGAGGATTCAGAAACACTTAATCATGAGCAGTCTTAAAGTCAAGACCTCGGTCCCATATGAAATTCTCTTAGCTGAAGCAAGTAGTTTCCCGTTGGAAGTGGTAGCGATTACTCGGTTAATAAGTTATCTAAAGAAACTTAAAAACATGGATAACAAACGATGACCCAAAATTGCGATGAAATAGGACTTGGTTCGTAGAAAGAAAACATGGATGAAATAGAATATAAAGTGGTTGAGTAAATGAAACATCAAGTTACAAGAATGCCCCAATACTAATGTGGAAATAAAAAGTTCATCATAGAAAAATTTTGGACTACTATATGGATTAATAATATGGGTAGGAAAAAGGCTCATTACATCAAAGTGTTCAACCCAACCGGCAAACATGTTGATAAGGTATATCTGGGAGCAGCTATTGAAAGAAAAGTTAGACTGTTAGTGGCCTAGTTGAGGACGAGCTCTCATCATCTTAGATGCGAGACAGATAGATGGAAAAGGCCCAAAGAGGAATGGGAAGAAAAGATCTTTCTGTGTGTCAGGTGCGATTGAGACTGAATGTCATTTTATCATTGAGTGCACTGCTTATGATGACATCCAGGCTCAATACGAAATCAGTTCGGAAGCAAACAACATGCACAACCTATTCAAAGAAGATAAGATCAACCGGGGTGACAGAATTCGAGTCTTCATAATATGGCCAAGTGTATTAAAGGTATGTACAGACAGTATTTGTTCTCATCTCTTAGAAAATTTGTGTTGGTAAGGTGATGACATTGTACTTTTCTGCTCGATAAACCTTTATTTTATCCGGTTCCACGTTCACGGTCTGTACATTCCTGAACAAGCAGACTTTGTTGGCCACTACTGCTTTGCTAACCGAAACTTTCAGAAGGGATTTGAAGGCTTAGCGGTTTCACTATTCTGCAGCCCAATCACAATGAAGGGTGAGCGCAGGACTGAAGCGTTGATGCCTCAACTGCACTTTGTAGTTAGTTTTTAAGGGCATGGGCAGGTGGGTCTCAACAAATTTCAACCTCCACCACAAGGCCACATTTGGGTTATCACATTTTGCAGTAGATTGCTTAGATTTTAATTTCCTTGGTCATTCTTTTAAGCCCGGCTACCATGTCAGCTGCTTCAAGGGATACCGCCCTGCAAATAGAGGAAGAGAAAGAGGATGTTGTGGGAACCAAATGTGCTATCCTGTTAACACTGCATTTCCCCTGTTTGGTCCTTATAATCCTCTCTCTCATAGTTCTTTCGTTTGTGCTCATTTTCAAGCTGTGCTTCCTTTGCCGAACGCCCCTGCACAAAATAGCCAGAAATTTTGGGGGAAAACAATGCTAAGTTGGAGTTTAAGGCTTGAATTTGGGACCGCCCATATAAATTATGCATCTAAAGCTATTAGGAGGCTGAGGTCTGATTTTGAGTCACTTTATAGAAATTATTCTTCCATGGGTGCTGCCGCTGGTCTTAAACCTGTGGCAAAAATGATGGTATTGGAGACAGACGAGACCAACGATGAGAGCGAAGAAGATCATGGGGATGAAACTAGTCAGGAGGAATATGTAGACAATCAGGAAGAGCGTGGGGATTCCGGAAAATCTGTTGATTTTGGAGAAGTTGAGAGAGTCTATAAAGTTGTTGAGGAATTGTTTGCATCATATCAGAATATGGAAGCGGCTCTTGACCGATGTGAGGTTAGTCTTTCCCATACTTTAATATATCATGTACTGATTAAATTTTCAAATGCCAGGAAACCTGCTTTCAGGTTCTTCCGATGGGCAGGGCAGCAGGTGGGCTTTTCACACAATTCTCTGACTTATAACATGATGATGAGTATATTGGGTAGAGCAAAGCAGTTTACGAGTATGTGTGAATTGTTGGATGAGACGTGTAAAAATGGATCTGTGTTGACAATTGAGACATTTGAGATTGCGATCAAAGCATTTGTAGCTGGCCGGGAAATGAAGAAAGCTGTGCAAATGTTCTCTTTGATGGAAAAGCACAACTTTAAGGCCAATATTGACAATTTTAATTCTATACTGGGTGCATTGGGTCGAGCAAAACTTGTAAAGGAAACCCAAATGCTGTTTGAAACAATGAGAGAAATGTTTCCCCTCGATGCAAAAACATATACTGTGCTTCTATCAGGATGGTGCAAAGTGAGGAAACTGATAGAGGCGGGTAAATTGTGGAATGAGATGGTGGATGGAGGATTCATGCCAGATCTTGCCACCCACAACATTATGTTGGAAGGCCTTTTTAAGGGAAAAAGGACACGTGAGGCTGTCAAACTCTTTACCCTCATGAAAATGAATGGCCCTTCGCTTAATGCTATGAGCTACACTATTTAATTTGTGCCCTCAGTAAATTGCAAAAAATGGATGGAGCTATGAAATTCTTTATGGAAATGCAGGAAAATGGCTGCTCACTAGATGCCACGGTTTACACTAGTTTGATCACAGGCTATGGCACTGCAAATGAGTTGGAGTGGGCTTATGAGTTGCTACAGGAAATGAAAAATAAAGGAATTCCTCATGACTGCCAGACCTACAATGCTCTGCTCAAAGTCATGGCGAATCTTAGAAAACCAGATGAAGCCACTAAACTCTTCGATGAGATGATACAATGTGGCTTTGAGCCTACTATTCACACATACAACATGCTCATCAAATTATATTGCGGCACCAAGAAATTTAAGATGGGATTGAATGTATGGAATCAGATGGCTCAGAATGGTTGCAGTCCTGATGTTAATTCATACACTGTGTTTATTGGAGGGCTTATCAGGGAAGGCAGATCACAGGAAGCTTGCACCTATATTGAAAGCATGATTGAGAAAGGCATGAAGGCTCCGCATTTTGATTACAACAAATTCCTGGCCGATTTTTCAAGAGAAGGCAGACCTGATATATTTGAAGAGCTTGCACAAAAAATGAAATACGCAGGCAAGTTAGGTGTTGCAAATATGTTCATCAAGTTCTCACAGAAGACAAAAAAGAGGATGAAAAGAAGGAACATTCCATCTGGTCGGCCCATGCTCTGTCGGTAACTCTGGTTGCTGCTCAGTTCGATTTCCAAAATTCCATATACCCTATTGTTGCAGCTCCATTCCAAGAATGCATTGTAAGTGGAGGGACATCACTTCTGGATAACAGGGTCTTATATATTTATCAAATAAGCAAATCAACTACTTCAAAATGATCACGTTAGATAAACACTATGATCCTTTTGTATTGAGGATGTGGTGAATACATTCTTAGAGGAGTGTTCTTTGAACGAAGAAGTTGCTCTGTCATTGAACAAGTACACTGTGGAGATCTTGACACACTCATAAGTGAATGACTTTTAGCTGACTTTTATTATCTTACTGGCCAACACTTTGACTTCTCAGCAGTTTGAGTGAGTCACTGAGTGTAGTGCCCATAGAATTTGGGGTGAAGCATTTATTGTATATTCAGAAAGTACATTCATGAAATTCAGCCAAATGCAGTAATAGCATCAGAATTGTGTTTGATAATTAAGCCATATCATATGATCAAACAATCTCACATGTAAGTTTCCTTTGTTAAGCCAAAATGATGGCAAATGATAGGACTGGAATTATGATATAACTAGGGCACATTTTTTTTTATAGAAGTCCTCAACAGAGATTAGGCTGGTTATATATTTCAGGAGTTTGATTTGTACCCATTTGTAATTGCTAGTTGACATCATGAAATCTTTCCTCATTAAATTCTTCATACTTCTTATTTTCATTGTTGGTCTGTGGTTCTAGCTTAAGGATGAAAGTAACAAAGATATCTATTGTTGATTTATAATTCCTGATGGAAGTGCAAATTGTTGCGGTTCATCTGGGCATATTTTTTTTGGCATTATGATGTTAAGAAAGAACTGGCTATAGTGATTATCATTTGTTTATAAATTTTTAGATTTTGCTTTTTGGAATTTTTGTCAAGATTTTTTATTCTCTCTGCTGGAGGTATGAACATTGGCACTCCTTGTACAGCTAAATTAGCATTTTCTATTTTCCCTTTATACACAAACCAGGCTTGAAAAAGCACACAAACACGTAATTTCCCTCTGTGGTATGATATTTAATGTCAGATTAGTAAATGAAAAAAAAGTACTCTGTGTGTGTGTGGGTGCATGTACGTTCACATGGGACATCCTTGCATCTGTTGACCATGCAGTTAATCAAGAATTCTAGGCATCAAAGAATATCTATAACTTTGTACAACTTATCCAACCGTTTCATTACTCTTCCAACTCATCCAACAGTCATGGGGAGTGCTTTAGGAACTCTTCTTCATGATGGATTATGAATGTGATGATGATGGCTTTTAATGTCCTCCAGGCTAAATTTGTTCTGTATAACCCATTAAAGCATATCTATTTTGATAGAAGATTGTTTCTATGATTGTTAAGTTTAATAATAAAACTGTGAGCATTGTTTGATTGGCTTGGTTTAAGGTTTCATGTATGATGTATTAATTTATGACTACATTTAGAAGGTGTCTCATCTTCTTTTAGTTCTTATGTAGCATTTGGGCGACTCCTACTGATTTTATTATGTAGATTGTGTGAGCTGGTTTAGTTTAAAAGGTATCTCGGCTTCTCTCAGTTCCTATGTAGTGTTTGGGTGACTCCACTTACTGATTCCACTGTCTGAATTGTGTGAGCTGGTTTAATGCAATAATGACTCTGTTTTTTTTTTGTTTTTTTTTGGTGGCTATTAGAAGCCTTTTCTGTTCTCGTTTATGTTCTGTTGAGACTAGTCTGTGGCTACTGTATGCTTATTATTTTGTCTACACATGCTTTCTCTATTAACATTTTGATATTAAGCTCTTTAATCTTGAAACTGAGGCACAGGGTTGTTTGTATGTGCTTATAGTTTCTCATACATTTACAGCTGTTTGATCATCAATGCTTGCTGGCTTGCTATCATCAACATCAAGATGGTATGTACTTTTCCAATCTATATATTAGTGCAATTGGTATTGTGTAACACTAACAATATAGCATTTAACATTTGGTGTTGTGGCATTTATGAATTTGGGCCAGAATTGAAAAAATCAATGTTGGTCAACAATACTCACTGATGACGGGCCTATTGATGAAGCAAGATTAATGAACCAAGAATGAGAGAACAATCTAACAAGAGACTTCAGGTATCTGTCTAGATTTGAGAAAAATCTATGAGAAATTGAGTACTGTAAGATACAATATGATAATAACAAAATATATGGATATATTGTTGAACTATCTACCTCCAATACTTGGAAGGTGTTCCATTATACAACAAGAGCTTTGTATTGAATGTGACCACAAAATACATGGACGGCAAATAAAACAGTGCTATGAAGAAAGTTATTGTTGGGAGGAAGAAGAGAAAAGTGAAGACCAATGTCTGTCTTCATGAAATTAATGCCATTAAGTCTAAACAAATGTGGGAGAAGACCATGGCGTGGCTAGAGGATGGACTAGGAAAGTAGATGATCTCTTCAACTAGTGGAACAACAAGAAGGAAGGAGATTGTAGGAGACAGCTAAGAAAAGTCCATTAATATATCTTTGGAGCCGAAGTGAAAGTTGGAGCCAAAATATACGTCAAATCAGAAGCATAAGTTAGAGTTACAGCCACGGATGAAGGAATTTAAACATGCAACTGGCTTCAAATAATAGCTTACAACTATCAAAAGTAGAGTTAACTTCTTGTCATTGAAGATGGAAATGATGATCTTTCCAACCAAGTTAGGTCGGTAGTTTCAATAGAAGATTCATTTGAGTCATCAAAGTGGTTAGTGCCCTCTCTTAGTGAGGGAAGTTTTCATTTTGAGATGGACTTGGAGGACTTGTTTTTGGAGAATATGAGAGCAATATTTAAGGTGTCAAAGAATTGCTAATCAAAGACATTGAGCCAAAGATTCTACGAAAATGGATTGGATTGGAGAAAAGGGAGCTTGAGGGCATTAGTAGTAAGTTATGGATCATTAAGGTCAGTGGAAGGGTTGAGGATTCAATTGTGTCCAATTTTGTTGAGAGAACAAAGAAATGTTCAGATTATAACTTCTTGAGGAGAAGGTTCAAGTGACTACAGATTTGAAAAAATGAAAATTTTGCTTGATCGTCATTATCTAGCTCCGTAGGTAGTTTTCAGTGTTCATGAAAATAATTGTTTTGAGAAATTTGTGAGGTTTGACAACAAATACTTTTATAGGTACATTCATAGATGTATTCCTAAAGATGTGGAAAAGATTTTGGAGTCAGATTCTTCACCGTTTGGGAGAATTCAATTTTCTCTATCCTAGCCAGCTGGTTTTTGGAAACAATTAATTTGAGAGATTCTAGATGATGAAGCAAAAACCCTTATATGGGGAGCTTCATGAAGTGATTCAACATGTATTGGTCAGATTTCAGGCAAAAATGAGCATCTGGTAAAAATTTATGCATAGTCAATTTTTTGGGCTTCTCTGACATTTGCCTTTGTTATTATTTTACTTTCTTCAGCCCTTGCTTCACTCCTAGTATCTATCTACATATGAAAATGTGCAAGGAGTTTAAATGATCTGAAGGAAGTTTCAAAATGCGTTAATAGAAAGTGAGACACCAGAGGAACGGCAATTAGAGATTGATAACACCTTTCATGGCTGGTGAAAAGGAGAATGGATGTGTAGCAATTAAAAAGCCAGCTTCATGTTTGGTTTGTGGCACCTTAAACAAATATAATACTTTCTGTTTTCAAAATAGAAAAGGAAGATTAAAGAGAGGAACTGTAACGCCTACATGCTGGAAAATGATGCCTTTATGGAGGTGCAGCAATCAAAAAGCCAGCTTCATGTTTGGTTTGTGGCACCTTAAACAAAGATAATACTTTCTTTTAAAATAGAAAAGGAAGATTAAAGAGAGGAATTGTAATGCCTACATGCTGGAAAATGACGCCTTTAGGTAGCACCAGATTTGGTATTCATTTTGGGCAGATCTTAAAGACTGTTTTCTTCAACATTTACAAGTGAAAAAGAGATGCCTTAAATTGGGAAATAATGCAGACTTAAAGAGGATTTAAAACATCTATAAGTTGGAAGAAATTTCTTGGTATGTGGGCCTTATATTAATGATGAGTTTTCTGATTTAATTAATAGATTATGCACGTGCATTAGACAGAGCAGAGAGGGAGAATAGGTGTAGGTAAATAAGAGGAGAAGAGCAATTGAAATCAGGAAATTCAATGCCTCTTTAGAGGCTGATACAGAAAGGAGTTAAAGCAATATGTGTTACAGATTGGAGATAGAGAATAGAGAGTGTTTTTAGAGGGAAGGAAAGAACAATTAGTTGTTGCTGCATCCACATATGGGGTTAAATAAAGAACAAAGGACAAGGGTGGAGTTTTCTTTTGCCATAGTGTTTTGATTGTGTAATCAAATTGTTATCATTTGTGGGTTAGCAAACTCAATATATGTATGGGATTTGTTTGCATTTATTTGTTATCGGTGTTTGTGAACTTGATTTGTGCTGGAGGCTGCAAAGATTGATAACTCTTATAGGGTTCTTAGTCTTTGATTTGTGTCATGAACCATTTGTATTGGGAAGGGTGTGACTTATTCATTATTTGGTTGTGTTCATTTCTAGTAACCATTTGGAGAGTGACAATTGATTAATACATAGATGTCTCCCCAAGTAATAGAAATATGTGGAAGAAGCTCTGAAAAAACTTTGAGAAAGAGCTTCTTCATGATGACAATAAAATTGTTGTAGTGACATATCACATTAGCCAAAGAAGGCATGAGAATGTGTGAATCTACAATCATAGGCCCCAAGAATTACTAGGCAAACTAGAGTAAGAAGTAGCAGATGGACTTGAGCAATGTTGCTTCATTGAAGATTTGATAACCTCACTGCAAACAAAAATGAAGGTTGTGCCACGTTATCATATGAAGAAGCATATTATAGGGTCATGGCTATTGAGATAAAAAGTAAGGTGTCCTTAAGTTCTAGAGGGAAGAGTATGGCCACTTAGAGGTAAGTATGTCATGTCCCAATTATAATTTAATTGAACTGCATGGCTTAAATGGTCATTCCAATAGTTTCTATAGACTTGGGCATGAGTTAATAAATTATTTTATTTAATATTTTTATATTAAAGATAGTTCAAAAAGATATAACAATCAGCATACTGTTTAGCTGAATCCGTCCAAAAATCATCGAGTTTAAAATCTATATCACATATGTAAGTCATAAAACTATTCTAGCATCCACGACAGAATATAAAGAAGAATTAGAGCATCTATGAGAGTTTTACATCAAAAGGAAAGTAAACTAGAGCATCCAGGTCATCATGAGGGCCATGACCCAATCACATTATTACTGCATTCTGCTGCATCTGTGTCAAACCTCCCCAAAGGAGGATCAATATCAGGAGTGATCTCTGCTGCTGTCTCCTGTCCTAGAGCATCAACACCTTCATAAGAGCTGTTGATTTTGTCAATATATTTTTTTGTAGTTCCTTTGTCCTTTGTAACTTTGTGTAATGCTTCAAGTTCCTTTCGATCCAAGTTATCCTTATAGGTATTGAAGAAGTGAGCTGATCTGATATCAGACTGGTATATAATAAGAGCACCCTCCTGGACCAGTATCATAAACCTGATTTTTGGAATCTCCAGAACAACTGAAACCTGCAACATTATTAACTAATGTGTGAGTTTATGACTAAACTTAGTTAGCCTTTTCCTTTTGCCTTGAAATAGTTCATCATTCCTTTATTTCCACAAAAACCATAACACCTCTGCAGATAAAACAACCCAAAATTTATTCAACTTAGCATCAAAAGAGTCCACATAACCAGCAAGGACTTCAATCCAAGAAAGACCAGGGCAAGAATTCCACAATAGAGGAGACCCAAAGAAGATAGACTAGACAAGAGAGGCAAATTGACACTAAAAGAAAATATGTTCAACAGCTTCAGGGACATTACAAATAGAACATGACAGTGGAAGGACACCAACAAAAGCAAGCACAGACCCAACAGCAAGCTTTTTAAGCAACAATAACCATCCAAAACAAGACTTTTTAGGCTCAACGCGTTGATGCCACACGAGGTCAAGGACAAAATCCCATTTGGAGTTTCGCCAATCAAGACCCCAACATTGATTAATCCAAGTAAGCATCTTAGAATCATCTCTCAACATGTAAATTTTTCTGGTAGAGCCATCAAAAAAAGAAGAGCCATCTTGCCATTTAAGTAGTTTATAAAAAGAATCAGTGAATAAAACCTTGCCAGGAAAGAAACTGCCAATATCTTTCTGAATAAGAGTATATGTCTTCTTTTGTGTGGGGGGATCCCAAACTTCTTACTTATCTCCTCCCAAGTACCAAGACAGTGATCAATGAACACATCCCCTATCAAAGAGATTCATTTAGAGGCCCAACTTTTAGCATAGCAACTTTGTGTGAGAACAAGAGGTTTGTCATTTAACTTAACCCCCCACCAAAGAGATCTATCCACTACAGAATATGAGGGCGGTCCTCCAACAACACCTCTAGAGCATACTAACCCTCTGATTTGCAACCAAGCCTTCCAAATGGAAGCAAAAATAGTGGAACTAAACACTTTTAGATCAAAGTCACCCATTAACAAATCAGAGTCAGATTTCTCCAGCTCTTACCCTTTCTTATTTTAGATTTCACAATGTTATTTCTTATCAGAATCTGCCATGGTTCATCACCATGGAGAGCCTTGAAGATCTACTTGGATGCGAGTGTAGCTCCATGGGCTTTGAGGTCACGAAGACCCAATCTACCCAATTTCTTAGGTCTTCAGCACCAGTCCCAACTTACACAATGTCTCTTCTTTTGTCCATTGCCATCAGACCATAGAAAGTCCCTCATAATCCTTTCTAGTTTATCAACTTGATAATTAGCAAACAACCATGTTGAAGAATAGTAAATTGCATGCGAGGCTAAAACTTTCCACACAACTTGCACTCTACCTGCCAAGGAGAGAAGGTGAGTGCCATTTCAAATGCTTCTTCTCAACCTTGGAGAAAATCCATTCCCACATGTCTTTGGTGGATGGAGACAATGCAAAGTGGATACCGAGATATCTACCAATGGTGTAAGGACCAACCCATCCCCATCCCTTCCTCCCAATCCAATTCGGGGCAACTTCAGACCAACCAAGAACAATGCATTTGTGTGGAACTGCATTTGCATCAGCTGCCAAATAGAAGAACTGTAATCTTTCAAGAGCATTCTCAAAATTGTTTTCCTCAAGTTCCAAGAAGAGGGTAGTATCATCTGTGAATTGAGCATTAATCAGTTCCTCTTGATTAGGCAACCAAATTCCTTTTAAAGGTGGGCCAAGTTCCCTAGCTCTGAGGACATAATATAGTGCATCTATAACAAGCACAAATAAGGTAGGTTTATAGGGCATCCTTGCCTTATAGACCTCTAAAGCTGAATAGGGTCAGATAAATCTCCATTAACACCAATAACAATGGAAGAATCTTTAAATGATATCTCAATCCATCTGTAGAATTTAGAGGGGAAGCCAAATGCTTTTAACATACCAGTGACAAATGGCCATTCAATTCTATCATAAGCTTTTTCAAAATCTAAGAGTATGTATCATGGAAAAATTTTGTCTATCCTCTTTAGCCTAATGGAGAGCTTCCCAACTAATGATCAAGTTCTCCAATATATATCTGCCTTTTATGAATCCTATTTGTGTCACAGAAACCACCTTGCCAAGAATATCAACAATCCTCCTAGCCGGTGTTTTTGCAATAATTTTCTATGACATATTGAGTAGTGTAATTGGTCTCCAGTTCCTAACCTGATTCTTGTCCCCATTTTTGGGAATCAATTTGACTACCCCCTTATTAATATTTGGACCCAGGGATCCTCTTTGAAAGGCATCTTTGTATAGCAGGCTTAATTCTTCACCGATCCAGTCTAAATTCTTTTTATAAAACTTTGTAGGGAGACCATCAATTCCAAGGGATTTGTCATTAGCCGAGAACCTAATAGTTCCTTCAATTTCTTCTGGTGTGATATCAAGTTCTAAGAGATCAGCCTCTTCTTTGGATACCTTCTTAGGAATCAGCTTCAAGCATCTATCAAGAGCCTCATAATCGGTCTTTATGCTCTGAGGAAAATAATGTCTTATAGAAATCAACGAATGCATTTTTAATAACTGATACATCATTAAACAATCCATTTTCAGTTTGAATCTCATCAATCATTTCCCTCTTATGTTTTGCCTTGATTAATTTGAAAAAGTATCCAGTACCTTTATCCCCTTCCCTCAATCACGTCATTCTAGCCCAAATTCTTTGCCCCTATAATCTATAATGTTGATTCTTCCTTAATTCCATTATGGTGATGGATATATCTTCTTCAATTTCTTTATTTATGCCACGGGTTTGTAACCGCTGTAATATTCCCATTTTTCAGACTATTGGGATAGCTTGGTTTGGCGAACTTCGCAAGCTAATCAGGCGATCAAAGGGGGTCAGTTGGCAGAGCCAGTGTTGGGATTCCATTCTGGAGGTTCAGTTTACCAGTTCTGCTCTTCGTTCGGGTCAATTTGGTCAACTTACTATTTTTAGTAAGTGGTATTTTTGGGTATGGCCAAATTTAGCAGGGCGTCTGCACAGGGTGTCAGATGTTTCAGGACCGAGTTTCAAGGAATCTCCAATTTGAGAGACTTACTATTTATAGTAAGTCTTATTTTTAGCAGTTGGCTATTTGTGGCAGTTGGTTATTTCTGGCAGGGCAGTTGAAGTTTGAGGCTCTGATGTCATAAATGAATTTGCGCAGTCAGTGGGGTTCAGTGGCTTTCAATTTTTAAAGTTATCGTTATTAAATTAAATTATTTTAATTTAATAACTTTATTACTTTATAACTTAATGTTATAAAATGAAGTTATGATTGAAAAGCCTTTTAAGTTAAAAAAATGAAATTGAAGCTTTTTCCAAAAAAGCTATATATTCAATTTGAAAAAACACTTTCATTCACGCATTGATGATTTGATAATTTGTTTGTGAGATAATTTGTTTGTGAGAGAATTCTGCTTGGCTTGGAAAAAGCTAGGGTTTGAGCTTGGTCTTCAACTTTTGGAGAGAGTTCTGCAACATCTGTTGAGCTTGGTCTTCTTCCAGGAGAGAGCTCATTCTGTTCCTAAAATCACAATTCAGTGCTGATGTATACTGGAATTGTGACATATTCAAATTAATTTGCTGAAGAGTTACATGAGGAATTTAAAGGGGTTCGAATGAGGGTTTGATAATTTCATCTTAGAGAAACAAGAATTTCTTTTGGAGAATGAGCGTTTTGAGTTAATCATAATGCCAATGTATTGCGCAATATAGCTGGATGGATTTGGACGCCTAAGAATTACATACAGGAAGATGTTTGAAATAACATTAGGGTTGCATGTTAATACACCAGGGCTGCATGTTTTACCCAGTCTGAAGTTGCACGTGACTGAAATTACACAGGATTGCAGCCAGCCGTGTGTGTTAGAGGGTCGTCAAGGATCTGTAGGGTTGCAGCTTGCCATTGAAGCCAGCAAATAGGCCCGATTTGTTTGAAGGTTGGCACGTCTTTTCATGTCTGTTGTGTTTCCACCTACTGCAGCCAAATTTTTAAATAAGAGGTGCCTTGATTTGTTTCCACATTTGCAAAAGGTTTTGTTATTAAAATGTTTAAATTTCAAAAGTAGCACATTGAAAATTGTTTGATTATAAATTGCAATTCATGAATTGATAAATTATATCAATTTTCATATACTTGTGGAAATTGAATAAACAAGGAAATACCAATTTATTGAAAATTTTAGTTGTGAGACTTTGAGCCAAGATAGGCTCATCATGATGGTATCAGAGCACTGATCTTGCCATCCTGAAGGGTATGATGAATTAATTATGGCTGAAAGATTTATACCAGGAGGGCACTATACCCGCAGGGGAAGAAATTCACCACCTCCTGAAGATAATGAACAGGACCCACAGAATGAACAGGCAAGAAATAGGAATAATATCGGAAATGATATGGATAGGGAGGCCAAAGATACCTTCAAAAATATTGCAAATGGTCAGCATCATGTTGCAACTGTATTGCAACAGCTTTCAAACACTCTACAACGCATTGCATTACCAAGTACTAGAGACAGGTGCGCAAAGTGTTTCAGTTAGCTCACACAGGTCACGAGCTGATGACAGGCGAGATTATAGAGCTAACCATACTGGTACTTATGACAGGTCTCATCGTCCGACTTTCTTGAGGCCAGAGCTGGATGCAGTTAGTGTGGAGTCACTAGAGCCAACACCATTTGTTGATGACATGGTGACACATTTTGCAAAGTGGGATGCTCTTCCTGAGGCACTAAAAAAAAATTTAAATTTTGACAGATATTTGACGCAGAAGCGTGAGCATTCCAGAGGCAGGCCAGCTCCTGACACGAGGCAGAGACCTAGGCAGAATGAACTCAAGCAGGCAACCAACAAGTTGACATTAGACCACTTCGATGGAAGTGGGAAGACTACAACTAGAGCATGGGTCCACAAGCTGGATACTTATCTTTCACTTCATCCTATGTCTGAGGAGGATGCTATTCAATTTGTCGTGCTTCATTTGGATGGGGTTGCTCATGATTGGTGGTATTATGGGTTAGTGTCTCTGCATCATGATCATATTGTGTAGTACCAGGAGTTCGTAGATAGACTGATAGAGCAGTTTGACAGGAAGGATCCTGAGACTTACTTCTGAGAGTTAGCTCAGCTGAGACAGATAGGTGGCCTTGAGGCCTTCATCAGTGAGTTTCAGCGCCTATCAGTTATGGTATATGACATCTCCAAGAGGAGGAGAGTCATGCTTTTCATAGAGGGTTTGTCCGAGCCGTACAGAGGGTGGGTCAAGTCCTTGGATCCACCTACTTTGCGAGATGTTATGAAGAAGGCAAGAAATATTGAGCCTTCTATTTCACGAGGCAAGTCTACTCCTAGTCCCATTGTTCCTCCTGCAGATGACGTACCTCCACCAGTTGTTGACAGAAAGAAGCCTGTAGGTAGACTTGATGATGCCACTCGTGAGGATTTGAGGAGGCAGCTTTGCTATTGGTGCAAAGAGCCTTATGATAGAGAGCATACTTGTACTATGAGGCCTAAGGGCAGGGCAAATCGCTCTATGTGGGTTTATTCTGGTGAGAGTGAGGCTGAGTCTTCTCATCGGGCTACTGGTTTTGATACAGAGGAGCAAAGAGTTAATCCTGAGTTTGTTCTTGAAGCCAAACTATCTCCGATTGTGTTGTCCACATCTGTGCCACTTCCCTCTACTTTCAGACTGAAGGGATTAGTGGAAGGACAACCCTGTGTTGCTATGTTGGACACTGGAGCCACGCACAACTTTATTCACTAGCAACTTGTTAGTCAGTGTGGGCTTCAGGTAGAGGAGTTTGCAGGGTTTGGAGTCCAATGGCTACAATTTTACCTGTACCAGGTGCATCCAAAATCTCTCCTTGTTTCTTGGTGATTATGAGCTGATAGCTGATTTCTGTGTTTGATTTGGGGGAGATGGATGTAGTTTTGGGGATGCGGTGGATACAGGAGATAAAGAGTTCTGCCTTAGTGTGAGCCCAATGCAGATCAGATTTGAGTACCAGGGCATAAAGTATGTGTTGTCAGGCATTGATGATGGGAGTCTATGCACTATGTCCTTTTGTGTTGTAGATAGTGCCGATTCACAGAGACATGAGTCCATATAGGTAGAGCCGATCACATATCATGTCTCACAGAGTTCGTCGTATTATGGCTCAGATCAGCAGATGGGTGTTGTTCAATTTGTGAACAACCCTTTATTTGATGTGGATGTCATCATGACTTATGACAATCCACTGTTTGAGCTTAGTGATGATCACTTACAGGAGTTGTACAATCATGATGTTGATGACGTTTGGGATCTGATTTGTACATCTACTCATTAGGCAGATTATACAGGAGGCCAGCTAGGCTTAGCTGGACAGTTTACCCAAGTGCATACGGTGAAGAGTGCTTATAGCTTTACATTCGGTCCTCACATTCAGGATATCTATCAGTCACACAGCTCTTTAGCGCATCCTTTTTATGACTGGTACGATGATTTAGTTAGTTTGAAGACTAGGAGTAAGTCCAGTTTGTTGGTTGCGTTACTCTCGTGTGAGTTAGTCTCGGTTGAGTTTCTCCCACGTGGCGATCCTATTGCAGCATCATCAGTTCAGGTGTTGAGTGCAGTTTTCCAGTTGCTGATGTTGGTACTGTTGATGTTGTTGACTTCTTTACATGAGTATGAGGTTGATTGAGACATTACTCATCACCATCCTTGGGATCCAGGTGGATTGTGATGTTGCTTGTTTTTCCTGATTGTTTGAGGACAAGCAATCTTGGGAAGGGTGGACTGTAATGTCCCCATTTTTCAGACTATTGGGATTAGCTTGGTTTGGCGACCCTCACAAGCTAATCAGGTGATCAGAGGGGGTCAGTTGGCGGAGCCAGTGTTGGGATTCTATTATGGAGGTTCAGTTTACCAGGTCTGCTCTTTGTTCGAGTCAATTTGGTCAACTTACTATTTTTAGTAAGTGGTATTTTTGGGTATGGCCAGATTTAGCACGGCGTCTGCACGAGGTGTCAGATGTTTCAGGATCGAGTTTCAGGAAATCTCCAGTTTGAGAGACTTACTATTTATAGTAAGTCTTATTTTTGGCAGTTGGTTATTTCTGGCAGGGTAGTTGAAGTTTGAGGCTCTGATGTCATAAATGAGTTTGTGCAGTCAGTGGGGTTCAGTGGCTTTTAATTTTTAAAGTTATCGTTATTAAATTAAATTATTTTAATTTAATAACTTTATTACTTTATAACTTAATGTTATAAAATGAAGTTATGATTTAAAAGCCTTTTAAGTTAAAAAAGTGAAATTGAAGCTTTTTCCAAAAAAGCTATATATTCAATTCGAAAAAGCACTTTCATTCACGAATTGATGATTTGATAATTTATTTGTGAGAGAATTGTAATGTCCCCATTTTTTGCAAATCATTGATCTGATGGTGCCAGGTCATTATTGTGATCCTCAGGGTCTAGCGAGGTGTTTAGAGGATCTTTGGTGTGAACTTACTATTTATAGTAAGTCAATGGATAGTTATGATGAGCTCAGATGAGTTAGAGGAGTTGAATGATGCTCTTGGTTTTCATTTTTGACTTCTAGTTTGGGCTCCAAGAATTTTGGAGAGAGCATCTATTTTTAGTAAGTCACTCCGTCAAGTTCATTAATCATCTTTCATCATCTGGATCAATCCTGTGCAAACAGATTTTGATTCGGACGCTTCTTCGATTGTTTTCGCAAGACGGGTGGTTTATTATTATTATATAATTAAATTTGCTAAGGTTGCCATTTTTGTTAGTATTATATGCTAGATACCTTAGTGTTATAGCTTGTTGGAACCAGGATGAAAAATTTTAAATCTTGGGCACAAGAAACAGTGACCTTGCGTGTCATAATTTCATGATATTGGTGAAAAGGCCATTTTTGGAGCCAAATGAATTAATAAATTATATTATTCAATATGTGCCTAAGTATAAAAAGTGTTTGAAGTGAAAAGTGTGTGAGAGAAGACACTTTTGAATTATAAAAGCAATGCTTTGTGAAAGGAAAATCATTCATTGTTGATTTGATAAAATTTGTGAGAGAGACAACCTGGCTAGGGTTTTCGAAGACTGATTCCTCTTCCGACAATTTGAGACATTATAGATTGATGGTGAATTTTGCAGCTGTATCTGAGATCATAGTCCAGTGCTGATGTATACTGGAATTGTGACATATTTAATTTAATTTGCTAAAGTATTACAAGAGAAAATCGAATTGGAGTGATAAGGGTTTGAGTAGTGACTTTGAGAAACTATAAATTCTCAGAGGATTGCATTTAGAGTTAGACTGAATTGCCAGTGAATCGTACCATCATTATCAGGCGGAGTTTGCAGATTACAGATCACTTTTAAGCAAAGGTCGTACAACATTCTAGAAGCTATACGATTTTATCTCAGGCTGTACGATATTCAGCCTGGAATCCACACGTGTTTGCAGTCAGGGTTTAGTGTAGCCAGTCGAGGGTGAATTTGATACGCAAGAGCTTTGCGAAGTGCTATGAATGACTGTTATGTTATTACCTACCAATAGATGTCAGTAGCAAGGTGCGGGTTAGAGCTGGTGGTCATGTTTTTTCCCTGTAGTTGTGTCTTTACTTTCAATAGCTGCCATTACATGAGTTTCCTAAGTGTTGCGTGGATAGCAATGGAAGGAGTTGACATTTCCAGCTATGGATGTATCACAAATGTTGGGTGACCATTTGATAATTAAGGTGCCCAGATTTGATTTTTAAAATGCTTGTAATTTGAAGTTAATTTGAAAGTTGATCAATTCTGTTTTTCAGTGAGTAATTCATTGGTGAATTATTGACTGTTGATTTATTTTTCAAGAGGTTAAAATCTAAAAAGTATCATTGAAAATTTATATCTGATGTTCATTAATGTCTAAATATTTCGAAAGAAATTTAGAAGTGTAATGTAAATTGAGTAAAGAGCACAGTTTGTACAAGAGAGCCAGTTGGGCTCTTCACAATGGTATCAGAGCTATTTTCCTACCATCGTGTGGGGTCTGGATTTATTTTTATTCAGAAGTTTTTAAAAGTGATCAGCACTTCTATTTTCTCTAACCATGGATAAATACAGGAGATCCAGTTCCGAAAGTCGTCATAGCAGTAAGGGAAATAGAGCGGAATTAAATATTTTTGTAGAAAGCATGGAGAGACTTAGACTGCATCAACAAAGATTGGTAGAGAGTTTGTTGGATCTAGTTATAGTAGATAGGGCAGCGAGATATATGGTCTCTGCCTTTAGAAGGCCAACATTGAGTTTGCAGGGGAGAAGGCTAGAGTTTTCTCCGACAATTGTCCGTGATGCTGATGTTCCTATATCTAGTTCAGCACCTGTTATTCTCATTCGCAGTGCTCATGATGGATTTATTACACCGAAACCAGTGGATGTTTCAGTGCCATTGGATGACAGTAGTGCTAAGCATCACTAGGTTGAGGCTCCCAGAGCAATCACTACGGATTGTACAGAGGCAGCTGATGTTGCAGTTATCACTGAGAGTTCAGACTCTTTCATGGAGGGAGTTATTATTGGAGATGTTTATGTCAGTTGTAGTAGTGTTGCTCTAGTTCAGGAGGCAGTTGCTTCCTCAGATAGGACTGAGGCATGTACGAAGTCTCTTAGTGGTGAGGTTGGTGATCTGGGAATTACAGCGGGGTCAGTTGATGAAAATTCGTGCTCTAGCATTATTGGTGCACAACTTGACGTTGAGTCATGTGTGCAGAGACACGTGTTCGCAAATAAGATTTCAGTAGGAGATGTGGGAGCTGATAGTATAGACACATTTGATGACACTTTTGAGGATGCTGTGAGTTGCATTGGAGATGACACCCCCTATGAGATGTTGGGTGATGACTGCAAGGAGCATATGAGCTTTGACAGCTCAGAGATTTATGATAGCAGTCGCAGTGTGGGATCAGTATAGGAGACAGTGGTTTCTTCCTGTGTTGAGAATGTGTGCATGGAGCTTTCTGGTGATGACACTCAGGATGGGAGTGTTGCAGTTGATTTGGGCGACATAGTTTCATGCCATTGTATAGTTGATTCACATGACAACATTGAGTCGTGTTTGCAGCCAGAGTTAGTAGAGGAGATGCAGATAGATGATGTGGACACTAGCATTGCAGATATCTCTGATGGTGAGAGCGAGGACGATGAGTGCTGTAGTGTTTCTGGCTTTCTATATTTGACTTTGGGTGTAGATTCAAAGTTGTCATATGGTGATGGTGGGTTCCAGGATTCTGTGTTACAGAGACTCACAAATGAGGACAGGGAATCTTATGAGTGGCAGGAGTTTGTTACAGCCAGGGCTTCCACTTTTAGGGACGGGGTTAATTCTTCGGTAACTCATGAGGATGTGTCTCAGGATCTAGACTGTTAGATGGTTGCAGAGGACGAGGTAGCTAGAGATTGTGTTGAGTCAGATTTAGCAACAGCTTCCTCGGGGTTAGATGAGGATGTGTCCGATGCCTGTACTTAGTTTGTTGATGTGTACTCAGATGAAAGTACACAGAGAGATGGTGATCTTGAGGGGAGTTTGTTGGATATAGCTTCCTCTCATAGTGTAGACAATGTGTTTGAGGTTGTTCGTAGGAGGCTTGTTGTGCAAAGTCATCATGTGACTAGCCAGTTGTGAGTTGATGAGAGAGATATTACTTCTACTCTCGAGCATTTTGATGTCGCTCGTCAATTTTTGGCTGTTTATGGTTGGGGTGCTCCTATGACAGATGAGGCCAGTGGTGGTTACCTCTCATTGATAGATATTCATACCTTGCGTGACGCTATCAAGATTTTGAGACATAATTACTTACAGATGGTAGCCGACCAAGATCACCTAGTGGAGTGGGGGAGTACAGCTTATGAGGCACTGATGGACAGAGAGGAGGTGAGTGAGCTTACCCAGGAGCTCATAGTGACTACTGAGGTTTTAGAAGACACTCAATGGGCCCTTCAAGAGTCGCAGATCCAGTTAGAGAAGGTGACCATGGAGTTGGAGCATTTGCGGTCCACACCAGCCCCAGACCTAGTTCAATTGCACATTGAGGTGGTTGGTGGTGAGTTTGCTCTTACGGGTGGTGATGAGGAACATGATGATGTGACAAACACACATGTTCAAGATATGGGAGCTCTTGGTTCAGATGAGGTAGGAGTACCAGTGGAGTCGAGCTTTCAGGTTGATTTGCTTCCCTTAGCTGGGAGTGAATCTATTTCATCATCTCACATAGCTGATAGCATGGGATAGTTGGTTGTGCCACATTTTCAGAGGGATCAGTTGTGGATTTCGGGGGAGCAAGTTGACACTTCCAAGTATAATTTCTACTGCACCGAGACATTTATAGAGTATTTACTTGAGAGTGCAGATGTGCGACATGATTTTTATAGTGTCTGAGGGTACTCTCATCCGAGGCTCTTGTGCTATCCGAAGGTTGGTACGGAAGATTGTGGAGACTCTATCTACAATGCTTCCCCACAGGGATTTCAAGGTTGGGTTTGTTGAGAGAGTTACTCGGGGGCCTACCCAGCCTATAGTTATGCAGAGTTAGAGATTGGAGCCATCTCATGACCCCCAGTTTGGTAATGATGAGCTATTGACAGAGATTGGGGTTTCTGATCGGCTGTATACAATGGGGCATGTTCATCATTTGTTTTTTGAACCACAGGTAGAAGATTTCATCTCTTGCGAGGGTAGTTTGGCTCCTAGTCCTTATCATCCATTATGGGATGGGTTCTTGCCATCAATGGTTGAAGGGAGTTTTGGCTGCAAGTCAGTAGCAGGCGACTTGTAGAGTTATGGTGACTGCAAAGATTATGCAGTGTGTGGATATCTGGGTCTTGGTACAACTTTGTTTAGGGGTATTCATCACTATTGTGCAAATGGTCTACACACTCAGTACAGGTCAGCTGGGAGCACAAGGGGAGTTCAGTGTGTATGGGATCTAAGTCTCCCATACATCTTGGTTTTTGATGATCCTGAAGTTCACTTCTTTCAGGATCTGGGCAGAGACAGATTCAGTATAGGAGTTTGGGTGAGTGGTTATTTTGGGTCTCTTTACAAAGTTATCCGGTTTGTATTTTGGGTGATGTTACAGGAGCCTACAGTTGATGTCAGTGGCATGGTATACTCTTTTTTGTGGGATTCGGGTGGATTGTGATGTTTCTTGTTCCGGTGATTGCTTGGGGACAAACAATCTTGGGGAGGGAGGACTGTAATGTCCCCATTTTTTGCAGGTCATTGATCTGATGGTGCCAGATCATTATTGTGATCCTCGTGGTCTGGCGAGGTGTTTAGAGGGTCTTTGGTGTAAACTTACTATTTATAGTAAGTCAATGGATAGTTATGATGAGCTCAGATGAGTTAGAGGAGTTGAATGATGCTCTCGATTTTCATTTCTGGCTTCTGGTTTGGGCTCCAAGAATCTTGGAGAGAGCATCTATTTTTAGTAAGTCACCCCGTCAAGTTCATTCATCATCTTTCATCATCTGGATCAATCTTGTGTAGACAGATTTCGATTCGAATGCTTCTTCAGTTGTTTTCACAAGATGGGTGGTTTATTATTATTATTTAATTAAATTTGCTAAGGTTGCCATTTTTGTTGGTATCATATGCTGGATACCTTAGTGTTATAGCTTGTTGGAACCAGGATGAAAAGTTTTAAATCTTGGGCACAAGAAACTTGGACCTTGTGTGCCATAATTTCATGATATTGGTGAAAAGTTCTTTTTTGGAGCTAAATGAATTAATAAATTATATTATTCAATATGTGCCTAAGTATAAAAGGTTTTTTAAGTGAAAAGTGTGTGAGAGAAGACACTTTTGAATTATAAAAGAAATGCTTTGTGAAAGGAAAATCATTCATTGTTGATTTGATAAAATTTGTGAGAGAGACAACTTGGCTAGGGTTTTCGAGGACTGATTCCTCTTCTAGCAATTTGAGTCATTATATATTGATGGGAATTTTGCAGTTGTATCTAAGATCATAGTCCAGTGCTGATGTATACTAGAATTGTGACATATTTAATTTAATTTGCTGAAGTATTACAAGAGAAAATCGAATTGGAGTGATAAGGGTCTGAGTAGTGACTTTGAGAAACTGTAAATTCTTAGAGGATTGCATTTAGAGTTAGACTGAATTTCCAGTGAATCATACCATCATTATCAGGCGGAGTTTGCAGATTACAAATCACTTTTAAGCAAAGGTCGTACAACATTCTAGAAGCTGTACAATTTTATCTCAGGCTATACGATATTCAGCTTGGAATCCACACGTGTCTGCAGTCAGGGTTTAGTGCAGCCAGTCGAGGGTGTATTTGATACGTAGGAGCTTTGCTAAGTGTTGTGAATGACTGTTATGTTATTACCTACCAATAGACGTCAGTAGCAAGGTGTGGGTTAGAGCTGGTGATCATGTTTTTTCCTTACAGCCGTGTCTTTACTTTCAGTAGCTGCCATTACATGAGTTTCCTAAGTGTTGCGTGGATAGCAATGGAAGGAGCTGACGTTTCCAGCTATGGATGTATCACAAATGTTGGGTGACTATTTGATAATTAAGGGTGCCCAAATTTGATTTTTAAAATGCTTATAATTTGAAGTTAATTTGAAAGTTGACCAATTTTGATTTTCAGTGAGTAATTCATTGGTGAATTATTGACTGTTGATTTATTTTTCAAGAGGTTAAAATCTGAAAAGTATCATTGAAAATTTATATTTGATGTTCATTAATGTCTAAATATTTCGGAAGAAATTTAGAAGTGTAATGTAAATTGAGTAAAGAGCACAGTTTGTACATGAGAGCCAGTTGGGCTCTTCACAAGAATTCTGCCTGGCTTGGAAAAAGCTAGGGTTTGAGCTTGGTCTTTAGCTTTTGGAGAGAGTTATGCAACATCTATTGAGCTTGGTCTTCTTCCAGGAGAGAGCTCATTATGTTCCTAAAATCACAATTCAATGCTGATGTATACTGGAATTGTGACATATTCAAATTAATTTGCTGAAGAGTTACATGAGGAATTTAAAGGGGTTCAAATGAGGGTTTGAGAATTTCATCTCAGAAAAACAAGAATTTCTTTTGGAGAATGAGTGTTTTGAGTTAATCATAATGCCAATGTATTGCGCAATATAGCTGGATGGATTTGGACGCCTGAGAATTACATACAGGAAGCTATTTGAAATAAAATTAAGGCTACACATTAATACACCAGGGCTGCACATTTTACCCAGTCTGAAGCTGCATGTGACTGAAATTACACAGGATTGCAGCCATTCGTGTGTGTTAGAGGGCTCACGGGATTAGTCCGGCTGCTGTCAAGGATTTGCAGGGTTGTGGCTTTCCATTGAAGCCAACAAACAAGCCCGATTTGTTTGAAGGTTGGCACGTCTTTTCATGTCTTCAGCATTTCCACCTATTGCAGCCGAATTTTTAAATAAGAGGTGCCTTGATTTGTTTCCACATTTGCAAAAGGTTTTGTTGTTAAAATGTTTAAATTTCAAAAGTAGCACATTGAAAATTGTTTGATTATAAATTGCAATTCATGAATTGATAAATTATATCAATTTTCGTATACTTGTGGAAATTTAATAAACAAGGAAATACCAATTTATTGAAAATTTTAATTGTGAGACTTTGAGCCAAGATAGGCTCATCACAACCACCTTTCTAATTTGTTAAGCTTATTTTGGAGCTCTTATTCTTTAGCACCCATGTATTTTGCCTTCTTTTCCCCAATAATCTAAAACATTTTCCTCCATATATCTGTAAGAGAGTCCCATTGCTCTCTGGGGCTCAAATCTTTATTGTAGAATTTGGATAAACAATTAGTCATCTTAATAGCATCCAATGAGTCTTGATCCTTCAAAAGGGAGGTTTTAAATTTAAATAGCCTCTTCTCCTTAGGTCTATTAGTTTCCAATGAACAATGCTCGAACCGAATGCATGCAAAAATTGGGGAATGATTAGAGATGATGCAAAAATGACCTTCATTGGCATATTTCCTTCCATGTTTTCAAAAGAGAAAGCATTTGAATCAGCATAAAACCTGTCCAATCTGCAATAGATTCTATGTTTACCAAGTTGATTGTTGCACCAAGTGAACCATATACCAGAACATGCTTCCTTCTTCCTTTCTAGAGGATCAACAACATTAAGTCTTCTTTTGTGTTTGGACCAGAAAAATTGTTCATTACCCTTCCAATAATTCTTAGCTCCACCCATTCTATCATCTCCGAATTCCACCATATTGAAGTCCCCAGTAATGATCCATTGGGAAGTAGTAAGGGAGGAGGCAATCCAATCTTAGAGTATGGCGCTCTCTCTATAATCATTAGAGGCATAAATATTGTAGACACCAAACAAATTTTCATGATTTTTGAAGGTAACCCAACAAACTCTGTTACATGGAGATTTTCCATTGACTACTATCTTA
The DNA here is from genome assembly GCA_027943335.1 of Chamaecyparis obtusa. Lineage (NCBI taxonomy): Eukaryota > Viridiplantae > Streptophyta > Pinopsida > Cupressales > Cupressaceae > Chamaecyparis > Chamaecyparis obtusa. Next base: position 411,018 of record BSBK01007175.1, on the reverse strand, counting down.
TCAGCCCATGTAGGCCCTACAAGAATTGCCACACCGCCTCTCCCTTTCTCGCGATTTGACAAAAAACATGTGGAATTATTCCATAAAAATTTCATCTTGTTAGCACCATGAAATCCAACCACCTTAATCTCTTGGAGACACAATATCTTTATTTTTCTACTTATTACACCAATCTCTGACCACATATTTTCTTTCAGCCATTTCTAATCCTCGAACATTCTAATTGGCTATATTAATCATATTATTGTTTGTCATGAGGAACTTGTTTCTGATTTTTGTATAATTTGGTAAAGCAATCTGGCATATCTACACAATTCTGGTTATTGTTTTTACCCTGGGATGAGGAGTTTGAAAGGGATTGTCTGTCCATAGTTTTCCTCTTTTTCTTGGTATTCTTGCTAACAACCTTAGTGAATTGACTATTATTCTCCACCATAACTTCATCTATAGGTTTGAATGACACAATTTGTTTATCAACATCCTTCATAGTGATAGGAGGGGAAGTCAATGATGCAAATAGAGGGTTAGAATGCTCTGTAGAGTTCTGTTTGAAGTGCCTCAAAGTTTTTTCTCTATCTTTAATGGTGTCCAATGCAATCTGTTGAGGATTCTTCCTCAAAGGCATATCTCTATCTAATGGGGGAGGGGTTGAGTGAGCACCGTCTCTTAGGGGAGAGTTCTTAGAACCGGATGCTAGAATAATTTCCAATTCTTCCTCAAACAATGGATTAGTCAAAGACATTTTAAATTTAGAACCCATATCATGATCACTAGTTTCCATTTCAGAATTAACTAGTGTTGCCATTATTCTTAGCATAGGTAGCTTTAACAAAAGAATCTACCTTATCATGTTTGTTCGAGGTAGCATTAGGGTTCATTGTATACTCCTTTGGTTTCTCATTTGGAACACCATTAAAATATCCTTTGTGAATGTCTTTCAAAGCAGGGCACTCATGTTTAGTGTGACCATTCATTTCATAATGGAAGCAAGCATTCAAATTTCCTAATAGAGTCAAATCCCAACAAAAATTATCACCTTCAATATCCAAAGAGATTCTATTAGAAATAACAACCTCAGGGTTAAGAGCAATGATAATTCTGGCATTAAGATGGGGTAAAGTAACCCTTGACTCTTCTACTTGCAAAACATTACCCAACGGTGTTAAAATTTGAGGCAAAAAGACCAAAATTCTGGTTGGACACTTTTAACTTAATCCAATTAGGGGAAGACCTTGCCACCACCTTCTCAAGGTCCTGTTTAGGTGACCATGGGAAGGTGCGGAATAGAAATTGTCCCACATTCTAGAAACCCTTCGTTAAAACTTTTTCTTACATACTATGATTTTTTAAAAACACCACATAGAGACCTTTTTGCATCATTCAATAGAAACTAACATAAATTCCCAATTTTTTTCCCCCATACATTATTACTCAACCAATCATCAAAATATTTACAAGATGGAAGAAAATTGGAATCCATGCAAACAAAGAAAGTTGCAACATTTTTTAACCTTACTTTCTCTATTCAAATGGCTTCAACCATATCATCATTAGGGGATAATGTAAGTATTTTCACGCCAGAAGGAGAAGGCTTACCATTTTTCCTCCTCCCAGGTCTCCATCCTTGATGAATCCTCCATTTCTATCTCCATTGGCACCGAACCACCCCCCAATAATCCTCCTAGTTCCATTCTGGAGTTTCCTAGAAATTCTCCATGAAATTCAGCGGTTCGTGGACACACAGTAACACCATTATCTACAATGACGAATTTGAAAGAAGGTTTTTCCACTTTCTCACAAACCTTTGCATCCAAAGTAATACCATCTTTATTAATATCCCCCTACACCTTGTCACTTTCATCATTTCTAACTTCCATGAGATCATATAAGAATTAAATGCAATATTGGTATCAAGGGGCCAAACCCCTAGGAATAAAAGGCAAGGATGGGGCTTGCACGTGCAAGGGGTAAATAAACAAGATGCACAAAGAGCAAACAAAATAAAATGAAGGAAAAAAGGACCGAAACAAACAACACAAGCACAAAAGAAAACCAAGAGATGATGTGGCACGCTTAAAACACACAGAGAACACAGAAGCAATGCCAAGGTAGGTAAAAACTCCGAGGACGATGAGGTGTCTGTTCACCTCCCACAGAGCGTGCCTTCCTTCTTGGACCCATGATAATTTACAGTTTCAAAGATTATTAAATGGAATCAGAGTAAATATTAAATATTCTTATCATTTATTTGTGTTGGCAACCCAAAATGGAGTGTGGAAGTTCCTTATGGTGCAATTAGTTTTCAAGATGATGTTGCAACTTGCACCTAATTTTAAAGGAGAAAGTTATGGCAGATTTTATGATAGGTTGTCACATGGGAAGATATTGCTTTGTTATTGCTTACTAGTTACTGAGAGGGGGGGTGAATCATTAAATGCTCCTACCTTAGTGTAGTTCTCTACTTTTTGTTGTCCTTATGGATAAATAGAATATAATAGTCATTCACAAGCATAAACAGAATCACACATATTAACACAAGTATTTATATGTAGAAACCCTTAGTTAGAAGGAAAAACCATGGTGAGATAGATATCACAACTTCACTAGTACCAAATGAAGGCACCCTATTAGGAGCTTACAAAGCACTGGTTAAGGTGCTACCCGATTAAGGGATTTTACAAAAGATCGGTTAAGATCTAAACCATGTTAAGAGCTGCCTGGTTACAGGACTTTGAACATCAACAAAGATGTCACCCTATTAGGGGATTTTTACAACGAACCGATTAGGTTCACCCTGATAGAGGGATTTCAATATGCTTTTAACAATTTATAAAAGCAGTGATCTATTATAACATTGATTGTTTGATTAGATCATACATGTAGATCTCTTCCCCGGTTTTCCTAGCTGTTGATCTTTCTTTCTTACTTCACCTCTATGCCTGTAGCACTCCTCAGAAGATATCTATTCTCTGCTCTATGCAATCTCCAACTATCAACAATAGCAACAACATATCTTGCGTTCTATGCTCTATATTTATACAAGAGTGAACCTCTTGACTCATAGAACCACTAGGGAGTAAACTTAAACATAAATTATGCAATGCATGAAAGCCGTGCGTTGTGATCTAGAGTTTACCTTGAGATCATCTGTAGAGTTAAAGCTAACTTCTGTTAAAAAAGATAACTCCACTTCTGAGTGGTGGATGTCCCATATAATTAGGTTTTTAACTCAAGCTATAACTCAAACTGATCCACAAAATTTGGATCGGATCTAACTTGCAGTTAGATCGGTATACCCTCATACTCAGTTTGTCCTTGTATGCTTCATAAGACTGGTACTAAGTACTTGGTTTGGTTTACCAGTGTATCTATCGAAATAGTCAACCATTGCATACACTCTTTTCTTCATCTATTGGTCTCTTCTAAGTAATGTTAGTGACCGGTGTGACCCTTTACCGGTGTGAATGGGGTTTGTGAAATACACTAATGACAACTCATATTGCTAACAATATTCCCCTTTGTCATTGGTGGAAAAACTATACACAAACTTCACTCACTAATCATAGTGCCTTGTATTGGTAGAACACTACTTCCCCTGACTGAGTGCTTCGGGTGAAAGCTCTGCACTGTCCTGTACTTTGTTGCCTTTGCACTAATCCTGTCTGCTCATTCCTCTGTATCTTCCATCTTCCCATTTTTGCCTCCATAGGACAAAGGGTTAAGGTATTCTAATAAGATTACATTTGTAGCGTTGTGAAGATGTCCTTATAGATGTTCTTTGCAGAATGTAGGAATGGTGCCCATTGACCAGTTATATTTTCAATGTTCTTTTGGGCCACTTTTAGATAAACAATAATGGTTTCCATATCTTCTATAGTTTTTTAGTTTGGTTCTTTGATCAGAGCATCTAGAGAAATAGCTGTTTGATGCATGATATCCAGTGTTGGGGCCAGAAGCATCTGAAATCCTATGACATCTTGGATTCTCTTATTTTCTTCTTCACTTGTCTTTCTCAGGACTTGAGCAAGACTAGTCATTTCTCTACTAAAGGTTGTCGCTGTTTTATTTTTGATGTCAAATTGTGTTGACAAAGCTCTTATGTCTTCTGAGGTCTTTGCAGCTTTTTCAATTAAATCTTGCAAGAATATCTCAAAATTTGAAGTTCTGCTCATCAAAGCTCCTGCAACTTGTGTCTGTTGTTGAAGAACTTTTAAGTTGTCTGATAGAGTAGCCTTTATATCTACAGCCTATTTATTAAGAATCTCCACTCTTTTCTTTGCATAGTGGTCAATTGTCACTGTTTCTGGATTAGTTAGATCCTCACCGATTGTTTGAGCTAACACTTCCAATTGGTCGATGATCGGTTCATCTTCATCTATATTGGCATCCGGTACAAAGTTGTATAGGATATCTTTTACTTTAATCAGAACCATATCATGTTTTCTTTTAGTAAGCTTTTTCAGCTATTTTGTTGACATTTTGCTAATGTCAACTATTGTATCAGTTGTCTTACTTCTTTTTGCTTCAGAGTCTTCAGAGGATGAGAGCTTTCTTTTAGAGGAGCTAGGAAGAGTTTCCTATTCCTTCTCTTTCTCTGTTCTTGTGCCTTTGGAGCTTGCTCATGTTCTCTTTTATCCTATTTGTCTGGCTTGTTTCCCTCTTCCGGTCTGTCTTCTGGTTGTTGAACTTGTATTTCAGGCACAACATCATCTTCTTGATGCGAGGGCTCTTCTGGTGGGGCTTGTGCTTGTTGGTGCTCTTCAGCTATATGAAGATCACTTGCAGCGATTCCTTCATCTCCTTTAATTGATCTGTCATTAGGAATATTGACAGAAGTCTGTCCCAATTTGACTGGTTCACCAGAGGTGAACATTTCTGTGAGAACTTCTTGTTCTCCAGTTATTGGAATCTGAGTTGCAGTAAACTAAACAAGTGGATCTTCAATTGTTGCGGTGTGATCCTGAGGACCTGTTGCTTCAAGAGTATTGAAGTCATACTGCTGCCAGAAGTCTAGAGTCTCCTTGAAGAATTCATTCTCATACCCATTGAGAATCTTGGTAACTCTGTAATTTGTATCCAGATTCATATATGCTTCCTCTAATAGAAGCTTTACTCTCTTGTCACTTAGACCGGGTCTAGCTTTTTCAGTGCTTCCCTATTGATCTTTGAATTTATTTCTAGACCGGTTCTCCATTTTGTTTGAAGCTTACTATTTATCTCAGGAGGAAACTTGCCCATATAATCCCTAGGAGTCTTGATGAAATCCAATAGACTTTCAACAAGAGCTTTTTCAATTTCCTATTTGTCCTCCTCAGCTAATACACTATACCATTTGGTTGCATTATCTATCTCTCCAAAATTTGTAATTTCAGCTACAATATCATTTATAGTCATAGTGCGAGCCTTACCTTTTTCTGGAGATACTAGGAGTGTTGGATTTGTTGGTTCATCAGTTTTGTCAATAACAACCGGTTTATCTACTCCAAGTACACCTTTTCCTTTCCCAGTGTCACGGACCGGTGAAGTTGTTGTCTTTCGGCGTGCTTCCTCTTCTTGTTGCTAAGTCTGAAGAAGATTGGTCCAGATGGCCACTCCTTCATCATGTACTTTCTCGATTTCTCCAATCAACAAAAGACTTATCCTTCTTTTTGTCAAGAAATTTTGCTGATGTAGTTCAGCTTGTTGAGTTGCTTCTTCTAGAGTGAGATGATTATGGACTTCTAATAGAGCTCGAATCCTGAACTCCTTTTCTTTGTTCATTGAAGCTTTCCACCTATCTTGAAGAATATCCAAAAGATCCTTAGGTAATACTGTATGAAGTTTCGCAAGATGTAGATTAAACTTATAAAGGCATTCAACTATAACATCTTCAATTTTTCTTTGGTCCTCATCATTTGCCAGAATTTACCTTCCTTCAACACTAGCCATTCCACCATGTTCTTTCAATCTTGACACAAATTCATCAATTGTTGGCTTGCCTTTTCTTGGTGGATCCTCCTTTGCTGGTTTACCGATTTTCTTCTTTCTTTTGATGAGTGGAACTGTCTTCAGAATCGGTTTCTTTAGCTTCTTCCTCCTATGTGCTCGCCACTGGTTGAGCTTTCTTCTTTTGTGCTTTTGGTTGTGCAATTCCTAGTTTCTTCTTTGGTGTAGGCATTCTTTTCACATACACGTTCTTGATTGGTCCCTTTTTCATATTTGTCTCTATTTCCTCATAGGTTCCAAACCGTTGAGCGCCGAGGTCCAGGTGTGCTTTATCCAAGGCCTCTACATACGCCTTTGCAATCTTTGCAGTGATTTCGTAACCAAGCTCCGGTGCATACTCATCTCTCGGTTCTACTGCTTGAATGATGCAGAAGTCAGTTGATACCAGAAAACATACCTCCTTTTTGTACTAGTCAACAATAGTTGATGAAATTCTTTGTCTGGCATGCATTTTCAGCTAAAGGGCCTTGAAATGATCAGTCATAGCTTTGTCAAATTGGTCACCCAGTTGGTTAGCATAATCATTGATTTGCATCATGACCGGTCGATCTGTTGTCCATGTCACTTTTCCTATTCTAGGGAAGGAATTAGAATAGTAAAAGTAGAGACATACCAGAAGTGTGCCAAATTTCAGTGATTTCTTTTTGACGATGCCTAGCTTCTTCATATTCTCGAAGATCTGTCCTCTTAGCATTTTGCATATATCATATTGTGCATTATTATGTATAATTTTGTAAGCTGCATGTATGCCTCCACCCGGTATGTTGTTTAGGTTGCTGGATTGATATACTTTGTAACCTATTACAGCAGATGTGAACCGAACAACTAGATCTTCAATATCAATTACAGTCATCAATTATTTGTCAGATTTAGATTTTGTCAGATTGGCCACCACTACATTGGATATGGTTCTCAGGGTTAGGGCTTCCCCTTGATTGCAGATCGGGTTACCCTATGGAGATTGTCTGTCATGATCGAAGTGCAGACGCCTCTTGTAAGCCAAAATCCTGGTTCATGCACTCGACTAACCACCATTTGAATCCATTTTGGTCTGAATATGGTTGGATAGGAGACTTCATTGATAATCCCAAATGATACCAGCTTTGCATAACTATTGGGATAATTTCCATCCTTGCGTAGCGAGCTATACTCGCTTTGTATGTACGTCTCACCCAACTCTTCTTGCTTTGCATGGATGAATGCAGTTACATCTTCTATCAGGAGCACTCCTTTAGGTACTGAGGAGAGCACACCAGCCATGTCGATCTCCCTGTTTTGATTCGGCAAGATATCATACGAAGGACAATCAGCTTGGTTTGTTGGAACTAGCTTAGCTTCATATGACGAAGATGCCATTGCTCTTAATCAGTTTCTTGGAAAGAAGATTAATCGGTTTAATAGACAATCTCGCTCAATGATCAAATCACAAGAATATTACTCAAGCAAAAAAAGGATAAACATAAAATCGCAAGGTAAAAGTAGATGAGTAATCCTTTTTTGCTTTTATAGGATTAGGGCATAACGGTAATTACCAAATGGTACCTATTGTTAAATGGCTATAGTATTAAATGCCTTACCTAACCTTTCTTTCTGCTTTTGCTAATTGACAGTCTAACTTTTTTGATTAGGCAAGCCCCAGTTGATCACCTCATATCTTTTCTGATTTGACCTGTAGACCGAGTGAGATTAGACTCACCAATGCTACTGGGAACAATAGTTGCACTATGGATTCCCCCTAACTCTAAGCTTTGAAGGCTCAATTTGCAGAAGAAATATCACCATCTTGTGATGATGATCTTGCCTCTGTTTTCTCCTCGGCGGAGTTCTTTGATTCCTTAATGAACCATATTTTCTTCACCTCTTTCTTGGTCTCCTTATCTTTGTTGTTCTTCTTATCAGAAGTCAAGGTCTTCATCATTGGTTTGTCCGATTCTTTGCCTTTGTTCCTAATCCGGTTCCAACAATCCTTAGCTAGGTGACCGACTCTGTAGCAATAATAGCAGACCATACCAGTTACTTTCCATGGGTTCATCCCTCTTGGATTAGGGGATTTGCTCCATGATTCACTATTGCAATGCATCCCTTTGTTTGTATGAATAGTTGCGTTCCAGTTTTTGCTTTTCTTGGAGAATATCGGTCTTGGTGATCTGAATGCCATTGTTTCTGATCTGCATTCTTCAGCCTTGTGTCCAAACTTGTTGCAGACATAACAGTATCCCTTGAAGCTTCCCCTGCTTCCACTAGACATAGATAAGGAGCTGGACCAACAATCATTAGTCTTGTGGCCATTTTTGCAACAGTTCTTATAGTAACTAATGTTGGTTCTTACCGGTGCATTTCTGCAATCATTGGTGTTATGACCCATTTTTCCACAATGCTTACAAGAAGTGTTAAAGGTTTTCTTACTTTTTTGTGGTAGTGTCTTCCTCTTGTTCTTCTTGCTCAACTTTTCTCCAGCTGACTCGTCGTTCTCTTTGGTGACTGCACCGGTGAATCCAAGACCAGTGTGATTGTTGTGCTTTCTTTGAGCTTTGAGTTGCTCACTAAGCTTGACCTAGCTTTCATTGTATTTTATCAGCATTTCATTCTTTTTTTCAAGGACTTTCTTTTGTTCCTTGAGTTGATATATCTCGATCGCCAGCTTCTTGCATGCTTCATCCCTACCTTGCCATGCTTTGTGCATATTGGCATTTTCTTGGGTGACAATCAGCATGTCTTATTGGAGTTGCATAATGAGGAGTTCATTTTCCCTTAGAGCTTCCTCTGTCTGATTCATTGCTTTTTCCAAGGCTGTTGATGACTTGACTGCTGTGTTTCTTTCACTTTCAGTTTTCCATTTCTGCTCAATCAGTTCAGTCATCCTCAGAGCATTTAATTTTTGCTCTCTTTTGAGATCAACAATCTAACCGATTAGGATTTGATTATTTTTCGTAAGCTCGGAGACTCCCTCCTCAGCCTTATCAGATCCACTCTGCCTAGAGAGTTCATCAATGGTTTCATTGCTCTTGTTTAGTTGTAGAACCAGCTCCTTCCTTTTTGCAAGTGATTTCCTCAGTCTATTCTCCAGCGAGAGAATGATGTCATTGGCTTCCTCTAGCTATTTCTGATACCAGTAACCCTCCATGATCTTTTTCTCAAGCTGTTAGACTTTGTTGTATAGAGAACCAAGGCTCTGATACCAATTGTTATTGCTTACCAATTACTGAGAGGGGGGTGAATCAGTAAATGCTCCTACCTTAGTGTAATTCTCTACTTTTTGTTGTCCTTATGGATAAACAGAATATAACAGTCATTCACAAGCATAAACAGATTCACACAAATTAACATAGGTATTTATAAGTGAAAACCCTCGGTTAGAAGGAAAAACCACGGTGAGACAGAGCTCACAACTTCACTAGTACCAAATGAAGGCGCCCTGTTAGGAGCTTACAAAGCACTGGTTAAGGTGCTACCCGATTAAGGGATTTTACAAAAGATCGGTTAAGATCTAAACCCTGTTAAGAGCTGCCTGGTTATAGGACTTTGAACATCAACAAAGATATCACCCTGTTAGGGGATTTTTACAGTGAACCGATTAGGTTAGCCCTGATAGAGGGATTTCAATATGCTTTTAACAATTTATAAAAGCAGTGATCTATTATAACATTGATTGTTTGATTAGATCATACATGTAGATCTCTTCCCCGGTTTGCCTGGCTGTTGATCTTTCTTTCTTACTTCACCTCTGTGCCTATAGCACTCCTCAAAAGATATCTATTCTCTGCTCTATGCAATCTCCAACTACCAACAATAGCAACAACATATCTTACGTTCTATGCTCTATATTTATACAAGAGTGAACCTCTTGACTCATAGATCCGCCAGGGAGTAAACTTAACCATAAATTATGCAACGCATGAAAGCCCTGCGTTGTGATCTAGAGTTTACCTTGAGATCATCCGTAGAGTTAAAGCTAACATCTGTTAAAAAAGATAACTCCACTTTTGAGCGGTGGATGTCCCGTATAATCAGGTTTTTAACTCAAACTGATCCACAAAATCCAGATTGGATCTAACTTGTAATTAGATCGGTATACCCTCATACCTAGTTTGTCCTTGTATGCTTCATAAGATCAGTACTGAGTACTTGGTTCAGTCTACCGGTGTATCTATCGAAATAGTAAATCGGTGCATACACTATGTTCTTCATCTACCGGTGTCTTCTAAGTAATGTGAGTGACCGGTGACCCTTTACCGGTGTGAATAGGGTTTGTGAAATACACTAATGACAACTCATATTGCTAACATGCTTAATTTTAACCAAGAATTTGGCAACAACTATGCTAACTCTTTATGGGGTCTATTTTGAAAGGGAATAAGTAAAATTATATTTAGATATTCTTTTTGCCTATTGGGACAAGATTTGTGGGTCAATTTTTATATAAAGACAAGCAAGTTCTACAAATGGTATTTTTTTGGTCAAATTATCTCTCTTTCATTGTTTGAGCTTCTTTTCATTCAAAAATCTTTCATGGACAAAAATTCAAGGAGATTGAGATTAATGGACAAAACCCATTGGTTTTTTGGATCAAAGGATGAAACCCCTTTAGTTTAGTAGGAATATATCATCTGGATGATGCGAATGTGTTTCTAGAGTTGTCGATTTTTTTGTTTTGTAGTTTTTCATAGCAGTTTTGGAAGTTTGTATTTCAGATGTTTTCTTGTTTTTTGTAGAAATACAAAGGGAAAGCGAAATTTGATGTATTGAGTGAGGTGATTTTATACACCAACATCCCCCGCCCCACCGCACCCCCACCCCCCAAGCATAGCTTAAGTGAGGCATAGGAGTCTGGACATCAAAGCCTAATAAGGTACCCATGTACAATGCACTCATAAAGAAGAGGAGAAAACCTTGTGGGAAAAACTCCTTGTAAAAAAGGAAAAGGAAATATGAGAAGTGCAAAATCCCATGCGAGGAAAAAAATCCTTCCCATAAGAGAGGAGAGAGACCATGCAGCCTCTCTCCAATGTAGAATCACCTTCGATGATGGTAGACACTGACAAGAATGTTGAAGATGAGTCAAGACTAGCGAACAACATTCCTCCCCTTAAGTAGAAATAGAACTACATAAGAATGCAAGTTATCTTCCATAAGATGTATGATGCGTCCTTTGAAGATGTCTACTCCAAATGTTTCTCAAGCTTCTCTAAGCCAATGATGACATGTGACAAATATTGATATGATGAATTAGGTACCATAGAAGATTTAGGATTAGCGAACCTAGATGTATGGTGATAGCTAGATCAATGAGAATTTGGTATTGTCACAATAGAAGAAAATGTAGGGAAATAAAGAACAAGAGGGTGTGAATGTGCCCTCAAATCATTTGAAGAATAAGTATCAACTCTAGAGAAGCGATCATGAAAGAGGAGATGAATATCCTCAATAGTGTCCTAAGCCTTTAATATGGGACTCTACAAATAAAGATACAATGTTTGGTAGAAATGTGTCCCAAGAAGTTGTATCTAGAAGATGATTTCACTGAACTCAGAAGTAGCCATAGTAGATGAAGTCTCCTTAACTATTGATACAACAGTATGTGGAGGAGCACTATATGTCAACTGATTACTCCTCGAGGATGTGTTTGCACAAGCCAAGGTAATAGGTGTCTCAGTGAATGGTACATCACAATTAGATGAAGAATCAAGATCTCCAAGCAACTGGTGGATTATGGTCGAAGCAATGAAAGGGCAATTAGTGTGTGATGAAAATATCCTTCATATATTGTAATGCCTATTAGTCCATAATCTTTGTCATTTTTGTCAACCACTTGTTCTTTTGATATTCGTCATGTGGCTCAAGAACGAGTCCAAGAAGGTAGGGTGGTAGACCACACTCATGATAGTGATTTAGTATTTTTTGTTTCTAAGACAAATAGTTATCTGAAGTAAGATTGACAACAAAACGTTCAATTGTGGTTCTGACATGATAACCCACCCCCCCCCCCCCCCCCCCCCCAAATGCAAAACTTTATGTCAGTTCATGATACCTATATGATCTCCCATGATCATCTAAATTAGTCTCAAATTGAAGAAAATAGATGGAATTGTGGAAGCATACAAGACAACCCAGATTTTCACCCCTTCTTGATTCAATATTTGAGATCCCCCCTTACAATTGGTACTTTATGAGTGCAATGCATAGGCAAGTCCAAAATGGAGCTAAAAATGACACTTAATAAACACAGTGGACCATTGGACTAGAGATAGAATAATAAGCACTATGAAAATATGACATGCAAATTCGAGCTATTGAGCAAATATTATGGTAATTTTCATTTTTTGCCTCTATGCCTATTGTAGCATAAAAAATTTAAATGTCCTTGCAAATTTTACAATTATTTTCTTTTGCAAAGTTGAGGAAGAAGTGAAATTTGAGGAGATATCAAGAGTTGACCAAGTTTGCCATGAATAGTGCTAAACCATTGCTAACAAAATGACCAAGGGCAAACTTAAGTCAAATTACTCCAATGATTTTCTGCAAATGATGCCAAAATAGGCACTTAATTTACTGCAAATGGATGCCTTGATCTGCTGCAAATGTCAGTGGTTTCCATGCTGGTTTGAAGGTAAATTGTGAAAGAAGTACAAAGTTTTGCAAGGCACCACTACCGCCCAAAATTCAAATTTTAAGTTCTTTGCTTGTCGTTATAATGAAGCCAATTCTGCTACCCAAAGAGAGGGAAATGCTGTCCAAACGCCAAGTCAAAGAGGATGCATTATTGAAGTCTTTCCTTCTCTAAATTAGATAGCAAACAGGAAATAAATGAGCTCCCCAAATTTGCAAAGAAATTTGCAGCTTGCAGGGCAGACTTCTACACCAAAATAGGAAGTTGAATGTGCAGATTTCAATGCCACACATATAGTTTTAAATTGCAATTTGTTCAAACTAAAGATGCAGTTTAAAAAGCCATGTAGTCAACACCCCATGGAAATAAATGGCAAATGATGACTTTAAACAGGAAATCAAAATCATAAGAGAAAGCAAAATATTGCAGATTGAAGAGAAAATACGAAGTCTCCCAAACAATTAAGTGATTGCAAGTGAAGTTGAACAGGCTAACTGTTGGTCAAAATGCCCAAAGTTTGCACCAAAATGTAGAGGTCGAAGGCTGAATTTCATTGTCATAAACAGTGTTGGATTGTTGGAGATTCAAAATATGAAATGCCACTCGAGGAAGCTGATGCAAATGTGGATGTCACGCAAACAACTCCATAATAGTTGCTAGCTTCATGTCAAAAAATGCCAAAATCGCCACTGGTCCAATTGCTGAAGGGCAGAGAAGAATTGCTTGTACAAAGGAAGAGGTCAATATGTCAGATCAATGCCTCCACAGGTTAAATCTCTACAAATATGCCAAGTCGATGCCTCCACAAAGATCAAATCTATGCCAAACTTGCAAATAATGATGCCAAATACAGAGGTTGCTTGCAAATTGACGATAAATTTTACTGCCAAATATTGAAATTGCAAGTTCAAGCGTTGAAAATGCAGGTCAATTTGCAAAGATATAGCTGATTTAAACCAAATACAAAAGGATTTGCAAATGACTGCAAATTCTCCACCAATTTACAATTTTTTGCAAATAAAATGCAAACATCTGCAAATTTTCAAACCCCTCTACAAATAAACCTCAAATTTCTATAAAGTTTTGCAAACAGCAATAATTGTTGTAGATTTCTTGCCTCAAACAACGCATATCTGCAAATGGAGCTCAAATTCCTGCAATTTTTTGCAAATAACAAAAAAAAATTGTAAACTTTTGAAAATATATTATGCTTTTGTAGATTTGGTGAAATTTGTAATACCCAAATTCAAAAGATTGCATATATTAGTGAAAATTTGTTAATATTTTCCAAATACAAAAGAATTTGTAAAGATCAATTGAATTTCACCACATATTTGAAGAGATTTCACCAAAACTTTGCAAATATTCTGATTTTGCAACCTTCAACTCCAATATTTAGTCCTCGCTTCAAATCCCATGAATAACTTGCTTGCAAATCAATTGCATTTCCATTGCACTAGCAGAGGCTCTGATACCATGTGATAATTGTCATAAACTCTAGGAAAGATGAAAACAACAAAAAAGAGAAATGTGAAGCAAAAGAGAAGATGTATTGAGTGAGGTGATTGGTACATTATTTGAGTGGAGGTGTATAGAAAGGATGAGATATCCTACGGTCTACCTACCATCCTACCTCACCACATAAGCAAGAGGACACCTAGGAAGCCACCTAAACACGATTATAGACCAACAATAGTTTTGGGTTATCTTTTTAGTGTCTTTGGTAGCTTTTGTGGTGTTTGTGAAGAATATAATTTATGATTTTGTATTTGTTGTTACTGTTGGTTTTATGACTGTCGTAATAGTCATTTTGCATGTAAAGGTTCTTTTTGGATTAATAAAAGTTTCCAATGAGTTTGTGGTTCTTCTGGTGCATTGGTGTTTTGACTAGCTTGTGTGATTTTAATAAATTGTGTTATTGTTAAATTTGAATAACATATTTCCTAGAGCTGAAAATTGATATTCAAAATCAGATTTTAGAATATTACAGTGATATCAGAGCTAAGATCTTGTCATCTTGTAGATTAAATTTAGTTGTTGAATCATAAGATGTTTTGGAAAAGAATATTGTAAATGGATAAAGTGAATGCAATTGCTAAATGATGTGAAGATTATCAGAATCTAATTGAAAGTTCCAAGGCATTCATAACATTTTTTTAATATGTGGAGAATAAAGGAAGAAAAATACCCTATGATGAGGAGATTTGTGATACCCCTTCTAGTTGACATCAGTGAGCATAGTAGATTAGCCTATCACTGACCCTTGTAGGCCAATGAGGTTGGATAAAGGGCCCCTTGAGGGATGCAGCTTCTTTAGTGGTCAAAATTTTGTAGGATTGGTGTTCGTTTGAGGCCTCCAGGACACTATATGCAGTAATTGATATTTATAGTAAGTTTGAGATGCTTAGAGAGGGACCCCTACTTTTTTTAGAAATGGGGTATGGTCGTATGCGGCTTGATCATGTCAGCTCCCAATTCAGATGATGTGCATAGCTGATAAGTAATAATGGAGATTTTAATATGTATTTGACTAAAATAAATATTAATAGTGTTGAGCTTATATTATTAACTTTATTATAACTTAAGTGACTTAAGTGAAGGGTCAAGTCATCATTAGTTAGGGCCATTTCAAGAATTAATTTTAAAAGAATTATTTGTGCACCGACTATGGAGTTTGAAATTAAAAATTACAAGTTATATTTATTTCTCATGTCAAATCGAAGAAGGGAGTTTTTTGAAGGATTTTTGAACTCTAATGTGAGAGGCCTATTTATTACATGGAATTTGAGCAAGAAGGATTATTATGATTGATGATTTTACTTGTCTTTTCTCTAGAGCATTGGAGTTCATGCAAACTAAGGGTTTCTACAAAGTTATAAGTTTATCGGCATTGGAGAGCATTTCTTCTTCTCTATAACAATAGTTAGAGGGTGTGAAATATTCACCTAATATTGCTTGATAGATTGGCTTCACACAGAGGTCAATAGTGGTCTAATTTGAGGATAATATTCCAGTCTTTTTCTTTCATATTTGTCTCAGATTGCTGGAGATTTTTTGTGCAATGACTGGGGAGTGGTTGGCAGCATTTTCTAGGCTATACGGTTTTGGTTTTTGTGACTCCAACAACAATCGTACCATATTCTTGAAGAGGTATGATTTTGGTTAAGAAGGGAAAAATAATTCAATAAAAATTACAAGAGGTGATGCCTTGTGTTAGTGTTGGCTAAAATTTTTGTAAGTCGCTAAGACTACACCTTACAAAATTGTAAGTTTAGGCAACGATATAGTGAGATAAATCTCTCCTCTTAGCAATAGAGGAGGCTCCCTTCTTACCGTGGGTGGCTTCAGTAGGACTTCAACTGAAATTAAACAAATGGGTGATTCTTCCAATCTGTTCCTCTTTTTTCAAGAAAGATTCACAAGTAAAAACAACTTTCTAACTCTACAAAGATCTCCTACTACTACGATAATATTGGTGACTCAATAGTTGATGTAAGAACAACTCTTCAGGTAACAATTATAATTGTATTTGGTAGATTAAGAACAAGGGCCCAAAGTCTCTTGTGATTAATCCTATTTGAAGAATAATTAGAACCAATAGTGAGCCTCAAAGTCTCTCACTATTAATCCTAAAATTGAAATGAAACACTCGAAGTTAAAGCTCAAAGTCTTCAACTCCTAGTATTTGTAGCCACTACCAACTATAACAATTTGTCCTCATGCAGCACAAAGTCTTCAAAAGTTCAAATTGGCTTTGAATGCAATAGGCAACTCAAAGTTTGCACAATTGAATTCAAATCCCTCTTGAGAAAAACTCTAAAACTCACAATCAATATCCAGAAAGTGTCATCACATAACACCTTGAATCAACACAAAGTTTGAAAGCAAGTTGCCCTTTTTATTGAAAGCAATTCAAATTTACATCTAAGGTCAAAGTCTTAGAGTGTAGATACAAACTGGAAGAATTTTCTTGTCTTGCCAAAAGATGATTATTTAGAATGAGCTCCCTCATTTATATAGGAAAAGAGTGGAGAGAAAGGTGGAGAAAGAAGGGGAAAACTGACGCAGTGCAGGCCAGGAACATCTCAGAATGGATAGTCCAAGTCTACACCAACAATAATAACAACATAGCATAACACAACAATATAATGCTCAAATAGAATTTCATTCAACATGCCCGGCTATAAGGCCTTCCAGGTTAGGGCCAAATACAATCAATTACAACAGTAATTCTACAATCTCCTAGCTAGTCTAGCTCTGTAGCACATCAACAACTGGTGGAAACACTAAGGTAGATCTAAACTTGAGCTTGCAAGCCACCAAGCAATCTCCTTGTCTCCAAGTATGCAAACCACTAGCTCTGCTATTACAATATCAGACAAATAATTTAATCTTCAAGATCTTGCAGGATCCAATTCTTGTCTTATTGACCTACTTCCACTTACTGACTCTCTAAACAACTACCCAAACATTCCTTAAATATATTTCTCCAACCACAAGTCGGCTGGAAGAAACAATTAACTCCTAAGCCAAGTCGACTTCTAAAACAAATAAATATTAAATGTGACATCAGTCGGCTCTCAAATAGCCTTACAAACAATTAATTCTCCATGTCGGCCTCAAGATCCACATAGGAGAATACAACATAAGCTACCAACATTAAATACACCAAGTTGGCCAACCAAATCTTCAAGAACTCCAGTCGGTAAGCCAAAACTACTGAGCGCCATTAAAACAACCAAGCAAGCTAGGCATCACCGAGAAAGTAGGTCAACCGAGCACCACAAGCATCATCGAGCACAGGTTATGTCGAGCACCAGAAGTTTACCGAGTTCCTTCAATGACCGAGATCCTCAGTCAAAGCTACAACTCAGTAACACAGAACCACTTCAACACACCACCATGTAGGATTTCCAACTATCCTAGGATGCTCTTGTATCAGACACCCTAGGTTCAAAAAGATGTTCTTAAAGGCTGGAAGAACATCTTTTGAGATTCAGCACATAAACCCCAAACTAGTTCTTCACATACAAGTCCTTTGAGTCTTCACCTTGCATACTCTTCCACTTCTACTTTCTCTATCTTTTCAAGTCTTTCTTGGACAATCCACAGGTTGGTTCTCCATGCTGATCTCCAATGCTTTCAGAATCCTTCAACTCATCTCGGCTCCCAAAGTCGAGGTTCCTCCTACCGAGTTTTGTATCCAGCAAAGCCATCAGCAAAAACTTCCTGTCATTCTTCTCAACAGTAAATACATTCTTGACAAAATCATGCACAACCCTACAATCATATTTCCAAGGTCTACCGAGAAATATGTGACAACTACTCATGTCCACAATATCACACAACACTTGATCCTTATACTAGCCAATCTGAAAATCAACAAGACATTGCTCCCTTACTTCCAGAGTATGAACATCTTACAACCAGCCAATCCTATAAGGATAAGGATGTCTCATTCTCTTCAAACCAAGTTTCTAAACCATCTCCTTAGCTACAAGGTTATCACTACTACCACTATCCACAATCACATTACAAAGTTTACCTCCTAACTTGCACCGAGTTCTGAACAAATAACACCTTTGACAAGGTTCCACCTTAGCACCGAGAAATGTTCTTTGAACCAGAAAGTTTTTTGATTCTACTTTAAGTTCATTCAGTATGTTCTCATTCACCACAACATTCCTGCTATTACTGAGCTTCTTGTGTGAACATTCAAAAGATCGATGTCCTTCTTCACCACAATTATAACAAGTACCCTTAAAGATAACCCTACCCATCCTCTTCCTCGGTTCAACAGGTTTTGGTTCATCTTCAACAGTTGGTTTGTCCTTCACCGAGTGATCAAGCTTCTCCTTCCCTCGAGAATTACCATGTTGTCTTCTCTTCAACTTATCTTCTACCTTCAGAGCATACTGATAAGCATCCTCAACCAAATCAATCTTCAGCATACCAAGCTCATCCTGAATATTGAATCTCAAACCATTCACATACCAAGCTACCTTTTCTTTACCAAGTTCTTTGTGTCCAGACCGAATAGTAAGTTTGTAGAACTCCTCGGTATAGTCTTCCACAGTCAAATATTTCTACTTTAGATTCTACAATTTCTTAAAAGTCAAGTTCATAGTCAGCAGGTATGAACTTAGCCTTCAATTTAGTCACCATCAACCTCCACCGATTGATTTTCATTTCACCTTCATCTTCTCTATCTCTTTGCAATTCTTTCCACCAAAGAGTAGCATGTCCTTTCAACTTAGTTTGTGCCAATATTACTCTAAGAGGATCTTCAATTTTTTCAAGCTCAAAGAAATCTTCTAACTCACCAATCCAATCAATCAAATCCCTAGGTCTCAAAGTACCAGAGAAAGTAGAAACTTCTATTCGTTAACTAGTACTTAACCAAGCTCCAAATCTATGCAACTGACCAGTTTTGTCTTCACCAAATCTTTCTCTTCGATCATCTCCACTAGATCTAGCAGCTTCAAATTCTTCAGTAGCTTCCTCATAGCCATCTTCAGTACCAAGATTCCTCGACATACTAACAATAGCCCTCATGATCTCAACGATCATGTCATTCTTCATCAATTCCATCTCAGATCTAAAATCTACTTCAACCTTCTCTATAATCTTCAATTCTACAACATCATAGAGATCTGCAATCGCCCTAGGGTCCAATCTTCTCGGAGGCATAGATCTTCAAGATCTTTGAAAACCCAAGGAAACAAATCACCAACCCAAGGTCCTAGTGAAAATTGCCTCAACTCGACGATCGATTTACACA
Source organism: Chamaecyparis obtusa (assembly GCA_027943335.1). NCBI lineage: Eukaryota > Viridiplantae > Streptophyta > Pinopsida > Cupressales > Cupressaceae > Chamaecyparis > Chamaecyparis obtusa. The sequence goes on along the minus strand of BSBK01007175.1, from coordinate 391,645 downwards.
CTCAAGAACTTCAAGCTTTGATACCACCTAACACTGTGCAGGCTAGGAAAATCCCAAAATGGATAGTCCAAGTCTACACAAACAAAAACAACATAGTGGAACACAATAATATAATGCTCAAATAGAATTTCATTCAACATAATCGCCTGTAAGGCCTTCCAAGTTAGGGCCAAATACAATCAATTAAAACACTAATTCTGTAATCTCCTAGCTAATCTAGCTCTGAAGCACATCAACAACTAGTGGAAACACTAAGGCAGATCTAAACTTGAGCTCACAAGCCACCAAGAAATCTCCTTGTCTCCAAGTATGCAAACCACTAGCTCTGCTATTACAATATCAGACAAACAATCTAATCTTCAAGATCTTGTAGGATCCAATTATTGTCTTATCGACCTACTTCAACTTACCGAATCTCTAAACAACTACTCAAACATCCATTAAATACATTTCTCCAACCACAAGTCGGCTGGAAGAAACAATTAACTCCTAAGCCAAGTCAGCTTCTAAAATAAACAAATATTAAATGCAACATCAGTAAGCTCTCAAATAGCCTTACAAATAATTAATTCTCCATGTTAGCCTCAAGATCCACATAGGAGAATACAACACAAGCTACCAACATTAAATACACCAAGTTGGCTAACCAAATCTCCAAGAACTCTAGTCAGTAATCTAGAACTATCGAGCACCAATAAAACAACCGAGAAAGCTAGGCATCACCGAGCAAGCACGTCAACTGAGCACCACAAGCATCACCAAGCACAGATTTTGCTGAGTGCCAAAAGTTTATAGAGTTCCTTCAGTGATTGAGCTCCTTCAATGACCGAGATCCTCGGTCAAAGCTACAACCGAGTAACATAGAACTACTTCAACACACCACCATGCAGGATTTCCAACTACCCTAGGATGCTCCTGCATCAAAAACCCTTAACCACCTTGACTTATTCTCTAACAAACTTCTAACTAACTTTGACTTATTCAATGCTACAAGGCCTAAAACACTTTCAACCTGATTACATGTTATAGCTTTTCACGTAAAACTATCACATGAAATTACATCTTGTTTTTACATTACATGTAATTTCTCAAATAAAAATTACAAATGCATGATGAAAATAGTCTAAGTGTCTGACAAGACATGACTTCTATTACATCATCCTTTCTTGGTATTTGTGCTGCTACAATGATGTTTTATGATTGATGTGCTCGGTTTGGTGGAAGTATCTTGATATGGATTAGAAACTTGCATCCTTGCCCGTTCTACAGTATAATGGTGGTTGTTTCTTGAAAAGCACATTTGTTTCTTTCCATCTGTATCTTAAAAGAATTCTTTCTGATTGTTTTCTTTCAAACCTTTCTAGGGAGAAAGATCCAATCTTCTTATCCATCTTGTGTTCTAGTTTTGATTCACTTGATTCTCTCGAAGTTGAATTTCTCCTAAGAGTGGCCTTTGAGCTCTCTTATGGGCTTCCCTTTCTCTTTGTATCCTTTCTCTTTCCTCACGTTCCAATCTTTCTCTAAGCCCTCTTTCAATTCTTGGTCTTTCTCTTTCAAATTCAATACCAATTTCCTCCTCTTCTTCCAAGATGGCCCGAGCAATTGTATAGTGTGCATCATCTTCTCTTTGATTCGAAATGGAAGCCCCTAAGTATGAAATGATATCTTCTTGCCTTACGTTTATATCCAAACTTGGTTGTACAACTGGATAGTTGGCATAAGAGGGAAACACCATCTTAGATCATTCTTTAAGTTTTGCCTCTCACATTCCAACATTTCTTGATTCTCCCTTTCAATTCTTTGGGCCTTTTCTTCTTCATTTTCTGGTGCTAGCTAGAAATTCTCCTGATATGGAAATATGATATGTCTAAGTAGTTGTAATATGAAAATTCTAAAACATGAGTAAATCTTCATGTGATGGATCCATTTTAGACATAAGTAAGGTTTTTTGGGTAAGGTAAGTGGTTGGAATACTTGTGAACAAAAAAAGAACAAATGGGTTTGGGTTAGATTCGCTCTTGTGTGATGAGAAAAATAAAAAACGTATTTTCTAGAGGGTATTACATATGAATGGACAACAAGTATTAGGTAAAAAAATAAAGCATGTATTGGTCTATTGCATGCTTTTTGATGTACATGTATGAATTTTGGAATGTTTTGAACAAGGGGAATGGTTGTAAAACTTTGGGACAATGAAAAGGTGAATGAGTTTGAGCTCAAATTGTGTGCTTATATGGTAGAAAAACCCAAAAATGGGTTTTTGGAGGGTAATAGCACATGCGGACAACAAGCTTTATACGTGGAAAATGCATAGAAAATGAGTAGCATAACATCTACTTATAATGAATTATATAACATCTACTTATAATGAATTATTATGTTTTCATCATAAGCAAGTGTGCAAGCAACAACCATTATGAGTTTTAAGTCACATGACAATGATATAACAAGAATGGATGGAGTGTGTGTAAGCATGAAAGTGGGATTTTTGGATGCAAAAGCATGTTGCAAAGTGATCTTTCTCTCCTTGATAATTTCATTCAATAACAGGGTTTTTAATTGTGACTACATATGCAAGCAAGATGAAACATTTGCATATGCAACTTGGAGAAATGAAGTGGAAGATAGATGGAACACATATCATAAACTAAAAAATGTGAAAATATGAAAATGAAATGAAGGATTTGAAACCATTAACAAGAACAAAAATATATACAATAAAGCCCTATGGAAATCACAAGAAATCTTACCTCTTTTCCACAAAAAGCAAAGGAAGAAGTTTCTTTAGTCTCTTATGTAAACTCTGAAAATGAAATGAAGAGATTTTCAGATTTAGAATGATTGCATGAATGAGACTTAAGTAGACTTCAAATCTTGACTCAATCCTTGAAAAATGAATGCATTCTTGAGTCAAAATCTGCAGCTTGACAAGTGTGGGAAGTTTGAGGATTTAAATGCATACAAATAGCAACCATTTTGACCAAATCATATGCAATGTGCAATGATAATCCAAAAACCCATATAGGGCATCAAATGCAACTTCAAAAGAGTAATAAACAAGCTAAAAATGATAAATAATACCCTAGATCTTACCTTGAAGCAAAACATTTGGATTTGATGGAAGAAAGTGGCAAAATATGGACCAATTTTAAGCAAAAATGTGCCTTGAACAGGCTGTTTTGAGAACAAAATAACTCTAAATCTGCAATTTTGATGAGCCAAGAATGATCCTTGAGAAATTTAGTGCAAAATCAACCCTACAAGGAGAAAAAATGATTCAGTTTTTACCATTCTCCATGTGATTTCTTGCTTCCAAATCTCATTTTTTTTTTTTTTCCAAAAATGCCCCCCCAAAGTGGGTTTTTAGAAGTCAAAAACATGTGTTTTCATGTTAAAAATCACCACTTGCATAGGTATGAAGTAAAGAGGCATTTTTGGAAGGCAAAAACATGTGCTTTACTAACAAAAATTACCACCCATGCTTGTAATGAGTAATGACACACTTTTTGGAGACAAAAACATATGTTTTTAAGTCTATATTTGCCACTTATATGCATATAAGTAATGATGCACTTTTTGGAGACAAAAACATATGTTTTTAAGTCTAAATTCTCCACTCATAAGAACATAAGTAATGATGCACTTTTTGGAGACAAAAACATAGTTTTTAAGTCTAAATTCTCCACTCATAACCACTTAAGCTTGAAATGAGCAACAACGTGCATTTTGGGAGGAGAAACATATGTGTTTTGCACATTAAAAATCCCACCAATATGAATTAACATGTCAAAGCCTCTATTGAAGAAGTAATGACATACTTTTTAGGAGGAATAACACATGTTTTTCAAAATGCATGTGCTTTTGGGTTCGAATTCCCCACCTATATGCATTTTAATCATAACTCAAGTTAATAAACACATTAATGGGTTTTTAAAATGCAAAAACTTGTGTTATTAGTTTCAAATCTATGATGTCCCCTATCAAGAATAAAATTGAATGATAAAATATAATAATAAAATTAAAATAAACCAATATATCATTAATATAATAATATATTATCATATCAATAAATAATAAAATTAAAATAGATAAATAAATAATATAATATAATATAAAATATTAAATAAATAATAAGTATAATTATAAAGTAGTAAAATAAATAAATAATAATAAAATGTAATTATAATATAAACAATGATATTAATAATCATTGTAAATGGTAATTTAAATAATCTATAAATAAATAATAAATAATAATAAATATTATAAATAAATAAAAATATAGAGGCATATCTCTAACATCTAAAGGTGGCAATCCTTCAACATGCAAATGTATATAATCGATATCAAATCCATTCCTCTCGGATTGGATATATAGAGAGGAAATAAATAAAAAGGAGAAGAATAATAATAAAAGGGGATTATTCAAATTTCAAGAAAATAAGAAAAGAAATGTAGGAGAAAATCAAGGAGGAAATATAGGAGAAGATCAAGGACGAAATGTAGGGAAATATTTAAAGGAAAGAAACATTGAATAAACGAAAAATAAAGACATTGGAAAGAAAGGTAAGTATATCTTTGTTGAGTTAATTTATTTATAAGAATTGCATGAATTAAATATTAATAATAATATGAAATAAACTTTAGAATAATAGGTTATGAAACAAACATTGAAATAGTGAATTATGAAATATAGTAATATTGTTATGAAGTAAATGTAGTACCCCTACCCCTAGTCCGATTTTACTAATGTTATGATTACTCTAGGATGTTAGATTATATGTTAAGAAATCATCAATGCTTATGATTTCACTGACCCCATACTTGCATGTGTATGGTTGATATGTTTGTTTTACATTTCTATTTGACGTGCCTGATGTGGTTGAGGGACGAAGTCATAGTTACTCGCTTGCGAGATCCACACAATCGATCGATCCCCGCCATTATCTGTTATGTATTTATATATGTTTGTACATGCGGGTGTTGTATGCAAGTTCACAGGTACCGAGCATCGTCTTCCCTGAATTGTCAGGATGAGCGTGCCCTATCGCAATATCTCAGATGGTAAGAGAGGGGAGATAACACGGATCCAAAACCCTAACCCAAACCCATTTATCCTAGTTGTTGGATAAGTATCTGTTGACTACCCTATCCGAATTTTTCAGGTTGGCAAAGTTCGTGGATCCCTTTCTGGTGTTGCTTGGTTTTGGTTTTGTTTGGTTTTATGTCGTATGATTTTAGTTGATTTGTGGTTATGTGAGTGATTTTATATGATTATTCATTTATTGATTATAGTCGATTTATGTTTGTATAGATTATTTTATGTGATTATTAATGTTAGGTGCATAGTTGAATTTTATGATTAAATATGCTCCTAGGATTTAATTGAGGAAATCAAATTAAAGTTGGTTATTTGAGTATTTAGAAATTAATATTGATTATGTCCTAAGTTTATTTTGATGAAATTCAATTAAATTTAAATAATTAATTATTTGGATTTAATTGATTATTTTATTAATAATTGAGTTTTATTATGTTTGCGTGTATTAATAAATAAATTGAATATTTAATTGCATATTTTAGGATGCATTAAGTATTTTATTTATTTAATAAATATATTTGAAATTATTAACATGTGCATAATTGAAAAGAGAGTTGTCAAAAGTGAATAACTAGTTTTCAAAAGTCAAGTTGTGTTGTGCTTTTAAAAGATATTTTATTTATTAATTAGTAATTACTTTCAATTTTGGAGTTAGAGTCTGATTGTCTTATGAGTCATTTCTGCTTTAGAGTTTAACTGTGAGTTAGCTTTTGAGTTGTCTTTAGGGATTGCTTGAATTTGGGAATTGGATTCCAATTAGGGGATTATTGCATTCTTTTGAAATTAGACAGGTTTCTTTGGAGGAGAATTTTTTTGGAGAGCTTGTGTGCTTGAGATTTTGAGGATTTTAAGTTTGTTGTGGATTGTTTGATGATTTGGGGTTTGATTGTGCATCTGGATCTGGTTCCTGCTTTCATCATAGTTTTCAGATCTGCAAACAAGATTGGTTTTGGAAGAAATCTCTCTCAGATCTTCAACAGGGGGTTTCATTATAGTTTCTGGCATTGGAACCAAGGTAGGATTTGGAATTCTTGTTTTGTGGCTTCTATTATTTTATTTGGTAAAATTCTTTGTTTGATTAGATTTGGATTAGTCTCATTAGATCTGTATGATTTCTTGAATTTGGGTATTAGAGAAACCCCAAATCCGTTATATTATATTTTTATGATTACTTGGCATTGTACCGTTATGCTGGTAAAATTTTATTAGAAGTTTGTCTATGGTTTTCTTGTAAATTGAAAAATCAAATATGTTATATAGTTAGACTATAGAGTTGAAAGAAATTAATCCCTTTTTGGAAAGTAAATCAATTTGTATTAAAAAAATCCAATTCTAGTACAAAATTAGCTTTCTGAAAAATTTATAGTCAGGGGAAAAGTCAATTTTTGTGGCATGATTCTTTTAGTAAATATATTTGATTAATATATTTCCTCTTCAAAAAGAATATATTCTTAATCAGAAGAATATTAAATTCCATGTGTAAAAATAAAATTTGGAAAATATATTTTATCCTCTGTTTTTAAAAAGACAGTCAATAGATATAAAACTATGATTTGACCTATGAATGAAAAAGGCAAAACCAGATCACATGCATGGTGTTGACAGAAATGTTCTTAATTGGATTTTTAAAAAAAATAGTATGTATTTATTTCCATGCAAAGGTTGAGTGTTAAATAAACCTTGTTATGTATTTAGAATTTTATTTGTTATCTGAAAATAAATATATATATATTTATTTTCATATTTTGTTAAGACTATGTCTTAAAAAATAATAATATAATAATAATATGGCCTTGCATTATTTAAAAGTTATCATTTAAAAAAAAAATTACATATTAAATCGAATATATATCAAAACATTGTTTTAGATTGTATTTATTTTATAACGAAATTGAAATGTTAAAAAAAAATAAAAATTTGATTGATGGGAGGTGGGGGCCACCACACCCCCCACTGTCCCCGAGGTGACAGTTCCCACGGGCGACGACAGAGAGTACTCTGCCGACAACACCTTAGGGTGCTGTGTGACAGAGCCCCTGGTGGTGGCACCATGGGGTGCCATGCGGTTGGGATCCATGACAGTGGGGGCCCCACGCGGGTGTGGGTTCGTCCCCCCACTTTTAAATTATTTTTATTTATTTTGTTTTAATATATATTATTACATTTTAAAACATGTGGTTTTTTTTGGTGGTTTATTTAAAAAGATTAATTTATTTATAATTGTTCTAATTTGTTATATATACTAAACTTATTTTAATTTATTTATAATTTGGTTTTTTTTTTAATACATGAAATTTGTATTATATTTGAACCATATTTTAATTATTTTGCAATTGAAGTTTGAATTTGTAAATTGTTTTATTTCATAATGTAGTTTAGAAAACCTTGGCTAATATAATCATTTTGCTATTTATTTAGTAAAATAGATTATTAATTTAGTTATTTGAATTGGAATTCATAATTTAGATTTTATATAAATCTAACATTAGATTGGAACTATATGATTTAGTTTGAATGTAATAAACATTTAGTGATCTTGGTCGATAGTTGGTTTGTATAGAAAGGACGTAGCATATAGTTTTGTATGATTATATTTCTATAATTTTTGAATTCAATCAAATCAGATCGAATGTGTTACTACTCAAATATTACGTATGTACGTACATGCCTAGGTTATTGGAAATACATATATTTTGCGTATTGCAATATATCTAACTGTGAATCATATTGGCAAAGGAACTTATCAAGTGTTTAGTTTATATTGAAATTGGGCGTTTTTACTCTATTGGATTCATAGAACAACATTAGAGATTATTCTATAATTAAGGCATTGTTGTGATATTTACGTTACGTATCATTTCTTCTAGTAGGTTTACTTGTTCTCATGCTTGGATTCAATCATGTCAGACATGAAATTTAAATGTTTTTTATTAGTTTTCAATTACTATGAATGTGGGTGTGTATTCATTGTGCCTGATGTGTCCTCTTATGCAATTTATGGGTTGTCGGGTACTAGAAGACCTAAGAGGATACAAAGGCTGGGGTATGTGTTAGATGATTATGTTTTCAGCTATGTTTTGATGTGTGTGTACTTTATTTGATTATCACACCTGTTTGACCATTGGGCTCATGATATATTATACTTTGTTTGTGGTATCTCTGTAACCATATCTAGTTCTTTTGTGTGAAATGGATATGAGGTTATGTAGTTGTATACCTGATTAGATCTAGGAGAGATCTATGAGCCTACGGTAGTTTACCTAGATATGTAGTAGGAGGTGGCTTGCAATAAGCGTCGGGGCCCACAAGTAGCAGCCAAGATCACTTATTGTTAAGTATCTTAATCAAGTGATAACTAAATATAACATTGAGAGTTTTATTAAAATGAACCTAATAAGATGTGGTCCTCACCCAGGCGTTAGTGCTAGTACAGACTAAGATAGTTTTGAGAAGATGACTAGCCCCCTTTTAAGGGATGAGTTGGCATAGTTGATGACTTCGTCATTACGAGAGGTCATTGATACCGTGTATGGTCACTTGAGTGCTGAGATCTAGCAAGATTACCAAGACGAGACTCAAGGGTTAGACGTACATGATGATACCTTCCTATGCATAGTCTAGTTATCCTACATGTGTCGGTTGCCTCTGGAATAGTGAGTCTTTCATGACATTATTACTTATCACCTTGAGTTAGAGAGCTTTCTGGATCCTTTCCTTAGTTTGATCTGTTTGATGTTTGTTATCCCAGTGGGATCTGTTGTTATCTCCTCAGCACGATGGGAGTGGAACTTTTTGGTTCACGAGGTCAGGTGGTAGTGGTTCTTTTACCATTTGAGATTCTGATGTTTGTGCACCAGTGCTGGATGATCCCTGTAGCAGTTGTCCCTTCTTGATCTTCATTGTTGGAGAGGTGTTCTTCTTCATGATCTTCCTTGTGATCTTGTATCTTTGTATCAGTTCTTAAGAGATATCTTGATGTTGTTCTTTTCAGTTATTATATTACATACCCTACGACATGTGCAATGGATGGAGGTTATTATGGATACCTTATGGTACCAGATGTAATTATGTTATCTTCTAGGTGATGTTTTTATCTTTCATTTGCTTATGTGAGTTTCGTAATTGTACCTATCTATATTTTTAGTTTATGTTAAGTAATCTTTGTCAAGGAACCCTTGAGAGTTGTAACCTATGTTGGTTGTTTATGTTATGTGAGTAAATGGTTATTGCTTCCGCATTGATGTATATCTTGTATGTTAACTTTAAAAAAAAATATTCTGCAAACTTAGTTGCATGTTAGGTTAAGTTCTTCTGGGTTCCCTGGTGGGGTATTACACTTGGTATCAAAGCACCGAGTTCTACACTGGGAACTCTGGGAAGTTGTGTGCCCATTAGATGTCTAAACTGTCAAACTTGAAACCAAACATAGACATATAACTCTTTTGTGTTTGAGAACCATTAAACTACATCTAAACATTTGTGTTCTTGCTTCTCTTAAATGTCTATGAGATATCACCTTGTCTAGTGATTGTCATAGGTGTTTGAACTGTTTATTGCGTATGGTTACCATCTCTAATGCATCTAGGTTGAAATACCTTTGGATGTCATGAAGCGATTACTCCCTTGAGTGTGGCTACTACTAGTCACCTTGTTATGTGGATGTGTTATGATTGATGATTCATTTTTAGTTAATTTACGAATTGTTTGTGTTGTGTATGGGTTGACATTAAAATTTTTAAACTTTCTTATGATTGGTTAGTCACTTAACTCTCTTTTTGTTATCTATTTTTGTGACGCTAGTCACACTTAATTTATTGTTGAAATTGAGAGATCTCTCATGATTTAATGTTGGAATTATGATTCACCCACTTGGGTTTTTTTTTTTTTGAGTTTTATGGTGGCTACTCTGAATGTTTGTTATTGTTGGCCCTGTTCAGTGATAATTTTTATTTTTATCATGTTCATCATGAACCCCTAATAGTATGTATAAGGGAGGACATCGCAGAGATGGTACTATATTTGTTGTGTGATATTTGAATCATTGCCTATGTTATATGTTTTCATAGGTGTTGCTTTATCTATATAGTTTTTCATGAACTTCTCAACTCATTACTTGTTATAGATGCGTATGTGTGTTTTTTATGCAATTGATCCTAGATGTTGTCTGTATTGATGAATGAATAAAAGTTTAGATCTATTTTTGAATTGTTAATAAATGATTGATTAATGTGAATTTCTATTATTCCTAACCAGAATTATATTGTTCTTAATGACTGCATGCCATTTTCCTACCTTATGACTTGTTTTCAAATGTCATGTTTTATCTTTAGTAAATGCTTCGTGTTTGGGGGATGCACATCCTTATCTGTAAGTAGGCTTCTAGGAGTAAGCCTAATCCTAGGGGGGGTGGATGTGGTACCCCTACCCCTAGTCTGATTTTAATAATGTTATGATTACTCTAGGATGTTAGATTATATGTTAGGAAATCATCAATGCTTATGATTTCACTGACCCCATACTTGCATGTGTATGGTTGATGTGTTTATTTTACATTTCTGTTTGACGTGCTTGATGTGGTTGAGGGACGGAGTCGTAGTTACTCGCTTGCGAGATCCACACGATCGACTGATCTCCACCATTGTCTATTATGTATTTATATATGTTTGTACATGCAGGTGTTGTATGCAGGTTCGCAGGTACTGGGCATCGTCTTCCTTGAATTGTCAAGATGAGTGTGCCCTATCGCAATATCTCAGATGGTAAGAGAGGGGAGATAACATGGATCCAAAACCCTAACCCAAACCCATTTATCCTAGTTGTTGGATAAGTATCTGTTGACTACCCTATCCGAATTTGTCAAGTTGGCAAAGTTCGTGGATCCCTTTCTGGTGTTGCTTGGTTTTGGTTTTGTTTGGTTTTATGTCATATGATTTCAGTTGATTTGTGGTTATGTGAGTGATTTTATATGATTATTCATTTATTGATTATAGTCGATTTATGTTTGTATAGATTATTTTATGTGATTATCAATGTTAGGTGCATAGTTGAATTTTGTGATTAAATATGCTCCTAGGATTTAATTGAGGAAATTAAATTAAAGTCGGTTATTTGAGTATTTGAAAATTAATATTGATTATGTCCTAAGTTTATTTTGATGAAATTCAATTAAAATCAAATAATTGATTATTTGGATTTAATTGATTATTTTATTAATAATTGAGTTTTATTATGTTTGCGTGTATTAATAAATAAATTGAATATTTAATTGCATATTTTAGGATGCATTAAGCATTTTATTTATTTAATACATGTATTTTAAACTATTAACAGGTGCATAATTGAAAAGAGAGTTGTTGTCAAAAGTTAACAACTAGTTTTCAAAAGTCAAGTTGTGTTGTGCTTTTAAAAGATATTTTATTTATTAATTAGTAATTGCTTTCAATTTTGGAGTTAGAGTCTGATTAGGAGTTGTCTTTAGGGATTGCTTGAATTTGGGAATTGGATTCCAATTAAGGGATTATTGCAATCTTTTGAGATTAGGCAGGTTTCTTTGGAGGAGAATTTTTTTGGAGAGCTTGTGTGCTTGAGATTTTGAAGATTTTTAGTTTGTTGTGGATTGCTTGATGATTTTGGGTTTGATTGTGCATCTGAATCTGGTTCCTGCTTTCATCATAGTTTTTAGATTTGCAAACAAGATTGGTTTTGGAAGAAATCTCTCTCAGATCTTCAACAGGGGGTTTCATTATAGTTTCTAGCATTGGAACCAAGGTAGGATCTGGAATTCTTGTTTTGTGGCTTCTATTATTTTATTTGGTAAAATTTTGTGTTTGATTAGATCTAGATTAGTCTCATTAAATCTGTATGATTTCTTGAATTTTGGATATTAGAGAAACCCCAGATCCGTTATATTATGTTTTTATGATTACTTGGCATTGTACCGTTATGCTGGTAAAATTTTATTAGAAGTTTGTCTATGGTTTGCTTGTAAATCAAAAAATCAAATCTGCTATATAGTTAGACTATAGAGTTGAAAGAAATTAATCTTTTTTTTGAAAGTAAATCAATTTGTATTAAAAAAACCCAATTCTGGTACAAAATTAGCTTGCTGGAAAATTTACAGTCAGGGGAAAAGTCAATTTTTGTGGCATGATTCTTTTAGTAAATATATTTGATTAATATATTTCCTCTTTAAAAAGAATATATTCTTAATCAGAAGAATATTAAATTCCATGTGTAAAAATAAAATTTGGAAAATATATTTTATCCTTTGTTTTTAAAAAGACAGTCAATAGATATAAAACTATGATTTGACCTATGAATGAAAAAGGCAAAACCAGGTCACATGCATGATGTTGACAGAAATGTTCTTAATTGGATTTAAAAAAAAAACAATATGTATTTATTTCCATGCAAAGGTTGAGTGTTAAATAAACCTTGTTATGTATTTAGAATTTTATTTGTTTTTTGAAAATAAATATATATTTATTTATTTTCATATTTTGTTAAGACTATGTCTTAAAAAATAATAATATAATAATAATATGGCCTTGCATTATTTAAAAGTTATCATTTAAAAAAAAAATTATATATTAAATCGAATATATATCAAAACATTATTTTAGACTGTATTTATTTTATAACGAAATTGAAATGTTAAAAAAAATAAAAATTTGATTGATGGGAGGTGGGGGCCACCACACCCCCCACTCTCCTTGAGGCGGCAGTTCCCACGGGCGACGATAGAGGGTACTCTACCGATGGCACCTTAGGGTGCCGTGCGACAGAGCCCCTGCTGGCGGCACCATGAGGTGCCGTGCGGTGGGGATCCACGACAGTGGGGGCCCCACGTGGGTGTGGGTTCGTCCCCCCACTTTTAAATTGTTTTTTTTTGTTTTGTTTTAATATATATTATTACATTTTAAAACATGAGGTTTTTTTTTGGTGGTTTATTTAAAAAGATTAATTTATTTATAATTGTTCTAATTTGTTATATATACTAAACTTATTTTAATTTATTTATAATTTGGTTTTTTTTTTTAATACATGAAATTTGTATTATATTTGAACCATATTTTAATTATTTTGCAATTGAAGTTTGAATTTGTAAATTGTTTTATTTCATGATGTAGTTTAGAAAACCTTGGCTAATATAATCATTTTGCTATTTATTTAGTAAAATAGATTATTAATTTAGTTATTTGAATTGGAATTCATAATTTAGATTTTATATAAATCTAACATTAGATTGGAACTATATGATTTAGTTTGAATGTAATAAACATTTAGTGATCTTGGTCAATAGTTGGTTTGTATAGAAAGGACGTAGCATATAGTTTCGTATGATTATATTTCTATAATTTTTGAATTATAATTTTTGAATTCAATCAAATTAGATCTAATGTGTTACACTCAAATGTTACGTATGTACGTACATGCCTAGGTTATTGGAAATACATATATTTTGCGTATTGTAATATATCTAACTGTGAATCATATTGGCAAAGGAACTTATCAAGTGTTTAGTTTATACTGAAATTGGGCATTTTTACTCTATTGGATTCATAGAACAACATTAGAGATTATTCTATAATTAAGGAATTGTTGTGATATTTACGTTACGTATCATTTCTTCTAGTAGGTTTACTTTTTCTCATGCTTGGATTCAATTATGTCGGACATGAAATTTAAATGCTTTTGATTAGTTTTCAATTACTATGAATGTGGGTGTGTATTCATTGTGCTTGATGTGTCCTCTTATGCAATTTATGGGTTGTCAGGTACTAGAAGACCTAGGAGGATACAGAGGTTGGGGTATGTGTCAGATGATTATGTTTTCAGCTATGTTTTGATGTGTGTACTTTATTTGATTATCACACCTATTTGACCATTGGGCTCATGATATATTGTACTTTGTTTGTGGTATCTCTGTAACCATATCTAGTTCTTTTGTGTGAAATGGATATGAGGTTACGTAGTTGTATACCTGACTAGATCTAGGAGACATCTATGAGCCTAGGGTAGTTTACCTAGATATGTAGTAGGAGGTGGCTTGCAATAAGCATCGGGGCCCACAAGTAGCAGCCATGATCACTTATTGTTAAGTATCTTAATCAAGTGATAACTAAATATAACGTTGAGAGTTTTATTAAAATGAACCTAATAAGATATGGTCCTCACCCAGGTGTTAGTGCTAGTATAGACTAAGATGGTGTTGAGAAGATGACTAGCCCCCTTTTAAGGGATGAGTTGGCATAGTTGATGACTTCGTCAGTACGAGAGGTCATTGATACCGTGTATGGTCACTTGAGTGCTGGGATCCAACAAGATTACTAGGATGAGACTAAAGGGTTAGACATACATGATGACACCTTCCTATGCATAGTCTAGTTATCCTACATGTGTCGGTTGCCTCTGGAATAGTGAGTCTTTCATGACATTATTACTTATCACCTTGAGTTAGAGGGCTTTCTGCATCCTTTCCTTAGTTTGATCTGTTTGATGTTTGTTATCTGAGTGGGATCTGTTGTTATCTCCTTAGCACGGTGGGAGTGGACCTTTTTCGTTCATGAGGTCAGGTGGTAGTGGTTCTTTTACCATTTGAGATTCTGACGTTCATGCACCAATGCTGGATGATCCCTGTAGCAGTTGTCCCTTCTTGATCTTCATTGTTGGAGAGGTGTTGTTCTTCATGATCTTCTTCCTTGTGATCTTGTATCTTTATATCAGTTCTTCAGAGATATCTTGATGTTCTTCTTTTTAGTTATTATATTACATACCCTACGACATGTGCATTGGATGGAGGTTATTATGGATACCTTATGGTACCAGATGTAATTATGTTATCTTCTAGGTGATGTTTTTATCTTTCATTTTCTTATGTGAGTTTCATAATTGTACCTTATCTATATTTTTAGTTTATGTTAAGTAATCTTTGTCAAGGAACCCTTGAGAGTTGTAACCTATGTTGGTTGTTTATGTTATGTGAGTAAATGGTTATTGCTTCCGCATTGATGTATATCTTGTATGTTAACTTTAAAAAAAAATATTCTACAAACTTAGTTGCATGTTAGGTTAAGTTCTTCTGGGTTCCTTGGCAGGGCATTAGAGTAAACTTACATTTGAAATAACTTAACTCAAATATATTGATAAATAAGTAAGTAATATATATAATATGAAATAAATACATTATATAAAGAATTATGAATTATCATGATTATAAGTATAAAATTATTTAATAATGAAGTTTCATGATGATAGGTTATTGAATATAAATTATATATTATTTAGAATAAGCTTTGAATTAAATATCAAATATGTTATATAAGTTTATCCATATATTTATTTTTTCTATATTTAAGTGGAATCAAAACTATGCATCATGGCATATATGTTTATTAATATTTTTATTAGACAGAAGATAATAATATATACTCAACTAATTCTTTAATAACTCACTAATCACTATTAAGGGGATATGGAGTATGAGTAGGAATAGGCACATAAATTGGTCACATGATGGAAAGATCCCGAGATAGGTAGAACCTTGAGGGAATCTACTGGTAGACTGTGCAAGCTTCCTAACAAAGTAATTCCACCATCTTTCTTAAGGTCTATGATGAGGAGTGAAGTAAAGAATTAGAGCTTAAATACATATTGTGAATTAGAGATTATTCTTAATATGATTTAAATGCATAATGATGTATGACACTTATTGGGGATTGGCATCCTCCTAGTATAAAAACATTACAAATTACCATTCCCAAGGGAAATCCAAACACTAATTATGAATTTTAAGATAAATCAAGTAAGGTCCAAAATGGGGACATTACAAAATCTCCCACTATAAAGCCTTTCAGTCATTAAAAGTTTATAATAACAGGATTTTAATATGCAAATGCATATAAAAACCCCACTTACACATGTCAAGTGACATATTTTTAAAAAAATATGTAGTTGCATTCAAAAATCTCACTTTTATGCATTTGGGACTTCGATTTATTGGCAATGAGTTTTTAATAGGTGTTTTGCATATTGATATATGCTATGAATGATAAAAACCACACCTTTTATGCATATTTAAATGTCTCATGTAAGTAAATTTAATTAATAACTATAGTTTTCAATAAAGTAACATTAAAGTGGACTTAAAAAGACTATTTTTCATAAAATATTAAAAACTATAGTTAAATCAACTTAGAATGAGCTAAAAATTTAAAATGGATGTCGAAATCTATTTTAAATATTAAAAATAATTGTATTTCATGTAATTGCCAATAAAATGTCCACTTTTGGAGGATTTTTAATAAAATGTGCAATCGGCCTGAAAAACCCCACCTTTTCCTTTATAACTTGAGCTAGACAACTCCGTTTGAGGCTTAAGATAGCTCAAAACAAGTGGAATTATAATGGCTATTAACCTAAGGGGAAAACAAGTTTAAAAACTTCTTAAAAGAAAGGGAAAAATAAAGAATAAATTTGAAGATTGTCAAAAATCAAGTGCTTGTAGTCAGAGAAGAAAAACTCATTCTAACAAGCATTTAAGCGGATTAACTTGACATAAACCTTCAAAAAGAACACATAGATAATGCTACATAAAGTATAATTCAAGGATGACAAATTGCCTTCATGACACCTTATCAATGCATTGAAACATAGAGGATGCACCTATGAATCCATGAGAAAATTGTGTAGGGTTGCCACAATTTTGTGAGGTCAAAATTGAGGACAACAACTAGCTCTAACTAGGGAAGATACCTCATTTGTTCTTAGAAACAATGAGCAATGTAGAATCCAGACCTGTAAGTTCCTTCATCTACTCCATTGGGCCATAGAGTTAGGCGACCAAAGAAAACCTCAAAAAGGATGATGCGAACGGCACAAAGCAAACCTAGAATAAAATTGTGCAAATGCACTTACTGAAAACAAAGAAAAACCTACCTAATTAAAACTAGCCGACATTGCCATTTTTTAGATGAAACCATTTACTAGTTCAACAAAATAGCTTCCTTTTTCAGTGGCTTGTAGTACCTTGCCTGTTCATAGGAAATTTTGTATAGATAGAGTACGAACAATTGGAGCAATGGCGTCAATGAATGATGTAACACCTCTTGGAAGAGATGAAAAAATTCACCATTTCGAGAGGAATCATATGTATTGATTCTCCAAGATAGATCCATGAATTCAAATTGCTCTTGCTAAGCCAAATACACTTCTTTGGCTTTCTCCTCAATTATATCTTCATGCTCAGGTACAAGTGAAATATTTATCTTTCCATTGGCCTCCAACAAAGCGAGATATCTGATTGGACATCCCATTGATAAAAAAAAATTGATCTTTCTTTGCATGTTTCATTTTGCTTGACCAGTTCATCAACCATGGCATCCTCAGGTTGATTAGAACATGATATATCATTACTTCCTTATGCATTGTACTGGTTACAAATTTTAGAAACAAAATAATTGTTTTTAATATTTGAAAAAAAATTCCCTATGATGTTCATGATAAGACCCTCATCAAGCATGAAAACCTCAAGATGGTTGTGAAGACTTTGCTCATATGGTTCAAACATAGATACCTTTGTACTGCATACCTCAGCATGTTGCTCACAAACTATAGACTTGGGAAAATCTTGATTGTTTATGAGAGATTCCTTTTCAAGATATGGGGTAGGATATTCATGCAAATTGTTCCCAAGTTCCTGACCTTGAGACACAAATACATCATTTTTAGCTTGATTAAGACTTTCTTGCATGTCCATTTTTATGACACGATTATCTTGAACATCAGAATAATTTTTTTCCTTCCTCATCTTTTCATCAACACCTTTCTGAGATTGCATCAACTAGAAATAAGAGTCACCATCTATGTCTTCTTCCTTTTTCCTGGAAGAGAATAGAAAGATCACTAGCTTTAGATACAAGATACTTTGTTGTTGTCTTTGTTGATGGTGCCTCAATAGCAAGCTTCTTTGGTGATGAAACTAACTGTGGTTGATTCCCACCAACAAGATTACAAGAAACATTTGGTAGAAGTATCCTGTGTATATCTTCGTGAGGAATAAATAACATACCTTGATAAATTTTCTTTTTGAGAGCAAGCAACTCATTTTCCAACCTTTTCACTACAAGATCCATCCTTGTAATGGAAGAAAATGAATTGGAAGAGAGGTTAATTTCTTCAAACCCATTTTCTTCAATTCTTATATGCCTAGCAAGAATGAGATCATCTTCAATTCTAGTTGCTAAAGTCTGCACAGCTGCAAGAGTAGTCGGTGTTGATCTTCTTAACAAAAAATGGACTTCATGAATTTGTGCATTTATAAAGAAGCACTTCAAATTTTCAACAGTAGGATGAGAAACAAGGGGAATTCTTCATGTCAACATATTGAAATGAACAACAAATTACTTGATACTATCACATGATAATATTAGAGCTTTGAAATTCCATCTTATTTTTACATTACATGTAATCTATCAAATACAAATTACAAATGCATGATGAAAATAGTATAAGTGTCTGACAAGACACAATTTATATTACATCATCCTTTATTTCTCTTTGTGTTTCTATAGTGATGTTTTACGATTGATGTGCTCAGTTTGGTGGAAGTATCTTGATTTGGAATAAGAACTTACATCCTTGCACACTCTGCAATATAATGGTGGTGGTTTCTTGAAAATAACATTTGTTTCTTTCCATCTCTATCTTGAAAGTATTTTTTATAATTGTAATCTTTCAAACCTTTCTAGGGAGAAAGATCTAATATTCTTATCCAACTTGTGTTCTAATTTTGATTCACTTGATTCCCTCGAAGTTGAACTTCTCTTAAGGGTGGCCTTTGAGCTCTCCTATGGGCTTCCCTTTCTCTTTGTATCATTTCTCTTTACTCACGTTCCAAATCTTTCTCTAATCCCCCTTTCAATTCTTAGTCTTTCTCTTTCAAATTCAATACCAATTTCCTCCTCTTCTTCCAAGATGGCCTGAGCAACTGTATAGTGTGCGTTGTCTTCTCTTTGATTCCAAATGAAATCCCCTAAGTTTGAAATGATATCTTCTTGCCTTATGTTTATATCCAAACCTGGTTGCACAATTGGATAGTTGGCATAGGAAGGAAATACCATATTAGATCATTCTTTCAATTTTTCCTCTCATGTTCCAACCTTTCTTGATTCTCCCTTTCAATCCTTTGAGCCTTTTCTTCTTCCTTTTCTGGTGTTGGCTAAAAATTCTCTTGACATGGCAATATGATATGCTTAAGTAGTTGTAGCATGAAAATTCCAAAACATGAGTATATATTCATGTGATGGATCCATTTTAGGCATAAGTGAGGTTTTTTGGGTAAGGTAAGTGGTTGGAATACTTGTGAACAATAGAAGAACAAATGGGTTTGGGTTAGATTGGCTTTTGTGTGGTGAGAAAAACCAAAAATGGGTTTTTTAGAAGTTATTATATATGAATGGAAAACAAGTATTAGGTGAAAAAATAAAGCATGGATGGGTCTATTGCATGCTTTTTGATGTGCATGTATGGATTTTGGAATGTTTTGAACAAGGGGAATAGTTGTAAAAATTTGACACAATGAAAAAGTGAATGAGTTTGAACTCAAAATGTGTTCTTATATGGTAGAAAAATCCAATGACGTATTTTTGGAGGGTAATAGGACATGCAGAAAAAAACATTTATCCATGGAAAATGCATAGAAAATGAGAAACATAACATCTACTTTTAATAAATTATTATGTTTTCATCATAAGCAAGTGTGCAAGCAACAACCATTATGAGTTTTAAGTCACATGGCAGTGATATAACAAGAGCAAACAGAGTGTGTGTAAGCATGAAAGTGGGATTTTTGGATGCAAAAGTATGTTGCAAAGTGAGCTTTCTCTCTTTCATAATTTCATTCAAGAACAAGGTTTTTAATCTTGACTGCATATGCAAGCAAGATGAAACACTTGCATATGCAACTTGGAGAAATGAGACAGAAGATAGAAGGAACACATATCATAAACTAAAACATGTGCAAATCTAAAAATGAAATGAAGGATTTGAAACCATTAACAAGAACACAAATATATACAATAAATGTTAATATGATTTAGAACAACAGAGAGGGGGGGTGAATCAGTTGTTCTCATGTCCTGATGTATAAAACAATCTCAAAAACTTATCCTTAAATTAGATCTAATAACCAAAACAAACTCAATCATCACTGATTCAATAATAGAAACATCTAACAATGCAGTCCACTACCCAGCTGTAACTTAACTTGCAAAACATAGTAATGTTCAAACCAAAACATTCACACAAGTATTAACACTTTATAGTGGAAACCCAATTTGGGAAAAACCACTTTGTAACATGCTACTATTATTTTCACTCTTCTGAAGTGAGCTTGGTAAAAATCCAACCCTATCAAAGGTTACAATACACACTATCAGGTGTGACCTAGTTAAAGGATTTCAATCACCCTATTAAAAGTGAGCCTAGTCATAGGACTTACATACACTCCATTAGAATGCAACCTTGTTCAAAGGATTTAACATATGACTGTTAGGTCAACCTCTGTTAAAAGGATTTTGATTGCTACGATGGTTAGAAAGTAGCAGCAGTATTATCTAAAAAATATACAACTCACTTTGCAAATATCAAATCTGATTCCATACACTAATGCTAGTTTACTGACTTTGAAACTTTTCCATTTCCATCTCTAATTTGCTCGAAACTTTTCTTCAAGCAATCACCATAATTCTCCTTCAGCCTTTTATGCTTATTCAGTCAATAAAACTTTCCTCTTCTAGCATTCTCTTTTCTCCATGTACATACATATCCAAATGCTCAGGTTCCCTTATATTTTCCTCAATTAGGTTAACTCATCTTTTGCCGCTCAATCTCATTCGTAGATCTTAGGGTTAGGTCAGATTCATTGAATCTACCCACTATTAAATTTGGCATCGATTTGCGATGGCTATGTGTCGCAATTGGGACAGCCATGTGTTGCAATTGTGATAGTAATAGACGTCGCTATTTTTTAGTTGCAAAATATGATGTCTTTCCTTCTCCGTCGCAATTATGACTTCAATCCATCGCTATGCAGCCCCTTCATTGTGACATCAACCCCATCACAATTCCTTATATTCTCGTCGCAATTGAGACAAATACCAAAGTACTTACGATGCGCTTGCCCGATATTGTGATGACATTTGGGGCATCGCCAATACAACAAATCTGTCATAATTCTATGTGTATACGTCGCCATTGCGATGAATACCCAAAGTAACTACAATGACATTTGGGCGTCACCAATATAGGAAATCCATCGTACTACTCTATTTATACATCACCATGGTGACGTCTCCCCGAAGCAAATGCGACAGGATTTGGGCGTCGCCAATACAGTGACCCTGTCGTAATTCTGGACGTAAACATCACAATTGCGGTAGATTCAAGATAAAATTTGCTATGCAGCCCCTTCATTGTGACATCAACCCCGTCGCAATTCCTTATATTCTCATCGCAATTGAGACGAATACCAAAGTACTTACGATGCGCTTGCCCGATATTGCGATGGTATTTGGGGCATCGCCAATACAACAAATCTATCATAATTCTATGTGTATACGTCACCATTGCGATGAATACCCAAAGTAACTACAATGGCATTTGGGCATCGCCAATATAGGAAATCCATCATACTACTCTATTTATACGTTGCCATGGTGACGTCTCCCCGAAGCAAATGTGATGGGATTCAGGCGTCACCAATACAGTGACCCCATCATAATTCTGGAGGTAAACGTCGCAATTGCAATGGATTCAAGATAAAATTAAAAAAAAAAGGCTATGCAGCAATGATGTTGATAAAATTAATCAATGTGGCCAATACATTCACAATTAATTGGCCAATAATCTATCTTGAAGATGAGAGACCATTGGATCTCACGATTCAAAGCATACATTCCAATTACTTTGATCGAACACCAAACAACATAGAATGTTGATTGCAATGAACAAAAATTTTCTACTTCTCAACAATCATTGTAAATTTGTTCCCTTTAGTAACAATACACTAAGAGTCAAACATGTAAAGTATATTTCAACCAAATAATTGAAGTTTAGGATGAACCCAAATAAAAGGATAACAATTACATACCTCAGGAATCATATTCCCCCATTTGATAATGAAGATTGCAACTGAACCAATGATCCATGTTTCAAAATCCCAACAAAAAAGCTTCAAAAGAATCCCGAATGCTCGTGGTACTAAAATAACAAAATAATGAAAGGGGATTATAGAAGTCATAAGGAATCAATATGAATTTCTCTATATGCCAAAGGTCAAACCTCAACGGTGTTCACTCTTAAGATAGGTCTCATACCTATCAAAGACAGTCAATAATGCAAAAGAAAAAGATAGTAAACATCAAGCATTAAGGGCAGAGATTTGGAAAGGTCTCAGATATATAACAGTGAACACTAAGCCTTCATTCAAGGCTAAGTCCATGAGATTATGGATAGTGATTAATGTTGTGAAAATCTCTTAATAGAGTGCATAGTCTCAATGAAATCAAAAGAGCCTTGAGAATAAATAGAGTTCATACACAGTCCTAACATCATCAAAGACAACCCAGAACTCTAAAAGGACAACACCCTCTTTAGGGCCATGAAGCATACAAGAAGCTAGATATTCATGAAAGAAGAATGAAGGGGAGTTATTGGTTATAGTGTAGAAGATTAGTGGTGTTCAAAGGTGAATCATGATCAAGAAATAAAAAGAAAAGACAGTCAAGTAAAGCCAAGAGAAGACTAGGTGTAGTATAAAAAGCAGTAATAGTACTCATTGACAAGGTTCATAGCACACAACTCTGTAAACATTAGCTAATCAAAGGAGCAAAGAGAATAGGGTTTTCTTATTGAAGACATGTAAATTATGATAATCATATCATTGGTGATAACACAGTCCCAAGACAGTGCTGAGATCCAAGGATGCAATAAAAAAGCTACAAGTTTAGAACTTCATGACAGTTCAAAGCATGAAGCCTTAGATGCATAGGACAATAGTCCAAACTCAGGGAAAATTGGTGATAAATCAAAGATTCAAGATCTCAGGACTAACAGTAAGGTCGATACACACAGTCAATGCAAATTTCCTTCAAACCGTGAAGATCACTATCAAGTTGAAGTCAAAAGCACAAATGAGTCCTCAATACACAATGCCCAAGATAGTCATTTTGAAATGTACAGTGATCAAATTCAATCATTCATAAAAAGGTCTTGATACATAATGAGCAGCTTCAGAGATTTAAAGAACTGTCTCAGTCATAGAGCCATAAAAAGTGGTAGTCATAGCATCTTTGATAGTGGTCAAAGGAACATGAAGGTCTCAAAGAACCACAATCAAGGCAATGGCTTCATACACCACAGTTTATGCACCATAGACTAGACCTTAAATCTTCATTAAAGATCAGCAAATGACAATAATTGAAAGAAAGAAACCCTATATTGAGATTAAGTACAGTGATGTCATAAGGCAATACATGGTAGAGTAGCCTTAGAACACAAATACAAGTTAAAAGACATCATTTGTAGCTACAGATTCAAATATAGTAGCATGGACAAAGGCATTCATGACCATCTATGATTAGGTTCTAGGCATATTAGAAGTTTCCTTGAATATCTGCATTAAGAGAAGCATATAGAAAACACAATTCTATGACTATAGAAGGGGCAGTTACTAATAGACTAGAGAGATTAGAATCAAAACCCATTAGGAATGACAAAGGATGGAAAGTTTCTAAATAGTTTGTATTCATGCCAATGATAAAGTTTAGTAAAGGCAGCTAATAGACAAAAAAGAGTCCACATAGACCATGAAGACTGTCAAAATCAATAGCACACAGTCAATAGGGTAAAGAAAGATAATGCACCAAGAACCTTAGTGTAGTCATAGGGTATTAGAGTACTATCAGATACA
This sequence comes from Chamaecyparis obtusa, assembly GCA_027943335.1. NCBI lineage: Eukaryota > Viridiplantae > Streptophyta > Pinopsida > Cupressales > Cupressaceae > Chamaecyparis > Chamaecyparis obtusa. The sequence goes on along the minus strand of BSBK01007175.1, from coordinate 367,574 downwards.
AATCTTCAAAAGACTTCGAAAAGTATAAATTTGACAAAATAGAGAAATATTTAGTATCTTATTGAGCTTCACTTTGTTTCAAGAATAGTTTAATATTCTCTACTAAACAAGGCCAACCACATGAAGGTGGAAGCTCATTTGGCCCCACCCCCCTCCCCCTAACATCACTCTACATTCCCCATTAACATCTAACATTCATTCATTCTTTCAAGCATTAATAAAATGTAACATTCAATCAATATCACATGATAACATTCATTAACACATTAGATTCATTAACATTTGTGGTTGTCCTGGATGTAGGCGGCATTGTAATAGCATCATGGAAAGGAGCTGAAGAATATTTTTGTTAGAGCATGCATAAATATAGAACGTGTGGACTAGCATGGACAAGATTGTTAGAGCATTAAAAAAAAGGATTGTTCGAGCATGTATTGTCAATGATTATGATCATTCCTATATATATTCAGTGGAAAACACAAGTGGGGAATGGAACATGTGATCTACCTGAACCACCTGCAGTACCCTCATCATGGGAATGGGGTTCAAAATTATGCAAATAACTCTGTAAAGACAACACATCCATATTTTAATTAATGCCATAAAAGAGCATAACATAAAAACCATTATTGAACTCTTGTTATAATTAAAAATTTCATTAATACTTACTTTTAAGTTTTCAGAAGTGCGCAACAAGTCAACTCCCCTCTCTTTTATTTCCTGAGTCTGAGGCTATATGGATGCCAAATGTAAAAGTTCTTTTCCAATTTTCTTTAGTAGCTTTTTAATGGAGCCGATCGGGTCATCGGTCTCTGCTAAATCAATAAAAAAAGGGTCCTCCTCAAGGGGGGACTCCTGAGGGACTATAGGTTGCTTTCCCTCTCTCCGACCACCGGCCCTTTGTGACAACAATAGTATTAGTATTATCAAAATTACTCCAAAACAATGAAGAAAACAACATTAAAAAAATAACATTTTTCTTCTATCTAGTTTGCACAATTACAATGAGTTTTACCTGCTCATGTGTAGATAAGTTGGGAATATCATCACCATCCCCTCTGGGTGGTTGCTCCATATTGTGCCCTTGTGTCAAAGATCAAGTATAAAAATGTTAGCCACAAATTTAATAACTAAATGGTATGTTGGAGTCATTGATTAGAAGTTGGTTTAATAGTATGTACCACCCCCATGATAGTAGCCTCGTTTGTATCTATGCGGTTCAAATTGTAATCAATAAGCAGCTCTTCCCCTACACGTATTGATTTTATTGCACAGATGAATACACAATTTCCCTCGCGTGCCTCAAATATGCAATTAGGTTGCTTTATAGTTGACCCAAGTTGTGTACTATTTATAAAACCCGCAATATTCCCTGTTGCTTTTGGCCTTCCATCAATGTATATAGCCACACTTTTACTTTGATTATTGTCTTGCTGTTGTATATAATTTGTCGAGAGTGCATACCTACGCATACTTTTTTTATATTGAACAATATGCATCCAACTTTTGTAATCGTAACATGGTCCAACATACTCCATCAATTCAGAAACTTTATTGTAAGAAACCTTTATGCCGTCCATAGAAAATAGGCCGAAACCATGTAATGATGATGGTGCTATGCAATATATCCTCTTGTTAACACAAAAATCAATGTTTATTGGAGGAAGTTCCTTGGGTACCCAATGTTTTTGTAGATGTTGGTACCTCAAGGGCACCTCGATGTCACCTTTCATCTCATCATCATAAGAACATGACCCCCCTTGAGCAAGGAAAAATTTCATGGGTTTATTGAATTTCCTTCTAGTCCTTTGACCTCTAGTTAATCTCCCTATTCTAGATAAACTACATGTCTCACTTTCCTCTTCTATTCCTATATTTCCCTCACTCGAGGAAGACACTTTTGACAAATACCTATTCGATGGTACCTGCAAATGGGAGAGATCTTAGAAGACATCAATCTTACTATTGATAAGTGTATTAAATAGACTATCTATAAGGTGTATTGACTTATACCTGTCGATCCATGAGACTATGCGCGATGCTCCTGAAAGGGGTTCAATTTCCTGCAAATGTAATTCAATTATCATGAGCATAATCACATCATAATCATAATCACATCCATCATAAGCATCACATAAAAATTAAAAACATTAAAAGGTACACATTATAACACTTAAATCAGGCTCACATTATAAGCATCACATAAATGCATAAATGAAGCTTTCACTTTAAGATAAGCTTAAAACTTCATCACTTGAGTAAGGAAAAATAATGTGTACTTCTCCTATCATCGAAACTATCACTTCCTTCTTTTAGCAGCTCTAAACATTCATTTGATAGTTATTTTACATATTATACCTATTAAGAAAAGGAGGTTTCCTACCAGTGGTGACATGAAGCATAAGGTGTTGAAGTTGAGGAAATATTTAATGTAAGATATGTGCCTTAATAAAATTACTTATATTATACATTCCTTTCAAAATTGATTTGATTTTGGCTTTCAATATTGATATTGATTGTTTTAAAGCCTTTTGTATAGTATATAGTTTTTGTTAGGTTAGAGGTGCAATGATGCTCTCCCTTGACTTACTATACTATACTTTATCTTTGTAGTTATTCATAGACATTAATAAATACTTCAATTTAAACTGTAAGAATACAGATCCATTTGTGGTGAGTGGTATGTGTATACAGATCCATTTAGGGGTATTTCATGCCTCTTGAGTTTTATATGATGTTGAATCCATATTGTATTTGAAGGATAGACCATTGAAGGGTACCATTGACTGTCATCTCTAGGACAGTAAGAATGAATTAATTTTGTGTTTCTTGTTAATCCATCAACTCACCTTGGAGTATGTGTTTGGAAATCAAGTAATTGCAGAGTATTTGGTTTCTTGAAGGTGTTCCTAGCCTAAGTACCCATCTCTTGTTCATCTCAAGGGTGCCATACCTAATGAGGCCATTAGGTTTGTGAAGCTTGTGTTGAGTTGGAGGTGCAGGATTGGGTTGGAGACAAACTCATGTTAGTAACCATTGAAGATTGAATGTATCTTGCCTAGGGTGTCTTGTGGATGAACTAAAATAATTTGTTGTTTACTCATTTGCCAAGTGAGTAAGTTGATAGACCAAAGCATAAGGTCTATCCCTGTGGGTAGCTGTTGAGATTGACCAAAGGATTGTTGATCATTGCCTTGAGTAGAGGGTCCATCGCCATTCCCTGCTGCATCATAGGAAACCATAGATATATTGCCAAATAGTTTATTTTCATGTCTAGTCAGTAACGAGAAAATCTAAGCCCACATGAAGAACTCTTATGTAGATTCACAAGAGATTTCAAGTTCTAAACGTATCAAGTATATGAACCTGGTTCAACAGGTAAGTTAATAGGATATGTTCATAAGTTTTTAGGACAAACATTTGATGGGTATTGCTTATTCTAAGTGCCAAATGCTCTGAAGTGTCAACTTTGCTTCAATAATGTGATATGTGAGTGACAAAGTTTGGTTGTCTATTCCTAGTAGGAGATGAATAGTGGAGGAGACAGAGTGAATGCTAAAAACCAAATGGATGAGTAGGGAAGCACTCCATTAGGATTTAAATTGAGAAAGAGTCCTTCCTTAATAGAACTTATTCACTTGAGCATGTACCAATGAAATGGGGAATCTTCACATGGTGTGAACAACTTGACAATGGAGGAAGGAAAAATGCATAACAATGGGTGTCTAGGAGCAAATAGTGATGTTGAGGAGAAGAAGAACCAATCAAGAGGCTATGGTAAAGTGACATGGCAAGCCTATGCATACAAACCCAAGGCATTCACTATCCAATTAAGAGAAAATCTATTCTTATAATAGCAACAAGAGGATAGTAAGAAATAGCACATAAGGAAGAATGCAATAAATGCCAATCTGCACCAATGTGTGATAGTGAAACACAAGCCTTCTTGATGATCATGATACATAGAGACAATATGTTGAATGAGAAATAAAGACACTCCAAAAGAGGTTTTCTAAAACCAATCGATTTAGGTAATAATGTATCCTCATTGCTGCAAACAAAGGACATAAGTTATTGAATGAAAAAGGATTGTATGGTGAAGCCAAAGTTTATTAATGATACTTTTTAGTAGAAGTAAGTTTCTAAATTTTTATTCATACACATTATCTTTAGGGATCTCATTATCTTATAAATATGACCATAAAACTTTCATGTTAAGGTCAATACCTAACTTATGAGCACATGTTAAGGTCAATACCTAACAAAGCCTTAGAGTAGTCCAATTGCTGCTATATTTTTTGGATTTTCTCTTGCTGTTACACCCCTATAATGGTTGCCATAGTCATCAAATCTCCAATAGAGACTCAAGGAGAATTCCTATACATAGATCAAGTGCACACTTCCAATTATGAGAGGAATAAAGAGTTTATGCAATTACATAGACAGTGTAAAAAGTGTTAAAAATTTGTTCTCAAGGGTTGGACGTGATGGAAAAGTCATGACAACAAATATTACGTGGGATAACTCTTCTTAGATCATGTCAAATCCAAGCAAAGAAAGATTCATGCACATCAAATGGATAGGTTTTCCTTATTTCATTCATCTTCCTTTTACCTTTAATATGGGAAAGACTTCATTGTTTATGCATCTAGGGTTTTCTCTCCCTTGTTCCTGGAGTGAGCTTTAGCCAATATAAGTAAAGAATAAGTTATCTCATAGATTTTGCCTCTTAAAAATTACTTTATTAATTGACTCTATTCCCCTATTGGTGCAGGGGCACCAAGATCATTCTATGAAGACCAAGGTTTGGGGATATGATCTATTAGTACATGCTTTGTAAATGGAGGGCTAATAGGAGGGCAAATTACAGAGCAGCAGCAATTGTTTGGGTATTTGGTCTAAAGGATTAGCATGAACCCTTAAAGTATGTTGTGTAACTTCAAAAAGGGTATCCAAATATGTTTTTATATTTTTGATTGTTTTGGGAAAAGTTTGAGAAATCCTTGAAAAACTAAATTGGTAGGGCTATTAGGGAAGTAGGCCTAGTGAAGGGCTAAAATTGGGTTTTTGTATCAGCTGATGATTTGAGGGCTTAGTAACCTTGGGGACATGCTATTTGAAGTTTTTTGATGTGTTTGGAGGTGGAGGAAACACCTAGTTAAGGTGAAGTCAAGTTTGGAGCCTATTGAGGCATTGTGAGCATTTGATAGTTTGTTGATCAGATTGCTTGGATGAATCCATTGGATGGATTGAGGGACATTGGGATTATTCCAAAGATGTAGAACCTAAGGTGGTATAAGGATTTGGTGTGTACTCTGATAGGTTATGGAGTTGGCTTGGATCAAGGAGAGTGATCTTATGAAGATGCTTGGTTGGTGTTGTGAGAACACTATGGAAGTCCCTCTTGTTATGAATGATTGCAAGTCCACCTAGGGTCTCTGCATCACCTATAGAGGTAGAATTATTAACTAACAAATTGGGTAAGCACTTCTATTATGTTTTCCCTATGAATTTTATTCTAGGTTCAACTCCCTTTTATAGATATTTAATGAATTTCCTTTTCTAAACTAAACACTTACAAATGCTTTTGACCTGAAAGAAAATAAGGCTCAATACATTCATGCATCAATATGTGTTTTAAATAGTTTTATTTAATTAATTTAGATTAATAGTTAATTTAGATTAGCAGTATTCTATTTGTAGTTGAAACTTGTAGCTTTTAAATAGATAATGAATAAACTATGTAACCATATAAGACATATATTTCTATCAAGAAATGAATATTAAATAGATTAAGGATTGATGGCATACCTCTAAATTTCATCATCACCATCCTCGTCATCATCATCATCATCATCATCATCATCATCATCATCATCATCATCATCATCATCATCATCATCATCATCATCATCATCATCATCGTCGTCGTCTTCGTCGTCGTCATCATCATCATCATCATCATCATCATCATCATCATCATCATCATCGTCATCATCGTCGTCGTCGTCGTCATCGTCGTCGTCATCATCATCATCATCATCATCATCATCATCATCATCATCATCATCATCATCATCATCATCATCATCATCGTCATCATCATCATTGTTGTTGTCGTCATCATCGTCATCGTCATCATCATCGTTGTTGTCCTCATCATCGTCATCATCAACATCATCATCATCAACATCAACATCAACATCATCTTCATCATCATCATCAGTAGCAGCATCATCATCATCATCTTCTTCTTCTTCTTCATGAAAATTTGTGTCAGGAACATCATCCAATAACTGTTGATCATGATCATCATCTACATCATCTTCTACTTCTTTGGTATCTTCTTCTTCCATCACATTATACTTTATCGATCTTCCTCTCGGTTCATGTCTAACAACAAATGACCAACCCGGTTTATGTGGAACCTCTGAGTAAAATACCTACTCACATTGGCTTGGAAGAACATAGGGCTCATCCCCAACTAGCTCAAATGACCTTGTATTAACCATTGTAAATCCATTATTATGTTCAATAATAGTTCTATCAGGATCATTTGGATTAAGTCGTAGCCTGTACCATTTGACAATGAAGAGTACTAATTTGAAGGAACTAAAGTCGCACTCAAGTATATCATCCAAAATGCCATAGTATCATTTTTCAGACTCTCAAGGATGTAAGTCATTTTTAGATGAAATGTTAGTCACTTGAAAGACTGCAGTTATTCCAGAATCACAAGTTTTCTTCGTGTCATCCAACACTTTGACGCAAAATTTTTGACCATTACAAAACATACCCTTATGGTGTTTAACCTACAATAATATGTGAAACATGTCAAAATTATTGTATCATGAGTTGATAAACATATGGGTGATTAATAAATTTGTACGTACCTAGAAATCTCTTAAACCATATGCTAAATCTATTTCCCTTTGCGTAACATTGGAATCTCCATTACGATGAGCTTCTTCAACCAATGAAGATACACCTTCCCATGTTAATGTGCAACCAGAATGTTGACATCATTCAATCCATACCATCATCCAATCAAGATTGTTTGCAATATACAAATGTAGTGCATCCCACTCTCAAGCAACTGTACAAAAAAAAAATAGACGACTTACAACCGATTTATTTTGAAGATTAAGAAATAATTTATTAAAATAACATCTTATAATTTATTACCTCTCACTTTCCTCAATCTACCTTTCCCCATCAAGTACTCCCCTTTGAATTTTTTAAAAGGGTCGAGATCCCAAATGTGATCTACATGGATATTTGATGCAAACTTAGGAAGATATTTAGTAATGTACACCATAGTCTGGTATACCATATATCCCTCTACCATAGAACCCTTAGGATGTGCTCTTTGTCAAACCAAAGCCTTCAAAGATTTCAAGTGCCTCTCAACCATCCACATTGACCTAGTGTGTATAGGTCCACACAATTCAATCTCTTCAACTTGGTGTATGAGGTAGTGTTCTTGTGCATTGAAAAAAGTTGGAGGTAAACACTTTTGCATTTCACACAGTAAATGAGGAATTCTTCTCTTCTAATAGTTTATATCTTCTTTATGGATTTCTTTAGATGACAACCACCTACATTAAGAGATTCAAGTCACAAAAAAATATAAATATGAGACTTTACAAAATAATATACAATAGATTACATAGCAAGAAAAACAAATCGTGAATATAATAAATATATACAACAAATTGAACAGATATTACTGCTTACCTCATGTATTTTCCAAGATCATATATCACTTGTTTGATGTTATTGTTGAAGTGCAATGGGAGAGATAGAGGTAGCATGTACTGTAGTAATTATAAACCAATCATTTCATTGTTTTCTAACATAACATAATGAATAGTATACGTAGTTTATGAATATATTGTAAATACAGAAGAACATAACTTACCTTGATGAAAGTATGCCAATCATGCATTTTGAGCCCTGGCCCAAGTTCACTTTTCTTTGATACGAGATTTCTTATGTTTGCAGCAAATCCTATGGGAAATCAAATTTTTCGTATGACTTCTTTTATGGCATCACTTTTCTGCTCCGTTAATAACCAAGTAAGGGCATTTATATTAATCTGATCTCTATTGCTATTTGAGTGAATGAAATTCTTTAGTGCATGATTAGATTCATGAATGTCATTACAAATTTTGACAATTTTTTCTTTGTCACGCCTTCCATCCAATATTTTCCACAATGTCTCTGTTATATTCTTTCCAATATGCATAGTATCAAAAAAATGCACAATTTGTAGGTGCTCGTAGTAGGGCAACCTACTAAATTGTTCGGGATAGCTTTTTAGTCCCTTTGGAATTTTGTCAGTAGTGCCTTGACGACCTTCATGATCATCAATTACATAATTAGTAAACAAAAATCATAATAGAAATATATAAATTACAAACATAAACCATTAGGTGGAATGACATTACCTTGACGATTAATTCTATTATATTCCAACTTCCATAGGTGAGGTGTCATTCTTTGTGGCTTTGATGTAGTCTCTTCTTTCCCATTGAAAAGATGTTTTTTCGTACTTCGATACTTATGATTCCTATGGAGGAAGTGTCTACACTCATCAAACACCTGCTTTCCTAAACTTTTTGAATGACGAGATTTCATCTTTGGACCACAAACTGGACATGCAAATTTTCCCTTTGTTTGAAGACCTACAAGATAATGATATAATTGGATTATTAAATATGTTGATTTTTATAATTATAATTATCATGCGCAACTTGAATTCACTATAACATACCACAAAAATGTGTTAGCCCCGGGGCGTCATGTATTGTCCATGCAAGTATTACATGGAATTGAAATTGTCTTTGTCCTATTGGTCTAGACACGTCATACATAGTGACACCATTCCATAACTCCACCAACTCATCGATAAGAGGCTCAATATATACATTCATATCTTTAACTTGATATTTACCTACTTGAATGAACAGTAACATTACATAATTATTGTGACCATTTTACTACAAGATTTGTAAGTACATGTAAATTAATAACTATCAAATGATAAAATACCTAGAACAATCATTGCCAACATAATGTGCTCCCTCTTTATTGACATCCACAGAGGAATGTTATTGTTGATAACAAAAATAGGCCACACCGAGTAAACAGATCTCATCTCTCCAAATGGATTGACACCGTCCGCTGCCAATGAAAGCTTGAGATTACAAGGTTCTTCTTTGAAGTGTTGCCACTTTTCCTCTATGTGCATAAATGCTGAACCATCCGTAGGGATTCGAATAATGTCATCTCGACTTCTATTGCATGCATGGTAATCCATAAATTGTGCCAAGCTACTACACTTGAATAATTATCGCATCCGTGGAATAATGGGGATGTAACGAAGAACCTTGTGAGGCACCTTTTTTGTTATTCGATCTGTTTGATATCTACTCGTATGACATACAGGGCATTGTGTTGCAAATTCATGTTCTTTATAATATATAATATGATCATTGGGACAAGCATGTATTGCTTGATACTCCATTCCAATATCTTTCATAACAGTAGACAATTCTTGATATGAGCGAGGTAGAATATTTGATGGTGGTAATAGAAACTCACCTATCAATCTACAACAAAAAATATAAGTTGTTAATATAAACAATATTAGTGGTACATTATTCACCCTTTGTTAACTATAAAGACATATATGACATACCTTAACATACATGACATTGTTATGTGGGATAAACCATTCATAACCTTCAAGTTCAACAAAAACAATACAAAAAAGAGAAGAGTTGTTTGGGAGTGTTTGTATAGGGGCTCGTATGCCTTCTCAAGTAGAGGTACATTGAGGCTATCATCATCATCATTATCAGATACACTTGGACTAAATGTGTCATGGATCAATGTATTTATACCATCATCTTCAATTGTGTTTTCTGGCGCATGACAGTCATCTTCCATGGGATCATTATCTTCACCTTGGATATTCGCACCTCCATGTTCCTCCACTTTGAAAACCATATTCTTCAGATTGTTGTGGTTCATATCATGTACTTCCCTGGGGAGATCAACCTATATAAAATTTATTAACATAAATAAACCATGATCATCAACTCATCATCAAGTGATTTCATATGTATATAAATTGTTAAAATGATATAATGAACAACTTACCAGTGGATGATAGTCATGCCCCCCTTCAATGTGACCATTCTCCCTACAATGTCTCTTAACTATTTTGATTAGCAGTCTTCTACACTTTAAGCCCTTACAAATTTTGCAGGGACAATAACATTTTCCATCACCTTTTCTTTTCAAGTTAGACCACAATCTAGCAATTGTCTCCCTATTTTGTTCTTCACTTATATTATCTGACATGATCGTTCTTCACAGGAAGCAAAAATCGGGCTATGAAAACTTCGGTCTACAACTTTAACAAACTAAGCAAAACTGTTGAAAGTACACAAATCTTCTTAGACCTAGTTAAATACTTTAATATTTTTAAAATACTTTCTTTGACTTTATTCCTAAGACATTTAACCCAATCACCTTTTATAACATTTAGTCAATTGCTCTAGGCAAATTTGTGGATAAGATTATTTGTAAAACTTTGACCAACCGCCTGAAGGTCTTATTTCAAGAGACCTTACAACATTAAGCCACTAAAAGCAATTTCAAAACATATAAGCTAAAAGTCTAGTTAAAATATACATTAGATTAAAAAATATACAATTTTCATACCTGAGTGCGTGGCTATAACTTGTGCAATGGTCTTCTTGCTTAGCTCTAGAAGCTCTCTAGCAATCAAAACATATAAGCTACAAGGCCTAACAACAATTTCAAAACATATAAGCTACAAGGCAAGACATATTACATGACATGGAAAAAGGAACAAAATTTACAAGCTTTAGCAAGACATATTAAATGACATCATAGTGCTAGAGAGATCACAATTATATGAGTCAAACATAGTCATGAAAAAGAACATAAATTAGTTATTATATGCAATTAAAAGATATATAGTTAGATAGGGACATCCATAGGGCATATTGAAGAAATGAAATGGTCATATATATTTCATATAGGATTTTGAAGATGATAGTGTTCTAAGGCAAAGAATCCATTCATATAACCATAATGACATTAAATGTTTAAGCATGGAAAATCATCAAATACCAAAATAAAGCAGCAATAAATCATTAGCAATAGTATTTGCTTGAAAGTTTCTAAAGCCTTTTCAAAAAATCCATTTTGTACATATCATGCAATCATGGCATTCCATGATACCACATTTCTTAGATGAATTTGTTCAAAGAGTTCACGTGCCTCGTCTATATTTCCACATTTTGCATACATGTCTAATGGGGCAGTTGCAACTACAACATTTGACAAAATTTCTTAATCCTTTATAAAGTTGCATTCAGATTTACATCTCCTAGTTGCATTTGTTTGAAAGTTTATAAAGACTTTTCAACAAATCCATTTTGTGCATATCCTACAAACATTGTAATCCATGAGACCTTTTTGAGGCAATCTATTAAACCATTCATGTGCCTTATCTATCCTTCCAGATTTTGCGTAAATGTCTACCAGTGCATTTCCAACCATAATGTCTAACTGAAAATCCCCTTCCATTATGCTTTGATGGATGTCCATACCCTATTCCAAAGCTCCCATTTTAGCACAGGCAGAGAGAATGCTGACAAAGGTTGCAAAATTAGGATTTACACCTACCAAGTGTATTTGATTGAAAGTTTCTACAACCTTTTCAACAAATCCATCTTGTGCATATCTTGCAATTGTTGCAGTCCATGAGACCACGTTTCTCTGAGGCATTCTCTCAAACAATTTATGTGCCTTGTCTATGCTTTTACATTTTGCATATATGTCTATAACAAAATTTCCAACTATAATATCTCATGAAAACCCCCCTTTCATTATGCTTTGATGGATATCCATACCCTATTCCAAATATCCTATTTTGGCATAGACAAGGAGTATGTTGGCAAAGGTTATGGAATTTTTCAAGTTCGGTTCAGAACTATTTGATAAAACTGTTAAAAAGGGGATCAGTCGATCAATTCAAAAAAAAAGAGGAAGGGAGGAATTCTTTGTAACAACAATTATTCAAAAGACAATAAATTGAAATTGCATTAGATCAATAAGCAACTATTTTTTTTTTCTGTGGTATGACCTCATGCATTGATGTGGCTAGGTGAGTCAATTTTGTAGAGCATTGAAGGTTCTTTTTCACTTGAGTTTGTACTAGCTTAGAGACTGGTGTATTAATTAGTGGGAACCTACAGTAAAAAAGATTACAAAAGATGAAGATGGTAATGATGAAAAACTATGCTTACTATACAAGAAAGAAGAGGGTATTTGGTAAGGTCCAAATTGATTGAAAACCAAGATTTCTGTCAAGTAGTGGCCCATGCCAAACTTTTTGATAGTTGAGTTTGTTACTTGCCAAGATCATAATGAAGATTTCTAAGACCTATTCCTACTAATCAGCTATGGCTAGTTATCTATAACCCTAGACACAAAGCATTGCAGATCATTGCATGTCTTATTTATATCTTTGAAAGATGAACAACTGTGTCCTTGTTCATGTGCGGAAGCATGGCGAGGCTGTTTTGACAATTGCTTGTTGTGGCGAGTTGCATATCCATTTTCCTTTTAAGGATGATAGCTGAGTGTGTCCCTATCCTTGGTTGAGAATTCAATGATCCTACATCCTGCCCAGGAGGTCCAGTGTGGCCATACCCACAACTAATTGTAAATATATTGAGCTATGTTCCAACTCACATACAAATATATAGCCTTGCCAAATCCCAAGAAGAAAATAATAAAAATTATAGAACCATATATTAGTAAATAGGTTTCAATATTTAATCCTATAATTAATAATTAAATTCATGTAATTAAAAAGAAAATATTTGTTAAGTTGAAAAAACAATTTATTACCTATTATATATGCTTGTTAGGTGGTTGGAATAATGTAAAACACCCACATGTATTTCAAATTTTTTGAGAGTGATAAGTACTGTTCCCTAAAACATGGAACCATAACAAAAGTATTCTATTGGCATAATAACATATTTTTATGTTGGCTTATATTGCATAAATTCAATGGGTATACCTATTACCCGTGCACTTGCTCTAAACCTATTTTTCTTTAAACTTCATTCTTGAGTAAATAGTGTTTTTCGGCTACTTATTTCATTTTTTCGAAAGCATTGTTAGTATTGATCAAAACCTTAAAATGCTAAAATTTATATACATATGAAATTTATCATAGTGAATATTTTTGTCATTGAGTGCTATCCAAAATTTGATGATTTTTGTTACATAAGGCTTGTTCATTATCAAAAACCATTAGTAAAGTTAAAAATAATCCTTTTTAGTTGGATCATATTGCATATCAAAGTCCTATGTTTCGAATTAAGAAATGCTCATAGATAGTCCGAGGTGGTAAACTCTTGATAAATGGTGATAAGGATGTGGGGCGTGTATGTTATGAATGAAATAGGAAAAAGGAAAAAAATCATTCACTTTTGAAAAAGTTGTATCCTCTTTCCAGATTCATGACCAACTTAAAGGTTGACATCGGCATATAAAAAAGAGAATGGTTATGAAAGTTGGATCCAAAATAAATAACCCAAGCAAAATTTGAAAATTGGCACTTTACCCTAGGAAGTCATCCAAAAGAAAAGAGACAGCTTTTTATATTTTAAAACGAGAGAAAATAAAGGTTTGTTGCCAGTACTTGAAAAGGTCAGCCAGCAAAAAGAATCGCACCATGAAGAATAATATACATCTTGGGAAACATAATCTACAAGGAAGGGTAAAGCTTTTTCTTCTAGGACTAATGGAACTTTTGTTAGCTATTTAGTGAATACTCAATTTTAACAATAAGTCTTGCAGGTCCCTATGCAGATGTTTGGCTTATTTTGGGAAGCAATTGTTGTTTAACATTTTTAAGCAGCAATTTGGAGAGCTGGTGGCCCCATGGATAGAAAAATCTAATACTCATTTTTAAGCATTCCTCTTAAATAATAATATAAACAAAAAGTTATAATAATATTTCTTACAAATAAAATTTGGAAAATTTTTTTTAGGCAAATAAGAAGGAGAGGAATAAAATTGGAAAAGACATGTCATTTTTCTTAATAAGCCGCAACACCCCTTTTTTTCAAAGCCTATTTTCAATTTTTAAGAAGCTGTTGCTCCACTAAAATAGGGAAAGATTCCAATTTATCCTTTCTCTCTAATAAAAATTTACATGGGAACACGACTGTTTAACTTTAAGCAAAAATTGTGCATAAACAGCCGCAAGGAGACATGGGGTTACTCTTACTAAGAGTTGATCTACTAAAGGTTGTGAAGTCTTAGTAGTCTTTTTAGAAATGGCTATTTGATTACATGGAATGATTTTCAGGTTAAACTGTAGATTCCCACTACTTAGAAAAAAAACCACCCCCTTTCTTAAAAAGTCCCCATACAGTTGGAACTTTCTTTTTCAATTGAATTTTAATACAGGTTTTAATTTTCAAGCAACATCAAATGGATGAATGACTTCAATGTTGGCTAAAAATAGAAGCATTTACAACATGCTAGTCAATACCAATAAGATTTCTGATATGCTTTACCACTTGTGGAAACTTTCACTCTTTGTCAAGGATTCACAATCCATTCTTGGTCACTTAATGGTCCAAGTTGCTTGAATTATAGAAATCATTTTTTAGGTGTTTGTTGACTTTAATAAATATTGTTGATGCTATTGTCCTTAATGATACTAGTAAAACCTTCATGTTTGTCCCACAATGTTGAAACTTGAAACTATTGAACATTTGTTTTTTCATTGTAATTTTGCTAGGATATGTTGGTATATTTTTATGGGGAATAAGTTGGGTTGGGATATTAGGAGTAATATTTCTTGCTGTGAGGTTCTTTTAGGTTTTGTAAAGTCTTTTGATAAAAATCTTAACTAGTTTTTGTAGAAGACTAGGAATGGTGAGGTGTTCAAGGACAAAAGAAGAATACTTAGTAACCCTTGTTGGGAATTCAGTTTGTCTCCATTGTATTACAAGCTACTATGACCCTAAAGATTGCTAAGAGTATATTGACTGAAATGGTGGATAGCCAACCAAAAGTGAAAATCAAGAAGTATGGATTACAATTTGTATCCTATTTTGGTCTTGATACTTGATAGCACTATTCCTATTATTGACATGGAAGGTAATATATATGAGATCACAAGCTCCACCTCAGCTAGTCAATGTTCTAATTCTTGTGGATATAAATGAAAGGATGTAATGTATAGTTCTCTAAGGATATCACTATCATTGAGGATTCCTCGTAAATCCTATTATGATGGTGAATTCACAGCGATCTTTCTTTTCAAAAATCTCTTAAAAGAATGTCACTCTTAAAATTCAAACTTAATATTTCTATACAAACAAGATGAGTTAGATGAAGAAACCTTCAAAACAAAAGAGCTTTCACCTCAAGAAAGGAAAAGTGGTACAATTGCCACAATGATTGGAACTCTCGAGTATGAACCTTTTAAGGTTCAAGGTATGTTGCAAGGACACAAAATAACAGTGCTAATTGATAGTGGGGCTACTCATAACTTTAGTAATTCAGCCTTAGTCGTCACAATGGAGCTCCAAGCAGTAGAACTAGAAATTTTTTGTGTGAAGATGGTGGATGGATCCCAAACATCTTGTTCAAAAAAGTACACAAATTGAATAGACCATTGGAGACTACAGTCAATGATGATTTCTATGTTGTGGAGTTAGGTGGTACCGATGCTACACTTGGCATTCAATGGACAATGTCCATTGGTAAGTACTCCCTTAATCTCCAAACAATGGAATTCAAATTCAAGATAGATGGTAGGAAAGAGGCATTTAAGGGCCTATGTGATGAAGTTCCTGAAGATGTAAGGACCGAAAGTATGAAGAGAACATATAATTCCAAAAGTATTGTTGATATGAAATAAATGAATTAGATATGTATGGAATTTTGATAGACAAAGGCTAGCGGCTTGGGCTCTACAACCAGAACCCAAGATGCTCTTCGAAGAGGCCTTCCAAGTGGGAAGCCTTCCTCTCCCACGTACTAGTGCAATTAATTCACATTTACCGTGACAGGGTCCTTGGTTTTTTTGCCTTTTATGGGCCCTAATATGCCCTGTAGTGGGCATTTGACACCTTCCATCCAAGAAAACTTACCTCTATCTTCCTCTGCCAAGGCTCAATTGTTTAAGCAAGTGGTGGAGAATGAGGTTAAGGTTATCGATGGCGTGTGCTTCATCCAGTACAAACCCAATGGAGAACCGTGCACACTGCATGGAGGTGATAAAGGTAAGTCCATTCCTACCAAAGCTATCATTTTTAAGCCAAATTCCCAAATGGTGCTTACTATTGAATCAGAAAAAAATACATTAAAGGATATTGATTTGTTTCTTACTGCTCAAGAGGTGTCTAAACTTCCATCACATTGCTTCTTGAATGAATGGCTTCATAATGTGTGGTCTAAAAAGCTAGGTTTCCATTTTACGTATTTTCAAGTGATTCAAAAAGGGATTTTTTAAATTTTTATGGCTAACCCTACAAGTCAGAAATAGGTTAGAAGGCAATTCTAGAAAGTCAGTTCTTGCAATTTTAGGGCATTTTCTTGGTCCCCAAATTCTATTCAAGAGGAGATTATAGCCCTCTCTTGCCCTCGATGGCTCACTGTTGGCCATCTTCCACCGTTTCTTTGGAATTTGATTCCCCAAGCATTTGAACTGATTAGAAGTGTTATTAGAGTGGATAAAATGAACACTCTGCTTCCCCATAATGATGCTAGGGTTCTGGTTTCAATTAACCTAGGTCTTGATCTTCCTAAAGAGATTCTGTTTGACCTTGAAGGGCATATGATATTGTGCCCTATCATGATTCTTGGTGGTATTAACACCTGCTTCCTTTGTCAAAGGGAAGGCCACATGAGATTCTCCTACCCTCTCCTTAAAAAGAAGTCTCCTCCTCTCTCTTAAGGCACTAATGCTACAATCCCTAATACCTCTTAGTCTTTACCCTCATCTTAACCTGAGAATGACTCTTCTTGACTTTCTTAGTTGATTCAACCCCCCTCGACCTCTAAGGAGTTGGAAGCTACACTTGATGCCTTAAAATAATCCTTTAATAACACTGGTGACCCCCCAACCTCTTGTGCTATTGAAGTGAGCTCTGCATTACAGGACCTTCCCAATGCGAATTCCCTTAACGTTGGACTAGACCCTAAATCTCCTAGACCCAAACAAAGAACTCAAAATTCATAGCAAATTACTCTTGAGCAGATTAGGAGGCTATTTAAACCCAAATTTAATAATGTTTCTGCACCCAGGATGTGCTTGAACAAGAACCGTGACCCTGTTTCCATTTCATAGTGACCTCATAAGGGATCCATCACTTCATCCACTCCCTTGAGGGAGGGTGAGACTATTGGAACCAATGACCATCCTACTGTGGAGATGGTGGAGAATCTAGGGAGTTGGGTTGAGAAGTGTTCTAATAAGGTTGATGCAACTGCATCCCTAGATGGGCTTGGTGCTCTTAAGAAAGCCTATGGAGATGAAGAGAAACTTAGTAATTTCTCTCTTGTGGTCATTCCTACCCCCTTACTTGGCCTCCCCCCCTAAGATTCATCACCATCTTCCCAATAATCTAGCCATTGTTCCCCATAGTTTTGGCCTCTCCTAGATGAGTGGACCAAGGGATGAATCTGTTATGAAGGACAAGGATGAGAAATTGGAAGAGGGAGAGATTGAGGAAGGGGCTGATACAAATATCAATGAGGCCCTCAAGAATCCTAAGTCGTTTGTTTTTAATGCAAAAAAGAAGAAAAGAAGAGTGAAAACTAAGAAAATTGTGCAAGAAGTAAACTGTGAACCACAGTTTATTGAGAATAGGGAGCCCTCTACTAAGAAGAGAGGTAGGCCTCTTGGCCTAACCATAGGAAAATTTCCATCTAAGCACCCTAGACAACAACTTCCAAGTTGCTATAAGAGATTTATAGCTCTCATGGATACAGAGTTATAATGTTTTACATGGAGTTTACAATTTCATCTTGGAATGTTAGGGGTTTGGAATCCCCAGATAGAAATCATGTCATTAAAAGATTTTTGATGATGCAAAAATGCATTGATATTCTTTTGCTTCAAGAATTATAGGTAGTTGGATTCACTCTTGACATTAATTTAAGATGCATCTAGCAAGATGCAAAGTGCTTTTTCACAAAGCATGTTAAGAGCAAGGGTGGTGCTTCTATCTTGGTTGGGCCCAAATGGAAAAAATACATTTTTGATTGGGGGTGTTCTCTGTGCAATGGGGCAATTTGGATAAAAATTAAGAACAATGGACTTGAATATGGTATTTGTAACATCTATTCTCCTAATGACCACAAGGAGAGGACAAATTTGTGGAGGTGGCCACTTGTGTTGATTTAAAATCAGGACTGTGAATGGTGAAAAGGGTTTTTTTTTAATCTTATCTCTGTATATTAGATCTGTGTAGACTCAAAAGAGTCAAAGTTAAAGTTTTAAATGGATGAAAATGAGTTAGAAATTAACATCTTTCATCTACATCTGGTTTGGGTCAATTTGATTAAGCATTGAAGAAGTACAGAAATAAGGGAACAAAGGTCTCATGGTGTGCCCTAGCCGACTGTCGGCACTCAAAAATTTGTATTCCCTATGAACCGATAGATGGTTCCACATCTCAGTGAGGGAAATGTAACATTTTGTTTTGTTTGTTTTGTTTGTTTTGTTTTGAAAAATGTTAATGCAGATAAGATGGATTGAATAAAGGTGACAAGGCATCTGTAATGTGCTTGGTCACTGCAAACTAGTATTGAAACTGTGACTTCTGCTTGTCAATAAACGGGCGTTAAAAACTTTAAAAGGGTATTTGAGGAACATGCCTTTGATAAATCACAACTTGGAGGTAACTGATGGTCAAGCTGAAAATATGTTGTCCATGCTGAGTCTCAAGTTATTTGGTATCCACACAGAGCATCAAGATCTTTGACCATAGTTGTGAAAATGAGACCCAAATGACACTTCACTTCTCCTCGTCCAACATACAAATTACCCAACGGCTGCAAAAATCCCTCTCAGCGCTATTGAACATAGAAATGACCAACATTTTCTTTTTTTTTTCTTATATCCCGTTAACGTCGCAATTGCGATGTTGTCGGGCTATAATTGAAAAAAAAAGCCAAAAACACATAATATTTGCCCGCCATCGCAAATTGTCATCGCAATTTCACCCCAAATGTATTAGTGACCCACTTCATGTTCTTCGACTCCTTTTCTAGAATCATCTTCAAATCTCTTAAAGATACAATAAAACATTTTACAGTGCATTTAATGCTTCCAAACAATCAATAAATAAAGTCAAAACATTTTACATAATCCAATAATTCAACAATGTCGGCTCCAAAATTAAATTCTCTTCAAATATAAAATTGTTGATGCTTGGTCAATACTGTGATTGTCCACTCGGTCTTCATGTAGAAAGCTCAGTCATTACTAAAACTATTTCCTCGGCTTACACTGTCTTCCTCGGCAATTTACTAATGCTCAGTCGACACTATAATTTCACTCAGCATATATCAACTCAGTCGACACTAATATTACTCAGCTTAAACATGATTTTTCCATTCTTTGCTCAGTTAAGCCTACCAGTTTAGTCTTTAGTCTTACTAAGATAAACAATACATTATTTCATCATTGTGCAACATAGTCAAGTACACTTTGTAATATCAAGATAACTCAACCTTTCCTTAGGTGCTATCGTTACCAACCTTGCTTAGCCCCTTAGCAACAATCAAATAGATATAGTACTTTCCTAAGTAGCAATAGTCTTACCAATTAAGGTTTGACATCAATGACAATACAACAATTGTTTCAATTGCAATTTCCAACAATCTCCCTCTTTGGCATTGATGGAAAAACCATATGATATCACCTGAATAACACATGGATTACCAACCAATCCAAAAAATTATTTGTCCATCAGAAAATTATTTATAATATCCTTAGCTTCATTTTGATTCAGAATCCTATAAGCCTCACTTCTGTGACCATCAGAAGTATTCAGATCTCCCTCTATCCTAATCCTTCATTTCAGTTCATCATCCTTATCTTCAGTTTCATTAGTTCATCTCCCGCAGATCTTTTAGTTTCATGTGTTATCATATCATTTCATCTCCCTCTTTGACAAAAATGCCAAAGCAGTAACTAAAACATACATCCATCAGATGTAGATAATATATGTGCATCTCAGTGTTTCTCCCTCTGTCATCTTGCTTATGGCTGATTCCTTCTCTTTGCTTCTCTTCACAACTCTAGGCGAGCCCTAAAGTGTGACAATCTTCTGCATCAATTTGTCAAATATTCTGTTGTAGCACATTTGATGCAGTGCTCCTAGCTTGTCTAGGCAGCCTCAATTAGGGGAAGAACCCCTAATTGACTTCTCAAATACTCATGAGCTTCTCTGGGTAAAGCTTTAGTGAATATGTCAGCTAATTATTCTTTTGTATTCACATATTCTATTCGAACTTCTTTGTCTTGTACTAATTCTCTCAAGTAGTGATACTTGATTGCAATGTGCTTGGTCTTAGTGTGCATCACTGGATTCTTAGAAATATTGATAGCACTTGTGTTGTCATAGAAAATAACAACAGGTTTAGTGATTTCTTCTTTCACGCCTATCAACAATTTTTTTATTCATACCAAGTTTGAACAGTTCACTGCAACAGCAACATACTCGGCCTCGGCAGTAGATTGGGAAATGCAATTTTGTTTCTTGCTTGTCCAGGAGACTAATCTTTGTCCAAGAAAGAAAGCTCCACCACTAGTACTCTTTCTATCATCTGCATTTCCTACCCAATCAACATCTGTATAAACTCAGAGTTCAAATTTGTCATCCTTCTTATAATATAGACCATAGTCAGCAGTTCCTTTCAAGTATCTCATAATTCTTTTCACAACCATCATATGTGTTTCCTTAGGATTGGCAGAGAACCTTGCCACAATCCTAACAACTAATGCAATATCTGGTCTTCTATGTACAACATACTACAATTTTACAATCATGGATCTGTATAGAGTCTGATTCACTTCTGCAACATCATCATTCGTAGATAACTTTTGTCCAGTAACCATGGGAGTTCCCACTAGTTTAGCATCTTCCATCCCAAAAGTTTTCAGTATTTCATTAACATACTTAGACTGTGTAATGAAAATTCCATTCTTCCTCTGATATACTTGTAAACCAACAAAGAATTTGATCTCACCAAACATACTCATTTCAAATTGAGTTTGCATTTCATTTGAAAAAAATTTACATAATGCATCTTGTCCACCAAAAATAATGTCATCAACAAATTTTTTTGCCAACATGATACCTTTACCTTCTTCATCCTTCATGTACAGATTGCTTGTGTCATTTGTTCTTGAAAATCCAATTTGTATCAAGTAGTTATGCAACCTCTCATACCATGCTTTGGGAGCTTGCTTCAATCCATATAATGCTTTGTTCAGTTTGCACACCATGTGTCTTCTATTTGGATCAATAAAACCTTCTGGTTGTTCTATGTAAACTTCTTCTTCTAGTATACCATTCAAAAATGTAGACTTGACATCCATTTGATATACCTTGAAATATTTATAAGTAGCATATGCAAGCAGAGTTCTTACTCCTTCCAATCTAGCTATAGGGGAAAATGTCTCCCCATAATCTATTACCTCTTCTTGTGCATAGCCTAGCTTTGTTCCTAGTGATTTCACCATTTTCATTCATCTTATTCTAAAACACCCACTTTGTTCCTATAACATTTTTTTTTTCAGGTCTCGACACTAGAATCCAAGTATCATTCTTCTCAATCTGGTCAATTTATTCATTCATTACTTGTATCCAATCTTCATTCTCCAATGCTTCTTTAGTTGTCTTCGGTTCAAATTCACATAGTAGACATGTTGGATCCTTAGTCTTACTTCTGGTCTGGATTCCAAAATTTTTGTCTCCAATTATCTATTCAGGCTTATGATGTCTTCTTACATATTTTGCCAAAATAGGTTTAGCTGTTCTCTCCTCTATTTCATCACGTTCCTCAACAAGATTGTCAAATTCTACTTCAGAATGCTCGACAACCTCTTCCTGATATTCAACAACATTTTCTTGTAGCTCGGCATGTTCTTGTTCTCTCTCGGCACTATTTTCATGATGCTCAGCAACTTTTGTCTATTGCTCATCATTGCTTACCTGAGACTCAACATCAGGTGCAAGTCTATTACTTGCCTCTTCTTCTTCTTCAATGTACACAAAAGATCTATAATCTTCTGGTTCTCTTTTACTGTTAGCTTCATTTCTTTCTGCATACTCATCAATTTTGACATTCACACTTTCCACAATTTTGTTAGTGTTAGAGTTCAAACACTTATAAGCTTTAATTTTTGTGGAGTACCCTAGGAATATGCCTTCATCACTCTTAGCATCAAACTTTCCATTCCTAGTGTCTTTTAAGCTATGGCATTTACTTCCAAAGATCCTAAAGTATTTAACACTTAGTGCATGCCCATGCCATAATTCATAGGGTGTCAGATTTGTACCTTTCTTGATCTATACCAGGTTAAGAGTGTAGATAGTAGTGCTTATAGCTTCTTTCCAATATTTATGTGCCACATTCTTTTCAATCATCAATGTCCTTGCACAATCCAAGATAGATCTATTTCTCCTTTCTACTATACCATTATGTGGAGGTGTTCTAGGTGCAGACATCTATCTTTTAATTCCTTTATCATTACAAAATAGATTAAATTCATTTGATGTAAATTCTCCACCTCGGTTAGATCTAAGACATTTCAGGTTCCTACCTGTCTCCTTCTCAAATTTAGCCAAATACCACTTAAAGAATTGAAAAGCTTCAAATTTTTCTTTTAGAAACATCACATGCATCATTCTAGTATGATCATCAACAAATAAGATAAAGTATCTAGCACCACAGTAACTTTGTATACCCATAGGTCCACAAAGGTCAGTATGAACCAAATCTAAAATGTTTTCAAAAGTAAAGGATTTTCTCTTGAAACTTGACTTTGTCATTTTTCCTAACTGGCATTCCTTGCACATCACATTCTTAGGTTTCTTCAATCTAGGTAGACCTCTTACCTTTTTCTTCTTACTTATCTCTACCAAATTGTCAAAGTTAACATGACATAGCCTTTTATGCCATAACCAAATATCATCAAGTTGTGCAATTAAACATGTTTCTTTAGATAGGTCAAAATAGAACAAATTACCTCTAGTCTGATCTCCACTTCCAATCAGTTCTCCAGTAGCATTAAATATTTTAGCTTGCTTGTGATGAAATTCCACTCGGTAACCAGTTTTGTTAAGCTGAGCAACACTTAACAGATTGTAATTAAGACCTTCAACCCAATATGCATTTTCAAAAGATATCTTATCAGTCAGTTTAATCAAACCTTTCCTCTAACAGGACATGGTGCATCGTTACCAAATTTTACACTTTTACCTTTGTAATGATGTAAAGTCTCAAACTTATTTTTGTCACCAATCATGTGATATGAACAACCACTATCAATAATCCATACTATCATTCTTGTTCACATAGGATATCAATGTAGTTTTCTCATCCTCATCAGATTCATCTTTCATTGCAACATAGACTACCTCAATTTCAAAATCATCACTATCAGTGTCAGTCTCTTTTTCAACAATGTAACAAGATTTCTTACCTTTTCCCTTGTAGTCTTTATTCCATCGGTAGCTTCTATCACCTTTTCTATCTTTGTGTTTGCTTTTCCTTTCATCATCTTTATCCTTCCTGTCAAGACATCTAGCAGCTATATTGATGTAGGAGCATCCTGGGTGTAAGAGCAATCTTGCATCACCCAAAAAATATTTCTATTTTTGTATTCAATAAGGGCTATCTTGTGTAGAGCTGCTATTTATGGAAACTTTCTATTTTTAGTAAGTTGTTCATATGATCTCAAAATTTTTTGATTTTACATGTAGAGGTTCATCTCAGTCATATCAGCCTGCCAGTAAAGTTTCATGGCTAGATCAAGTCTAGTTTTGAAGATATTGAAGATTTTCAGTATTGGTAGCAGGGTACAAAAACTTTGAACTCACTTTTGAAGGCTTTAGAGGCCCCAGAGGAGGTCAAAAATTTGGGTAACAAGCGCTTGCGTGAGTCAAGCCTATAGAGCGCTTCGTGGCCTTTCTGAAATGGGGTTATAATAGTCCATCGGGGCAACTGGTGATGACTTATGGTCTCCGAAAGTTGGGTCACCTGAAATGGTAGAAAATAATTTTCCTTCAAAATTTTTTGTTTGGGTTTCAAAAATTATTTTGAGCCGAATTTGATGTAATAAATTGAAAAATAAAATAATTCTAAGTTTGGTCGGCCCTAAGGGCTAAATTTCTAGAACCTTCTTGGGCGGTGGAAAATGCCTATATAAAGAAGGCATGTAGTGTTGTCTAGTGCAGTTCGGGATAGTAGATCTAGATATTAATTTGAGGCTTTGTCCTATAGAATATTGTAAAGGAATGCCCATGTGGCTTTGCATATTGTAATTCTGAAAGTTTGTAATTCCACAGTTGTGGAGATAATAAGAAGCCAATTTTCTGTTCTTGCATATTGTTGTTGTTTCTTTATTTCTGTTATGTGTTTGTGGTATTAAGGGGAGCACCCTTCATCATATATTGCCAACTTTATTACATGCAAAACATATAATAGGGAGTTTACCTTTATACTTTCCTTTTCCCCTTCTCAATCTCCTAGCCATAAGAGCTTCTAGATCTTCTAGGTCTTCATTAGCAGTGTCACTGTCACTTTCACTATCACTATCACTTTCACTTTCACTGATGCATCTTTCTTTTTCTTTCTTTGGCTTATTCAAAACTAGCTATGACTTGAAAGTAGATTCAACATTTCCAATGCTTCCAATAGTGAAATTATCATAGTTAGAGAGTTCAAAAGTAGTTAGCTTACCAACCAAACTTTCCAAAGTAAGAACATTAGCAGAGTTACATCTAGATTCTTGAATAGCTAAGACCTTAATAGTATATATAGGATGTAGGGTTCTTAGTACTTTCCCAATTATAGTTTCATCATCAATAGTCCCATTTTCTCCTCTAATAGCATTCACAACTTCTTTTATTCTACCACAATATTGTGCAATGTTTTCACCTTCTTGCATTCTCATTTCATCAAACTTACCTCTAAGACTCTCGGCCTTTGCTTTTAGCACATTTAGGTCACCACCACAAATCCTTGCAAGAGTGTCCCACATATCCTTAATAGTTGTGCAGTCCTTAATGTCCTCAAATTCTAGATAGCTTAGGGCAGATGCAATTTATAGTATTGCCTGATTATGTTCTTTCTTAGCTCTCATTTCTTCAGTAGTCAAAGGTGTGATAGGTGAGACATAACTATTCTCAATGTAGTACTTTGTAGAGTCACCAATACCGAACAGATGTAGCTTCATCAAGCTTTTCCATGCAGGGAAGTTTTCCTTGTTCAGCTTCGGTACCTCCTTCTTATACATCCTGATCATTTTCTTCAAGCCCCTTTAAAATTGATTTCTGTCAACACTAATAATAAGCAACAAAGCTCTGATACCAATTGTTAGTATAATTTAGAACAATAGAGAGGGGGAGTGAATCAGTTGTTCTCAGGTCCTGATGTATAAAAAAATCTCAAAAACTTATCCTTAAATTAGATCCAATAACCAAAACAAACTCGGTCATCACTGATTCAATAATAGAAACATCTAACAATGTAGTTCACTACCCAGTTGTAACTTAACTTGCAAAACATATTAATGTTCAAACCAAAACATTCACACAAGTATTAACACCAGGTTTTATAGTGGAAACCCAATTTGGGAAAAACCACTTTGTAACATGCTACTATTATTTTCACTCTTTTGAAGTGAGCTCAGTAAAAAGCCAACCCTATCAAAGGTTACAATACACATTGTTAGGTGTGACCCAGTTAAAGGATTTCAATCACCCTATTAAAAGTGAGCCTAGTCATAGGACTTACATACACTCCATTAGAATGCAACCTTGTTCAAAGGATTTAACATATGACTGTTAGGTCAACCTCTATTAAAAGGATTTTGACTGTTACAATGGTTAGAAAGTAGTAGCAGTATTATCTGAAAAATATACAACTCACTTTGCAAATATCAGATCTGATTCCATACACTAATGCTGGTTTACTAACTTTGAAACTTTTCCATTTCCATCTCTGATCTACTCGGAACTTTTCTTCAAGCAATCACCACAATTCTCCTTCAGCCTTTTATGCTTATTCAGTCAATAAAACTTTCCTCTTCCAACATTCTCTGTTCTCCATGTACATACATATCCAAATGCTCAGGTTCCCTTATATTTTCCTCAATTAGGTTAACTCATCTTTTGTCGCTCAATCTCATTCGTAGATCTTAGGGTTAGGTTAGATTCATTGAGTCTACCCTCTTCATGTTCTTCGGCTCCTTTTCTAGAATCATCTTCAAATCTCTTAAAGATTTATAATAAAACATTTTACAGTGCATTTAATGCTTCCAAACAATCAATAAATAAAGTCAACACATTTTACATAATCCAAGAATTCAACAATGTCGGCTCCAAAATTAAATTCTCTTCAAATATAAAATTGTTGATGCTCGGTCAATACTGTGATTGTCCACTTGGTCTTCATGTAGAAAGCTCGGTCACTACTAAAACTATTTCCTCGGCTTACACTATCTTCTTCGACAATTTAACGATGCTCGGTCGACACTATAATTTTGCTCGACATATATCAAGTCGGTCGACACTAACATTACTCGGCTTAAATATGATTTTTCCATTCTTTGCTCAATTAAGCCTACCAGTTTAGTCTTCAGTCTTACTAAGATAAATAATACATTATCTCATCATTGTGCAACATAGTCAAGTACACTTTGTAATATCAAGATAACTCAACCTTTCCTTAGGTGCTATTGTTACCAACCTTGCTTAGCCCCTTAGCAACACTCAAATAGATATAGTACTTTCCTAAGTAGCAATAGTCTTACTAATTAAGGTTTGACATCAATCACAATACAACAATTGTTTCAATTGCAGTTTCCAACAATAAATCCGTATGAAAATCACAAGAAATCTTACCTCTTTTCCACAAAAAGAAAAGGAAGAAGTTTCTTTAGTCTCTTATGTAAAATCTGAAAATGAAATGAAGAGATTTTCAGATTTAAAATGATTGCATGAATGAGACTTAAATAGACTTTGAATCTTGACTCAATCCTTGCAAAATGACTGCATTCTTGAGTCAAAATCCACAGCTTGACAAGTTTGGGAAGTTAAGAGGATTTAAATGCATACAAATAGCAACCATTTTGACCAAATCATATGCAATGTGTATTGATAATCCAAAAACCCATATAGGGCATCAATGGCAACTTGATAAGAGTAAT
The DNA here is from genome assembly GCA_027943335.1 of Chamaecyparis obtusa. Taxonomy (NCBI): domain Eukaryota; kingdom Viridiplantae; phylum Streptophyta; class Pinopsida; order Cupressales; family Cupressaceae; genus Chamaecyparis; species Chamaecyparis obtusa. Next base: position 340,045 of record BSBK01007175.1, on the reverse strand, counting down.
AAACAAGTTGAAAATGGTAACTAATACCCTAACTCTTACCTTGAAGGAAAATGTTTGGATTTGATAGAAGAAAATGGCAAAAAATGGGCCATTTTTGGGCAAAAACGTGCCCTAAATGAATTGTTTTGAGAATAAAATACCTCCAAATTTGCAATTTTGACGAGTCAAGAATGATCCTTGGGAAATTTAGTGCAAAATCAACCCTACAAGGAGCAAAAATGATTCATTCTTAACTATTTTCCATGTAATTTCTTGCTTCAAAATCTATTTTTTTTCCCGAAACACCCCCCAAAAGTGGGTTTTCAGAAGTCAAAAAAATGTGTTTTCATGTTAACAATCGCCACTTGCATAGGCATGCAGATGCATTTTTAGAAGGGAAAAACATGTGCTTTCCTAACAAAAATCACCACCCATGCTTGTAATGAGTAATGACACACTTTTTGAGGACAAAAACATATGTTTTTAAGTCTAAATTTGCCACTTATATGCATATAAGTAATGATGCACTTTTTGGAGACAAAAACATATGTTTTTAAGTCTAAATTCTCCACTCATAAGCACATAAGTAATGACACACTTTTTGGAGACAAAAACATAGTTTTTAAGTTTAAATTCTCCACTCATAAGCACTTATGCTTAAAATGAGTAATAGCATGCTTTTTGGGAGGAGAAACATATGTGTTTTACACATTAAAAATCCCACCAATATGCATTAACATGTCAAAGCCTCTATTGAAGAAGTAATGACGTGCTTTTTAGGAGGAATAACATGTTTTTCAAAATGCATGTGCTTTTGGGTTCGAATTCCTCACCTATTTGCATTTTAATCATAACTCAAGTTAATAAACACATTAATGGGTTTTTAAAATGCAATAACGTGTGTTATTAGTTTCAAATTACCCACTACAAAGTCTTTAAGTCATTAAAGGTTTATAATAATGAAATTTTAATATGCAAATGCATATAAAAGCCCCACTTACACATGTTAAGTGACATATTTTAAAAAAATATGTAGTTGCATTCAAAAACCTCACTTTTATGCATTTGGGATTTAGATTTATTGGCAATGGGTTTTTAATAGGTGTTTTGCATATTGATAAATGCTATGAATTATAAAAAACCTGCCTTTATGCATATTTAAATGTCTCATGTAATTAAATTTAATTAATAACTATAGTTTTCAATAAAGTAACATGAAAATAGACTTAAAAAGACTAATTTTCATAAAACATTAAAAAATATGGTTAAATCAACTCATAATGAGCTCAAAATTTAAAAGAGATGTCAAAATCTATTTTAAATATTTAAAATAATTTTATTTCATGCAATTACTTTATAACTTGCAATCGGCTTGAAAAACCCCACCTTGTCCTTTATAACTTGAGTTAGACAACTTTGTTTGAGGCCTAAGATAGTTCGAAATGAGCGGAATTCTAAGGGCTATTAACCTAGGGAAAAAAAAGATTAAAAACTAATTCCAAGAAAGGGAAAAATGAAGAATAAACTTGAAGACTCTAAAAAATCAAGTGCTTGTAGTTAGAGAAGAAAAAATCATTCTGACAAGTATTTATGGGGATTAACTTGACAAAAACCTTCAAAAAGAATGCATAGATAATGCTACATAAAGTACAATTCAAGGATGATGAACTGCTTTCATGACACCTTATCAATGCATTGAAACATAGAGGATGCACCAAGGAATCCATGAGAAAATTGCATAGGGTTGCCATGATTTTGTGAGGTCAAAATTGAGGACAAGAGTTAGAGAAGAATTTGTCATCTTCAGAGTGGATCATAGTTGCGGTTTAGTGGTGAATCCCATCATTATTTTCCCTAGCTTTTTCAACTGTCCCATGTGAATAATAGTTCTTCCTTCAATAAATGGTATGCTTTTTATGTAATGAATTTCTTACATGAATAAATGATACCAAGTGCTTTTTTTTCATAAGTTTAATTCTTTTTCCTATTCCATAAGTTTATGTATTTCAAAGGCATTTTCTTTTTATGTAAAACCCTCTCAAAAAACCCAAAAAATCATAAAACACCAAAATTCAAAAACAAGCATTGTCAATTTTAAAAGATAGAGCTTGTTGGGATCTTACATTGGTATTAGAGACTTAGTCCTACCATCCTAGAGGGTCAAGGGTTCACATGAAAACTCATCATAGATATTATACATGTAGAAAAATAGAACCAAAAGATAATTTTCAAGAAGACAATCAGTTTGTAGAGGTACCAATAGAAGAGATGGGTGACAAGGGAGAAGAGATTTCGCAAAGAAGTGACAGAATAAATGAGGATATTGATCTTGAAAAGGAAATGAGAGACTTTGAGAGATTTATAGGTTGGCCAAAAATAGGTAGCTAGGGTATTACATCAGCTCACAACAACTCTATAACAGTTGAATGCACCTAGGAGACACCCCCAGGATCAAGATGATGATTAGAGTATAGCTGGGTCATGGAGAGTGTAGAGAACCACTTCACGGAAAACATATAGGTCTACTTGGAACCTTCTTTAGGGAACCATAGGTTGAGGAGAATGTTGAAGAGGTTGAATATCCAACATATGTTGATGCAGTCATGGCAGCCAATGATGATTGGGAATTATGATTCCACACGTGTGTGAACGGATGCATTTTGATAGATTTGTGAATTTGAGGATTGAGTACTACAGGTCTTGATAGGGGCATAGACCATGAAATCAAAACAAAGACTTGAAGCACACCACTTGTAAAATCATATTACCTTGTTTTGATAGTAGTGGCAAGGTAACAGCTTAGTCTTGGATCCACAAGTTGGATACTCTCCTGTCACTTTGACCCATGTCAGAAGAAGAAGCCATTAAATACATCACATTGCATCTAGAGGGAGCATCCCACGATTGGTGGTACCATGGGATGGTGACACTACAACATGATCACATCACCACTTATTAGGAGTTTGTAGATAGGTTGGTTGACCGATTTGATAAGAAGGATCTGGAGACATATTTGAGAGATCTTTCCCAGTTGAAATAGGTTGGGAGTTTAGAGAGTTATATCAGTGATTTCCAGAGGCTATATGTTATGGTTACTGATATTTCAAAGTGGAGGTTGGTTGTACTATTTACAAAGGGCCTAATGGAACCCTTGAAAGGATGGCTAAAGGGATTTGACCCAGTGACATTGTAGGCTGCAATGATGAAGGCTATAAATATGGAACCTATAGCTCCTTAGAGAAATTTCTCGTCTAATAGATCATCTTCACATAGAGACAATAGGTTTTTTACCCAAGAACAATGAAAAATTAGATTTCAAAGGGGATTAAAAAGGGAAATATGTGCTCCATTTGACAGGGAAACACTTAATAACCTGAGTAAGAAAAATTTGTGTTTCTACTGCAAGGACCTTTATGATGTAAACAACGAATATCATCCAAGGCCTAAGGGTAAATCTAACCCTATGATGTGAGCATTCTATAAGGATTTTGAATTTGAATATTTAGAAAATAAAATTGATTCTGAGGAATCCGATGCAAAAAAGGTTGAAAATGAGCCATATTGGTTAGAGAAAATGGATGCACATGTAGAATAAGTGAATATTAACGAGGCATGGCTTAAAAGAATTAAGAAGGAGGGATCATTTAGGATGCGTGGTGTACTAGTTGGTCAACATATTATCACTTTATTGGATACAGGTGTCACACATAACTTCATTGATGCTAGATTGGTAGAAAGGTGTGGGATTCGTATTACGAGTGGATGATGGTTACACTCTTAAGTGTGACAAAATGATTACATGACTTCCTTTGTGCTTGAACAATTATGAGTTCAAAACTAATTTTTGTGTAGCAAAGTTGTTCTTTCGAGAGGTATTCAAGCTTCATTGATTACCTTAAAATATTGTTAGTGATAGAGATAGTCGATTCATGACCCATTTTTTCTAGGAGTTATTCAGATTGTGTGGGACCAAGCTTATTTTTAACACTAGTTTACCACCCACAAAAAGATAGGTAGATAGAGATAGTGAACAAATGGGTGAAGGGATACACCAGAAACTATATTGTAGGGCATAAAAAGACTTGGGTGAAGTGGATTTACCTCTGTAAGTATTGTTATAATACCACTCACCACATGTCTATTCAGATAACACCATTTTTGGCTTTGTATGGGTATGAGGCACCCAATTTTCTAGATTTATTGTTGAGCGACAATAGAGTGCCTAGTGTTGGTAATTTATTGCAGGAGAGACAGGACATTGTAAAGGCTCTCAAGGAAATATTGCTAAGGCCCAAAATCAGTAGAAGTAGTATGCAAACCAGAAGAGGATTGAGTATTCTTTTGAGGTAGGAGATATGGTGTATCTGATTCTATAGCACTATCGTCAGTCCACTCTTAGGGAGAGTGGATCAGAGAAGCTTAAGCCACACTACTATGGTCCTTTCAAGATTATCAAGCGAGCAGGGAAGTGACTTATGAACTAGAGTTACCGACAGACAATAGAGTGCATAATGCATTCCACATGTTTAATTTTTTCATAAGTTTAATTTTTTATTTTTCTAGAAGTTTATGTATTTGAAAGGAATTTTATTTTTATGTAAAACCCTCTCAAAAAACCAAAAAAATTACAAACCAACAAAACACAAAAACAAGCATTTCCAGTTTTAGAAGATAGAGCCTATTGGGTTCTTACAAGATAATCAAAATCTTTGAGGAGTTCCATGGTAAATTTGAAGCTTTCAAAGATGAGTGTCTTTTTACAGGTACTTCATAAGGAAAAAGAGGAAGAAGAGAAATTGAAGAAGGTTAAATAAATTAGGAAGCAAGAGGAATGATTAAATTCAAAGTAACGAGACATCATGAAGCAAGCAGGAGAGTGAGCCAACAAGAAAGTTGGACGTAAAAATTATTTAAAAAACATTTTTTTAGTTTCTAATGATTGTATGTGCTTGAAAAATATTAATGAAGGAAAAAAAGGTTCTACTTGTTGGATGTGAAGAGCCCAAGTTGAAGGAGGATGTATTGTATCATGTATTGTCTTTCTAACTTCAAATGGTGAGTCCTCCCAAAAAGAAAATATTTTTTTGATGAATTTAATGAGAAATCAACTTTGCATGTTGAAGTTAAGATTCAATAATTGAAGAAAATGCTCAGGTGATTTCTAATGGTGTCCAAGAAACACCTATTGAGATTTTGTGCCTTGAAAGACAAGATCCAAAGGCTCAAAGCCATTTGAGAATGATCTACAAGATAGTTATATTGATGAGTATGATTCCATTAGATCTCACTCTAAGAATATCATAATTATTTTTGATAACTAAAATGAGTCAATAGGGGTAACTCAACTACTTGGATCTCACCCAAAAACTACTTCAATCATCTCTCAAGACAAGGCAAATCCCCCTTATAAATCCCCCAGGTTGCAAACCTAGCAGGAACAGACCTACAACTGACTAATCTGAGCCAAAGAGAATCGATCTTGAGACATATATAGGAAAAAATAAAAAATATTTAAAATTACAAAACCTACGAGAGGTCAACACTTTGATTGCTTCTTTGGTTATAGCTCAATAAGTAAAGATAATATTAGATACAAAGATTTATTGCATTATTTTGACATGATGTCATTACAATATTTTTGTCATAATGACAAATGAGCTAATAATGATGAAAAGATGAAGGACGTCTTTTCTCTCAATTGTAGATATGCTCATGCAAGATGATATGGGATCTTGATGCTTTGATCAAATAACTTCAAATAGGTGATATTGGGAGCTATGCAAAGGCTGAAAATTTTAATAGTTCTAATTTGCAAGTTGCAGAAGTGTTTTTTGGTTCAAAATCCTCAAATTCCAATTGTATTAGAGTAGTGCAAGGGGGGCATGGTGGTGAATACACTTTCCATTTGGGACAACTGCTAAAGAAGATAAAAATGGCAAAGCATACATTATGTGATGATTTATATCTTTTGAAAATTGACATGATTAAGGATGTAGGATAGTTGCATTCCCTTGGTGAGATATGACAGATTCACAAATGCAAGAATAATAGGTAACTGAAGGAAAATATATGGTGCTTGGAGGTGTCTTAAAAGGAATTTTGTGAAATGTCCCCATTTTTTGCTTCTCTAACACTTTTGTTGTCTTTGACCTTCTCGGTGAGTGTTAGCCTTGTCAGATGGATTACTTGATGTTGTAAGCGAGTTTAGTTAATCTTTAGGATATTTATGTATATTTTTGAAGTGATTTCCAAATTTTGATGTGTTCTCTAATATTCTTAGAGAGAGCATGTATACATACTGAGTAACTTGTTTGGGCTCAATCCTCTTTAGTTATCATCGGTATGACCCCTGTGAAGTTAGTTTTCAATTCTAATGCTTTTTAACAGTTTTCACAACTTGGGTGTATTAATGGATCTCTTTTTTAATTAGTTTACTAAGGTTGCTTAAAATTTATTAAAATATTTAAAAGGCACCTTAGTATAATAGCTCATTGGAGCAAGAATTGAAAGTATTAGATGTTGGATGCAAGTTAAGTGACTTTAAGCTATGGGAATGTTTAAAAAATGAAATAAATTACTTTTCTGGGATAAAAGACTTATTTAATCTATAAAATGATTTTATATTGATTTTTTTGAAGAGTTCTCGTAAAACTTATAAAAGAAAATTTATAGAGCTCTTTTGTCATTGACTGGTTGAGTTGATTAAAGGGCGATATTTGATGTTTGTTCCTTTACCTTGTGATGACATACATTGTAGTTGGGATGAGAGTTTTAGAGACTTAGTGAGAGGGCTTTCTTTGACTGATTGAACCTTACCTAGCTGCTATATCCACTGCTAGGCAATTTGAGAAGTTTTAGTTGCTAGTTGTAATACCCCAAAAATGGGCTTCAAGACCATTGACCTCCTACATTGACAAATCAATCAAAATCGACTCTAAAGTCCTAACTGATGGCACATCTATGCATCGAATCATCAAAACCCTAATCAATTTTATCCTAATTCTACATCGGGGAAGATTCCTAAATATTCCCAATCTATTCTAATTATCTTTAATTAAATATTATTAAGTGATAAATGATATTATTTTATTTATCCTAAAGTTAATTAATTGAATATGTCAAATATTTGATTAATTTAATTTAATGTAGCCACTTAATTATTTAATTAGATTTAACTGCATTTATTCCTAATTAATGTTGTTTTTATTTGACAATAAATCAAATTTCTAAAAATAATTAGTCAAATATTTATTTAATTGATTAAATCAAATCGTCAAATTTAATGATATAGTTTTGGGATAAAGTTTGATTAAATAATTGATTAACCCATAAATCAATTATTTTTATTCAAAAATCAATTAAGTTGAGAACAAAACACATGAAATATTAAATAAAATCATAATTATCCATGCACAATCAGAAAAGCAGTAAACTCTAAATCAACTATTAATTTCAATTTGTTAACTTTTCAAACTCAACATGTGATCATGAGGTGAAAAGCAGATTAGAGTTATTTGATATTCTAATTCGAGTTAAAAAGTTGTTTTTGCATGATTTTGTGAGTTAACTCTTTCTGATTTTCTGATAACTCAACAATCAATCTGAGTTGATCAAGGAGAGATTTTTGGTTTTCATGAGTTCTCACAAAACCTAGATTTCTATATAAACAAGGCTTAGTCCTTTACAAATGACCGCAAATTTAGAGAATCTACTCGTGCAATCTGGTGAGTTGTGGGATTGTTTAATTTCTTGAGATTCTTGTTATCATTGCTTCATTCATTTCATAGCACTCATATCAGTTTTAGAATAGATTTCAATTCATTTTTAGCTAGTTTTACATCATTTCATATAGATTTTCATCCATATTGCATAGAAAATATAAAAAATATAGCTTAATCTGCATTCATCTTTCATTAGCTTTCATCATTCAAATCCTTCATTTAGGTGTTGCATTGTCAGTCATCTCAGTTATTTCTGAGAATATTCTACTCGCATCTACTAGAAGGCATTAAATCGCCTAGTTAACGATATTTGTCTTACTTGTAGATTTTTGGATTTGTTAACGTATAATGTTTTACTGAAGTGTTGTGTTCTATAGACAGGTACAATTTCACACGCACATTTCTGGCACCCACTGTGGGGCCCAATAGTGGGTTTACATCATTGTTTTCATCATTTTCTAATAATTTCAATTCAAGCTTCAATTTTTTATTTTTCTTCCGTACAATTTCATACAACATTTGTCGAAAGTCGTATCAGAACATTATGTCTGTTGTATGATAGATGACATTTTGCATTGTCATGTGTGTTGATACGTATTGTCATATGAGATCTGAATTGTTGTGTGTGCAAGAATCTATTATCATATCATATCTAGATTGTCGTATGAGAACTATTATATTATTGTACGAGTTTTGACTCAAGTTTTCAATAGTCGTATCAGATTTTTGGGAAGTTTTTGAGATTTAGATTTCAGATTTTGTATAACAGCTGACCCTGACAATCGGTTCTTGCTGGTGTTTGATCATTTTTGTAGCCTAACACATTTGTACAGTACGATAGATGAAGATTTGATCATAAAAACCAGATCTTTTAGCCTCTTCTTGTCTTAACTGCTAAGCCTATCTTTTGTAGATAAACCCATTTTCAAAAAATTGCTGGCCAAAGATGCTCATTCAATACAATTTCTGACAAGTGGTTTTGTAGGTTGCCTAATCTTCTACAAGAAAATATTCTATTTTCTTAGATTTCAATTTTTCATAGGAACTTAGCTAATTAGGTACGTGTGTTTATTGCCATTGAGGTAGATATTAAGGGGATTATGCTCTTCTCCTTCTTAGGAGAATCAGAAACCCAGATCGTATCTTCCCTAGCGCCAATTTACGTACTATCTCTAGATTAATCTACTTGACATGTTTTGGATAGGGAAAAGGACAAGGTTAGGGAATTATGCTCTTCTCTTTCAAAGAATCATAAACCCAGATCCTGTGGTCCCCAACCTCACTTTTCAATTAATCCTTTAGAGGGCCTTCTAGAGAGGTAACAAGCTCTTGGGAAAGACCCAAGTGGGGACAAGTCTTACACCAACTTTTCCACCCAACTATAAAATTTGACACTTCCTTGAGGTTAAAGCCTCGGAAGACATAGTTGCGCTTGTTCCTTGGATTCATTCCATGAACACACTTTGATTTTGTGTAGAGCGGAGCCGCTTAAATCTTACTTGTGAGACTACACTGATCAGAGTTCTCATAGGGTTAAAAACCTCTATCCTACTTGTGGGACTATGGGAGACAATTGTGAACGGATGCCTTGATTAAAAGCCTAAGCTAGTTTTTCCACTGATCCACCCTCGAAGGATTTTTAGTGCTTGTGCGAGGTGAATAGTATTCACCCTAAGAAACTCATCATATTGAGCCCTCTTTGACACTTGAACTCAGCTAATATGGGCTTCAAAATCTATTGCATGTTGTTGGACCTACATATTCTAAGGAGTCCATGAGTGTGTTCCTAAGTCAATGAGCAAGTGATACATCTCTTCTCCTAGCTAGGGTAAGATAGGTTTGATTGGTTTATTGAGTTAGTTTCCTCTTCTTTTTGTGATTGTGAGCCTACTGCTATGTTAAACAACCTAAGACAATCCAGTACACAAATTTTCAAAAATCTAGATAGAAAAATTTGCAAACAATTTGATACCAAAAACACCAAACAGCTGAAAAACTTGCAAAATTTGAAAGAAAATCCTTTTCTGGTGTAAACTTTCATCTTGAGTTTTCAACTGTTGTACAAGAATTGCATCAATTTTCAATTGTCATATCAGGACCCCCATATTGTCATACGGGAACTAGTACTATTTCATATGAGTCTTGTAAAAAATCCTTAGTAGAAAATAAATACTAGAATCATTTATCTTATGAGCTTTTGTAATTGTCATTTCAGACCCCATTTTGAGTCGTATGAGCCTAGATATTGTCATACAAGAGTTGTCCCAAAAATTGTTAGAGAGTCAAAATTTGTCAAAAATTCAGTCAACCAACAATTATTACCCAAATTCTATCAAAATCATCACTGTGTTAGGAATAGATCATAGCAACACAAATTCACCATATTTTTCCTAAAGTGACCAATTGAGCTTGATTTGCCATCCGATTGATCAGTTTGAATCACATCTTGTCTTGTGTCAAGATCTTATCAAAAACCAACCCCGATTCAATATTTTCAAACAATTAAGTGTTGTGAATTCATGTCCACCATCTTTTGGACATCTACCCATACATCTCAAACACAATATCCATCATTTATGTCCAATCTATCCTTTCAAAAACTAGTCTTGACAAGGTTTCGTGACCTGATCTTTCCTAAATTAGACTATCTCTTAGTTGTCATATCTCACCCTAATTTTTCACCCAAGGTTAATGGTGGAAACTAGGGCTTCCTCACATAGAAAATAGAGAGAAGAACCAAAAATCTCTCCATCATCTTCTATTTTGGCTTAGACATTTCATTAGCCTTACAATACAAATCTATACAAAGAAGATGCCCTTGGTAATTTGTGCTTGAAAGGTAGTTACATAACCCCTCCAGTATCAACACCAGATCCAAATCAAAGCACCACTGTGTCTCAAGGAGGAGAAACCAAGGCTCCTAGGGTCACCAATCTGAACATGGTGGGGACCAAGAACCCACACCCTCTGAAATTGCCCAATATCAGAATGATGATGTCTTCAAGAAAATGATGAAACACTTCTTGCATGAAGACAAAGAGGCATATTTCCTTGAATTGGCCCAACAAGGAGCCAAAATTCCTCCAAGCTTCAACATTGAAAATATCATCACACACAAGGAAGAAACACCCATCATTGCTATGATGAAACAAATGCATGCAATGTAAGTTAAGCTAAACTAGCTAGAAAAGGAGAAAGAACTTAAATAATTATCCATGGACGCTCTATGTCCTTTTCCATTCAATTGTAGCTTGTAGATGCCACCATTCCCTAAAGGGGTAGAACTCCCAAAATATGACAAATATGATGGAAACTCCAATCCTCAAGACCACGTTAGAGATTTCTACACCTTATCCATGGAATTCATGCATGAACCTACATTCTTAATGTGTCTCTTCCCCCGATCTTTGGGAGGAACAACCATCAATTGGTTCTCTAAGATACCCCCCACAATCAAAACTTTTGAGGAGTTAATCAAACTATTTTATCAAAAAATACTCCTACAATATCCAATATCTGGTCACCATGATCGACATCTACAATCTGAAACAAAACTCAAGAGAACCCTTCCTGACCTTCCTCAAATGCTAGAGGAAGAATTTTTCACTCTATGCCCAACCAATCTTGGAAAATGAAAAGCTAGAAATCTTTATCAATAATCTGATTCCGGAAATCAATTATCATCTAAAAATGAAAAATCATACATCCTTTGATAAAATGGTAGAAAATGTCATAAAGATAAAAAATGTGCTTCTTTGAAAGAGAGATAAATCACTTCATAAAGAAAACAAGTATGATTCATGTTGTAATTCCAATAAAGATAAGGGAAAAATCTGGAACAAAAACAAAAACATTGTCATAAATGGTGTTGTTGATCATGTCAATGCTCTATCTAAAGCACCAACAATTAATCTCACCATTGGCACCCAAGCCATAAAAGCTTCTGAGATGAAAGCAACTGAACTTGCTAAGAATTCAACTAACTATAAACCTTGGGATACAAAACCAAAGTGTGAGTTCACTCCTCTGGGTGAGTCCTTGGAATCTTCTATGAAAGCTCTCTTAGCAAATAATATCATCATGTTACCTAAGATCAAACCATGTGTCCCTGAAGTCAAACCTAAGTGGTGGAAAGAGACCAATTTATGTGATTTCCATTGAAACAAGGGTCATAAAACCAATAAATGCATGCGTATGAAACATCTCATTCAAGACAATATTGATGCTTAAGAAATTGTGATTGACAACCATAAGTCCAATAATGATCATACAACATTCACAGAACCTTTTCCAAAACATAATCAAGGAGATTCATCTTCTAAACCAAACATGGGTGCTAAAGTCAATTACACTTACTCTGGTAACAATGATGTCATCAACATGGTAGAAACATGCTTATTTGATCACTGCAATGTCATCACTATTGTCAAAAATGACAGAGATAATAAGACAACTAATGCAGTTACTTGATCTCAAACTCAGGCAATTCTCCAATTCTAAAGATTCCAAACAGATATCATATAGTATCATACAACAACTACAACACACTAATGCCAAAATCTCTATATTCAAGTTGCTTTGCATCTCTCCTGCTCATCGTACAATTATGGATAAAGCTCTAATTGGCTCTAATGTTTGTGAAGATCTTGATCTTGATAGATTCCAAAAAATGGTGAGTCACTTGACATCCCCTCAGTATATATCCTTTTCAGAAGAAGATGACAACTCACTGAGTCATCCTCATAACTAGCCCTTGCATATTGAAGTCTTAATCCAAAATCATTGTGTCAAACGTGTGTTGATAGATGGAGGCATTGGTCTAAATATATGTTCCTACAAATTAGTTACACAACTGGAATTTTCAGAAGATGCTATTGATCCTAAAAAGAAGATAACCATAAAAGCATATGACGAACAAGAAAGAAATTCCAAAGGATTCATTGTGCTACCTATAGGACAAGACTTGTCATCAGAGATATCACCTGTCAAGTACTAGATCTTCCATTGGCCTATAACATTATTGTAGGAAGGCCCTAGATACATTAAATGCAAGCTATTCCATCAATATACCATCAGTGTCTAAAATTTCCCTATGATGGAGTAGAGGTCACTATACCTACAGACACATCAGCATCTTGCAACACATTGAAAGAAAGTGCAGATAAAATTGTTCCACATAATAGAGAGTCTTCCACCAAACAAATAGATATAGCATCTACATCTAAAATGGAAGACCTATCAAAAGGAGTTAAGATCAAAGACACCGGCATGGGAGAATACACAATGGAAGTAGTCCTATCTCTCACATCTCTCCCACTTTAACCTAAGTCTTATGGAAAACCTTTAGAAAAGGTAAAACTCACAATTAAGGCATCTCAAGTCATATCTAATGGGAGTTTTGTCACATAGAAAGTATCTAAACAAGAATCAGATGAGGAAGAGGCTATACTAGCCTAGCTATACAAGGACAAGTCTCAATCGCAAAAAGTTTAAAAATGTGACTCTAAAAAACCTAAGATTCTTGCAAAATCATATTGACTAGGTCACAAGGTAACATCTAAAATGGGATACACAGGAAAAGGACCTCAAGGAATAAGAGGAAAATGCATCATTAGACCCATTGAACATTGTGGAAGAACAAACAAGGATACTATAGGTCTAGGGTATCACAAGAAATCTTTCCATCTCAATGGGAGCTCTACACATGTCCTAGAATAAATAGAACTAGATATTCAGTAGAAGGAAGAACCTCAACACTCAGACAGTGATGATTCAAACACAAATTATGTTTTACCTTATGAACATATACCTCAACATATATTAGACCTTCTTGAAAATGAAAAATAACCTAAAAGAATTAATGTGGTAGACACATAAGAACCTACTACTGAACAAGATACAATCACCACACAAGAACCGACTGATCCTGAAAATAAGAAAGAAAAAGAAGGTAAATCTATCACAATAGCTAAACAATTGGGACACAACAGTGATTCTGAGATAGACTCCCATGAATATGAATTCCATTCAAACTCTGAAGGTAATCCTAGTTGGGAAATCCATCTTGATTTCACACATGTTCCTGATTTTCCCATAGATCTAGATGAAGAATCAAATGACTGTGAATGGAGAATTGTTCCAGAAGAAGATGAGATTATAACAGAAAAATATATAGATGTCATTCATCGATACACACTTACATTTGACATTAGTCTAGAGCGAAATGATAGACCTTGTGAGTCTGATTCACTTATCACTAACGTAGTATCCAACGATGACATTGGGACACTTAATGAACTAAACATTCTAAGTAGTAATATCATCCTTGAATTTGAGAGTCGAATTAGTGACAATGATAAAAAAAACTATATGCGTAAACACTAATACTCAATCCTTTCCCACACTTTCTATCCAACATCCTAAGCTTATTAACCAAACATCCACTGATCCAAGCCAAGACATCCATACCTTCCAAATAGACTATGCTTATGCATGCTACATACATGTAGTAGAACCCATGACAACTTCCATCAGTGAACCCAACGTCAGCATGACAGAGTCGGATATCAAGTATCTCAGTCAAAAGAATAAAAGTAAAAGAAAAAGAGTTCTAAGGGTGAAAACCACTATGTGGCAGTCTCAGAACCTAAAATAGTAAAAACAAAAAATGTATCCAAAGGTGAAAACCTCTCTGAGGCACCTAAGGATGAGATATTTGATGTCCTTCCGAGTCACCTACAGGACATATATCTAGTATTGATAGAACCAACTCAATCTATCAATTTGGGCACAACAGAAGAGCCACAGTTGATTCATGTAGCACAATCTCTATAAGATGAAGAAAAACAAGCATTCACAAAATTCTTAATAGAGAAGAAAATTAACTTTGCATGGAAATATTCAGATATGCCTGGGTTAGATCCTGATCTCATCATGCACCATCTCTCTATCTCACCAGGAGTCAAACCGATCAAGCAAAAGTTGCATAAAATGCATCCTCATGTGGCACTCCTTGTCAAAGCTATGTTGGTGCTCTCAAAATTTGGTGCAAATTTGGAAAGACCAATTCAAAATTTTCTCTAAGGCAAGGTGAGTACTAGAAATTTTGTGAAAAGGCCTAATCGGTGTGCTTGAAAAAGATACCCTGATGATTTTCATGAGATGCAGCTTGGAAAATAGGTTCAACACCTTTCATTCGACATATACAGTGGGTTCCAACACCTAAGTTTCAAATTTGACATGTTTAGGGAGTAGCCATTTGAGGTGTTCTCTCAAATCTGCATTTTCATTTAAGTGTCAAATTGTTGTACCAGGCCCTGTTTGTCTTTGAATACCTTGTACTCTGTCGAGTTTCATAGCCCGCCACTTTGGGAATGTTTAACATGTATATCAAAGAGCCTACATTTCAAAGCTCAAGTCATTTCAAATCTATTTGATAGGTTTTTGGATCCCCCAAAGTTGGTCCTGCAGATTTGTCCTATTTCTCTAATCTGCCTAGTTTTCTGAATGGCCCTATTTGATTGATCACAACTTTTGACCCTGTGATCCAATTGAGAAGATTCCTTTTACACTGTATTCCATTGGTCAAATTCTTCTTGTGTTTAAGTTTTCAGACCGTGATGAATCCGTTTCCCCAATTTGCCAATCTGATTCCATATGCAGTTTCTAACAATTTTATGGATAGTTACATACTTTAGTCGGAGGCCCTGTTCGGATGAATGCATCTTTTGTCCTATGATTGATCATAAGGTTCTGATTGATTCATCATGTTGTAGACATGGGAATGAATCATCATGCCAATTTTTAGCCTCCCATGTGCTTGTTTAGTCACTTTGCCAGGGCTATTTCATTTGCAAATTATTAAGGTTTCACTGATTATGCAGAATTCAGAATTAAGTGGCCTACTTTGAGGCCTTGTATTTTGTGCCCTGTCCATGGTCTGATATAATTGAAAGTTGTCCTATATTTTCAACTTGGAGGACTATCTACCTGTGGATTTGGATGTCCCTGCCAATCCATCTGATCACTTTCCCAGCTCGACTCCAAATCGGATTTCTATGATTTCACTATTTTAAATTCTGAACATGTTTGACAACTAACTGTGGCATGTTATTCTGATTGGATTACAAAATTTCTGAGGATTCTATTAATGGATATGTATTCCTTGAGTGAGGGTGAATCAGTGCCTAAGTCATCGCGTTATGAAAGTTTCAATCGGTTAGTTTTTGAGGCCGGTTCCAAAGCCAATTTATGTGATTTGACAAGTGCAGACTGAATGGGTTTTCAATTGGCAATATTTGATCATAAATAACTTTGACCTCAAATCATTTTGAGCGATCTCCTCTGACGAGCATACTATAGTGTTGAAGGTGAACTTGTGTTCCTGATGGCATGCTCATGTGGGGTCTTTTGGTCAAGTTTTAAGGCCATATCTGAAGGCCAGTTGGTGTTGATTTGCAATCTAGCTAAGATGTAAAAGGAGTGAAATGTGTGGTTGCAATTTTTACTTGGTTTGTTTTGATATTATTTGAGTGATTAAATTTCGTAGATGTGCATTAAAAGTTATGTCATGTTCATTATATTTTCAAGATAATGTATATACACTCAGCAAGGACTCAATTGATGCATTTGGGAGAGCCATCAGCAGTATGTGAAAATGACTGTAAATCAATTATTGGTGGAGCTTTTGTAATCCAAGGGAAAAGATTGGTTTGAGTCCTTGGCAATTAATGGAACTATGTTTCCTATTGATCCACAGTCAGAAATCAGAGAATCTCAAGTCTTACAGGAAGCATTGAATGGTCTTGCATATAATTCGGTGAGAAAGTTGATAAGAGTGAAATGCTAATGGAGAGTTTGTTACAAATGAAGTAGTAGATACTTTAGAAACTTTGGAAGGCAAGATTCTTTTAACCAAAGTAGCAAGAGTGCATCATGTCCTCAAAGTGTCAAAATTCTTATATAGACTTCTCGGAGCATATGACCACACATAAGTGTTGCAATGCTTCTACAAGTAAGGTAGAGGATGTGCTAATGATAGGACAAGCGTCCACAATGAGCATGATGTAAATTTTAATCAAGGCTTTTGACTCTTATCATGTTGAAAGGAGGAATTGTCTTCAATTTTGGTGAATGGCAAGCAAACAGTTTTAATATCATGATGACAACTTAAGGGAAGAAATTAGGTATTTGTGAGTTGCAATAAATGCACTTCACTCAAGGCGTAAGCATTGTGGAAATGAGAATTAAAACCTAGTGTGTGCTTGCTAGTATGCGGATTAGGCAAAGGCAGGTCATTTTAAATTGAGCATAGGCTAAATTGAAATAAATATCGAGAATGGTGTTTGCCAGTTGCTTGCTCACTGTTTGAGATGTCAATGTAGTTTCCAGCCAACAATATATTTGGGAGTTGTCATTGTAAAAGAAGCCTACCCACACAAATGAATTGGGAGGACTACTAGTCACACCTCGGCTCATGTCAAGTGTGAAGGGAGGAGCCTACGAAGAGTTGGGAGCTCATGAACAAGGTAGAACTCATGCACGGTGTGTGGCACCTTGAAAAATCTCAAACATGGAGCCAGCGCATAATGTGGTATGCTGACAATAGATGGAAATGTGTCTCACATAGCAAAGGGAGTTTCACATTTATGAAAAGAAAGCCTCATGCTTTGAACAGGTGGCTAATCTAACAGGAATTTGCATGACGTGCATGCTATTGTTGATATTTGCAACTCATGTCCTAGCATATGTGGCTACTAGTCTAAGATATAGGTGAGCTTACGAAATAAAAGAATGTCCAACGCTAAGCAAGATAAGTCAATTGTTTTTAAGAGCCAATGCAAATGGAATGGAGGTTTGTGCAAGAGGAGTATGCCTACAACAATGAAGATAGGAGTGTTTTGTGCTATATATACTACTATTTGGCCAGGATTTTATCAGATACAGGTACACAATGTATAAGCGTTGGTGGTGGAATACCAGCTCCTAACTAGGATGCTCTTGTTGACCTGGATGCAGTAGGAGGTGTTCATGAATACCAATGGTAATAAGGCTCATGCAGAAAAGGGGTGCCTTGCGTAAGTTACCAGGTGTGAAGAAAATTCCACAACCATTGCCAACATTTGCCTTGTGTAGAGGCATATCTAGAGCACGTGAGCTGTTTGACATGAAAAAGACTGTGCCAGCACAATGCAATGGCAAACTCACGCAAAATGCTAACCACACAAATAGGTTGCAATGCCAACAAGTTAGGAAATGTAGACCCACACCTTGATGCCAGTCGAGTGAATGAGCAGTTCACATAGAATGGGGAGGAGCTTAGACGCTTGGAAAGTGTAAACAAGTATATACCACATGCAGCGCTATGGGGATTTTTTGACATTTAAATACAAGGGCTGCCCATATGCAATGTAGATAAGAAGTCAGGGGCTCTCGGTGGGCCCGCTTATTTGGTTGGAGCTCTATGTGCATGGCGGGCCACCACTTATTTTGAAAGGAAATGTAGTAAAGGCTTTAAAACCTTGAGGGATTTAGTCCCACATGCATGCCAAAGTGGGCATTTGTAATAGATATAAGCAAATCCACTCCCAAGTAAAGTAGATTGAAGGTAGCGGAGGCTCTGCTCATGCCAGCCTGTGTAGCTGCCTTGATTTCTATGCCAATGGGTTCAGGATAATAAAATTTTGTAGAGTGCTACCGATGACTGAGGTGGACATGTGTTATGAGGTCATGAGGTCGCAAGGAGCTAACCGCTAGTTGCCCAGTCTCATAATGCTTGTGGTTAAGTGCAAAAGGTTTCGAGATTGTGAGATTAGTCTATTCGTGAGGTCTCGTAATTTTGGAGTTTAGAGGTTGAGCATTCAAAGATTATGAGTTAGCATTTTTCACCAGGTCGCTGGAGGAAAAATCTAGAGACTTGGAGACTTGGAGATCTAGAGACTGAAGCTAGTCGCATGGTTTCCCAATCCAACTACAATTAAGAAATCAATTAGGAGATTAGGAGACTAAGGAGTTTCTCCAAGTCTCTAAAGGTAACCATGGTTAAGGAGAATCCCCAGAGATTTGGAGACTAGTGTAGTCTCCAAATCTCTAGATCGCCTGGAGTTAAAGGTGATTTAGTCCAAGCAGCAAATGAGAAGATGACAAGTGGCACTTTCTGGTGGCCTGTGCAATTTTTAAAAGAAGTAAAATTTTTTTTTAAAAAATCATAAAGTTCAAGCTATAGAGAAATAATTTGAAATATTTCAATGCCAGGAAGCTGCTCAGAGTTTTTAATGCCGCAGATTCATATTTTGTCCAAATATAGCAGTATAATATCTTTTCAGAAATGGCAAAAGATGACAGAGATGATGGCGGTGGATAGAATCAGATTTAAATGAGCAGATGAGAGCAGTAAAGGCATTTGCATCTGGGATCAGATTTTGCAGAGATATTTTATTCTAGGCATATTTTATTTTGTAGATCTGATAGAGGACTTTCATTATTGATTATTCTCCCAAGAACAAAGCACAATATTTGATTTTTAGAAGATAGAGGGTTGTTGAATCAGATTTGCAAACAGATGAATAAGATAAGATCATATATGAAGTGACAGAAAAATGACAAAGTAGATCAGATATGAAGGGGCAAATAAAATCAGATTTTGAAGTGCCCGAGGATATCAGATTTTTTGAGGAGAGAGGACAAATGAGATTAGATTTGCAAAATGGACAGGTGTTGGTCAAGTGCAAATTTTAGGGTTTCTCCTTCTGCTATTTATTATCTTCTTTTCTCTATTTTTGGGGTTTCTGTTCCTATTTCTGGAGGGCTCCTATAGTTTCTCTATTATGAGTAGTTCCCTTGATGATGAATGTTGAAAATACAAGCTTTGTAGAGCAGACTTCTTATTTTGAGTCTAAGTCTTTGAGTAAAGAGTTTTCTTTGTATGTATTGATACACTTTTCATGAAAGACAGTACAATTTATGTCTTGGTTCTGTTACTGTCTCTTGGGTCTGTGTTTGTTCTTGTATGTTTTTATCTGTAAGGCACACAAAAATATACTAGTTGTCAGGCAATTACTCTAATTGTTTCATGGGTTTCTTTCAAGGAAAGGATTAAATCCTCATGTACAATTTCAGAGAATGAACATATCTATTAAGATCTTGATGATAACAATCTAAGATTGAGAAGATAGTCTGTCAGGCATTCTATCTAAATTGTTTGTATTTTGCAAGGCACACTACCGTATTTTCTTGGAATTCCTCTGTTGATTCATGTTAGACTCTTTTGCCCAAAGGATTAGACACTTGTCTGATTTTTGTTCATGCAACTACCTTTCTATCATCAAACACTAAATTTCATTACCAGTTCATTTCTATTTTAAACTCATGCATATTGTGAAAGGACTACATCCAGGTGATACAGTTCACATTTGGTGATTCCTTAAAGAAAGAATCAGAGGTTAACCTTCCTTGAGTTGTACTCATAAAAAGAAGAAGGATTCGCCATCCTTATGCCATTGTTCATGTTGTTACATTAGTAGTTTCATTTGTCATATTCTATAACAGGTTGTTCTTAGCTATTTACATAATCATCTTTCATTGAAGTAGATTTGAGTAACATAATAGCATGATAGTGAAGACCTAATCCACTAATCAAGAGCTTACTTGGAATATAGTAATCTATTCATAGGCAATACCTACCTAAGTCTTGTGGAGCTCGAAGTAGAAGGAGGATCTTATCCAATCCTCATCAATTAGGCTTTTCTTGCAAACTTGGAGACCTTTTAACTGAGAATCAAGCCCATAATTTTCCAAGTTTGACCCTACAAGAAAAATCCCTAACAAATTGGCGACTCTACTGGGGAATTATTTTTACAATCAGACAAGTGACACAGGTTTCAAGTTGAGTTTAACTCCTGACCTGTTGGTTCATAAATCCAGTCATCTGCCATATCCAGTTGAGGAAAGAGTTATAAATCTTTGTAAATCTGAAAGTCCCTCAGATCATGTTTACCAGCCTGGTTGTTGTTGTTATTATGAGTGTCTCTGAATATCTTCTTGGTGAAGAAATGTGTCAAATCCTGTTGACTTGCTAAAAGTCTATTGTCTTTGTTAGACCCCAACTTGTCCTTGTTTTGTTAAAGTTCTATACATTCTCACAACAGTGAGTGGCGACTCTGAAAGATCTCTGCACCAGTGTGCACTTACATGAAAGAAAATTGATGATCAGTTGGGAACACTTGTAGCAAGGACCTCGTAGATGCTCGAAAGATTTAGCGGTGAATGACAAAATCAGAATGAACTTCAGAAGGACAGCAACAAAAGAATTTTCCTAGGTTTTCCTCAAAGTTTTATGAAATAAATTATTTCCTTGCCAAGTGAAGAAGTCACTAAAAGAAGGAATATAGGTTTGAAGTCTTTGGTCATACTTTTGGTTTTACATTTTTCAAACATCAGGTTCAGAAGTATGGTATTATTTTATGTGAAGTGATTGCATAATTGGATAAAAATCTTTGTGAATAAAGAAGATGTGTTGTTGATAAATAGTGCAATGGAGATTCTAGATCCAATAGATCAGGATATGATGTCTATATCGGAGAGTTTTCTAGCAGATCTTCAAGAAATTCAAAAGGATATTGCATTGTTAAATCATAAAATACAAGACCAAGCTATATTATTTTTTAAAAGACATGTAGGAGAAATAAGTGAAGAATCCATATATGTATTTTATGAAAAGTTTTTCAATGCATATGATAAGTTTCTAGAAGGGATGGAACTCCAAGAGTCTGCATATTTTCATTTATTCTTAGAATTTTATATGCCTAAGTCAGTAGAATGGTCTGCAAACTGTAAAAAGGAAGGTGTTGAACTTGTCAAAAAATGGATAAATGGGTTTGAAGAATGTAAATCTGAAAATATTAGTGGTGCTGACTCTAGTTATGATGAAAATGCTGACTATGATGCTGATAGTGAAGTAGATGAATGTCAAGATGTCACATAAGAAAATCTATTTGCGGGTGTTTCTGTTGGATTCAAAGATTTATTTTATTATCAGCATGGCAGGATGGACCTCTATTCTCAGTTTAGGGAAGAATCTTGTGATCAACAAGAGAGCAATTATTATGCAGATGAGAGTGACTGTGATTAATCTTTTGCTCAAAATAGTGTGAGCCGAGAGACTTCAATAGTTGTTCCCAATGAACAAGATATTTGCAATAGCAAAGAAGAGGTTAAAGCCAATGAAAGTGAAGTCCAAAGTTCACTGAGTAGTGAAGAAATATCAGAACTACTAGCTGCTGATTTTTAGAGGTATGCACCAAATGTAGACCCTATTTTGTAATGCCCAGTTGATATGTGCTTTGATAATGAAGACATGCAAGTAGATGCACAATATGAGACCTATGCTGATTTTATTTTTCCTACTTCCGAGACAAACAATGTGCAAGATGGAAATGCATATGATTGGAAAAAATATGATTATGTTAAGTATGATGAATATGATAACTCATATGTTTTTGTAGATTCTGATCTTGATGAGTTTGATGTGGATGATTTTTGTATACATCAAAATGTTGATTACTCTCTTGAGGAGAGTGAGAGATCTACATGTGTGTTTTCAAATTTTCCAATGACAAATGAATTGTTATTTGATGATCCATTTTCAGATTTGGAGGATGCTTGTAAAGGCTCCGGTCAGCAAGTTACATTAGGTCTTACGCAATCAAATGTTTGTGTGAAAGAGTTTCATTCTAGTTTGCAAATCAGTGATGTAAATGAAGCTTGTGTTTTGCTGCAAACTAGTGTTCATCAGAAGTTTGATTTCAGCTTTGATAGAGAGTTGGAATGTTTTCCCATTCAGCAAGTCAGCAATAAGGAAGGATGTGACGATGTGATGTCACACAATGATCAACATTCACAGTGTTTTGGTGACTTTGTTTTGCCAAGTCATGTTGAGTTTTCTGATTGTCTTTTGTTTGTTGTGTTAAAGGTGAATGACAGTGTTTTTGATCAAACACATGGAAGCAATAATTTCAGTTTACCTCTGATACATGGAGATGAGAATTATCTATTTGACAGAGGTAAAGATTGATTTCAGTTTTGGGGCTTTGGGCCTTTGTAAATAAGCTTCATGTTTGTACAGTTTCTTTATTTCCCTTCAGTTGTGTGTTGTCCCTGCTTTCAATAAAGGGTTTCCAATTTTTGAAGAGAGAGGTTCCCGGTTTGGAGTTTTGAGATGTTACTGAAAAGTGGAAAGTCTAATTTGATTTTGTGAGTGGTATGCTTCTACCAGGAGATTCTGAAAGTTCTCTGCATGCCCACATGGGGCATGCATCCATAGTCAGACCCACTATTGGTGCTCTCAAAATTTGGTGCAAATTTGGAAAGACCAATTCAAAATTTTCTCTAAGGCAAGGTGAGTACTCCTAGAAATTTTTATGAAAAGGCCTAACCGGTGTGCTTGAAAAAGATACCCTGATGATTTTCATGAGATGGAGCTTGGAAAATAGGTTCAACACCTTTTATTTGACATATACAATGGGTTCCAACTCCTAAGTTTCAAATCTGACATGTTTAGGGAGTAGCCATTTTGAGGTGCTCTCTCAAATCTGCATTTTCATTTAAGTGTCAAACTGTTGTACCAGGCCCTGTTTGTCTTTGAATACCTTGTACTCTATCGAGTTTCATAGCCCGCCACTTTGGGAATGTTTAACATGTATATCAGAGAGCCTATGTTTCAAAGCTCAAGTCATTTGAAATCTGTTTGATAGGTTTTTAGATCCCCCAAAGTTGGTCCTGCAGATTTGTCCTATTTCTCTAATCTGCCTAGTTTTTTGAATGGCCCTATTTGATTGATCACAACTTTTGACCTTGTGACCCAATTGAGAAGATTCCTTTTACATTGTATTCCAGTGGTCAAATTCTTCTTGTGTTTCAATTTTCAGACTATGATGAATCCGTTTGCCCAGTTTGCCAATCTGATTCCATATGCAATTTCTAACAATTTGATGGATAGTTGCATACTTTAGTCGGAGGTCCTGTTCGGATGATTGCATCTTTTGTCCCGTGATTGATCATAAGGTGTCGATTGTTTCATCATGTTTTAGACATGGGATTGAATCATCACGCTGATTTTTAGCCTCCCATGTGCCTATTTAGTCACTTTGCCAGGGCTATTTCATTTGCAGATTATTAAGGTTTCACTGATTATGCAGAATTCAGAATTAAGTGGCCTACTTTGAGGCCTTGTATTTTGTGCCCTATCCATGGTACAACATAATTGAAATTTGTCCTATATTTTCAACCTAAAGGACTATCTACCTATGGATTTGGAGGTCCCTGCCAATCCATCTGATCACTTTCCCAGCTCGATTCCAAATCGGATTTCTATGATTTCACTGTTTTAAATTTTGAACATGTCTGACAGCTAACTTTGGCATTTTATTGTGATTGGATCACAAAATTTCTGAGGAATCTATTGATGGATCTGTATTCCTTGAGTGAGGGCGAATCAGTGCCTAAGTCGCCGGGTTATGAAAGTTCCAATTGGTCAATTTTTGAGGCTGGTTCTAGAGCCAATTTATGTGATTTGACAAGTGCAGACTGAATGGGTTTTCAATTGGCAATATTTGATCATAAATAACTTTGACCTCAAATCATTTTGAGCGATCTCCTTTGACGGGCATATTGTAGTGTTGAAGGTGAACTTGTGTTCCTGATGGCATGCTCATGTGGGGTCTTTTGGTCAAGTTTTAAGGCCATATCTGAAGGCCAGTTGGTGTTGATTTGCAATCTAGCTGAGATGTAAAAGGAGTGAAATGTGTGGTTGCAATTTTTACTTGGTTTGTTCTGATATTATTTGAGTGATTACATTTTGTAGATGTGCATTAAAAGTTATGTCCTGTGCATTATATTTTCAAGATAATGTATATACACTCAGCAAGGACTCAATTGATGCATTTGGGGGAGCCATCAGCAGTATGTGAAAATGATTGTAAATCAATTATTGGTGGAGCTTTTGTAATCCAAGGGAAAAGATTGGTTTGAGTCCTTGGCAATTAATGGAACTATGTTTCCTATTGATCCACAGTCAGAAATCAGAGAATCTCAAGTCTCACAGGAAGCATTGAATGGTCTTGCATATAATTCGGTGAGAAAGTTGATAAGAGTGAAATGCTAATGGAGAGTATGTTACAAATGAAGTAGTAGATACTTTAGAGACTTTGGGAGGTGAGATTCTTTTAACCAAAGTAGCAAGAGTGCATCATGTCCTCAAAGTGTCAAACTTCTTATATAGACTTCTCAGAGCATATGACCACACATAAGTGTCGCAATGCTTCTACAAGTAAGGTAGAGGATGTGCTAATGATAGGACAAGCATCCACAATGAGCATGATGTAAATTTTAATCAAGGCTTTTGACTCTTATCATGTTGAAAGGAGGAATTGTCTTCAATTTTGGTGAATGGCAAGCAAACAGTTTTAATATCATGATGACAACTTAAGGGAAGAAATTAGGTATTTTTGAGTTGCAATAAATGCACTTCACTCAAAGCCTAAGCATTGTGGCAATGAGCATTAAAACCCAGTGTGTGCTTGCCAGTATGGGGATTAGGCAAAGGCAGGTCATTTTAAATTAAGCATAGGCTAAATTGAAATAAATATTGAGAATGGTGTTTGCCAGTTGCTTGCTCACTGTTTGAGATGTCAATGTAGTTTCCAGCCAACAATATATTTGGGAGTTGTCATTGTAAAAGAAGCCTACCCACACAAATGAATTGGGAGGACTGCCAGTCACACCTAGTCTCACGCCAAGTGTGAAGGGAGGAGCCTGCAAAGAGTTGGAAGCTCATGAACAAGGTAGAACTCATGCATGGTGTGTGGTTCCTTCCAAAATCTCAAACATGGAACCAGCGCATGATGTGGTATGCTGATAGTAGATGGAAATGTGCCTCACACAGCAAAGGGAGTTTCACATTTATGAAAAGAAAGCCTCATGCTTTGAACATGCAGCTAATCTACCAGGAATATGCATGACATGCATGTTGTTGTTGATATTTGCAAGTCACGTCCCAACATATATGGCTGCTAGTCTAAGATATAGGTGAGCTTACAAAATAAAAGAATGCCCAGTGCTAAGCAAATAGTCAATTGTTTTTAAGAGCCAATGCAGATAGAATGGAGGTTTGTGCAAGAGGATTATGCCTGCGACAATGAAGATAGGAGCATTTTGCGCTATATATACTACTATTTGGCCAAGATTTTATCAGATACAGGTACATAAGGTATAAGCATTGGTGGTGGAATACCAGCTCCTAACTGGGATGCTCTTGTTGACCTAGATGCAGTAGGAGGTGTTTGTGAATAGAAATGGTAATAAGGCTCACGCAGCAGAGGGGTGCCTTGCGTAAGTTACTAGGTGTGAAGAAAATTCCACAACCATTGTCAGCATTTTCCTTGCGTAGAGGCATATCTAGAGCACGTGAGCTGTTTAACATGAAAAAGACTGTGCCAACACAATGCAATGGAAAACTCACGCAAAATGCTAATCACACAAATAGGTTGCAATGCCAGCAAGTTAGGAAATGTAGACCCATGCCTTGATGCCAGTCGAGTGAATGAGCAGTTCATGCAGAATGGGGAGGAGCTTAGATGCTTGGAAAGTGTAAACAAGTATATCCCACATGCAGCGCTATGGGGATTTTTTGACATTTAAATACAAGGGCTGCCCATATGCAATGTAGATAAAAAGTTAGGGGCTCTCGGTGGGCCCGCTTGTTTGGTTGGAGCTCTATGTGCATGGCGGGCCACCACTTATTTTGAAAGGAAATGTAGTAAAGGCTTTAAAACCTTGAGGGATTTAGTCCCACATGCACACCAAAATGGGCATTTGTAATACATATAAGCAAATCCACTCCCAAGTAAAGTAGATTGAAGGTAGTGGAGGCTCTGCTCACGCCAGCCTGTGCGGCTACCTCGATTTCCATTCCGGCGGGCTCAGGATAATAAAATTTTGTAGAGTGCTAACAATGACTGAGGTGGACACATGTTACAAGGTCATGAGGTTATGAGGAGATAACCGCCAGGAGAGATAACCACTGAGACCTAGAGATAACCACCAATTGCCCAGTCTCATAATGCTAGTGGTTAAGTGCAAAAGGTTATTAGCCTAGTCGCGAGGTCTCATAATGTTGGCGGTTAGAGGTTGAGCATTGAAATATTATGAGTTAGCATTTGTTGCTAGGTCACTGTAGGAAAAATCTAGAGACTTGGAGACTTGGAGATCTAGAGACTGAAGCTAGTCGCATGGTCTCCCAATCCAACTACAGTTAAGAAATCAATTAGGAGATTAGGAGACTAAGGAGTTTCTCCAAGTCTCTGAAGGTAACCGTGGTTAAGGAGAATCCCCAGAGATTTGGAGACTAGTGTAGTCTCCAAATCTCCAGATCACCTGGAGTTAAAGGTGAGTTAGTCCAAGCAGCAAATGAGAAGATGACAAGTGGCACTTCCTGGTGGCCTGTGCAGTTTTTAAAAGAAGTAAAAGATTTTTTTTTTAAAAATCATAAAGTTCAAGCTATAGAGAAATAATTTGAAATATTTCAATGCCAGGAAGCTGCTCAGAGTTTTTAATGCTACAGATTCATTTTTTGTCTGAATATAGCAGTATAATATCTTTTCGGAAATGGTAGAAGATGATGGAGATGATGGCGGTGGATAGAATTAGATTTAAATGAGCAGATGATAGCAGCAAAGGCATTTGCATTTGGGATCAGATTTTGCAGAGATATTTTATTCCGAGTGTATTTTATTTTGCATATCTGACAGAGGGCTTTCATTATTGATTATTCTCCCGGGAACAAAGGACAAGATTTGATTTTCAGAAGACAAAGGGTTGTTGAATCAGATTTGCAAACAGATGAATAAGATAAGATTAGATATGAAGTGACAGAAAAAGGACAAAGTAGATCAGATATGAAGGGGAAAATAAAATAAAATTTTGAAGTACCCAAGGATATCAAATTTTATGAGAGAGGACAAATAAGATTAGATTTGCATAATGGACAGGTGTTGGTCAAGTGCAGATTTTAGGGTTTCTCCTTCTGCTATTTATTATCTTCTTTTCTCTATTTTTAGGGTTCCTATTCCTGTTTCTGGAGGGCTCTTGTAGTTTCTTTGTTATGAGTATGTCCCTTGATGATGAATGTTGAAAATACAAGCTTTGTAGAGCAGACTTCTTATTTTGAGTCTGAGTCTTTGAGTAAAGAGTTTTTCTTTGTATGTATTGATACACTTTTCATGAAATACAGTACAATTTGTGTCTTGGTTCTGTTACTGTCTCTTGGTTTTGTGTTTGTTCTTGTATGTTTTTATCTATAAGGCACACAAAAACATACTAGTTGTCAGGCAATTACTCTAATTGTTTCATGAGTTTCTTTCAAGGAAAGGATTAAATCCTCATGTACAATTTCAGAGAATGAACATATCTGTTAAGATCTTGATGATAACAATCTAAGATTGAGAAGATAGTTTGTCAGGCATTCTGTCTAAATTGTATGTAGTTTGCAAGGCACACTACCATATTTTCTTGGAATTCCTTTGTTGATTCATGCTAGACTCTTCTGCCCAAAGGATTAGGCACTGGTCTGATTTTTTTTCATGCAACTACGTTTCTGTCATCAAACACTAAATTTCATTACCAGTTCATTTCTATTTTAATCTCATGCATACTATGAAAGGACTACATCCAGGTGATACAGTTCACATTTGGTGATTCCTTAAAGAAAGAATTAGAGGTTAACCTTCCTCAAGTTGTACTCATAAAAAGAAGAAGAATTCACCATCCTTATGTCATTGTTCATGTTGTTACATTAGTAGTTTCATTTGTCATATTCTGTAATAGGTTTTTCTCAGCTGTTTACAGAATCATCTTTCATTGAAGTAGATTTGAGTAACATAATAGCATGACAGTGAAGACCTAATCCACTAATCAAGAGCTTACTTGAAATATAGTAACCTATTCATAGGCAATACTTGTCTAAGTCCTATGGAGCTTGAAGCAGAAGGAGGATCTTATCCAATCCTCATCAATTAAGCTTTTCTTGCAAACTTGGAGACCTTTTAACTAAGAATCAAGCCCATAATTTGCCAAGTTTGACCCTACCAGAAAAATCCCTAACAATCTAAACTAGAGAAATTTCTAAAATTCAGACTCATCCGAGTTATCGATTATGCAGAATTTATCTCAAACATAGTTCTAGTTTCAAAACCAGATAAATCAATCAGAGTATGCACAGACTTTGGAGATGTAAAGAAAGAGTTCCCTAAGGATGATTTTCCACTACCAAACATCGATATGAGAGTGGACATTACTATGGGATTTGAAATTTATTCTTTAATGGAAGGTTTCTCTAGATACAACCAAATCAAGATAGCTCCAAAAGATCAAGAGAAGATAGCTTTCACCTTTGCGTGGGGTACTTTCTACTGGAATGTCATTCCATTTGGTCTTAATAATGTTGGTGCTACATATCAACAAGCTATGACATCTATCTTCCATGATATTATGCATCTAACTATGGACGATTATGTTGATGACACCTTAGCTAAATCAATGAAAAGATTTGAACATCTAGCTGATTTAAGAAAAATACTGGATAGAATGGAAAAGTTTAGTCTCAGACTAAGTCCTAAGAAATGTGCCTTTGGTGTCACTTTAGGAAAACTCCTAGGGTACATTGTCTCAAAGAAAGGAATTGAAGTAGATCTAGCAAAGGTCAAAGCAATCATGGAGATGCAACCTCCTAAAAACATTAGTCAAATGAGGACCTTACAAGGAAGGGTACAATCAATCAGACACTTCATATCTTAGCTAGCAGACATATCACAACCTTTCACAAATACATTGCATAAAGGTGTGACCTTCACATGGAACGATGAATGTGAAAAGAACTTTAATCACATCAAAAAATATTTGTAAAATCCACCTATTCTCATGCCTCTTATTCAAGGGAAGCCATTGATATTGTATGTCTCTGCTACTGATACTTGACTGGGGGCATTACTAGCACAACATGATGAAATCAAGGAGAGAGCTATCTACTACATCAACAGAACTTTGGTAGCTTATTAAAAGAACTATTCCATGATAGAAAAGGCATGTCTAGCTGTCATTTCTACATCACGGAAGCTACGACACTATATGTTGGCTCATACTACACAATTAATAGCAAAGATTGATCCACTGAAGTATTTACTGATAAAATCTTCCCTCATGAGTAGGTTGGTGAAATGGGTCATGTTGCTGAGTGAATTTGACATAGAGTATGTTGAAAGAAAATATGTCAAAGGACAAGTCATTATAGATCAATTAGCTAAAGAACCAATGTTTGATGACCAACCAATGAAAATGGAATTTCTTGATTCTTCAATCATGCATCTATCCTCAAGAACGTGGAAATTATTCTTTGATGGATCCTACACATAAAATGGATCTAGAGCTGGCATCTTGTTCATAACACCATAGGGTTACTCCATTCTGAAGGCATTCTAAATCAAATTCCCTTGTACCAACAACATAGCTGAGTATGAAGATTTACTAAATGGTATGAAAATAGAAATTGAATGGAGAGTAACAGAACTACATATTCATGGAGACTCACAACTAGTCATACACCAAGTCAATGATGTGCATCAAACAAAAGATGAGAAACTTGTTCCATACAAACACATGGTAGATGATCTAAATAATTATTTCATATCTATCATATTCAAATAGATTCCTCGAATGGAGAACAAGGTTGTTGATATCATGCCCATGCTATCATCTTTACTATAGAAACCCAAACATGAGCTATGCTATGAGTTGCTGGTGGAAGCACTGTCGTTCCCTGCCTATGAGTGTCAAGAAACCAAAATGACTTGCAATGTTGTTGGTCATGATTCCTCTCCCTAAAAAAACATATACTCCTACCTTCAAGACCACATCATTCCCGATACCTTTAACCATCATGAAAAATGTTACCTTATCCAAAATGCATCATGGTAACTCATCATTGGTAATGATTTATACAAACAAAGTCTAGATGATAAACTTATTAGGTGTTTAGTGTTAGGAATTGGAACACTGAGAGGGGGGTGAATCAATGTTCACTATATTTTAACTTTTCACTTTAATCTTTATACTAAACTTAAATGCTTAAGTGTTGAATTAAACATTCACATAAACATGAAACATTAAATCAACATATGACACAATATGGTTACGAGGAAACCCAAATAGGTAAAAAACCTGGTGGGAATTGACACCCACTAATATTCTGCACTAGTGTTTTGTGATCCTTGTTAGAAGATCCTTAACCCTATTAGGAGTTTCTTTACAATGCTTTAAGTACAGTAGACCTTATTAAGGGTCAGACCTAATTAGGAGTCTTTTACAATATTCCCTATTAGGGGAGAGGACACACTATCTAAGAGCTCACTACTCAAGTGGTGAAGGCTACAACCTTCTAATCTCAGATACACACTATATCTACAGGATGAACTGTCACTATGACACTGCTTGTTAGATCAGTTCCTTTGATGCACTGATGCTTTGACCTCTTACAAAGCTCTAGTACATCTTCTAGTGTCTTTTCACACTTCTTCTCTACTTATCACAACTCTCTATCAACTTCCATACTGAATACAATGGGCGTATCTTATATTTATATGCTCATACAAAATAAACAACTAGGTCGACCCTTAGACCTATTACATACAATGCTTCCAAATGAATTGGCTCAAGCATGCTTACAAAAAAAAAAATTATACATGTCGGCAACCTAAATAAAATAGGTGCATAGCCTTTACAACATTACATTATATCTGCAAACCAAAATACTAATTGTCGGCTTCATCCTTTGTTCTTCACTGGCACACACTGGCTGTGCAACTTCAACTGACTGTATCTTTCTCATCCTTGCACATCTAATCATGCACTCATAGACTACGCATGAATATAGTCTAAGAAACTTAACTTCTAGGGTGCATACCATAATTCTTTTGTATGCACGTGCGCTAATGCTCTGAGCTGCAAGAACTCTATACATTGTCCAGTCTTCAACACTTAACTGATTTTTGATCTTCTCTTCAAGTGTGCTGACTCCAAACTACTATATGATTTTTTTTCCATAATGAAAACACTATATCAAGTCATATACATTAGTATATCCAACTTTTCAACAATCTACCCCTTTGTCATTGATGGCAACAAAGGAATATGGCCAAGTTGCTATCTGTCCTTAATACAAAAAATTTTTTTGTCATCTATACATATACTTATATCTCCCTATACATATTATGATCCATATTCTATGCACAACTCCCCCTTTGACATTAATGACAAAGGTGTTACAAAAATTGTATCTATACATACTTCACTGAGGGAAAACATTCGAATATGCAATCTTTAGGTTCTGGATCTCCTTCTTCCAAAATGAGATCAAAGAGTTTACTATCTGGAGATGGGCGCATAATGCATACTAAAGCTTCTCCATCTTCTTCAAATCTATGGAAGGACCTTGATCATATGTCACCATAGTGGCATCAATCTCCTTGATATTCTGATTTAGAATGTCTACTGAGGGTGCAAGAGCATTCCTCAACTGAGTCTGTCTAGCTCTTAACTTTGTCATCTCTTTTTTTGCCTTCTCAATTTTGTCTATCTGACTTTGGTAGACATTATTGCACATGTTCACATCTATGGATGTGTCTGCTACTAAACTCTTCACCTGCTCAATCATAGCTTCTACCTCTTTTATTTTCTTGAAATGAGCATCGGTAAGCTTGTCTTGATCCATGCATTATGCAATGATTCTTCTTCCTTAATCTGCAAATTATTTCAAGGATGCTTGACTAGTCTTGAGTGAGCTGAGGTCAAGTGCAAAGTTGTTCACCAATTCATTCAATCTCTTTTTTAGATACTTTTCTTCTACAACTAGGGATGCAAATTCTTCAAGGCTTGAGAAATTGCTTTTTAAATGTGAGATAACTATACTCAAATCATCAACCAAGTGTATCTTTGACACTTTCTTGTCCTCTGGTAATAGATTATTCAAAATGTTTACTGATTCTACCAGGAGGGGATTCCTCATTACTTGCTTTTCTTTGGCTTTCTCCATAGCTAGGACGTTGAACTTAATCAGGTTTTCTTCTCTCCACGAGTCCAAACTAGATGTGTCAGGTGTCAAACTTGACAACAATGCTATTGAAGGAGTGATGGGAGTGTTGTCCAACACTTCTTGCTTTATTGACATTTCATCCTTTTTCTCACTTTCTTTTATCTTTTCTTCTTCTTTCTCATCATCAATCAATACTTCTTCTGATGAGTGGGAGGTGTGTTGCTACATAACATTTCAGCTTCTTGTGTGCTCACAAAAGCTTCCTCAAACTTGTCCAACTCAATATCAGTGGCCTCCATGGCTATCTCAACTTTATCAATGATAATGGTGCTTTCCTTGAGTGATTATATTATGGGTGCAAACTTATCTACCTCTGTTTGTGCTTCCACTGTAGGTGCTGAATCTTGAGGACTTGTAAATTGTATCTTGATGGTCCCTTCTTCTTTGTCTTTCTCACTAGGTGCTTGAGTGATGGGTGCAGACTTAGGTTTCATGTGTTGCTTTAGGAATACCTTCTCAAAGGCCTTCTCTATTTCCTTAGATATCAGTTCATAGTCTCTGTTCATGAGGTGTAGTGTTCTCATCTTTTTCCTTAAGTGTGGCTTTACCAAATTCAATAACAATGACTTCTCTTCAACATAACATACTGGAAGAGTGGAATCAAGTGTTTGTTACCTGATTCTGAAGTCTTCTTCAGTGGCTTGTCTCTTTAAGGTATCCATAATCTCCCATACCTTATCTGGGATAGCTATCTTCAATTCAAGAACTGTCTTCTTGAATTTTATCATGTGTTTGATCAACATCTCATGAATCTCTGACTTATCAATTTCATGATATTTTTCATAAAACTTGACTATCTGATCTAGCCTTCCTTCTTCTACTACTCTAGTCCTTAACACTTGAAGACTAGGTATGAATCCTACTTCCGGAGGTGACTGCACATTTTACAATTTACTTCTTGTGGCTGCACTTATAGCTGAAGGGTGATTTGTGGCGGTTTGTTTTCTCCTCTTGGGCATCTTAGGAGATGCATCTATGGACTCAATATCAATTATAGCAGTGAGTGCAGGACTGATATCATCAATTTTACCCTATTTATCCTTTGGATCATCAGTCTTCTCAATCTTTACCTTTTTCATCTTAGGATCATCAGACTTAGCATCTTCTATGGATGTGCTCTCATTTTCCAAAGAAATCTTTTCTTCCCTTTCTTTGTCTAGGTCTTCTTGTGTTACTCCATGAATTTTGAGTATCTCAAATGTAATCTTAGAGGCTTTCCTCTTAGTTGTTGCACTTTTTGGTTTTGCACCTACTTCTCTTGTCTTCTCCTCATAAGTTCCCCACCTAGGTTCATTAGGATCTTTAGGGGCTGATAGTAGAACCTGTGAATATGCTTCAAGGACCTATTCCTCTACCTCATAACCAAGAGAATGAATCCACTTAGTTCTTGGCTCAAAAACTTCCATACAAGTTGTGTCTATCTCTACCATAAAAAAAATAGTATCCTTATACTTTTCCACAATGCTCTCTGGAATTATGAACCTTATTTGCATCTTGACCCTGAAGGTCTTCAATTCCAATGTTACATAATCTCTCAATGTACTGTCCATGGATGCCTTGTTAGATATCTGTGGCATGGTTGGAATGGACTTGTCCAAATACAAATCTGATACTCTCCCAACTATATGAAGGTACATGTAAATGATCAAAGACCCAAACCTAAATATCTTAGTCTTATCATGCTTGATTGCCTTGATGTTATCAATCAACTGTGTGCACAATATCTCACACAAGTTCAACTTTGCATCTTCCTTCACAAGTCTAATGGCTGCTAGAATAGTGCCCGTAGACACACTATTCACCCTACTGGTGTGATGAAACCTATATCCAAGTATCATAGACATCAATTTGATGTCAGCTTGCTCAATAGGCTCAATTTTCATCCCGCCCCTATCACTCCTTGACTTACATGTTTTCTCAACAATTTTTTTGACATCCTTGCCCACAGGAAGGATGACACCTATCCTAGAAAGGCCTATCATCTCATGTATTAGGTCACTAGTGATTCTAACTGGCACATCACCTATCCAAAATAAATCATCATGAATTTTTCTCAATAGTATCTTAATCCATTCAGTCTCAAAGAATTCATATGTCGTAGCATACTCTACTATTGGGTGATCATTCCACTTAACATATTCATCCATGAATGTTTTATCTGGTTTCAACATGGTATCCATGTGCACCCTTAACCTATCCAACCCTACTGGTTCTTTCTTGTAGTAGATGTAAGCCCTAATGTCTTCCACGTGCATAACGCCCATAGGCATGTAGGAGAATGCTCCCTCTAAATCATCTAGGGTTGACTTAAATAATGATTCTTAAATACATATCTCTTCTTCTTAGCAACATCAAAAACTATGGGAGTGGCCATGATGTACTTGTTTAATCACTTTCCAACTGATCTCTAAGATAATCTAAAGTTTGCTAAATCAGCGTGACAAACTATGGTTTCTACAACTGACCAAATGCACTGCTAATTACTGCAAATCATTGATAGATCACTCTACAAATCTTCACAATAACTTCTAAGGCTATTTCTGCCTTCCTATCACTTTGAATTTGAATGCAATGAGTAATCAAACAACTTTTTGTGTACTTAAAGTGAAAATTCCACCATTAATGCTTGCCACGTAAACCAGGTTGTCACTTAAACATTTATAATTTGAGTTATGCTAACAATCAATATGTGCGCTCTTGCAGGAAGTTTCCTTTCTACTCCAAAAGCTTAAGTCCAATGGCATATACTCTGAGAGTGAGTATACTAGTCACGCATGGGTCTAGAGCTAAATTATCTCCCCCTATGACCCTAAGGGCCATTCATCCAGATGTAGAGGGTGCATCCATTGCAGATGCATCCAATACATTCTCATCAACTTTTTCCTTCTTTCCTTCTTTCCAAATCAATTTCACATCCTCTGAGGCTTTCACAAACTTGACTTCTCCTTCGGGATCCAAAACTGATTCTTCAACCTTTTTAGGGCTTTCTTAACCTTGCGTCCTTGATCTACAGAACTTTAAGATATGTCCAACCTTGTTACAAGAGTGCTAAATGACTAGAGGTCTTATATTCCTTGACGCATTGACATGAGTCACCATTCTACATTGTCTCACTGAGTGACCATTATAGTTACATATCTGACATGTAACATTCTGAGAATTTCTTACATTTGTCCGATTCTAATTTCTTCGATTTTTCTTCTTACTAGTCTTGCAATTCATAGCTCTATGACCAAATTTATCGCATGAATAACAGTAACCATTAAAAGGTCTTACCTCTGTATAGTTCCTTGCAATGTGTCCATGCTTGTTACATGCAAAACAAGTGTGTTCTACTTGCTTGTGCTCATTCTTGGGTGTTCCACCATTATATTTGGTTTGATCTTCAGTCTTTTCAGCATTAGTAGAGTCCTTTCTTGCTTGCATGTTGTCAATCTGATTTTGTGCTTCATTGTATCCAATACAACTAGTGTCTCCTCTCTCTCTCCTTTAATACAAATGAGATTCTATCAAATTAGAACTGGTGTGTAATTTGTCAATATGATTCTTTGCTTCTTTCAATTCAGACTCCAAGCTTTCTTTTCTATTCCTTAGCTCCAAGATTTCCATGTTTTCTTGCCTTAGTTCTTCATTGAGTTGAAGGTTCTCTTTGATTTTTTCATTATAGACTTCCTGATTGTTGATCATCTTATCATCAAATTCTTCAAGTAGTTCTTTCATAGATTCTTTTTCTTCATTCAACTTCTTGACCTTTGCTCCTAGATCACTGTTAAACCATTCTTTCAAATCCTTTCTTAGCCTTTTGATAACGAATTGTGCATCATTGACTTTTTCTTTTAGTTCTTCAATTTCTCTTTCTGATTTGTCCAGGTCTTCAAGAGAAGCTTCAAGATTTATTTTTAGATGTTTCATTTTTTCTTTGTCCACGATCTCCTCAAGTGGTTAAAATTCTTTTCTGAGGACCAGAGCTCTGATACCAATTGTTAGGAGTGGGAACATTGAGAGGGGGGGTGAATCAGTGTTCACTATATTTTAACTTTTCACTTTAATCTTTATACTGAACTTAAATGCTTAAGTAATGAATTAAACATTCACATAAACATGAAACATGAAATCAACACATGACACCAATATGGTTACGGGGAAACCCAAATAGGTAAAAACCCTAATGGGAATTGACACCCACTAATATTCTGCACTAGTGTTTTTTGATCCTTGTTAGAATATCCTTAACCCTGTTAGGAGTTGCTTTACAATGATTTAAGTACAATAGACCTTGTTAAGGGTCAAACCTTGTTAGGAGTCTTTTACAATAGTCCCTGTTAGGGGAGAGGATGCACTGTCCATGAGCTCACTGCTCAAGTGGTGAAGACTACAACCTTCTGATCTCAAATACACATTATATCTACAGGATGAACTGTCACTGTGACACTGCTTGTCAGATTAGTTCCTTTGATGTGTTGATGCTTTGACCTCTTGCAAAGCTCTAGTACATCTTCTAGTGTCTTCGTACACTTTTTCTCTTCTTATCACAACTCTTTATCAACTTCCATATTGAATACAATGGGTACATCTTATATTTATACACTCATACAAAATAAACAACTAGGTCAACCCTTAGACCTATTACATACAATGCTTCCAAATGAATTGGCTCAAGTGTGCTTACAAACAAAAAAGTATACATGTCAAAAACCTAAATACAATAGGTACATAGCCTTTACAATATTACATTATATCCATAAACCAAAATACTAATTGTCGGCTTCATGCTTTGTTCTTCACTGACACACACTAGTTGTGCAACTTCAACTGATTGTATCTTTCTCATCCTTGCACATCTAATCATGCACTCATAGACTAAGCATGAATATAGTCTAAGAAACTTAAATTCTAGGGCACATACCATAATTTTTCCATACGCACATGCACTGATGCTTTAAGTTGCAAGAACTTTGTACATTGTCCAATCTTCAACACTTAACTAATTTATAATCTTTTCTTCAAGTGCGCTGACTCCAAACTGCTATATGACTTTGTTTCCATAATGACAACACTATATCAAGTCATATACATTAGTATAGCCAACTTGCCAACATTTAGAATGTGAAGAGTCACAACGCACATTAGAGGAAGTCCACAAAGGTATTTGTGGATCACATTCTAACGATTTGACAGTAGCTCAAAAACTCATTAGGGTAGGGTACTATTGGCAAGACATGGAAAAGGAGGCCATAAAATATGCTAAGAATTGTCAAAAATGTCAATTCCATGGAAACTTGATTCATGCGCCAAGAAGAGATCTAATTCCCTTTACAACACAATGGCCTTTTCAACAATGAGCATTTGATCTCATTGGTGCTATCTATCCTCATTCTTCTAATGGTCACACCCATATCATAACAGCTACAGATTACTTCATGAAATGGGTAGAAGTAGTTCCTTTGACAAAGGCCACTGGTAAATAGATATCAATGTTTATTCTGAGTTACATCATTTGCAGATATGATAGACCACACTCCATCATCATAGATAATGGAGGCCAATTCAAGAACAAGGACCTAGATTCCTTATGCTCTAAATTCAAGATCACTCAACATTAGTCCTCTATTTACTATCCTCAGGGGAATGGACAAGCTGAAGCGTCCAATAAGAACTTATTGAAAATCTTGCATGGAACAGTCAACAAGACAGGTTGAGACTGGCATCTGATGATAAATCCATCTCTTTGGGCCTACAAAACAAGTATTAGAATGCCCACTAGGGCTACTCCTTTTGCTTTAGTATATGGGGTTGAAGCGGTAATGCCTATTGAGGTTGAAATCCCATCAGTAAGAATCAGAATGCATGGTTTGGTAACTAATGATGACTACAGAGTGCCTAGGTTACAAGAGCTTGAACTATTAGATGAGCCTAGGCAAGCTACGTATGATTGTAATACCCCAAAAATGGGCTATAAGTTCATTAACCTCCTATATCATCAAATCATATGAAATCGACATCAAAGTCCTAATCTAAGGCACATCTAAACATCATCAAATCTAATTGATTATCTTAAATTTTGCATCGGAGAATATTCCTAGTAATATTCCTAATTATCTTAATTATCTTTAATTTTATAATTATTTGGCAATAAATCACATTTATCCTAAAATTTGATTAATTGAATATTTTCATATTTAATTAATTAGATTTAATATTTGCCACTTAATTATGTAATTAAATTTAATTCTATCAATTCGACATCAAAGTCCTAATCTAAGGCACATCTAAACATCATCAAATCTAATTGATTATCTTAAATTTTGCATCGGAGAATATTCCTAGTAATATTCCTAATTATCTTAATTATCTTTAATTTTATAATTATTTGGCAATAAATCACATTTATCCTAAAATTTGATTAATTGAATATTTTCATATTTAATTAATTAGATTTAATATTTGCCACTTAATTATGTAATTAAATTTAATTCTATCTATTATTAATTGTATTATTTAATTTTGACAATAAATCAAAATTCCTATCTTTAATTGATTAAATTCTTATTTAATTAATTAAAGCATGTTGTCATTATTTAATAATATAATTTTTAATAAAAGTTTGAATAAATAGTTAATTAACCCATAAATTAATTATTTATTTTCAAAAATCAGTTGAGTTGAGGATAAATCACTTTATTTATTTATTTAATTCTTAATTATTATGCATATTCAAAAGAAACAGTTAAACTCCAAATCAGAAAATCAATGCAAGTTATTGACTTTTTGGAACTCAACATCCTTTTGGAGTTCAAAAAGCT
The DNA here is from genome assembly GCA_027943335.1 of Chamaecyparis obtusa. Classification (NCBI taxonomy): domain Eukaryota; kingdom Viridiplantae; phylum Streptophyta; class Pinopsida; order Cupressales; family Cupressaceae; genus Chamaecyparis; species Chamaecyparis obtusa. The sequence goes on along the minus strand of BSBK01007175.1, from coordinate 300,347 downwards.
GATCTAAACTCTAATTTGAGTTAAAAAGCTGTTTTTGCATGTTTTTGCATGATTTTGAGAATTAACTATCTTTTATGATCAGATAACTCAAAAATCAAGATGAGTTAATTTGAGTGATTTATGGCTTTTATTCATGCACCTCCAAAGCCCTGGATTTCTATAAATTAAGGCTTTAGCTCTTCACAAATCATCTCATATTTTGCACAATCACGCTGGAGAATTGGAGACTGAGGAATCAACTTGCGAATTTAAAGCTTTGTGAGATCAATCTTATTTTTTTTGCATTCATATTACATATCATTGTTAGATTCATAGCATATCAATTTTCAATAGCATTCATAGCATATCAATTTCATTTAGCATAGATTTCATATCAGTTTTTACAATTATTATTGCATAGAAAAATCCAAAAAATAGCTTAATTGCATTTATTCCATATCCATCTTTTGCATTCAAATCCTTCATTTAGGTGTCGTCTAGGTCACTGATCTTGATTACAATCTGAGAACATTAATCTCGCACCTATTAGAAGGCAGTAAATCGCTTGGTTAGATAGCTTTCAATTTTGCATGATTTTGATTATAGCTAACCTCTAATGTTTTACTGAGTGTTGTGTCTACAGATCAGGTATAATTTTCACACACACATTTCTGGCGCCCACCGTGGGGCAACCCACCTTTGCATGCTGGTTTTGATTTTTTTGGGAGCTAAAACCCTAAAGTTTCAAAGATTTAATTTTATCTCCCAAACGGCTTGACATTTTGGTCTGAAATTTTTTTTGCAGGTTGGTGAAATGTCATGGAAGCTACAGTAAAAAATTTAGAATTTTCTGAGATGTTTTGAATTTTTAATAATTTTTTCTTGAAATTCCGGAAAAAATTAATATCTGACGCAAATCAGCATATTTTCGAAAATTTTTATATTTTCGGAAAGCTCTTTAAATTATACAGGGGGTCCATTCTTTGTGTTTTAAATTTGGACATGATATCATAGCTCAAATAGTCAATTTACAAAAACTGGTCTGTATTGATAAAATGGGTCTCTAGGGCACAAATGAAGAGGTTTTTCTAAAATTTTTGCATTTTTGGAAAGATCTCTGTTTTTTAGCAGGGGTCTCTATTCTGAATTTCTATTTTTGTGGCCAAAATCATATCAAAAAAATTAGATCTTGTTGACTAGGTCAAATGCAAAAAAAAAAAATAATAAAGTTTTGTGATGGGTATGCACTTTTTTTTTTTACATGGTTCAATGAATGATATGAGTTGTCATTTGGGTTGATTGCTGGTTATTATTACTGATAATAATTGATTTTTAGAGCTAACCCTATGGTTTTCATAAGTTGAATATATTTTGCATATCTTGTTTGCTTGTTTGCTTGTTGGAGAGTTCGTCACTTGCTTGCATGGAAAAGCTCAACAAAAATTGCTAAAAATCAAGCAAAATCTACTAAGTGCGTTGCAAGGATCCCAGGTATTCTCCTTCATCTAATAATATTTTGATTTGGGACTTAAAATAAATCTCTTATGTGTCAAGCTTGTGTGCATCTTTTCATGCTTTTGATCTATTTCTACACACTTGCATAATTGATACTAGGTTGTGAACCCTTAAGGATTCATTAAATAGTCTTAGAATACTTGTGATTGATCTTGATTGCTATCTTGGGTTATTGGACTCGCTAATCCGCCGGCCCCTCATTTCCGCCCCGTGGTTGCAATCTCAGCGCCATAAAGGGGAGGGGTCAACAGGACAGAAGCGTTAAATGTTCCACTTGGCAACCCTTTTGTGCTTTTAGGAACTCACTTGTTTTCTAAGTTGGGGACTCATTTTTAGCTTGTGTGAGGTGTTAAGTGTTCCACCTTGTGGACTCATCTCATATTTGCTTTAAGCGTTAAGTGTTCCTCTTTCTACTTTTTGAATGCTTTTGGTAGATTTACTTTCAGAACATATATCTGTGCTCACATAGTAATTAGGCCCTATGAACACTATTCGTGATTCTTGAAAGATTGGATTCCCAGCGAAATCCTTCTTGATGACAGAATCCTTGTAGGTAGGGAGGATACTTAGTGCGTTTCACATTCAACTTGGTTAGTGCATCTTCTCTTAGTGATCGACACATTCTCTCTCCGGAGAGGTTGATAGATCACGTAGGGTTGATATCACAAGCTTTGGTGAATCAAAATTGGTTAGTGCATCTTCTCTTATTGATTGATACATTCTCTCCCCGGAGAGGTTGATAGATCACGTGGAGTTGATATCACAGACCTTGGTGGAACAAAACTTTGTCTTAGCGTGTCGGATTAATCTGCTTGCTTTGTTTGGGTTAAAAGTGAAGAGGTGTCAAAACCTTGAATCTGGAGCCAAGTCCCCTTGTGGTATAACTCTGTGAGTCATCTTTAGAGAGGGTTAACCGTAGCGGACAATCCCTTCACAGGGCAAACTGCGTTGACAGAACCTCAAGCGGTCATAGCCATTTTCGCCGTGGTAGTGACAGCCGCTATATAAATGTCCTTGTGGAAGAAATCTCCACGGGTATGGTTCATTGTTGGGTTGTCAGATCTCCCTAGCAGCTCTTGAAGATTAAGTTCTCGGACTGTGTCAAAACCCTGGTGCGCCGGGATTGGAGTTCACCCCTTTGAATCATAAAAGTTGCAGAGTCAAACCATTACTAAAAACCCTAGAGAGGCCAATTTTTCATTCTCAGGTATATGTGTGTTATTGCAAAACTTTTCAGAACATACACAATTAGTACTCTCAGGGATTAGCACAATTTGGTCACTTGATTGTTCATGCGCAAGGTTGCTTTTGCCCTTGTTCATTATTTTCAGACGTGCCTGGAATCACTTGCTTGCTGTTCTGCATGCTTATTTATCTACATGGCTATTAAAAATGATCAAATCTGGTATAACCTTCAAAATCTGGACAATACAATTTGCAAACAATCCAAAACTGAAGACCTTACATTTTGCAAAAATTGACGTAAAATCTTTTCTGGAGTCAAAAGTCATTTCAGCAAGTCAAAATTCATATGAGTTTTGTCAAGTGTCATTTCAGTATTACCCAACTGTCGTATGAGTTTAGCAACTGTCATTTCATAGACTACCCAGTGTCGTACGAGTCTGCAGAGTGTCATTTGGAAAAATTTGAGAGAGTTGTCAGAAATTGTCAAATTGCAAGATATCCAATGTTTCCAGCCTAGTTCCAGAATCTGTCAAAAATATCATTGTGTCAAGAACAGAGCAGTAGCTATTGAGAATCCGTACACATGTCTCAAAGAATCAGTACACATGAGGAAGAAATTCTGATCGCCGCTATAATGAAACAGATACATGCTATGCAAGTCCAGCTTGACAAACTTGAGAAAGAGAGGGAATCTAAAAAGTTCTCCATGGAATTTTTATACTCTTTTCCATTTGATAAAGACTTGTACATGTCACCATGCCCCCGGAAAAAAATTGAGCAATATGATACCTCTTCCACGGAGAGTGACACATCTAGCTTTGAAGACTATGATGACTATGACAACAGACAATGTAATGATACCTATGACACCTCTATTCCTAAGAGTCCTCCTCATCGTCCATTCCTGCTTACTACAAATGGGCCATCACATTGGATAGATCAGGAGAGTGATCTATATGATTCTGATTATCAAAGAGACTTTGATGATTTCTATGCACAATACCCAGATGATCCATCTGTTTCACTTGAGGAAGAGAAAGTTTACCACGCTGATTATAAACATGCATACTATAAGGATCTCTCCTCTAAGAACTCTCGGGCTGAAAATAAAGATTACACTCTCAAGCAAGATCATGTTAATGTTGGACCTTTGTCTTGTGATGGTTCCCTTCCATCCCCTACTTCCTCCAATACTCGTACATTTCCTAAAGCTTCTGAGTCTTTCAAATCTTTCACAGAACCTTCATCCGACACAAGCCCTGATACTTTTCATATGGTTCCCTATAGTTATCCTCCAAGGCTACCTCTTAAAGAAACTCAAGCTAACCTTCACTTGGCTGCAAATACTTTCAATAATGATAAACCTAAAGAGCCTAAGCCTTCATATGCTATAATGCCTACTTCAGCTAGTCCTTCACCATCTCTTCCAAAGTCATCCATACAATCCCAACATGCTTCCTTGTCCTTAGAAGTGGCTCCATGTCAAGAGGACTCTAAAAATAATGAAGAAAAGAACATAAAGAAAGATCAAGATCAAGAACCCTCTATGTCATCCAAGCCTTTTCATGATGTCTCTTATCTGTTTCATGGTTCTCCTAAGCAAGATCAAGCTACTACTTACACTGTTGAGCTTATTGATGATAGCACTATTACTTCCAATGTCAAGCCTATTGAAAATCAAAAGAAAAATTATGCACTTGTGCTATCCAAAGATCCTTGTCAAGATCAAAGTCTTCCATCTTCTTGTTCTACCACTCCATGTTCACTTTCACTTTCTACTCTTCCTAAGTCTTTGCAAGCTTTGAATGATCCTATCAAAGAAAATGCTCTTATTCAAGATGTCCATGATTTTATTGAAAATTCTAATGCTCACTCTAAAGATGCTGATATCCTTGGTTGTCATATAGATGATGATGAACTTATTGATTATCCTTTTGCATCTTCCACTTCCATCCTTGGACCTCTTCCACCACTGCAAAGATCTTCACACCTTCCTTCCATCTTGGGTCCTTACATACCTCCATCTCCCATCTTTCCTCAAGATCAACATAGATGCATACCCTTGAATCCTTTTCATCCACCCACCCATCTAAACCAGTCGTATCCTCCCTCTTCCACAAATCCCAAGTCTTTTGGAAGTAACTTGAATGTTCAATACAAGAAAAAGAAGCAATACAAGAATCCATCAAAAAAAGAATATCACCATGTCTCCTCTCATAGACATGGAAGCATAAAGTCAAAAGAGATATCTAAGAAAAAAATTACAAGACAAGTATGGGTTCCAAAATCCATCATTCAAGATATTCTCTCTACGTCATCAAAGGGAAATAAAAAGCCTAAGGCTATATGGATTCCAAAGTCTCTCATAAGAGAGTCTCATGTTGAACAAAAAGTGAAATTGACATTCAAGCTTCCAAAAGCTTCCACTACATCTCCTTCCAAAAATATTCTTCCATTTCATGCGCCCAAACCTCAACCTCTGCTATCCATTCACCATATTCCTTCACGTATTTCTTCATTCACGATTCCTCCACCCTCTTGCCACCCTTCAAGGTGTGTGTTTACGTTGATCTTGCCTTCTTTTCCATCTACCCTTTCACAATCCTTCCATTCATTAACCTTTTACCTTCTATCCTTTTTCCTCATTTGCCTATTCCTCCTATCTTCCAACCTCACTCGCTTTACATAAAACCCTATCTTCCATTTTTCTCTTCCATGTTCCTTTCCCTATCAACATCTTTGAGCATATCATTTTGAATCCTTGGCATATCATGGTTTATCCTTTCAAGGAGCACTATCTAAAAAGCTTTCCTTCTTCCAAAAAGAGAAATGAAAAATAAAAAAAATAAAAAATGTGCCTTGGTGAAAACCTGGAAACAGGCGCCTTGGTAGCAAAAGTAAAGAGAAATTAATTCATCCTATGGTGAAATCCACTTCCTTGTGGCACCTTGGATAAGTACCATGATGAAAACCTGGCAATCAGGCATCATGCGTAGTTCTTCTACATATTTCATCCATTCCATCTTCTCTCTTTGATCTTGACAATGTTGATCTATACACGAATATTTGGCTATTTTGTGAGCTATCTGACGATGATCTTGCTTTCATTCCTTCCATGTTTAGCCTTCATATCCATCTTCCTCCATTCATTTTCGCCTATCGCTATCCTTTTCCCCTTTGGTCTTGATCTAATAAAAAAAAAAGAAAGAAAGAGTAAAACACAGTGCTATGAAGCCTCTTGACATGTCTACTCCTTTGGATTGCATCCTTTCCTGCTCTTGCATTATGATTTTTTGTGCTTATCCTATGATGGCCTTTCATTGCTTGTCCAAATGCGCTTTACATGACAATTTTTCCCTAGCTTGGGTATTCTTGAGGAGTTTCCCCTTGAGGATTTCTTCCCTTCATTTTCCTTCATTCTCTTATCTTCCATCTCTTCCACTAGCTTGCCAATCTCTCTTGTTCTCCACCTTGCTAGACATTGGGACTGCACGATATGATCTTGCTTGGGAGTTTGTAATGGAAAAAGATGCTATCAAGTATCCCAAGTATCAGAACAATTATCAGAATTAGTATCAGGATCAGTATCAGAACCAGTATCAGAACAAGTATCAAAACAATTATCAGAATCAGTATCAGAATCAGTATCAGAACCAGTATCAGAACAATTATCAGAATTAGTATCAGAATCAGTATCAGAACCAGTATCAGAACCAGTATCAGAACAAGTATCAGAATGGGCCTACAAAACAAGTATCAGAACACCTACTGGGGCTACACCTTTCACTTTAGTTTATGGGTCTGAAGCAGTACTACCTATTGAGGTTGAAATCCCATCACTCAGAATCAAAATGCATAGACTTGTCACTGATGAAGACTACAGAGTGTCTAGGTTACAAGAACTTGAACTACTAGATGAGCGCAGACAAGCAGCGTATGATCATCTTAGAGTGTATCAGAAAAGAATGTCTAGAGGCTACAACAAGAAAGTCAGACATAGAGAATTTCAGGTTGGTGATCTAGTGTTGAGAGAAAATCCTAAAAATCAATCACATCGAGAACGCAAGGGGAAGTTCGAACCCAACTGGCTGGGTCCCTTTGTAATCACTGCTACTTTTGGCTCTGGTGCCTATCAACTCTCAACGACTGAAGGAGAACCTCTCCGAGAACCAATCAACGTTCTCCATCTGAAGAAATTCTACGCCTAAGGCATTCAGTGCTTGGTGAATGTCCTGAAAAAATCTTAAAAATCAGAAAAAGTCCTGAAAAAATGAACATCTTGGTGAAAACCTAGCAATAGGCGCCTTGATGATTCACAAAAAAAAGAAATATATCAAAAGTACAAAAAAATCAAAAAAATATCAAAAGTACAAAAAAATTGAAAAAATGAAAAATACAAAAAAAAAAAAAATATAAAAAATATAAAAAAAAAAAGTGCCTTGGTGAAAACCTGGAAACAGGCACCTCGGTAGCAAAAATAGAATCTCTACCAAGATGGTGAAAACTCGGCAAACGGGCACCACTTGTTCCAAAATGCTCCATCTATCAGCACAATCTTGGTCTTTCCCAGCTTTCAGTCTTGCTTTAGTTTTTACATATCTCCCGGTTTGTTTCTGCATATCCTGGTTTCAATAAGTCGGTCTGTACACCAATCAGCTCAAGCGTTTGCATCCTATCAATGTTCAAACTTGGGGGCAATCAATGTCATATCTTATAGTCTCCAATGTATCTTAGACATGTCATATCCACTCAGAGTCCTTTGAAGCTTCAAGTTGAGTCAGTCAGTCAGTCTCGTCTCCAGAAAGGATTTTGCATCAACAACAATCAAACATCAAACTCAAACTGAAAACAATATGTGCTTTTCATGCTTTTATCTCCTTGTATGCTTACTGATTCGCATTGAGATTTTTGCATATTGTGTCCCTTCGAGCTCTTCAATGATGTCCTTTACAGGATTTAGAGAGTGATGACTGGGGGCATAATCTTTTCTTTGTCTTCTGCTTGTATGTGAAAATCAAACAACTTTGGAAATTTTGGATTGAAATGGTGTCCGACTGTAAGAGCCTCTATCTCGAATTGGATGGCCATGCGTACCTCGACCATTGATACCCAAAAAAAAATTCAAGGAAGTTTGATCTAACTATTGTCTTTTTGAGTGAGTTCTTCCTCCTACTGTGGAACGCAATCTTGCCTAAGGATGTGAACGATAAAGGGTCACTACGGGTAATTCACATTGGATTTAGAATGATCTCTTGACTGTTTGATGTGTTTGTAACGCAAGGCGTACTCAGGTCATCACGACGTGTATGTTTTGATGCTTGTACAAATTGCTATATCAAAATGGACATGATATTCAGGTCATCCTGGCGTTTGTGCCTTGATGCTTATATCTAATCCGACATTCAACAACTAAAATCAATATTCATATGTCCATGGTTGTTTGACCAGTGGGTGTTGTATTGATTCTTGCACATACAAATCGATATTCATATGTCTATGGTTTCATGGCTAGTGGGCATTGTATTGATTTATCCGGTTACCTAAAAAGTTCAATGATGATAACAAATCGACACATGATCAGTGACTAGGTCCTAGGTCTTAGGTTGCATTTCATTTTGCATGTCTCATTGCATGATCTCACAATGATTAAACGAACTTCAATGCTTAAATGATTCTTCAAATCGCATCTTCAAGTCTAACAAGAGCTGAATCTCACACGAAGGTTCCTCCAATGAAATAGCAAGTAGAATCCTTTTTCGGGATCAAAATTCAAATCTGAGATCATTCATATTATTAACTACTTGCATATTCGACCTTCAATCATCACAGAAATCTAGTATTCAACTTAACTGATTATCTTACATCAAACTATCAAAATTTCAACTTGGTCAACCATGGTCAACTCATGGTCAAACCTAGTCAAACTTGGTCTTTTGGGACCTTCCAATGATGCAGAATGCGTTCTCGAATGTAAATAACCACTTCTCAAATCAATTAACATGCTTCTAAACCATTTAACGCTGACTTCTCTTGTCAGATTTCAATTTTAATCCCGAAGGGGGCATGGTATTGCACATCAATTCAAAGTTTGTAAATCAAAATTCTATCGATCAAATCTATCAATATCTTTCATCAGTGATCAAGATAACAATCACGTCTAGTCACTGATTCATCAAAAGTCCTCATCGCTCGGGGCAAATCTATCATCACTTGGGGCATATCAGATTCATCAAGATCCATATCAATCTGATATTTTCTTAATCTTGTAAACTGTATCAATTTTTGCAACCATCGGATCATAGTGTTCTTTCCTTGGTTCTTCGGCAACTGAAGGATTCAGATGTGATACTTGCTAGTTCTGCTAAGACAATCGAGTCTAGAACGGGTCATTCACTTCTTATCAATCCTAAGGTTCAGAATCAGGCATTTTGACACTTTTTCGCAATCATAGGTTCATTTGCTGCTACAGTGAACATTATCTTTGGTCATTCAAGACCTATTATCTCCATATCAAGTCAATATCAATCAACTCCTATCTCAATATCTTTCAATCGGTTTCTATCTTGAGATCGGTTTATCTTTTGAATCAGTTTCATATCTTTATCAAACACAGACTATCTTTGAACCACTGCGCTTCGCACAGTAATTCAAAGAGGGGCAAAATGTAATACCCCAAAAATGGGCTATAAGTTCATTAACCTCCTATATCATCAAATCATATGAAATCGACATCAAAGTCCTAATCTAAGGCACATCTAAACATCATCAAATCTAATTGATTATCTTAAATTTTGCATCGGAGAATATTCCTAGTAATATTCCTAATTATCTTAATTATCTTTAATTTTATAATTATTTGGCAATAAATCACATTTATCCTAAAATTTGATTAATTGAATATTTTCATATTTAATTAATTAGATTTAATATTTGCCACTTAATTATGTAATTAAATTTAATTCTATCAATTCGACATCAAAGTCCTAATCTAAGGCACATCTAAACATCATCAAATCTAATTGATTATCTTAAATTTTGCATCGGAGAATATTCCTAGTAATATTCCTAATTATCTTAATTATCTTTAATTTTATAATTATTTGGCAATAAATCACATTTATCCTAAAATTTGATTAATTGAATATTTTCATATTTAATTAATTAGATTTAATATTTGCCACTTAATTATGTAATTAAATTTAATTCTATCTATTATTAATTGTATTATTTAATTTTGACAATAAATCAAAATTCCTATCTTTAATTGATTAAATTCTTATTTAATTAATTAAAGCATGTTGTCATTATTTAATAATATAATTTTTAATAAAAGTTTGAATAAATAGTTAATTAACCCATAAATTAATTATTTATTTTCAAAAATCAGTTGAGTTGAGGATAAATCACTTTATTTATTTATTTAATTCTTAATTATTATGCATATTCAAAAGAAACAGTTAAACTCCAAATCAGAAAATCAATGCAAGTTATTGACTTTTTGGAACTCAACATCCTTTTGGAGTTCAAAAAGCTGATCTAAACTCTAATTTGAGTTAAAAAGCTGTTTTTGCATGTTTTTGCATGATTTTGAGAATTAACTATCTTTTATGATCAGATAACTCAAAAATCAAGATGAGTTAATTTGAGTGATTTATGGCTTTTATTCATGCACCTCCAAAGCCCTGGATTTCTATAAATTAAGGCTTTAGCTCTTCACAAATCATCTCATATTTTGCACAATCACGCTGGAGAATTGGAGACTGAGGAATCAACTTGCGAATTTAAAGCTTTGTGAGATCAATCTTATTTTTTTTGCATTCATATTACATATCATTGTTAGATTCATAGCATATCAATTTTCAATAGCATTCATAGCATATCAATTTCATTTAGCATAGATTTCATATCAGTTTTTACAATTATTATTGCATAGAAAAATCCAAAAAATAGCTTAATTGCATTTATTCCATATCCATCTTTTGCATTCAAATCCTTCATTTAGGTGTCGTCTAGGTCACTGATCTTGATTACAATCTGAGAACATTAATCTCGCACCTATTAGAAGGCAGTAAATCGCTTGGTTAGATAGCTTTCAATTTTGCATGATTTTGATTATAGCTAACCTCTAATGTTTTACTGAGTGTTGTGTCTACAGATCAGGTATAATTTTCACACACACAATGATCATCTCAGAGTATATCAAAAATGAATTTCTAGAGGCTATAACAAGAAAGTCAGACACAAAGAATTTTAGGTTGGCGATCTAGTCTTGAGAGAAAATACTAAAAATCAATCACATCAAGAATGCAAGGAGAAGTTTGAACCCAACTGGTTGGGTCCCTTTGTTATCACTACTACTTTTGGCTCTGGAGCCTATCACCTCTTAATGACTAAAGGAGAATAGCTCTGAGAACCAATCAATGATCTCCATCTAAAGAAATTCTATGCCTAAGACATTTAGTCTACGAAAATGTCATGAAAAAATTAGAAAAAATAGAAAAAGTCCTAAAAAATGATCATCCTGTTGAAAACCTAGCAATAGGCACCTTGATGGTTCACAAAAAAAAAAAAAAAAGATGAAAAATACGAAAAAAATTGAAAACATGAAAATACAAAAAAAAAGAAGAAAAACAAAAAGTGCCTTGGTGAAAACCTGGTAAACAGGCACCTTGGTAGCAAAAATAGAATCTCTGCCAAGATGGTGAAAACTCAGCAAATGGGTGCCATGTGTATCAAAACGCTCCATCTATCAGTGCAATCTTGGTATTTCCTAGCTTTCAATCTGCTTTAGTTTGTACATATCTCCTTGTTTGCTTGCATGTCATGCTTTCAATAACATTGTCTCTTGCACCAAGCAATGGAAGCGTCTGCATCCTATCAATGTTTCAAACTTGGGGGTAATTAATGTCATATCCTATGGTCCTCAGTATACCTTAGACAAGTTATATCCAGTCAAAGTCCTTCAGAGCCATATTCAAGTCAGTTTGTATGTCTCCCTACCATAAAAGGATTTTTGCACACCAAATGAACTATAACAACAAACAAAATAAATCTTTGCACAAATGCTTTAATCATCTTGTATGCTAATTGATTCACATTGAGATTTCTACATATTTTGTCCCTCCAAGCTCCTCGATGCTATCCTTTATGGGATTTAGAGAGTGATGACTGGGGTCATAATCTTTTCTTTGTCTTCGGTTTGTAAGTGAAAATTTAACAACTTTGGAAATTTTGGATTGAATTGGTGTCCACTATAAGTGCATCATGAATTGGATGGCCATGTGTACCTCGACCATTGATACTCAGATGCTTCAAGGAACTCTGATCTAACTTTGTCTTTTGAGTAATTTCTCATTTCTATTGTGAAACATGATATTACCCAAGGATATGAATGATAAAGGGTCACTGTAGGTAAGTCACATTAGAATCAAAATGATCTCCCTACTGCTTGGTGTGTTTGTATGCAAGGTGTATTCAGGTCATCACAATGTTTATGTTTTGATGCTTATACAAATTTCAAAATCAAAATGGACATGATATTCAAGTCATCCAGGCTTTCCTGCCTTAGTGCTTATATCTAATCCAACATTTCAAACTAAAAGTCAATATTCATATTTCCATGGTTGTCTCACCAGTGGACATTGTATCAACTATTCGGTGTTACATACAAAAATTTAGTGATGATAAAAACTGACACATGATCAGTGACTAAATCCTAGGTCTTGCATTGCATTTACATTTGCATTTTGTATAGTTGCATTTTCTCATGATTTGAATGAAGCACGTTGTTTGATATTTTCCAAATTCACACTAAAAACACATCATAAAGACTAAGCATCATATGAAGGTCCCTGTAATTTGATCTGCACATAGTCACCATTCTAGGTTACACATCCTTTTTGACAATGAATGAGCACTTGAATTCTTCACGTACCTACAAAATATCATGTGCATCATTGCATTTTCATATCATATCATAAAAATTTTGCATATTCATTGCATACATGTGCATCAATAAAACATAAAAAGAATCATACATTACATTACATTTTCTATTATTACATTGCATGTTCATACATTCAAAATAAAAATCCATTGCATATTCATCACATTCAACAATCAAAGGGAAAACATTTCATACATATGTATCACATGATAAGTCATCATAACTCAAAACAACAAGTACAATGAAGTCACAAGCACTAAAATCTGATCTCATATATATATAAATCTTGATATAGTACAAGGGTGCACTACTGGTACAGTATACAAAAGAATTAGCTATAGTGAGCTATCAAATGTAATCAAAATGAGAAAAATGTCAAAATTGAGGAACAATATCATAGATCAACTATCCACCTAGTCCTTGGCATCAGGTGGGGGCTCAACGCGTGGGGCCCTAGCTCCATTCGATGCTAGCATATACTATGAATAGGAGGTGACCCTCTGTCCAAGAGGTACAATGGAAAAATATGTTGATACATAAAAGGCTGCACGACCTGTCTGGTGGATCACCTTAGCCTATAAGCATCTAACCTTAGCATCTTACTCTTGCAACCACTGCTCTTACTCTCAGAGTTGAATCTCTAAAGTCAGTTTGTGTGTCCTTTGATCATGAAGCTATTGCCAAAGTCCCCTGATAACATCCTGAGGCATTTGCCTCAATCTTGGATTTTCCACTGCTACTACCTCTATCTCCTCCATCGGTTGATCTACACCTGTATCTATTTGTGCCTTACGGTGATGAACCTTTGCTCTTAAATCAAAATTTGGGGCATTTTTGGCCTCCTCTATAGGTGTGTCCCAATGCGCACCTAGCACCTCCTCAACACTGCCAACTCTACCTAATGTACCACCCTCACCTTTGGTGTACCGACACTACAAAACTATTGATCTACCTGACAAAAATGTATGTGATCTGGGAGGATGTCTCATCTATCCTACTAGCCTAGGTGGGGTTAGCATTTCTCTCAGCCTGGGTGATGTAGGATGCATAATCAGGATTTGGACCTCCCATCATCTTTGTCCTCTTCCTATAGGGGAACCTGTAACATCCTCAACTTTCTCCATTGTCAAAATAAGCTCTGTGGGATCAGAGAAATGTCTCATTGGATGCTCTACTAGATATGCTATGAAAGCATCAGTAAAACTTGCATCAGCCACTTGTGGCTGATAATCCCAATCTCTACTGACTAGCTCGTTGTACTCAAGGCTACACACTACATAAGATAGCCTAGCTGACCATCCCAGACCAATCTCTTGCACCATTTTTGCATAGGCTGTGAACTCCTATGGCATCCTAGATGAGTCTGAACTGTCTCCAGACATGAGTGATAGGGAATCTCTCCAAGATGGTGGTAGACCACCCTATCAATATCCAGCTCTGACAAAAATAACCAAACTAGGCACGAGCTGTAGGCCATGCCTCTATTTGAAGATGCGGTCTCCATGTCATGACTGTCATATCATCTAGTACTCAATGCCAATACTCAGTGGGTCCCATCCAGACCTGTGTGATAAATCTAGAATATCTACATATAAGTGGCTCCTGAGGCTATCACTCATCACCACAAATTGGTCTACATATGGGAATATGCTCCCATGCCCATATTTGACAAGAGCTCCAGATGCAAATGTCTTCACCTCATGGTAGACAAGCTTGTGCATCTCTAAAAACATGTGAGCCAACATACACTGACCCATCCTAGCTCTATGGGACTCTCCATCAAGCGCTAAATCATCGGAGCCCACCCCATAAGAAGACCATTCTACTGACAGTCGGACATGATGATCCCTTCGATCATCCCTTCTATAATACACTCTAATCGATAGGTCTTCCCATACCACTGTATGAGCATCTCATAGGAGATCTGCTGAGAGATCTTCTCCTCCACATCAAACAATGTATAAAATGCTACTAAACCTATGTTACCCATACTAATATAATCTAGGCGAGGGCCATGAAAAGGTATCTTGAGAATCCTATACATTTCTTCAAGTGTCACAGTGATCTCCCCTATCAGGAGGTGGAAAGTCTAGATCTCGAAATGGAAATTCTCAATGAGCATAGTGATCACTCCATGGTTTACCCAAATATCAAGCAACCAAATTAGGTACTCAAAACTGCATGCTGCAAGGTGCACTCTCATTAGGTCAAGTAAGGCCAAGCACAATCTCTATGCCACCGGAAGGTAAATACACACATGGACATCTAGGTACATGACCTATGAATAGTCTCACAATAGGTAATGATAATCATGCCAATGTCTCTCTTAGGAATAATTTATTCATACTAAGGATTACTTTTCCCATCATAAATGCATTTAGATTTTCAACCCAGGGATGTATACTTGAAATGGGACAACACAGTTTGTGCACTAAGCCCCTCAAAGATTCATACTACCTATGCTGCAGGAAGGTAAAGTGCATGAAATAAACCTATGCTATTGCTGCAGGAAAGTAAGCACCCTTAACTACTTAATGAAATTACTATTGAAAGCTTGTAAACTTAACCTAATCCTATTTTAGCAACTCAAAGCATTCACTATGTCTATCTATGAAAGTGCTTCAGGAACATTCAAAGTAATAATGTCGTAGGAGTAGAATAGTAACTCTACTTGAAAACATAAGAAATACATAAAGTAATTCTACTCTATTCTAATCTACTCCACCTCCCAAGTGGGCCCCCTTGGTTGGCTTCTGCTAACTACTAACATAGAATGTACTCAAAATTACTCTTTCATTATATTCTCATAAAATGGTTACATAGTAATGGAACAATACATTAAAAATAAAAAGAGTAGCTCTATTATGTTAAACACAACAATCATATATATTTTCACATTACTCAACTAATCAATCAAATCCATTTATATATAGGATTGACTCTTATTGAATGCATGAAAGTAAGTTTTGACTAAATCTCTCCATAGAAGAAGGAAATATAATAGCCCATGACAGAATACAATAAAGTCTAGATAATTGATTCAACATAATAATGAGCACTGAGGAAATATAGCAAAATTGTTTCCTATATTTTTTGGGATGGTGGCTCCTCCACAGTAGTGGCATGATCCTCAGTGCTATGATGGCTCTCCATCATAGCTAGAACTTCAATGTTTCTTCTTAAATCCAGTCGATCCACTCTCCATCTATTCCTTTTTCCTGGTAGGTTAGTAGCATGCAGATATGTATACAAGTCAACTAGTCAATTCTTATCCAAATATTAGAACATAGATTCAAGTAGCTATATAATGTTTAGAAAAACATGTCATATCTAACTACCTATAATCTTGGTGGTTCTAACTGTACTTATCACAAGTTCAAATAGTTATAGGTCCATGAATGTCTTGAAAATGTTTTAACAAAGCATAAAGATTATCATAAAATAGAGACAATAAATTGTCTCATCAACCTACACAACACAAAAATAGGGCAACTATCAGAAATATGATAAAAAATCAGGCTATAAGCATGGAAAATGAGAAAATGAGCATATCAACAAATGCATTAAAGGCTATAGAACTCAGTTATGAAATCAAAAAGTTTGAAAATTTAGCCTAAGGACCTAAAAAATGGTCTTTGTTTTCCATACGACAATTCATACTGGTATCAAAAGTCATATGACAATATACTTCGTCCCATACAACACTTCATGGTTACACAACACTATACAAGTTCTCGCATGACACTTGAGGGACCCAATGAAATGTCATACGAAAAATGGGTGTCCCTCATATGAAAAACACCTATAACACAGATGACACTCTATTTGGACTTGGAATGTTGTATGAGTCCCAGCAGGTTGTCGTAGGACTTTCCATAATACAAAAGTTTAAAAATTCAAACTCGTCCTAAATAATCCTAAAAAGCATAAAAACATGGAAATTTGAATTCAAAGAGAGGCACATAGGTGCACTTACTAGATTACCATACTGTCGAGGTCTTTGATATCACTGGTTGCACTTGAATCGATGGGAGGACATAGGAACCTTCATTTTCACTTAGAGGGCTCCACAAGTTTATAAAAGTCAAAAGGTAAAAATGATTTGCAAATAACCCTTTTGGGCCTTATATAGGTTTTGACCTAATTTTTCAAAGTGCTCCATTTTGCGTGAAAATTGCAACCCTGGCTAATTTCAACGCTCTGAATCTATTTTCGAGATCAAAATCAAAATCTGAGATCATTTATATTGTCAAATTGTGATTTAAAATTTTTGGACCCAAAATGGCCGATTGCTTGCATATTGACCTTCGTATCATCACAGTAATTCAATATTCAACTTAACTGATTATCTAACATCAAACTCTTCAAATTTAAACTTTCTCAACCATGGTCAACTCATGGTCAAACCTAGTCAAACTTGGTTAACAGGACCTCCAATCAATGCAGAACGTGTCCCCAAACATGTATAACCAATTCTAAAATTGATTACATCACCTCTAAACCATTTAACGATGGCTTTCTTGCTAGATTTTGATTTTTATCCCGAAGGGGGCATGGTATTACACATCATTAATTAAATCTATCAAATCAAACTTCTTTCAGTAATCAAGAAAATAACCACATCTACTTGTGGACTCATCAAAGTCCTCGTCGCTTGGGGCACGTCACTTGTGGCACATCAAATTCATCAAAATTCATATCAATCTGGTGTTCTCTTAAATCTTATGAACTATATCAACTCTTCGTAACCATCGGTTCATTAGTGTTATTTACTTGATTCTTCATAACTGAAGGGTTCAGATTTGACATCATTTTGATTCCTTTGGACAATCAGGTCTGGAGTCAAGACAGTCACTTCCTCGTAATCATAGGTTCAGAATTAGGCATTTTGAAACTTCTTCATAATCACCGGTTCATTGTTGATATCGTTAACATCATCTTGATTCTTTGGTCAACTAGGACCTGAATCAACATCTTCAAATCTCTAAATTGATTTCTGTCTCAGAATCGGTTAATCTTTTAGGATCAGTTTTTCCACCACATAACTGAGTCGAGACATCATAAAAAAATAGTTTTATCTATGAACCACTGCAATTCACTTAGTAATTCAAAGAGGGGAAAAATGTAATGCCCCAAAAATGGGCTTAAGGACCGTTGACCTCCTACATCGACAAATCAATTGAAATTGACTCTAAAGTCCTAACTGAAGGCACATCTGTGCATCGATCATCAAAACCCTAATCGATTTTATCCTAATTTTGCATCAGGGAATATTCCTAAATATTCCCAATCTATTCTAATTATCTTTAATTAAATATTATTTAGCGATAAATGATATTATTTTATTTATCCTAAAGTTAATTAATTGAATATGTCGAATATTTGATTAATTGAATTTAATTCAGCCACTTAATTATTTAATTAGATTTAGTTGCATTTATTCCTAATTAATAATATTTTTATTTGACAATAAATCAAATTTCTAAAAATAATTGATTAAATGTTTATTTAATTGATTAAATCAAATTGTCAAATTTAATGATATAGTTTTGGGATAAATTTTGATTAAATAATTGATTAACCCATAAATTAGTTATTTTTATTCAAAAATCAGTTAAGTTGAGAACAAAACACATGAAATATTAAATAAATTCATAATTATCCATGCACAATCAGAAAAGCAGTAAACTCTAAATCAACTATTAATTTCAGTTTGTTAACTTTTCAAACTCAACATGTGATCGTGAGTTGAAAAGCAAATTAGAGTTACCTGAAATTCTAATTCGAGTTAAAAAGTTGTTTTTGCATGATTTTGTGAGTTAACTCTTTCTAATTTTCTGATAACTCAACAATCAATTTGAGTTGATTAGGGAGAGATTTTTGGTTTTCATGAGTTCTCACAAAACCTGGATTTCTATATAAACGAGGCACAATCCTTTACAAACAACCGCTAATTTGGAGAATCTTGCTCGTGCGATCTGGCAAATTGTGTGATTGTTTAATTTCTTGAGATTCTTTTTATCATTGCTTCATTTGTTTTATAGAATTTATATCATTGTTAGAATAGCTTTCAATTCATTTTTAGCTAGTTTTACATCATTTCATACAGTTTTTCATCCATATTGCATAGAAAATATAAAAAATATAGCTTAATCTGCATTCATCTTTCGTTAGCTTTCATTATTCAAATCCTTCATTTAGGTGTTGCATTGTCACTCATCTTGGTTATTTCTGAGAATATCCTACTCACATCTACTAGAAGGCAATAAATTGCCTGGTTAACGATATTTGTCTTATTTGCAGATTTTTGGATTTGTTAACCTATAATGTTTTATTGAAGTGTTGTGTTCTACAAATAGGTAAAATTTTGCATATACACTAGTGTCTTTAAGGTAAATCTAGTGCTAGCTACCAACTTTCAACAAGCAGGTTGTTGGTGTTGAAGAGGATGTGATGGAGGCTAGGTGGCTTGGATGTGGACTTAATAGAACTTTCTTAGATTTCTATGATACTTGAAGATTTATTTATGCATAGAAGGCACCACAACCTCTCCAAATGATGCAATTACTTGAGCCTTAACAAGAAGTTTAGACTTTAATTTACAATGGTGTTGTAATTTGTTTTGTACAATAGAAAATGAATAAAAGGTTTTGTTTCAGTTTGTCATATTGTATTTGTTTTAATTCACTTGTTATTGAGTTTCTTTATAACTCTATTCATGTAATCATAAAACTTTGTAACAAGTACAACATTTTATTTATGCCAACTTTGAAAAAAAAAACTTGGAAACAACATACAATTGAAATGTTTACATAATCCACATCCATGCGTTGGAAGAGCAGGCACAAAATTGGTAGCAAACTCGGTGGCCTCTTGCAGTGGTATGAGGTCTGGTCTTTCCTGCTATCATATTGGAGTTATGAAGCATGGCACCAAAGGGTAAAAAGAGTTGGTCAATAAACTCTTGGATGTAGGGAGTAAACATGGATATGAACTCAACAAATAGATGTTATTCTAAAAACTTTGGAAGAAGAGAAAGGGTGTTTGCTCATGATGGAATAGTCATTGTCTCAAGTGCTACAAGAAGCCTTAGTTCTTCGAGTGCCTTCTTCAAGAAAGAAAAGATGGTTGAGTCACATAGATAATGAAGTAAGACTTATTTTTACTTCATGTTTGTGTGAATTCATGAAAATCTTAGTGTAATACCTAAAATGCAATGTTTAAGAATACTAAACTAAGCTAGTATTCAAAAAAACAATGAAGATAAAACCTTTATGATTAGACCAAAGAAAGATAAGCTAACAACCATAAGAAATGAAAACCTTCCTTGTTTAAGAGATGTTGTCCAAATGATGGAGATATGTGTGCTCAAATGTTATTGCTCAAGCTTCAAGTGTTGGAGGATTTTGGCATTATAAGAATGCTTTTGATGTTTTTGCCTCTCAAACTAGCATTATAACTTTTCTTTGATGGTGGATGAAAATGAAGGATAAGAGGGCTCAATTTATAGGCAAAGGGAAGGTCAAATGGATGGTCAAGATGCAAACCTGAGGAAGGGCCAAGATTCATTTGAGAGAGAGCACATGGATTGTGCTTTCTCAAATGCATCTCATTGTGACAAGTGTCACAATGGGAGAAATTGGAAGAAATGGGGAATGTGACCATTTGGGAGATGTGAGAGGGGGAAAATGTGTAAGAGAGGGATGAAGTGTGTAAGGGATGTGTAAGAGAATTTAAGGTTGACATGAGGTGAGAGAATTGAGGGATGTGAGGATGTGACATGAGGATTAACTTGGGTTGGCTTAGGATTTCTTAATCCATGGATTATGATTATGCAAATTTTTAGGAGGTGATTAGGCTTGGATTATGAGGCAAGTGGGTGGTTTAGAAGGATGTGATGGGAGGAGAGAGAATGAGTGGAGGGTTGGATTAGCTAATCATGGGTCATTAGCTGATTAAGACTGATTAGCATGAGTGAATGGTGTAATACCCCAAAAATGGGCTATAGGTTCATTAACCTCCTACATCTTCAATTTGAATGAAATTGACATCAAAGTCCTAACCTAAGGCACATCTACAGATTATCGAATCCTGATTGATTTTATCCTAAATTCTGCATCGGGGAATATTCCTAATTTATCCTAATTATCTTTAATTTAATAATTATTTGGCAATAAATCTTATTTATCCTAAAAGTTTGATTAATTGAATACTCTGAATATTTAATTAATCAGATTTAATACTGCCACTTAATTGTTTAATTGGATTTAATTATTCCTAAATTGTATTATTTAATTTTGACAATAAATCAAAAATCTTATGACTAATTGATTAAATTCTTATTTAATTAATTAAAGTCAGTTGTCAATATTTAATAATATAGTTTTGGAATAAAGTTTGATTTAATAATTGATTAACCCATAAATCAATTATTTTATTTCAAAAATTAGTTAAGTTGAGAATAAATCACTTTATTTTTAAAAATTAATTTATAATTAAATCATGCACAATCAGAAAAGTAGTTAACTAGAAATCAACAATCAAT
Source organism: Chamaecyparis obtusa (assembly GCA_027943335.1). NCBI lineage: Eukaryota > Viridiplantae > Streptophyta > Pinopsida > Cupressales > Cupressaceae > Chamaecyparis > Chamaecyparis obtusa. Next base: position 279,177 of record BSBK01007175.1, on the reverse strand, counting down.
TTTAAAATTGAAACTCAACATCTAATGATGAGTTGAAATTTGATCTAAACTCTGTTTTGAGTAAAACTCTGCTTTTGCATGATTTTTGTGAGTTAATTATCTCTAATTTCTTGATAATTCAAAAGTCAATCTGAGTTTATCAAGAGTGATTTATGGCTTTTCTCTTGCATCCTCAAAGCCCTGGATTTCTATAAAATCAAGGCTCAGCTCTTCATGATTATCAACACTCAAATTTGCACAATTACTCTGGCAAATTGGCAATTGAAGGATTCAGCAATTGCAATAGGCAATTTGTGAGATCTTTCATAGTTAATCATAGCTTTTACATAGTTTCATATCATAGCTTTCATATTCATACTCATTCATAGCATTCTTAGATTAAATCTACATTCACTCTCAATTTCATTCATATTAGCTTAGATTCATACAGTTTTTCATATTATTGCATAGAAAATACAAAAATATAGCTTAATCTGCATTCATAGTCTTTCATATTTTGCATTCAAATAGTTCGTTTAGGTGTTGCATTGTCATTGATCTCAGTCTGATCTGAGAGTATCATACTTGCATCTACTAGAAGGCAGTAAATCACCTGGTTAGCTTAGTTTCCATTTCATTGTACGATTTTGATTTTTCGCTAACCTCTAATGTTTTACTAAAGTTTTGTGTCTATAGGTAGGTACAAAACTCACACACACATTTCTGGTGCCCACCATGGGGCCCTGAAATGGGTTTCCATTCAATTTCTATCAATTTCTATCAATTTCTTGTCATTTTCTGGTTCAAACTACAATCTTTTATTTTATGTCCGTACATTTTTATATGAATTTCTGACAAAAGTCATGCTAGGAAGTACCCATTGTCGTACGACAGTTTATTCTATTGAGGCTCATATCATAAGGTACACACTATCATTTGGGAGATCTATTATCGTATGAGAAGACACCCATTATCGTACGAGTTTCTTGATTGGCCTCTGGAAGGTAACCCACTGTCGTATGATTTTTGACACCAGAATTCAATTGTCGTTTCAAAATTTTTTGTAGTTTTTCAAATTTGGAATAACAGCTAACCCTAACAATTGAAATCTTCTATTTTTTACTGATATTTACTGAATCTGATTGGAAAAAGTGCAACTAAATTGCTAAAACAAGTAAAAATATACTAAGCGTGTTGTGAGGAATTCAGGTATTCTTCTCTAGCTGATAACATTTTGATTTGGATTAAAACAAACTCTCACGTGTCAAGCTTGTGTGACTTTTCTTGCTTTCATATCATAGAATTCATTTTGGGCTATAAAATGAACATAGATTTGCTTTCTACATATCTGTTACACATAGTAAATAGACCCTATGAACACTATTTGTGGATGATCTCGAGAGAGTGGGCTTCTTCTGCTTGTTCATGCATGTGAAGCTCTTCTTAATGAAGGATCCCCTTGAAGGTAGAAAGGTTACTTAGAGAGTCTCACATTCTACTAGATTCATGTGTCTTAAAATTTTGATTGATACATTCTCTCTTCGGAGGGGTTGATAGATCATAAGTGGTTGATGTCATAGATCTTTGTGAGATAATCTTGGTCTTAGCATGTCAGATTAATCTATCTACTTTGTTTTGGTTAAAAGTGAAAAGGCTAGAGGACTATGCTCTACTCCCTTTTTGGGTAGTATCAGAAACTCAGATCCTTGAATCTGAAACTAGTCTCCATGTGGTATCTTTTTTGAGTCACCTTTAGAGAGGGTTAATCATAGTCGACATTCCCTTAATTGGGTCAACCACGTGGACGGAACCTCAAGCGGTAATAGCCATTTTCGCCGTGGTAGCAACAACCACTATATAAATGTCCTTATGGAGGAAATCTTCACAGGTGTGGTCTCTTGTTGGGCTATCAAATCTCCCTAGTAGCTCCTAATTGATTAATTTCTCAGACTATGTCAAAACCTCGGTGTGCCTGGATTGGAGTTCACCCTCTTAAGATCACAAAAGTTGCGGAGTCGGACCATTACTACAAAACCTAGTGAGGCCAAATTTTAGTTTTTCTAGGGATATGTGCATTATTGAAAAACTTTTTGGAACATACACAATTATCACTCCTAGGGATTAGCACATTTAGTCACTTGATTGTTCATGCGCAGGGTTGCTTTGTCCCCTGTTCATTATTTTCAGACGTGCTTGGAATCACTTGCTTGCTATTTTGTGTGCTTATTTATCTATTTGGTTACTGAAAATGAATGATCCCAAAATAAACTTCAAACCTAGACAGAAAAATTTGTGAACAATTTGAAACTGAAAACCTATTTTTTGCAAAATCTGAAGTAAAATTCCTTTCTGGAGTCAAAATTCATCCCATAAGGTCAAAAAGTCGTACGAGTTTTGGCAATTGTCATCTCATAACCCCTGTATTGTCGTATGATAGCTTGTATAGTGTCGTACGAGTTTTGCCACCAGTCAAAAGAAAAAAGTCAAAATCCTACTATCAATTGTCGTGTGAGCTTTGTAATTATTGTATGAGTTTTGTCAACTATCATTTCAGAGCATACCCACTGCCGTACGATCCTACAGAAATTCATTTGAGAAATTTTGAAAAATTGCTAGAAAGTGGTCAAAATTGTCAGAGACTTAGTTTTTACAGCCTATTTCCAAAATCTGTCGAATAAATCACTGTGTCAGGAATAGAGCAAAAACTAGAACAAATTCATTCATTTCCTCAAGTGAGCTCTTGAGGCTGATTTTGTCTTCTGATTTATCAATTTGAGTCTTTTTTTATCTTGTGTCAAAACCTTGTCAAAATTATCTTCAAATTTAGTCTTGTTACTAAAACAACTAAGTGTTGTGAGCTCATGCCCGCCATCTATTGGGCATCTACCCACACTACTGTGGCATAGTATCCTTCATTTACGTCTGATCTAATCTTCAATCAATTCAATTTTGACAAGGTTGCATCATTCAATCTTCTTGAATCAAGTCATTCTTCAGTTGTCTTCATCTTGCTTTCTTGCTTCACCCAAGGTTAATGGTGGAAACTAGAGCTTCCTCACATAAGAAATCTGGAGAAGCACTTAACACTGCAACTTTGTATACTCACATAGGTCCAACTCTTGAGCAACTCTATAATTTTGGTCTTTACGAAGATGACGGTCTAGGCAATTTTTGATTGAAAACTAGTTACATACCCCCTCCATCAACTCATGGAGGTAATTAACAAACTCCACCTCAATCTAAACTAGGGAGTCCTAAAACTCCTAACATTTCTCATGGAGGGACACATCATGGGTCTCAAGGACATCACTCTCAACATGGTATGGATCAAGAACCCACACCTTCTGAAATTGCTTGATATCAAAACAATGATGACTTCAAGAGAATGATGAGGCATTTCTTGAAGGAAGATAGAGAAGAATACTTTCTAGAGTTATCTCATCAAGGAGCTAAACTTCCTCCAAAATTTAATGTTGAAGATATCATTACAAATGAGGAAGAAACTCCTATCATGGCTATGATGAAATAGGTGCATGCCATGCAAGTCAAACTTAACAAACTTGAAAAAGAAAAAGGAACCTAAGGAGTTCTCCATGGAGGCCCTATGTCCTTTTCCATTTGATAAAGACTTGTACATGCCACCATTCCCTAAAAGGGTGGAGATGCCTAAATATGATAAGTATGATGGAAACTCTAATCCTCAAGATCATTTCAGAGAATTCTGTACTCAATCCATGGAGTTCATGCATGAACCAACTTACTTAATGCATCTTTTCCCTTGATCTCTGGGAAGGTCAGCCATTCATTAGTTCTCTAGAATGCCTCCTACTATCAAAAATTTTAAGGAGTTAATCAAACTATTTTATCAACAATACTCCTACAATATTCAACATCTGGTCACCATGATCAACATCTGCAATCTGAAACAATATCCAGGTGAACCATTCCTGACATTTCTCAAGAGATGGAGGAAGAAATTTTCTCTATATGCTAGACCCATTCCAAAAACTGAGAAGTTAGAAATCTTCATCAACAATCTTGTTCCAGAAATCAACTACCCTTTACAAATGCAAAATCATACATCTTTTGATAAGATGGTAGATAATGCGATCAAAATTGAGAAAGTACTTGTGAAAAAAGGAGGCATCACACTTCAAAAGGACAAGTATGAATCTAGATCTAGTTCTAAGGACAAGAACAAAAATTGGAACAAGAATAAAGGCATTGTCATAGATGATGTTGTTGATAATATTCATGCCCCATCTAAGGTACCTTCTTTCAATCTCACTATTGGTACCCAAGCCATCAAAGCTTCTGAAGCTAAAGCAACAAAGTCCAACAAAAAGTCATCTGATTATAAACCTTGGGCTACAGGTCCTAATCACAAATTCACTCCTCTTGGAGAATCCTTGGAATCTGCCATGAAAACTCTATTGGTGAACAAAATTATCTACTTGCCTGAGATAAAATTCTTTGATCCTAAATCTAAACCGAAATGGTGGAGAGAGAATGATTTCTATGAATTCCATCACAATAAAGGTTATAAGACTAATAACTATGCTCTCTTGAAGCACATCATACAAGACAAAATTGATAATGGAGACATCATGATTGAAAATCATAAGAGTAATAATGATCATACAGCATTCACAGAACCATTTGCTAAACATGGTAAAGAAGATTCTTCTTCTCATCCTAATATGGGTGCTAAAGTCAATTATGCATACTCTGGAAATAATGTTGTCATCAATATGGTTGAACCGTGTCTATCTAAGTGTTGCAATGTCATCACAATTGTTAGAAAAGATAGAGAAAATCAATCAGCTAATGCAATTACTTGATCACAAGCTCAGACACACCTACAAGAACAAATACTAGATTCATCCAATGTCCCTAAGGCACCTTTCAATCTTTCATCTACTTCTAAATAGAAAGCTACATCTAAATCTCCAAATCCTAAAGACACAAGACCTACTTCATACAGTATTGTCCAATAACTCCAACACACAAATGCAAAAATCTCCATGTTTGAGTTGCTTTGGATATCTCCAGCTCATAGAACCATTCTAGACAAAGCTCTACTCAGATCCAATGTTCCTGATAACCTTGATTTAGATAGATTCCAGACTATGGTTGGTCATCTTACATCTCCACAGTATATTTCCTTTTTAGAGGAAGATGATAACTCCTTGAGTCATCCACATAGCCAACCCTTGCATATTGAAGTCTTGATCCAATACCATTATGTCAAACATGTGTTGATAGATGGGGGCACTGGTCTAAACATTTGTTCTTTCAGCTTGATTACACAATTGGGATTTTTAGAAATGGTCATTGATCCTAGAAAGAAGATAAATATCAAAGCATATGATGAGCAAGAAAGATCTTCCAAAGGAACAATTGTCTTACCTATCAGAGCAGGTCCTGTCATCAGATATACTATATGTCAAGTTCTTGATCTACCTTTGGCCTACAACATTCTTCTAGGGAGACCCTAGATACACAAGATGAAAGCTATTCCTTCTACATATCACCAATGTTTAAAATTTCCTTATGAAGGAGTAGAAGTGACAATTCCAACTGATCTATATACAACTTGCAATACATTGAAAGAGAGTGTTGATAAAGTTGTTCCTAATAATAGGGAATCTTCCACTAAGCAGCTAGACATTGCTTCAACATCCAAGATGGAAGAAATTGCTAAAGAGGTTAAGATCAAAGAAAATGGTATGGGAGAATATAGTATAGAGCCAGTCTTATCTTTGACATCTCTCCCTATCTCACCTAAGTCTTATGGAAAAACTTTGAAATAGTCCAAACTAGAGTCTGAAGAACCTCTTGAAGCATATAAAGGAAATTTTGTTGCAGAACAAGTATCTAAACAAGAGTTTGAAGAGGATAAAGTTGTGCTTGCATGGCTATACAAAGATGAACCCAAATCTCAAGTGGTTCAAAAATGTGATGCTAAAATACTGAATATCCCTTCTAAGTCATATGGCCCAGGAGACAAATTGATCACAAAAATGGGATATACCAGAAAAGGACCTCTAGGACTACAGGGTAAAGGGCTTCTATCACCTCTTGACCATCATGGCTGAGCAAACAAGAATACAATAGGTATAGGATACATGAAGAAGACGTTTTGTCTTAGCAAGAACTCTCCACATGTATTAGAATAGATTGAGTCATCCACAACAAATCAACTAAAGGGAGAAACAACAAAACAATCTAATAGCAATGATTTAGACACCACTAAAGATCTCATTCCCTATGAGCGTTCACCTAAAGAAATAAAAGACCTCCTTGATGCTGAAGATGATCCAACAAAAAAAATTAATGTAGTAGAAACACAAGAACCTACTATAGAGAAAGAGATAGTTGCAACACAAGAACCAACTAATCTCGAAGACAATCAAACAGACAAAGAGGAAGGTGGTAGTTATTCTAAGACATATTCCCATGAGTATGAATTCAAATTAGAATTTGAGGGTAACCCTTCTTGGGGTATTCTCCCTAACTTTACTCATGTTATTAGATTTCCTAGAGGCATAGATGAAGAATCTAATGACTATGAATGGGGAGCCATTCTAGAGGAAGATGAGCTTATTATAGAGAAACATGTTGATGTTATTCACCAATATGCACCTAAACCCAACATAAGTCTAGAGAGAAATGATGAACTTATAGAGTCTCATCCACCGATGCTTGAAGTGGACTTCCACAATGACCTTGATCCTATTCACAAATTGAATGTCTTAAGTTGTAATATCACCTTCAAACTCAAGCGTCAAGTTAGGACCAATGATGACAGATCCATATCTGTAAACAATCTTTCCCAATCTTTCACCACTTTGACTATCCAACATCCTGACCTTCTTGACCAAACCTCCACAAATCTGAGCTATGGTATTTATACCTTCCCAAATGACTATGCCCTTGCTTGCTACCTCAATGCAATTGAGCCTATGAGGACTTCCATTAGTGAACCAAGCATTAGCATGATAGAGTCAAACATCAAGTATCTTAGTCAGAAAAATAAGAGTAAAAATAAAAAGAAAAGGAGTTCTGAGGGTGAAAACCACTTTGTGGCAGTCTCAGAACCTACAAAAGTAAAAATAAAATACATATCTGAAGGTGAAAACCTCTCTAAGGTGCCTAAGGATGAGATATTTGATGTCCTTCCGAGTCATTTACAGGATAGATCCCCAGTTCTAATTGAGCTCACTCAATCTATAAACTTGGGAATAGCAGAGGAACCACAGTTGATCCATATAGCACAATCTTTATCAGAAGAAGAGAAGCAACAATTCACAACATTCCTAATAGAAAAGAAGATCAAATTTGCATGGAAATACTCAGATATGCCAGGGTTGGATCCTGATCTTATAATGCACCATTTATCTATTGCTTTTGGAGTAAAACCTGTTAAACAAAAATTGAGAAAGATGCATCCACATGTTGCACTCTTGGTCAAAGATGAATTAGAGAAGCTACTAAAATCCGGATTCATCTATGTTATTGACTATGCTGAATGGATCTCTAATATTATACCTATTTCAAAACCAGACAAATCTATAAGAGTGTGCACAAATTTCAGAGATGTGAACAAAGCATGCCCTAAGGATGATTTTTGACTACCTAACATTAATATGATAGTGGACATGACTACGGTCTTTGAAATGTATTCTTTAATGGATAGTTTTTCTGGATATAATCAAATCAAAATTGCTCTAGAAGATCAAGAGAAAACTGCTTTTACATGTGCATGGGGTACCTTTTGTTGGAATGTCATGCCATTTGGGCTTAAAAAATGCTGGTGCTACATATCAGAGAGTCATGACATCTATTTTTCATGACATGATGCATAGAACTATGGAGGATTATGTTGATGATACTTTAGAAAAATCTATGATTAGAGCTGAACATCTAAATGACTTGAGCAAGATACTAGATAGAATGGAAAAATTTAGTCTTAGACTAAATCCTAAGAAGTGTTCTTTTGGTGTCACTTCTGGAAATCTCTTAGGATACATAGTTTCAAAGAAGGGAATTGAAGTTGATCTAGCTAAAGTAAAGGCTATAATGGAGATGCAACCCCTAAAAAATATTAGTCAAATGAGGACATTACAAGGGAGAGTGCAATCTATTAGGCATTTCATATCACAACTTGTGGATATCTCACAACCTTTTACAAAGACATTATATAAAGGTGTGACCTTTGCATGGAGCGAAGAATGTGAAAAGAATTTTAATCATATCAAGTAATATCTATCAAATCCTCCTATCTTGATGCCTTCCATTCAAGGGAAGCCTCTGATCTTATATGTCTCCACTACAGATACATCACTGGGAGCATTTCTTGCACAACATGATGAGAACAAGAAGGAAAGAGCTATATACTATATCAGTAGAACATTGGTGGCATACAAAAAGAACTATTCTATGATTGAAAAGGCTTGTCTAGCTATGATCTTTTCATCACAAAAACTAAGACATTATATGTTGGCTCATACCATGCAATTAGTAGCTAAGATTGATCCACTAAAGTACCTACTAAGCAAAGCTGCCCTCACGGTAGATTAGCCAAATGGGTCATGCTCTTAAGTGAATTTGACATTGAATATGTTGAAAGAAAAGCTATTGAAGGTCAAGTTATTACTAATCAGTTAGCAGATACACATTTGTTTGATGACACACCAATGCAAATGGAATTTCTAGATTCCTCTATCATGAATCTTTCTTCTAGAGAATGGCAATTGTTCTTTGATGGCTCCTATACACAAAATGGATCTGGAGCAGGCATCTTGTTTATCACTCCTTAAAGATACTCCATTCCTAAGGAATTCAGAATCAAATTTCCTTGTACAAACAATATTGCTGAATATGAAGCCCTTTTAAATGGTATGAAAATAGCAATTGAGTGGAGAGCAACAAAATTACACATTCATGGAGACTCACAACTTGTAATCCATCAAGTCAATGATATGTACCAAATGAAAGATGAAAATCTCATTCCATACAAGAGAATGGTAGATGATCTAAGGAAATACTTCATATCTATCACATTTGAGAAAATACCTAGAACGGAGAATAAGGCTTTCGATGCAATGGCAACATTATCTACTTTATTATAGCAGCCTAAACATGAGCTACACTATGAGTTCCTGGTGGAAGCACTATCTTATCCTGCATATGATTCCCCGAAAACCCACATGATCTACACCATTGTTGGTCATGATTCATCCAGATATAAAAACCTATTCTCTTATCTCAAAGACCAAATAATTCCTGATACCTTTAACCGCCATGAAAAGAGATACCTTATCCAAAATGCCTCTCGATATGTCATCATTGGTCATGATCTATACAAATGAGGTCTAGATGGTACGCTACTTAGATGTTTAGAATGGGAAGAATCTCACACAATCAAATCCAGAAGCTAATTGCATCATAATGGATTGTGAAAATTTGATGTTTTTAATTAAGAGTCTCAATGTGCTTTAGAGGAAATCCATGATGGTATTTATGGGTCACACTCAAACGGTTTAACACTAGCCCAAAAACTTATTAGGGCTAGGTACTATTGGCCAAAAATGGAGAAAGAGTCTATCAAGTTTGCTAAGAACTGTCAAAAGTGCCAAGTGCATGACAATTTAATTCATGCTCTAGGGAGAGATCTAATTCCCTTTACTACACAATAGCCTTTTTACCAATGGGCCTTTGATCTTATAGGAGCCATACATCCTCATTCTTTTAATGGACATACCCATATAATCACAGCTATAGATTATTTCAAAAAATGGGTAGAAGTGGTCCCTTTGACACAAGCAACTGGAAAACAAATATCTATGTTCATCTTGAACTACATCATATGTCGGTATGGTATCCCACATTCTATAGTCAAAGATAATGGTGGACAATTCAAGAATAAAGACTTAGATGATCTATGTGCCAAATTCAAGATTACACAACATTGGTCATCTATTTACTATCCTCAAGGGAATGGACAAGCAGAGGCTTCTAATAAGAATCTATTGAAAATCTTGCACCATACAATTAATAAGATAGGTAGAGACTGACATCTCATGATCAATCCATCTCTCTAGGCCTATAGAACAAGTATTAGAATGCCCACTAGGGCTACTCCATTCTCTTTAGTTTATGGGTTTGAAGTGATACTGCCTATTGAGGTTGAAATTCCATCACTAAGAATCAGAATGCATGGTCTTGTAACTGATGATGACTACAGAGTGTCTAGGTTGCAAGAACTTGAACTACTAGATGAGTGCAAACAAGCAGTGTATGATCATCTTAGAGTGCATCAAAAGAGAATTTCTAGAGGTTACAACAAGAAAGTTAGACACAAAAATTTTTAGGTTGGTGATCTAGTCTTGAGAGAGAATCCTAAAAATCAATCACATAGAGAGCGCAAGGGGAAGTTTGAACCTAATTGGTTGGGTCCCTTTTTTATCACTACTACTTTTGGCTCTGGAGCCTATCAACTCTCAATGACTAAAGGAGAACAACTCCAAGAACAAATCAATGTTCTCCATTTGAATAAATTCTACACCTAAGGCATTCAGTCTATGGTAAAATGTCCTGAAAAAATCTTAAAAATCAGAAAAAGTCCTGAAAAATGAACATCTTGGTGAAAAACTAGCAATAGGCACCTTGATGATTCACAAAAAAATTTAAAAAATATCAAAAGGACAAAAAAAATCAAAAAATGAAAAATACAAAAAAATGAGAAAAAGTGCCTTGGTGAAAAACTGGAAATAGGTCCCTTGGTAGCAAAAATAGAATCTCTGCCAAGATGGTGAAAACCCACCAAACGAGTGCCACTTGTTTCAAAATACTCCATCTATCAGCACAATCTTGGTCTTTCCCAGCTTTCAGTTTGCTTTAGTCTATATATATATATCCTTGTTTCAATAAACTCGATCTGTACGCCATTGGCAAAAGCATTTGTATCCTATCAATGCTCAACACTTGGGGCAATCAATGTCATATCCTATGGCCTGCAGTACATCTTAGATGAATCATATCCAATCAGAGTCCTTTGAAGCTTCATCTAAGTCAGTCAGTCTGTCTCCTCTCTAGAAAGGATTTTGCATCTACAACACAATCAAACATCAACACAAACTAAAAACAATCTATGCTTCTTCATGCTTTTATCTCCTTGTATGCTTACTGATTCACATTGAGATTTTTTCATATTGTGTCCTTTCGAGCTCTTCAATGATGTCCTTTATAGGATTTAGAGAGTGATGACTGGGAGCATAATATTTTATTTATCTTCTACTTGTACGTGAAGATATAACAACTTTGGATATTCTGGATTGAAATGGTGTCCGTTTGTAAGAGCCTCTATCTCATATTGGATGGCCATGCGTACCTCGACCATTGATACCTAGAAAATTTAAAGAAGTTTGATCTAACTATTGTCTTTTTGAGTGAGTTCTTTCTCCTACTATGAAACACGATCTTTCTTAAGGATGTGAATGATAAAGGGTCACTACGGGTAATTCACACTGGATTTAGAATGATCTCTTGACTGTTTGATGTGTTTGAACGCAAGGCATATTTAGGTCATCACAACATTTATGTTATGATGCTTATACAAATTGCTATATCAAAATGGACATGATATTTAGGTCATCCTAGCATTTATGCCTTGGTTCTTATATCTAATTTGACATTCTAAAAATGAAATCAATATTCATATGTCCATGGTTGTCTAGCCAGTGGGTGTTGTATTGATTCTTGTGCATACAAATCAATATTCATATGTCTATGGTTTCATAACTAGTGGGCATTGTATTGATTTATCCAATTACCTAAAAATTCAATGATGACAAATGACCAACACATGATCAGTGACTAGGTCCTAGGTCTTAGGTTGCATTTCATTTGGCATGTCATTTTACACTTTGCACTTTTCATGATATCACAAATTGCTTGAAAATCTTCAACAATTCTTCTAAAAACTATACTTAAACCAAAAATGAAGAGCTGAATCTCATACGAGGGTTCCTCCAATGAAATAGCAAGTAGAATCTTTTTCGAGATCAAAATCAAAATCTGAGATCATTCATATTATTAACTACTTGCATAATCGACCTTCAATCATCACAAAAATCTAGAATTCAACTTAACTGATTATCTTATATCAAACTATCAAAATTTCAACTTGGTCAACTATGGTTAACTCATGGTCTAACCTAGTCAAACTTGGTCTCTAGGATCTCTAAACAATGCAGAATGCGTTCTCAGATGTGTATAACCAATTCTCAAATCAATTAACATGCTTCTAAACCATTTAACACTGACTCTTCTTGTCAGATTTCATTTTTTATCCCAAAGGGGGCATGGTATTGCACATCATTGGAGTCTGTAACTCAATTTTGTTAATCACATCTTTCCTCAGTAATTAAGACAACAACCATGTCTAGTTTCTGATTCATCTAAAGTCCTCATCACTTGGGGAAAATCTAGAGATTCTTGGGGCATATCAAATTCATCAAGATCCATATCAATCTGGTATCCTAAATCTATCTTGTAAACTATATCAGCTTTTTGTAACTATCGGTTCATTAGCGTCATTTTCTTGTTTCTTTGTAATTGATGGGTTTAGGATGTGATACCAATATTATTCATACAAGGGCATTAATGTCTAGAATCAATCACTCACTTCTTCGCAATCATAAGGTTCAAAATCATGCATTTTGGCACTTTTTCATAATCATCGGTTCATTGTTTCTATAGTTGACATTATCTTTGGTCACTCAAGACCTAAATCTTAAATCTTGAATCTTTAAATCTTTCAACCGATTTCTATCTTGGAATCAGTTAATCTTTCAAATCAGTTTCATACATCTTTATCATACACAGACTATTCTTTGAACCATTACACTTTGCATAGTGATTCAAAGAGGGGCAAAATGTAATACCCCAAAAATGGGCTATAGGTTCATTAACCTCCTACATCTTCAATTCGAATGAAATTGACATCAAAGTCCTAACCTAAGGCACATCTGCACATTATCAAATCCTAATTGATTTTATCCTAAATTCTGCATCAGGGAATATTCCTAGAAATATTCCTAATTTGTCCTAATTATCTTTAATTTAATAATTATTTGGCGATAAATCTTATTTATCCTAAAAGTTTGATTAATTGAATATTCTGAATATTTAATTAATCAGATTTAATACTGCCACTTAATTGTTTAATTAGATTTAATTATTCCTAAATTGTATTATTTAATTTTGACAATAAATCAAAAATCTTATGACTAATTGATTAAATTCTTATTTAATTAATTAAAGTCAGTTGTCAATATTTAATAATATAGTTTTGGAATAAAGTTTGATTTAATAATTGATTAACCCATAAATCAATTATTTTATTTCAAAAATCAGTTAAGTTGAGAAAATTTCACTTTATTTTTAAAAATTAATTTATAATTAAATCATGCACAATCAGAAAAGTAGTCTTAGGAGAAAATAATAATATTTAATTAATAGGATGTCTTAGGAGAAAACTAAATAAAATTACTTAATTATGTAATCATATTTAGGTGTCTACATTTTTTCCCTCTTCAACATAGTGTTAAAATAACTCTATTTCGAAGACATTCATAAATAATAGATGACACGAAGAATTGACTAGATGGCGAAAATGCCCTAGATTATGTGCAAGGAGGTTTAAGCTAGATGATGCCCCCTCTAGATGGTGGCAGGAAAACACAAAAGGGGCATGGCAGTGTCTTGAAAAGAAAGGCGAGGAAGGGGTGTTGCGGGCAAAAAAGAGGGGATGAACGGGGAAGAAGGGGATTAAAAAGACAATTATGGAAAGAATCGGTATGAGGGGAAGAAAGGGTGGATGAAAAAGTGTCCAGGAGGAAAAAGGAGGCTCAGGGGGCCTTAAAAGGGGCCAAGAGGGCTAAAAACAAGTCATTTGTGCACCAGAGACCTTGAAAAGTGAAAATTTGAGCTTTGAGTAGAGATAGCAGAATGGTAGAGAGAGGGCGACCGACTCACCGATCGGAGATCATGTGACATGTTCGGTGACATGGGGTCCTTGACTGACAAGTAGGATAAAAAAACACACCTTGTCTTTGAGTGATGTTAGCATTTATTGCACATTTAATAGGAAAAACATGCGATCCCACAAATGCAGGATCAGCAGGAATGCGCTCATGCCTACGGGAATGTGTTCCCACAAAAAAAGTGAAGGGAGGGGGTTTGGGTTAGGGTAATGGACTTTTTTTGGAATCACATAAGTTCGAGGGATAGGGGAAATTTGTGGCGGGATGGTGATATTTGGCTCATATGCCATGGAGGTGGACTTTCATGGGGTTGGTGACAGCTCCATGCAAGTGATGCCACTCGGAGATGGTGACATTCCACCTGCCGATAGGAGAGATGACCATGACACTAGAGGATATGTACCAAATTTTTGGGCTACCAATTTGAGGCACACTAGTGGTAGCAGGGATGTACACATAGTTGTAGGTTGTGGCCCCACTGCTAGGGCCAGGTGTAGTGCTAGTCTTGTGCCATGGGCAATTAGCCTTGGCTCACCATCCGACAGTAGTGCTGACAACACGGTGGCTCTATTTTTATGTGTGCAGGCTAGTCTCGAGGTACATTGCCCTAGATGCAAGATGTATAGGAGTAACCCTAGAACTCATTCTAGGGATCATGTAGATCATTAACATGGGTGTTCCAGTAGCATGGGGGACTCTCATGCTAGTAGAGATGTATAGGGACTTGCACCAAATTGTTTACCATGGGGCATGGACTCTAGGGAGGAGTTTTGGTTTTGCTTCTCTCTTACACATATGGGTGTGGGAGCACATAGCTATGCTGCAACCCTTAGGTCAGACTGATAGCTAGCTGTAGGAGCCAATTGCATATAGTTGGGGGGGTCTATTGATCTATCAGGGAGTAGACAACATTGACTACTTGTGGGAGACACTTGATGGGATCTGAGATAGGATCACTTGGCAACCATACCTAGGGAAGGCACCATGGGTAGAGGACTAGAGAGATTTGTTGTATGCCCCATTACCGACATTCATGATGGGGAGATGGGAGTATATCATTGAGCAATACAGGCCAGATAGGGTCACTCGACAATTTGGCTTTGTGTAGGATGTACCAAGCCTAACACATTGGTATCAGAGAGCCATGCGAGAGTAGGTTATTGACTTTGGGCTGAGACAAGATAGGACGGGGCTGTTGGCTAAGTATCAGGTGATGCAGCCATTTCAATGGGACTGGGTGGGGGGAGAGGTAGATCAAGGGACTACCCCCACATATGATGTATGATTTTAGCCACCAAGAGCAGTGGTGAGATCAGGGTTACCAACTGGTGAGGGAGCAGTGCCTATATATAGAGGTTGGCCAAGGGGGAGAGGGAGAGGAGATGGAGATGGAGATAGAGGGGGGGAGGAGATGGTATGGATGTGGATGGAAGGGAAGATGGAGGAGGAGGAGATGGGGGAGGAGGGGATGGGGGACATGGAGCACCAAGAGGGCCATCACCCACAAGACCACCACCACTAGTAGGACCACCACTACCCTTGAGACCACCACTGCCAGGAGGACCACTACCATCCATAGCACCACCACCAGGTTCACTAGCAGGAGTAGGGTCATCAAGAAGAGGAGGGGGAGGGGATCTAGCAGGGCATCTCGCCTCACTATAGGAAGCCTTTGATCAATCTTGATAGATGCTCCATGACACATAGGATGAGTGAGATGCCTTAATAGCACAACAAGCTCAGGCTATATAGGATGGGTTGATGACCGTCGATGAGAGAGAGTAGCTATGGAGAGAGAGGGATGGGCTGGTGGCTAAGAGGGATCAGTTGAGAGGGGAGAGGGACGGTCTATGGTCAGAGCAAGACCATCTATAGGGGGAGAGGGATATGGTTGGGCAGTAGCTTGCGGTGGAGAGGCATACCCCGAGAGGATATCGAGTGGTATAGAGCTCCTAGGATTGGTCAAGAGATGTATCTCATCTTTAAATGGAGCTATCCAAGATGAGCGAGTAGATTAGATGGTACAGCTATGTTTATCATGTATTAGTGCCTACATATTGACATTAGCACTATAGACGTTCGAGTCACTCTAGGGCCATAGGATCAGGGACAAGTGGGAGATCAAGTGTAGGGGTTGGTAGTAGCTAGAGGATAGGGGGTAGCATGCCCATGATTGGCACCTCCCACAAGATAGGACAGGAGAGCCATCCATCAGGACACACACACAGTCAACAAGGATTGGCTGGCAGCTCTATGCAGATGGTAGAGGTTGAGGTGTCAGGGGCAAGGATGGAGATAGACTTAGGGATAGGGAAGAGAGCCACACTAGTATAGAGTGCAGGGATATAGGCACCCTTACAAGATTCTACACAAGTGGACCCCCTAGCCGATGATGTTGACATGAAGACTCCCTCAAGAGAGGCAAATAGGAAGTGATATGTTGCGATCTGGATTATGTATTTTAGTTATCCATTGATGGAGGGCATGGTCCCTATGTATATTATTTATGTACCTTTGATGGACATGGAAAAATAGTTTATTCTTTCATTCTTTGGGATGGGACATTCTTGTACTCTTCTTTTGTTGTGATTATATATACATGATGAGCTGGGTGGGATGTGACGTGTTATGTATGGATGCATGGATGTTTATGATGTACTAACATGGGTGATGCAAGATGTGATGCTACTTTCTACATGATGTGAGACTAACACGTATGTGATGCAGGACTTTAGGTGCCTTATGGGATATTTGATATGATGTGTGTTTATATGAGATGCAGTTATTGATGATTTGTGGATACAGGATGTGATGTGATGCCTTATATTTGATGTATGATTTATGTATATCATGATTTAATGTGCATATGGATGTATGGTGTTTTAACAATGCAAGATAAAAAAAAATGACTTAACAATGCAAGATAAAAAAATGACTTAACAATGCAAGATAAAAAATGACTTAACAATGCAAGATAAAAAAATGACTTAACAATGCAAGATTAAAAATGACTTAACAATGCAAGATAAAAAATGACTTAACACTGCAAGATTAAAATGAATCTAAATGATAATGATAAGCTAAATGATTAATGAAAGATAATGAATGAATCTAACAATGCAAGATCTAAAATGAATGAAAAATGCATTTAAATGATTAATGAGATAAAATGGATGTGAAAAATGAATGCAAAGGCAAATGATCTTAAAAATGAATTGAAACGAGGAATAACACACTATGAATGAACTTTGAAGGATGAAACAAACCGAAATGAATTTTAATGTTGCAAGCGAACATGAACCTAAAATGGAAATGGTTAATGATGAAAGATGAAATGAACCTAAAAATGGAAATGATGCATGAAATGAATCCTAAAATGAAGCTATTGATGCAACGAGGGATGAGGAGGTGAAAAAAAAATGAGACAATGCAACCTAGGATAGTGACTAAATGAATCTAAAACAAAATGAAATGTATGTAGGATGATGGGGTGAGATGCAAGATTGTAGATGGGAGATAGGAGGTGAGATGTGAAGATGAGATGGTGCAACATATCACTGCCTGACTAAACCCTCGTTGAGGGGTGGGAGAGGGTGGTGTTTTGTGTGAGAGGGGATGGTGAAAAGGGGATATTTGCACAATCAAAATATATGGGTTAGGAACATGAGCTAAGGGTGAATGAGGTAGATAGGTTTGCATCAAGATGAGGTTTTATGTGGGGATGAAGGAAAATGGGTGAAAAGGATGTGAGGATGATGTTTCTAGGGATCTTTGAGGATGATTGCTGAGATTGGATAAGGATGTGGTTTTAGCTAGGAAGTTTGAGGGGGGGGGATGTTCATTGAAGCTGGAGTGTGGGGTATTCTGAAGGGGAATACCACCATGTAGTTTGAGCAATTAGTTTGAGATAGGAACATAAGGGACTAGCCAAAGTTACTGGGAACTTGAGGCCATGTCACTAACATTTCATAGGACTGACACAAAAAAGACACACAAGGGTTTCCCCAGCATCACACATGAACCCAAGGAGAAGCATGGTGAAAATGATGCTGAGGAACCCATAGAAAAATGATACTTCCCAAAGGCACCATATGACCCAAGAGATCACATGTAGACCATGCCTAGGTTGCATCAAACTAACTCACAGGTAGAAGCAAAAGAGTGCAAAAGACCTTGCCCCAAATAATGTCTCTCACCATAGCGCACCATGATATAAAGAATTGTGACGACCTTGAGGAGAGAAGTCAAATGAGACCCCAAAAACAACTGTTAAATCCAAGAAAACATTATAAATCAATGTGATAAGACCAAAAGATGCTCTTTTCCAAAAGAGATTGACCAACTGTGGATGGTGTGACTAGGTTAGATAGGAGGAAAGATGCATCCTACAAGGACCTAGTTGGTGGGTTTGACTGTAAATTGAATTGTTGATGGCCAAATGGAGAACCTTGGAGAATCATAGTGACAAGGAATGCTTGCTAAGGAAAATGTTGATATTGTGGCCATGATAGGCCATGTGTTTTGGGATCAAGGTATTGCTGCAAAATAGGATGATATATACAAACTAAGGACACTATATACAGTGGATATTTATAGAAGCTCAGGTAATCAGGATAGGTCAACAAGTGATAGTTATGTACATAGCTTAGTTTTGTGGGGATAGGTCATACCTTGATATATACAAGAAGCTCAGGATGTGGGACAGTAGTTCTTGTCTACTGGCGTAATGGGAATGACACCTTGGGAACAAGGGTGAATGAGCTGGATGGATGATGAGATGACAGGGGATGGCGAGTGGGTTTGGGAGTTTGATAGATAATGATACAACCCATTATGTGTGGCACCTATTTCTAGGTTTTCACCAACATACTTACCCAAGGTGCTTGATTGCCAAGTTTTCACCATTGGGCGGTTATTTTCTCTTTACTTTTATTTTATTTTTTTGTATTTTTGTTGGTTTTTTACTTTTTATTGAGTTTTTCAGGATCATATAATGGTTCAAGCATAGAATCACTTCATATGTATGATATTAATAGGATCATTGAGGGGTTCCCCTTTAGGTGTGGATAACTGGTAAGCATTAGAACTAAAACAAGTTGTCACCACATAGGGACCCAACTAGGTGGGCTCGAACTTCCCTTTATTCTCACGATTGGCTTGCACTTTTTGATTCTCTTTTAGGACCATGTCTCCTACTTGGAATTTTTGGGGTTGCACCTTTTTATTGAAGCTCATGTTGAGTCAATTTTGGTACATGATTAGGTGATCATAGGCATGTTGCCTCTATTTATCTAACAGGTCCAACTAGGTAAGATGTCGTGCCACATGATAGTCTTCATCTGTGATGTAATTATTCATGGACAGGCATAGTGAATGGATTTTGACCTCAATTAGTAGAACAACTTTAGCACCATATACTAGAGAGTATGGGGTGATGCCTATGGGAGTACAGAATGGTGTGCGGTAGGCCCAAAGGGTGAGATTAATTTGGAGGTGCTAGTCACAACCAAAATCATTGACAATTTTTTGTAGGATTTTTAGGATTTTTTCATTAGTTTCCTCTGCTTGACCATTTCCTTGCAAGAAATATGGGCTAGAAAAGCGTTGGTGGATTTGGAACTGGGCACAGATTCCTTTGACATGCTAGTTCGTGAATGGCATGTCGTGGTCTATGAAGATGATGGAGGAGATGTCGAAGTGACAAATGATATGGTAGATGATGAATTTGGATATCTGGACACTTGTAGTTAGGCTGAGTGAAATTGCCTCAACCCACTTTGTGAAATATTCAGTGGTCGTTATGATGTATTTGTGTCTATCATAGGAATGGGGGGTGATCATGCCAACAAGGTCAAAATCCCAACATGATAAGGGCCACGGGGGTGCGATGGGCTGTAGGTCTTGTGCTTGTGCATGGATTAGATTAGCATGTTTTTGACACTATAGGCACTTCTTTACAAACTCACCGACGTCATGCTCCATCATCGGCTAGTAATACCCAAATCTAAGAAACTTCTTTGCAAGAACCATGCCACTTGTGTGGGCACCGCAAATACCAACGTGAACCTCTTGTAAAGCCAAAGCGGTCTCATTCAAGTCTAAACATCAAGAGAGGACGTTATGATACCCATGATGATATAGGATGTTGGCTACAAGAGTGTAGCGAGAAGCTTTGCAAATGAGCTTTTGGCATTGGGTGTTGGTGAGGTGAGGAGATATGATACTATTCTTTAGATAAGCATAAATATTGTGGTACCATGGGGATTGGGGACCAACCAAGATGCACACCATTTCGGCATCTATTCTCTTGTAAGAGGGCATGTGTAGTTGCTCGACTAAGAACTCATATTGTGTTACATCATAGGAGATCTCCAATAATGACCCAATAATCACCATGGCATCAACCGCCTTGTTTTGAAGTCTCAACACTTGTGTGAACTATATGCTGACAAAGTATTAGTTGAGCTTATCCACAAGCTCTTTGTAAGGTAATATCCTGTCATCCTTTGTATGAAACTCATCGAGGACCTATTTGATGATCAGTTGAGAGTCCCTGAATACTTGTAAATCTATGATATTCTAGTGGATGGCTATTCTGAGGCCTACAATGAGGGCTTCATACTCTGAAATATTGTTTGTGCACAAGAATTCCAATTTGAAGGATTTTAGGATGTAGTCACCTTGAGGGGTTAGAAATAGTATCAATGCCCCTGATCCATGAGATGTATATGATCCATTAAACTATAGCTTCCACAGGGATTGTTCTTCGACCATGCACAAATGCTCATCTAGGAACTCCATCACTAGAGGCTACACATCAACTAAGGGTGCTTCGACTAGCAGATCTACAATCACTTGTCCCTTGATGGCTTTTCAATCGACGTACTAGATATTGAATTCACTAAGAAGCATTACCCACTTTATCATTCATCCTATGAGCATGGTCCTTAAGAGTAGGTACTTGAGAGGATGAACCTTTGAGATTAGTTTTACCATGTGGATGAGCATATAGTGACAAAGATTTTGAGTGGAAAAGACCACCACTAAGCATGCTTTTTCCATCAGGGAGTAGTTCATCTCATAGCCCACCAATGTACAACTGATATAGTAAATGGCCCTCTCCTTTCCATTATCATTGAGCTAGGCTAGGAGTGCCCCTAGTGTTGTGGTAGTCGCAGATATGTACAAAATGAGGGGCCTACCTAGCATTGGTGGCATAAGGATAGTTGAGTTTTCCATGTATTCCTTGAGGTTCTTGAAACTGCACTAACAAATGGGGTCCCATTTAAAAGTGATATCCTTGCGTAACAGATGTGTGAATGGTTGGCACTTGTCTTCCAATTGAGAAATAAATCTATGGACTCACTGTAGCTTCCCTTGTAGGCTTCACAAATTCTTGAGAGTTCTAGGAGGGGGCATCTTTATGATTCCTTTCACCTTCTTGGGATCAATCTATATGCCTCACCTGGATATGATGAACCCTAACAGCTTTCAAGATGTAACACCAAAGACACACTTATTTGGATTGAGCCTTAAACCATAGTGATGTAGGTGATCAAGGATTTTCTCGAGGACATTCAGGTGCTCTAATAATGTTCTTGATTTGGTGAGGATGTCATCTACATAGTCTTCCAAAATTTTATGGATCATATCATGAATGATTGCAGTCATCTCTCTTTGATAGGTAGCTCCTACATTCTTGAGCCCAAACAACATCATGTTATAACAAAAGGTGCCCCATGGCATGGTGAATGTTTTTTGTGTTGGTCTACTTTGGCTATTCTGATTTGATTATACCCTGAGAAGTCATCCATGAGTGACAACATCTCGTAACCTATTGTGAGGTCTACTATCATGTCGATGTTGGGTAGTGGGAATTCATCTTTAGGACATGCCTTGTTCAAGTCCTTAAAGTTTGTGAAGATTCTTATTTCTCCTGAAGGTTTGGTAATGAGAACCATGTTGGAGATCCAGTCTGAGTAATCAATGGATCTGATTATCTTGGCTTGTAGAAATTTCTCCAATTCT
Source organism: Chamaecyparis obtusa (assembly GCA_027943335.1). Classification (NCBI taxonomy): domain Eukaryota; kingdom Viridiplantae; phylum Streptophyta; class Pinopsida; order Cupressales; family Cupressaceae; genus Chamaecyparis; species Chamaecyparis obtusa. Next base: position 257,119 of record BSBK01007175.1, on the reverse strand, counting down.
ACCTTGACTAAAAGAGCTACCTTAGGATGCATTTTGCGGAGTTTCTTCTTTATTGGCTTGGTGCTAGGATCCACTGCAAAATGATGGATGATGAGATTTGGGTCAAGTCCAGGCATGTGGACATATGACCATGAAAAATTTATGATTGACTCTTGAAGAAGAGCTATGAGGGCTGATTCTTCACCCTCAGTTAAGGACACTGCGATGTAGGTAACGTGCAGACATTCTTTTGTGCCTAGATTAACTAGCTTGGTTTCCTCGATGAGAATGGATGACTGTTCTAGCTGATAATCCTGGATGGGTGGAAGAGGCAAGTCTCCATCCTCTAGCACCTCAGAGAGGTTTTCACTAGAGGATACGTCCTTTATTTTTACTATTTTTGAATCAGGATGTGCCCTAGAGGGGTTTTCACATAAAGATTATCTATTTGATTTTTTATTTTGATTTTGTGGCTAGAGACTTCCTCTTCCCCAAAATATCCCTTGGGGTTGAGCTGATAAACTTCTACTAAGTCCTTCCCCCAATCTAATTCTTGACCTATGGTGTCCATGAATTTTAGGAGCACGGCCTCTCTTTGGAACTCATCAATGTGTGCCACGCTTGGTTGATCCTAGTATATGAGGTCAGGGTGGAGGAGTGGGAGTTCAATGAGCTTAATGGAGAGTTTTTGGAGGATAGAGTTTCCCAGAAAGGTTTCATCATCAAAGATATCATCGTAGGATCATTTTTCTTCCTCTTTTAGAATGTCGTCAACTTCCATGATTTTGTTTTGGATATTCAAGACGGTCACGCTAGGTGAATTAGTGCCCTCCAGTCATGACAGTGGGTCCTCGTATGTGCAAGCGAGGGGTATTAAAGTTGAGGCCTTGGTGTTGTGGATTTTTGGATGCCTCCATGGGTTCTTTCATTCTAGCCTCTGTGGGTCCAAGACTGCCACCTTGATAGTTCCATTTTTTGGTGGCCCATTTATGGGATATGGGGTACTTGTCCTTGAAATACCCTAGAAGATCAGTGTCAGGTAGAGGGGGATCCTTGTATAACCATTGGTTGATGTCGGGTGCTAGCTTTTTACCATTCAAAAATATATTGGAGACAAAAGCTAATGAGCCAAGAGCCTTAATATTGGTGATTTTTGTAGGTAACTTGGTTTGATGACATGGGTGCCCCTAAGTGTGTGATCCAAGGGGAGAGCCCCAATTGCAAAGGAAATTGTGAGGTTGTATTCACCATAGCCCCTATTGTTGATCTTGATGATAGAAAGGATGGAGGCGAGGATTGTTGCTGGATCGCAATGGGATCAAGAGGAACTGGCGATAGATGTGCCTATGTAATTTCCAAGACAATGAGTGGAATGGGGGAAGGAAGTTTCTATCACATGATAGTATGTGAAAGGCTGGGGGTCTATGTGGATGGTGATTTCAGTGCCCTGATATGGGAATTTGATGCACTGATGATAGGTGGAGGGAATGACCTTGATGGAATGGATCCACGGGTGACTAAGGAGAATGTTATAGGGGAGGTCAAGATCAACAATGTGGCATATGGTTTCTTTGATTATAGGGCCAATCTTGATAGGCAACAAGATGGTACCTTTAGAGGTATGCTCTAGGTTTTTGTAAGCCTTTATGGTGATTACATCATGAGAGATGTTTGTTTTTGTAAGACCAACCTGTTGGACAAACTTTAATGTACACAGATTTAGGCCTGAACCATTATATATCATGAGCCTTTTTACAATGAAGTCATTAATCATGACGACGATACGGAGTGGGAGGTTTGGATTTGGTTCAATGGATGGTATGTCAAAGTCTTGGAAAGAGAGGGTGGAGGATGTGGATAGGTGTCCTACAAGGTTCTTGAATTGGATAGTGTTAATGTTTGTGGGGACACGAGTTTCTTGGAGGGCATTATTGAGAACTTCCTGATGAAGGGGTGATGTACGAAGGAGGTCAAGGATGGATATTTGTGCGGGTGTGTTCCCAAGGTGTTCTAGAAGGTTGTACCTTACACTAGGGATGGTCATAGTATTGGCACCAGCAATAGATATCTGGCCTCTACGGGTAGTAATGACACATTGACTATCAACACCTTTGACATGGATTACATTCATAGTTGGTTGGACCTGGGAGATTGATGTAGGAGCATCTTGGGTCCTTGGCAATCCTATGTCACCAAAAACATGTTTGTGTTTTCTTGTGTTGCTCTATTCCTACTTTGATCGAGTTGGCTTGGTAGTATCTCGGTTCCTTTGTTAACCTGGGTTGGTCGATTATCTTTTTGGCACTCATTTATTTCCTTGGTGCTTGACGATGCTTGTCTGGCACTCAGTTATCCTGCTTACTGAGTTGTTTGTTTTGGATTTATGTTGAGGCTGACTTATGCAATTAATTATGACCATGGATTTAATGATGGTATCTATCATTGGGAAGCATGTGGACCTAGATTTGGTCATTCCTTCTGGAAGGCCAACTTGTTTGGTAGCCTCTTGTATATATTATGATATTTGGTTGTAGTTTAGGAGAGTCAGTTTTGATAGAAGATAGAAGATAGAAGATTGTATATTATTTTAGATTCTTGCATGTTGGAGGACTTATGTACTTGAATTATAATATCTGGCCTAAACCAGGAAGGCCTTACAACTTGACATGTATGAATCTAGTTGATGAAATAATAAGAAATTGATTTGCATTCTCTCTCTCACTTGTGTGTTTTTTGCTTCTACATGTGATCTCTACAAGGTGGATCTAGTTAGGGTGTGCCTTTGGCCCCTCTCCCTATCCTCCCTTGCTCAAGTGGTATCAGAGTTGAGGTGAGATCTGGATCTAGGTTTGTGAATCTAGGTTTGAGGGTTCCTTCTTGTCAAACCCTAGTTGATTTTTTGTGGGGTAGCAAATTTTAATTTGGCCTGCAATTGTTGAGGGTTTCAAGATGGTTCATGGGAGGTGAGAGTGGATCCAAGATTCGTAGACATGTTGAGACAACTTGCAGCTAGATTAGAAGCTGTTGAAATAGCCCAGAGAAAAGGAAGACATCTTGAAGATGTTAGTGATGATGAAATTGAGGAAGAACAAGTTGATGTAGAACCTGCACCAGTAATGGATCAGGGTGAGGAAATATTGTTGAAAGCTTTGACAAATTTGAAGTCTACACCACACTTTAATCTTCTTGAGTATAGTGGAAAATTGGATTATGATGAATTGATAAACTGGATCACTGAGATGGAAAAGTACTTTCAATAGGAAAATGTTCCTGAGGAAAAGAAAGTGAAAATTGCAAGCACAAAGTTGAAAAGTCATGCATCCTTGTGGTGGGAACATCTGCAGTTGGACAGAAAGAGGAAAGGAAAAGACAAAATTAAGGTATGGAATAAGATGGTAAATAAGTTGAAAGGAAATTTTTTACCTTGTGATTATCAGATTAACCTAGTTAGGTGAATGCAAAGTCTAAGGCAAAAAGCTAGCTCGATAAAAGATTATACTAAGGAATTCTATAGATTAGATATCAGATCTAGACATGATGAAGATGATGTGGAAAGAATTGCTAGATACCTAAATGTATTGAGAGTTTCCATCCAACAATAAATTAGTTTGGTCAAATTGGAGAATAATGAAGAAGCCTATCAGTTTGCATTGAAAGCTAAGGAGAAATTGAACAAAAGACATGAGAAAAGACAAAGAGGTAGAGGTGGTAGATTCCCTAGAGGAAGAGGTAGATCTTATGGTGAAAATAGTAGATCTGAACTAGAAAAGACAAATATGGATAAAGGAAAGACCGAGTGGAAAGGTGAAAGTTCATCTAGAGGAAGAAGCAGTAACTACCGAGGTGGTTATAATAGAGGTGGTTTTTGAGCAACTTGTTACAATTGTGGAGAAGGACATAGATCATTTGAGTGTACACAAGCAAGTAATAAGATCGGTAGTAGTAGAAATGCTTTGGTGCAAGAAGAGTCACCGAATGAACCTGAGAAGGAAAAGAACTTGATGGTAAGGAGAGAACTTTGGATTGAAAGTAATAAGGAAGATCCGGTAAGGAAAAGTTTGTTCAAGACCAGATGTAGAGTTTTGGGTGAATTGTGGAAGGTAATCATTTACAGTGGAAGCTCAGAGAACTTGGCATCTAAGGAAATGGTTACGAATTTGCAGTTGAAAAGGTTTTAACATCCAAAGCCCTATCAGATTTCATGGATCAAAGATGAGCATACACTCTTGGTAAGTGAACAATGTTATATGAATTTGAAAATTGGGAAGTACTATGATAAGGTATTATGTGATATCATGCCTATGGATTGTTTTCATATTTTGTTGGGTAGACCTTAGCAATATGATAGACATGCTATAGATGATGGAAGATTTCATAAATATATTATTTGGGCTGATGGAAAGAGACAAATCTTGTTACCTTTGATTGAAGAACCTATTAGTAATGTTTGTACATCTTTGAAAGTTTGCTTAATGGAAGGAAGAAAGTTTGTTAAGGATTTGAAGAAGAATGATGTATGTTTTACTATGATTCCTAACAAACTGAGTAAGAAAATAGAGGATAGTATACCTGAAGAGATTGATAAGTTTCTCACTGAGTATAGTAAGATCATTTCTGATAATGTACATTAAGTTTTTTCCACCAAAGAGAAGCATTGATCATTTCATGGATCTAATCACTGGAGCTAGATTACCGAATAAGGCACCACATTAGTTGACACCTACCGAGAATCAAGAATTAAATTGATAGATTCAAGAATTGTTGCAAAAAGGTTTGATCTGAGAAAGTTTGAGTCCTTATGTAGTACCTATTGTATTGGCACCTAAGAAGAATGGAGAATGGTGAATGTGTACAGATTTTAGAGCAATCAACAAGATAATAGTGAAATATAGGTTTCCTATACCGAGAATGGATGACATAATGGACAATTTGACTAGAGAAAATTATTTTACCAAAATTGATTTGAAAAGTGGGTATCATCAGATCAGAATCAGAGAGGGTGATGAGTGGAAGACTGATTTTAAGACAAAAGAAGGTTTGTATGAGTGGTTGGTTATGTCTTTTGGTTTAACTAATGCACTGAGTACTTTTATGAGGTTGATGAATGGATTTTTGAAGAAATTCTTAGGTAAATTTTTGATTGTATACCTTGATGATATTCCGATATTTAGTAAGATGAGAGAAGAACATTTGTTTCATTTTAAACAAGTATTGCATAGGTTAAAAGAAGAAAAGTTGCTGATAAATCTGAAAAAGTGTTCTTTCATGCAAGAGTAGATTGTGTATTTGGGATTTGTGATTTTAGTTGATGGTTTGAAAATGGATACTGAAAAGGTTGAAGCTATTTTGAATTGGCCTACACCTGAGAATTCTAGTGAGGTAAGATCATTTCATGGTTTGGCAAGTTTTTACTAAAAGTTCATTAGGAATTTCAGTTCAATTTGTAATGTTATGACTAAGACTATGAGAGGAGATAAAAGAGAATTCAAGTGGACACATGGAGCTGATAAAAGTTTTGAGACTTTGAAGTAGAAGGTTTCTAAATTGCCTATGTTAGCATTGCATGATTTCAATAAGGTATTTCAAGTGGAATGTGATGCAAGTGGTAGTGCAATAGGTGTTGTGTTGAGTCAAGAAGGTAAACATGTTGCTTTCTTTAGTGAAAATTTGAATAATGCAAAAAGGAAATATTATGTGTATGATCAAGATTTCTATGCTATTGTTCAAGCCCTGAAGAAATGGAGACATTATTTGATATCGAGTGAATTTGTGTTGTATACTGATCATAAAGCTTTACAGTATTTGGGTAGTCAGAGTAAGTTGAATCAAAGACATATGAAATGGGTTGAATACTTACAAAGCTATACATTTGTGATAAAACATAAGAGTGGAATCACTAACTGAGTTCCTAATGCATTAAGTAAAAGAAGATATTTGATGACTGAGATGAAAATTGAAGTTCTTGGATTTGATGACATGAGAGATTCATATGAATTTGATCCTGATTTTTCTAAGCCCTGGAGAAAGTGTAGAGCACCTATTCAAGATCAACTGAGTACTAAATGGGAAGAATATTTCATTCAAGGAGGTATGTTGTTTAAAGGTATTTAATTGTGTATATCGAGAGGATCAATGAGAACTAATTTGATAAAGGAGAAACATAGTGTTGGTTTGGCTAGACACTTTGGTGTTGACAAGACATTGAATTTTCTTAAGGAGAAATACTTTTGGCCACAGTTGTATAAGGATGTTCAGAAATTTGTGAAAAGTTGTGGAATTTATCAAGTTGCAAAAGAAGTCAGAATACTAGATTCTGTACACCGATTTTTGTTCCTAAGAAACCTTGGATTGATATCAGTATGGATTTTGTTCTTGGCTTACCGAAGACAATAAGAGGTAATGATTCTATATTTGTTATTATGGATAGATTTTCTAAAATGACACAGTTTATACCCTATAGAAAGACATCAGATGTAGTACATATAGGAGATCTTTTCTTTAAGGAAATTATCATATTTCATGGATTACTAAGAAGTATCATCTTTGACCAAGACAGTAAATTTGTTGGATACTTTTGGAAGACCCTTTGGAGAAAGTTTGGCACCAAGTTGAAATATAGTTTTGCATTTCACCCATAGACTGATGGACAGATAGAAGTTGTGAATAGAAGCTTGGGTAATCTTTTGAGATGTTTAGTTGGAGACACATCGATTAATTGAGATTCTATGTTGGCACAAGAAGAGTTTGCATGCAATAATTCAGTGAATAGGAGTACTACAAAAACACCTTTTGAGATTGTGAATGGAATACAACTGAGAGGTGTATCACATTTGAGGGATATTGTTGATGAAGGAAAGAAAAGTGTTGAAGGAGTAAAGTTTACTGAGTATATGAAAACATTGCATGAAGATGTGAAACATAAGTTGGAGAAAAGTAATCAGAAATACAAAGACAGAACTGATAGATCTAGAAGACATAAGACTTTTTTAGTCAGTGATGAAGTGATGGTTCATTTGAAGAAAGGTAGATTTCCTGTTGGAACATATGGGAAGCTGAAAATGAAGAATTTTTGTCCTTGCAATATTTTGAAGAGATTTGACAATGGAAATGCTTATGAGATTGAGTTACCTGATGACATGGATATATCACCTATATTCAACATTGTTGATTTGTATGAGTACCATGATTCAGATGAAGAAATGACAGTACCAAATGATTATCCTAAGAAATAGATAGAAGTTGAGAAGATTTTAGAAAAAAGAATTGGCAGAAGTACAAGAGGAAAATAGTATATGGAATATCTAGTAAAGTTGAAGAATAGACCGATTGAAGATAGTTCATGGATTTCACAATCTGAGTTGAATTCAGCTCAGATTGTACCTACTTCATGATTCATAAAATCATTTCAAATAACCCCAGGCATTTGATGTAGGAGCATCTCAGGTCCTTGGCAATCCTGTGTCACCAAAAACATGTTTGTGTTTTCCTATGTTTCTCAGTTCCTACTTTGACCGAGTTGGCTTAGTAGTTTCTCAGTTCCTTTGTTAACTAGGGTTAGTCAGTTATCTCTCTGACACTTGGTTATTTACCTGGCGCTCGGTGATGCTTGTCTGGCACTTGGTTATCCTTTCTTACTGAGTTATTTTTTTTGGATTTCTATCGAGGCCAACTTGTGAAATTAATTATGGTCATAGATTTAATGATGGCATCTGTCGGTTCCTCAAATCGGACTTTCTGCTTTGGGTAGCAACCAATACATCTATAGTTTTTAAGGATGGGTTAGATCCAAATACAAGCTCTAAGATGACTAGACCAACTATAGGGATAAGCCTGCCCTCTACACTTTTGGCTCTACAAAACTAAGGAGGGTACTCCTAATCTAGTAGAAAAAACCTTACTCCAACAATTATAGATTGGATTTCAAAACAATAGATAAATGGTAAGAAAATACTAAATGATAACCACTCATTTATTGATTCTCCATTACCATTAGATAGGATAAACTTGAAAGTCACAATACTTCAAATATTTAAACAAATTTATATCAATTTTTTTTAGTATAGTAAGACCTCACCAAGCAATGATTTCTATAAACTAGCTCCACTATTGGCTAGTGCCTTATCCATTGGGTGGCATCTTCACTACAAAATGAGATACATAGACAATATATTGAACTTTGATGATCTATATTCTTAGAAAATACTATCACCTGATGATGATTCTAATCTGAGGACTCCTAAATTCACACTACTTATTTATATCCTTATGCAAACTTCAAAGAATTAGTGATATATCTAGAGCTTATTTAATTTGATCTCTAGATCAAAGCTGAAGAATATCAACACATACATGGAAATAATCAATGCAATGAATCTGACAAATCATAACTCAAAGAAAAGTACACAAAGGAGAGATATGAACTCTGGACTTTATTCAATATGCTATATCATCTTCATGTATACACAAATGCTTTGAAATGAAAACCATTTGAATATTTAACTAAACCAGTAATACTTGCTCTTATAAAAAAAACTTGGCCTAATATAGTCTACTGTACCCTAGACTCAGAACTTGTTAGTAAGAATGTTCAAGTTTTGGTCCTCACCAAATGATCTTGGTAATCCTTTTATAGAAATTAAGGATTGCACACAAGCTTCAAATCTTTCTAGAAGAGAAAAAATAATGCCAATCACATAAGACAACAACTGACAAATACAACACTTTCTTTTTATATTTTACAAGGTTTCTTACTAACTTTGAGTGCCAAAATCTGCAACTCCCAAAGTTAGTTTATTTTTTTCCAGGTGTAGCATTTGTGTTTTCTTTAACTACATAAGATCCTTTGTATTGTCTGCCTTATTTCAAGGTGTTAGGGATGTGCCACTTGTTGTAGTTCTAGTGGGAAATTCTTCATTCTTTGCACCTTCTGAAGAATATGTATCTTCCCAAGAAGTATAAACATCTTCACCAGGCCAATGGAAAGCTAGTATTTCATCTTTTTCAGGCACCAAAATATCCCATCAAAATTAATTTGACGTACCTCTTTCCTTAGGGTTTTGAAAAATACCCTGGCATCTTGTAGCACTTCAATTATTTGGACATGGGGAATATTGTTGTTTGTTTTTAAAATGGTGATTATTCTAGCTGACAGTTCATCATCTATTTTTTGTAACAGTCCTTCTTTATCTTTTATGACTCCATCTATTCTGAAAAAAATAGGAAACTTCTCTACAAATAAGAATTGTATGTATTCAATGGTCTAATTCACTTTTACACCACTTTTTGACCAAGTTTAAAACAGAACCATTGATCTTCACTTAAGAGAGATCCAACAGTTGTCACAATTTCATGATTAGAAAACCTTCTTGCATCTTTTCTTTGCATTCATGCAACAACCGTTAGATCAAGACAAATCTATGATGGTTTGAAAATGGAAACACTTTGGACCCACTCACCAACTAGACTTATTCTCATGGTTAGATGAAAAGATCTACAGTTGATGTTTTAGTTTCTTCTGACAGGACCCACCTGATAGATCTCCTATCCTAATACCAAATCAATGGTTGTCTCATAAGCATGATCAATAAACCTTCATGCTTATCTTCTTTGTGAACATGTGATGGCTATTGGATCTTCAGCAAGATGGTAACCTCTTAAGAATCTTAGTAACCATGCCCAGTGACTTTACACCAGTGGATTTCTGAGATCGAACGGTTGTGATAGGTTGAAGAAGACCGGTCCCACTTAATAGAGATGCCTTACTGTTTGATGCATCAATGGATGTCATAATGACACATTGTTTAACCTCCCTACATCTTTTATTTGAACTTATGCGACATTCGTTGGATTAGAACGGGAGATAAGTGTTAAATAAAACACTGAAACCTTAGGAAAATAGGACATCAAGACTTAGGAAAATATTAAAAGGTCCCTAGGGCCTTAGACTTAGGGAAAGAATGTGTCAGCTTAGGTGAATGAAAAATTAGGAAATAAAGACCTTCCTGATGGGAAAATTAAACACGTGCTTTAATAAGACTTAACTAATTTCTCAAAAAGTAACGATCGAATAGAACCATAGAAAGGAGACCTAGGGTTTTCACCTAGAATGAAAGAAACATTTAGGGTTTTCTGGACTTTAATGAAAAATTCTAGCAATTTTGGCAAATGGACTTGGAATATTTTTCATGTAGCCAGTTATTTCAATTAAAATTCTTCTGGTGAATACCTCCAATTTAAAAATTATGAAACTTGTGTTTGAAAAATTTGAAGTGCCAATAGTGGCTCTATCTAGGGATGTATGCCTCTTGTAGGCATGACAAGGATTCATAATCTTTGGGATAAGTAGACCATCTACTAAAACAAACTACCCTACACACACAATTTGAAAATAAGCACACAAGGAAAGGGAAATATGTACAATAATTTACAAGATCAAAACTTTACTTGGTCGCCCCGGGCCACCAAAGGAAAATCAAAGCCCTCCTGAGTCAAAGGTATGATTTTCATTAACAATATGTAACCTGCCACCTGAAAGTGTCATGACAATCTTGCTAACAACATATATGAACATTCATGGGCTGAAGAATAAAACCATACTTTTCACTGCCCATAATTTTCCAATCATAACCACCATCATATTGATATTCCAAAAAGTATGGAACATATTTTATCTCATCTTGTTGTGGACTAGAAATAAAAAACTCATCTAGTAATGCATCAAAATATAAAATATAGTGATCATCATGCATTACTAAAAAATTACCTGGCTGAGAAGGACTTGGATCCTCAGATTTACCTTCATGCATTGCTTCAACAACTGAGCAACTTGGTTCCTCCTTGATGTCTTCATTAACTAGATCATGAACCAAGTTAAGGTCTCTTTCACAAATTTTGTGACATAGGGACAACTAATCTACATCATCATTTTCATCAGAAGATTTTCTATCCCAATCATTGAAGACAAAGTCCTCAATACTATCACATTCACTATCATATTTAGCAAAAGAAGGAAAAGGGAATGAACAAGAAACTTGTTCATCACTGGAATCCTTATGATAGAATAACACATTGTCATGGCCTTCATATTCTTCTTCTACGGACTTACTACATGAGGGGAACTCAAGAAAACATGGATAACTTTCTTCATCACTTTGGACACCTACCTCATTATTAGTGTCAAAGCATACATCAATTGGGTACTGGAAAATAGAGTCGACATTAGGATCATACCTTTGAAAATCCACAGCCAATAAAGCTGAGATCTTCTCAGTGCTCAATTGAGTATGGACCTTATTTTCATCTTCATTTTCATTGGCCTCTCCCATGATGCTGAAAACATCTTCCCTGTCTAAAACAAGGACTGACATTTTTGGCCTTAAATCATCTTGTGTAAAGCAATTAGTGCAGAAATCATCATCTGCATCATAATCATTTTCTTGCCTTTCACACAAAATATTTTCAAACTAGGACAAGAAGGTTGCCTTCTCATGTTGATAAGAAGAAATATCTGTAGACAAATTGGAAATATTGTCAACCTTAGACTCATCTTCATCATCCTCATATGCATTGACCTCAATGTCAGCCTCATAGTCAACACTTTCTGCATAATAAGAATCAACATCAAAACAACTGGCCTCTTCATGATCAACATAAAGAACTGTCAGTTCCCTCAATCTTTTGTCCTCCTCTAACTACCAAACCTCAGCACCAAAATCTACAAGTTTCTTCTTGAGAGTAGCAATCTTGATGACCAAATTTTCATAATCAGAGTCATGGATGGTGGGATCAATAGAGACACTAATGTCTTGTATCTGATCTTTATCTTTTATTTCATACACATCCATATCAGCTCCTTCATCAAAGTGTTCTATAAATGTTTCTTCTAATACATCCCAAGAAGGGATTGAACATGAAGGAAGGGATACAAACCAATCCCTTGCACTATGTGAAAGAGACTGCACAAGCAACCTCATGGAAACATCTTCATGCTCAACATTCATTTCTCCAAATAAATACATGAGATCATCTACATGTTGGCTTGCCAAAACTAATCCATCAGCCATGAATTTTGGCAAGCCTTCCCCATCCTTAGTAGAAAACTCATTAGGGGAACCTTCAATTCCATCAAAACAAAAGGGCCTATATTCCTCCATAAGGAACTACCCACTATCACTCATCCCTTTACACTAGTGCAGAACACTTGATAGGGAAACATTCTTCACAACTGATTTTCATAAAAGAAAGGCATATGAAAATCAAAATACCTAGAAGTACTATAGTTGAAACTTAGCTTGTTGACTGGGAAGCAGGGCAAATCTAGAGCCTTCTTTGTAGCTCCATCAGGTTTTTTGCTTTGTAGAGTCACCACCTCCTTGAAGAGGAAAATATTGCACTTATTTTTGTATCTCCTTCCAACCAACACAAAAGTTCACCAGGATCTTTAAACACTATTTATCAAAATTGGATACATCATATTTTCTATTCTGAACTTTGCACTGATCAAACAGAGAATCTCAGAGTTGCCACTAACAACTTGGTGAGATGATATTAAAACCTTTAAATCTGACTCTATACCTCAATGGTAACCACTAGATGAGATAAATAAGTAGGCTAGGAGTCTATCTCTACTCGTACCCACATTATTTATAACAATTTTATAACACCAGAGATATCAATTAGATCTAGCATGACTATTGCATCTCTCTTCCCTAGCAGATTCACTATTTTTTTGGTTCCTTAAACTAGACTTTATGCTTTGGGTAGCAACCAATACGTCTATAGCTTTTAAGGATGAGTTAGATCCAAATATAATCTCTAAGATGACTAGACCAACTATAGGGACAAGACTACCCTCAGCAATTCTAGCTTTGCAAAACCAAGGAGGGTACTCCTAATCCAATAGAACAAACCTTACTCCAACAATTATAGACTGGATTTCAAAACAACAGATAAATGGTAAGAAAATACTAAATGATAACCACTCCTTTATTGATTCTCCATTACCATTAGATGGATATAACTTGTAAGTCACAATACTTCAAAGATTTTGACAGATTTATATGAATTTTTAGGAGTACAGTAAGATGTCATCAAGCAATGATTTCTATAAAATAGGTCCACTGTTAGCCAGTGTCTTATCCATCGGGTGACATCTTCACTGAAAAATGAGATACATAAACAATATATTGAACTTTGATGATCTATATCCTAAGAAACTATCACCCTGTGATGATTCTAATCTAAGGACTCCTAAATTCACACTACTTATTTATATCCTTGTGAAAACTTCAAATAATTAGTGCTATATCTAGATCTTATTTAATTTGATCTCTAGATCAAAGTTGAAGAATATCAACACATACACAAAAATAATCCATGCAATGAATCTGACAACTCATGACTCAAATTAAAGTACAAAAAGGAGAGATATGAACTCTAGACTTTATTCAATATGCTATATCATCTTCATATATACACAAATGCTTTAAAATGCAAACCATCTGAATATTTAACTAAACCATTAATACTTTCTCTTATAAAAAAACTTGGCCTAATACAGTCTACTATATCCTAGACTCAAAACTTGTTAGTAAGAATGTTCAAGTTCTGGTCCTTACCAAATGATCCTGGTAATCCTTTTATAGAAATTAAGGATTTCACACAAGCTTTGGATCTTTCTAGAAGAGACAAAATAATGCCAATCACATGACAAAAATTCGCAAATACAACACTTTATTGTTATATTTTATAAGGTTGCTTACTGATCACTTTGAGCGCCAAAATCTGCAACAACTCCCAAAGTCAGTTTATTTTTTGCCAAGTGTAGCATTTGTGTTTTCTTTAACTACATAAGATCCTTTGTATTGTTTGCCTTGTTTTAAGGTGTTAGGGTTGTGCCACTTGTTGCAGTTCCAGTGGGCAATTCTTTATTCTCTGCACCTTCCAAAGAATATGTATCTTCCCAAGAAGTATAAACATCTTCACCAAGCCAATGGAAAGCTAGTATTTCATCTTTTTTAGGCACCAAAATGTCCCATCAAAATTAACCTGATGTACCTCTTTCCTTAGGGTTTTGAAAAATACACTGGCATCTTGTAGCACTTCAATTGTTTGGACACAGGGAATATTGTTGTTTGTTTTTACAATGGTGATTATTCTGGCTGATAATTCATGATTTGTTTGTCATAACAGTCCTTCTTTGTCTTTTATGGCTCCATCTATTCTGAAAAAATTGGGAAACTTCTCTAAAAATTTGAACTGTATGTATTCAACGGTGGAATTCACTTTCACACCACTTTTTGACCAGGTTTAAAATAGAACCATTGATCATCACTTAAGAGAGATCTAATGGTTGTCACAACTTCACAATCAGCAAACCTTCACACATCTTTTCTTTATAGTCATGCGACAATTGTTAGATCAAGATAGATCTAAGGTGGTTTGAAAACAACAACACTTTGGACCCACTTGCCAACTGGACTTATTCTCATTGTCAGATGAAAAGATCTATGGTTGATGTTTTAGTATTTTTTGACTGGATTGATGTTTTAGTATTTTCTGACTGGACCCACTTGAGAAATCTCCTTCCATGATACCAAATCAATGGTTGTCACATAAGCGCGATCAATAAACCATTTTCTCTTCTCTTCTTTTCAGACATGTGATAGCTATTGGATCTTCAGTAAGATGGTAACCACTTAAGAATCTTAGTAACTGGGCCCAGTGACTTTACACCGATGGATTTCTGAGATCGAACAACTGCAATAGGTTGAAGAAGACCGGTCCCACTTAATAGAGATGCCTTACTGTCTAATGCATCAAAAACTATTGTAATGTCTCATTGTTTAACCTCCCTACATCTTTTCTTTGCACTTACGTGAAAGTCATTGGATTAGAATGAGAGATGAGTGTTAAATAAAAGATCGAAACCTTAGGAAAATAAGACATCAAGACTTAGGAAAATTAATGTAGGAGAATCTCGAGTCCTTGGCAATCCTATGTCACCAAAAAGATTTTGAAGTTTTTCTATGTTACTCGGTTCCTACTTTGACAAAGTTGGTTTGGTGTTGCTCAATTTCCTATATTCGCTGGTGTTGGTCAGTTATCTCTTTGGGTGCTTAGTGAATTTCCTTGGCACTCGGTGATGGTTGTATGGCACTCAGTAACCTTGTTTACCGACGGGTTTATGTTGAGTTCTTGTTGAGGCCAACTTGTGCATTGATTATGGGTCACATATTTAATGCTGGTATCCATCATTGGGAAGTGTTTGGTCCCAGATCTAACCATTGCTTCCATTGATTATGGATTTGAAGACTGACTCAGTTTGGTAGCCTCTTGTATAAGTATAGTTGTTTGGTTAGAGTTTAGGGAGTCAGTTTTTGGTAAAAGATAGAAGATAGTAGAATAGAGATTGTTGGCAGATCCTCGCATGTTTGAGGACTTTTGTAATTCATTTTAATAGATAGCCCTAACTAGGAAGGCCTCATAGCCCGACATGTATGAATCTATTTGAATGAAGTTAATATATCATTGATCATTCTTTCTCTCTCTCATTATATGCTTGTTGTTGCTTCTGTATGTTATTGAGTAGGGTTGGATCATTAGGGTGTGCCATCCTTTGGCCCCTCTTGTCCTACCCTTGTGTCAGGTGGTATCAGAGTGAGGTGAGATCTAGATCTAGGTCTGTGGATCTAGGTTTGTAGGTTCCTTCTTATGAAGCTCTAGTTGAATTATTGTGGGGTAGTAGATTGCGAGTTGACTTGCAATTGCAGAGGGTTCCAAGATGGTTTATGGGAGGTGAGAAGTGGATCCAAGATTGGCAGGCATGTCGAAACAACTTGCTGCTAGGTTAGGAGTTGTTGAAACAACCCAAAGAAGAGGTGGACATCTTGAAGATGTTAGTGATGATAAAGTTGAAGTGGAACAAGGTGAAGCAGAACCTGCACCTATGATGGATCAGGGTGAGGAAAGATTCTTGAAGGCATTAACAAGCTTGAAGTCAACACCACATTTCAATCCTCCTGAATATAGTGGGAAATTGGATTTTGATGAATTAATAGACTGTATCACCGAGATGGAAAAATATTTTAATTATGAAAATGTATCTAAGGAAAAGAAGGTGAAGATTGCAGGCACAAAGTTGAAAGGTCATGCATTCTTGTGGTGGAAGCATCTGCAGTTGGATCGGAAGAAGAAAGGCAAAGAAAAAATCAAGGTATGGAATAAAATGGTGAATAAGTTGAAAGGAAAGTTCTTACCTTGTGATTATCAGATTAACCTAGTTAGGTGAACGCAAAGTTTGAAGCAAAAAGATAGCTCGATAAAAGAGTATACTAAATAATTCTATAGATTATATATTAGATCTCAACATGATGAGGATGATGTGGAAAGAATTGCTAGATACCTAAATGGTTTGAGAGCTTCTATCCAAGAGGAAATCAGTTTGGTCAAGTTGGAGAACATTGAAGAAGCTTATCAATTTGCATTGAAAGCTGAGGATAAATTAAAAAAAGACATGAACAGAGACAAAGAGTTCGAGGTGGTATATTCCCTAGAGGAAGAGGTAGATCCTATGGTGAAAATAGTATATCTGAACCTAAAAAGACAAATCTAGACAAAGGCAAGACTGAGTGGAAAGGTGAAAGTTCATCTAGAGGTAGAGGTAGTAACTACCAAGGTGGTTATAGCAGAGGTAATTTTCGAGGAACTTGTTACAATTGTGGAGAAGAAGGACATAGATCTTTTCAATGTACACATGCTAGTAAGAAGGCTGGTAGCAATAGAAATGCTTTGGTGCAAGAAGAATCATCGAATGAACCAAAGAAGGAAAATAACTTGATGGTAAGGAGAGCACTATGGAATGAAAGTAAAAAGGAAGATCCGGTAAGGAGAAGTTTGTTCAAGACCAGATGTAGAGTTTCTGATAGAGTTTGGAAGGTAATCATTGACAGTGGTAGCTCGAAGAATCTAGCATCTGAAGAGATGGTCACAAAGTTGCAGTTGGAAAGGTTGGAACATCTGAAGCCCTATCAGATTTCATGAATCAAAGATGATCATACACTCTTGGTAAGTGAACAATGTTATGTGAATTTGAAGATTGGAAAGTACTATGATAAGGTGTTATGTGATATCATGCCTATGGATTGTTGTCATATTTTGTTGGGTAGACCTTGGCAATATGATAGATGTGCTATATATGATGGGAGATTGCATAAGTATACTATTGTAGCTGATGGAAGAAAACAAATCTTGTTACCTTTGATGGAAAAATGTGTTAGTAATGTTTTCACATCTGTGAAAGTTTGTTTGATGGAAGGAAGGAAGCTTATTAAGGATTTTAAGAAGAATGATGTATTTTTTGATGTGATTCATAACAAACCGAGTAAGAAAATAGAGGATAATGTCCCTGAGGAGGTTGATAAGTTACTCACTGAGTACACTGACATCATTTCTAATAATGTACCTGATGGTTTTCCACTAAAGAGAAGTATTGATCATTGCATGGATCTAATCCCTAGAGCTAGTTTACCAAATAAGGCACCTCATCGGTTGACACCTACCGAGAATTAGGAATTGAACTGACAAATTCAAAAGTTTTTGGATAAAGGTTTGATTAGAGAAAGTTTGAGTCCTTATGTAGTACCTACGGTATTAGCACCTAAGAAGAATGGAGAATGGAGAATGTGTATTGATTCCATAGCAATCAACAAGATAACAGTGAAGTATAGGTTTCCTATACCAAGAATGGATGACATAATGGACAGTTTGATTGGAGCAAAGCATTTCACAAAGATTGATTTGAAAAGTGGGTATGATCAGATCAAAATCAGAGAAGGTGATGAATGGAGGATTGCTTTCAAGACAAAAGAAGGTTTGTATGAGTGGTTAGTTATGCCTTTTGGTTTAACTAATGCACCGAGTACTTTAATGAGACTGATGAATGAAGTTTTGAATAAATTCTTGGGTAAGTTTGTGATTGTATATCTTGATGATATTTTGATATTCAGTAAGATCAGAGAAGAACATCTGTTGCATGTTAGATGAGTTTTGCAAAGATTTAAAGCAGAAAAGTTGCTGATAAATTTGAAAAAGTGTTCATTCAAGAAAGAGGAGATTGTGTATTTGGGATTTGTAATTTAAGTTAATGGTTTGAAGATGGATCCTGAAAAGGTTGAAGCTATTCTAAATTGGCCTACACCTTTAAATGCTAGTGAGGTAAGATCATTTCATAGTTTGGCAAGTTTTTACTAAAATTTCATAAAGAATTTTAATTTTATTTTTAATGTTATGACTGAGACTATGAGAGGAGATAAAAAAGAAGTCAAGTGGACACATGGAGTAGATAAAAGTTTTGAGACTCTGAAGAAAAAGGTTGTTGAATTGCCTATTTTTGCATTGCCTAATTTCAATAAGGTATTTCAAGTGGAATGTGATGCAAGTGGTAGTGCAATTGGAGCTATGTTGAATCAAGAAGGTAAACCTATTGCTTTCTTTAGTGAAAAGTTGAATGGTGTTAGAAGGAAATATTTTGTGTATGATCAAGAATTCTATGCTATTGTTCAAGCACTGGAGAAATGGAGACATTATTAGATACCAAGTGAATTTGTGTTGTATACTGATCATTGTACACACTCAAATAGTGTACTTCTCTAAGTCATTATATCTAATCAAATCCATGAATGGGATACCTTAGAAAGCGACCTAGAGCTCTATATGTATGGAGTTGAAAGATTATTTGATTGCTCTTAGCTAGAGCTATTAAGCTTATGACCTTGCTAGTCAACCACACAATGAGATATTCAAATGAAGACAAGGGTAAGAATGCCAATATCTCCAAGAATCAAAATGAAATGCAATGCAAAGCTATACTATGAATGAAAATGCAAGCTATGCAAGCTAAGCTATGAAAGAAAATATGAAAGTATTACAAAGCCTCCTAATTAAGAAAGATGAAGTAAACTAAAGCATAAAGGAAACTAAGCTAAATATGAAGCTATGAATGCCATGACAAATGAAACTAGAATGCAAGAAATGAAACTAGAATAGCATGTAGATGCAAAAGCCAAGAATGCTCCAAATCTTCAAAAGCTCCAAAGTGACCTAGAAAACCTGCAGCATAACATTAGCATAAAAAGATTGATATGCAAATGAGGAAGAGAGCTCTTCTTTTATAGGAAATGAGAAAGAATGGACCATGGAGATTAAGAGGAAAAAGATTTAATCAAGGGTGGAGCTTGAAAGAGGAGCAATCCATGTGCACAAATATCTTCCAATGAAAAAATAAGAGTTGACTTTTGTGTCCATATGAGACAAAAGGTGCTTTTTCTCTTTTTATAAAATAAGAATAGTGCTTTATTTGTTCAACTTAGGATAAGAAGAAAAGGTGGGAGATTTTTATTTAATAAAAGGGGAGGAAATATTCCTTTTAAATAAATAAAGACTTTAGGATAAAATGGTTAGCCCAAGGCAAATAACCAAAAAATGATAAAATAGGATTTGATCAAGGAAATTGATATAATTGAAAAAAATGCTGATTTTTTAAACTATTGATTCAAGGATTTGATAAATTGTTGAATGGGGGCCCAAAGTCTAGGTGAACATTTTAGGGTGCATACATTTTCCCCTATTTGACTAATGTGTGATCATTCTGGGAACACATGTGGTCAAAGAATAACTAAAGTGTGAGATCGATTTGGGATCACAAAACAATCCAGACGTGTGATCATTCTAGGAACACGCTAGGACAAAAATAAATTAGCTGAAAGACAAGACCAACACCATTGCTATTAAGTGATAGTCAAGTCTCAAAATAAGAGATAAGAATCAAAAGACAAGATCAACACCGTTGATGTTAAGTGATAATCAAGTCTCAAAATAACAATCTCAAGCTGAGCTGAATGATAAAGCTGAATCAAAGATTAAAGCTGATAAGTACTACCCCCTTGGAATCAAAATCAAAATTAGGGAGAGTAGCAGTAAATTGATAAACTTGATCAAGTCACTAGAAATCATAATCGAAGATGAAAGATGATAGGATAACCATCAAGCAGTTAAGATATGCCCTAGTTTGACTAGGTTTGACTAAGAAAGATATAGGATAAAGATGAAGTCAAACCTCAGAGAGATAAAGCAAATGAAAATGAATGATAGACTAGGAGTTTGGAAGAGATGGGGGTGAAGAAATGAAGGTGCCCCAACAAAGATCGAAGGATCAGGCCTCAAATGGTTAGCCAACTACGCAAAAGAGGGTGAAATTTTGAAATGTGATTTTGACTATCAAGATGAACTTGGATTTCAATTTCGAGTCCAAAAATGGATCCAAGATGTTGAAATTAGCTAGGGGTGCAATTTTTGCACAATTCCAAGGTGTTTTGAAAATTAGGTCAAAAAGTCAAAATGTTATAAAAGGGGTAAAAAGGTCATTTTCAAAATCATTTGTCTTTTAGTGATTTGAGAATTTTGAGAGCTTAGAGAGAGAAAATGGCCCAGCAAGCAGTAGTTCTGGTTCATAAGCATCATTTCAAGCACTCTCATTTGCACAACCAGCCTCCACAGTATGGTGCCCCGGTATGTTTTCAGAAAAACTTGCCCTTGGTTGAGTCATTATGAGCATTTAATGCATTTTAAAACATGTTTTAAAAAAATTTTAAATTTTCAAATTTTATACTTAGGCGAAAAGTCACGCAATACTTTACAAGTATCGCACCCTTTGAGAGTATCTATCGTGTGATACTTCGTAGGTCCATATAGTATCGCATGGCTATGCAAGCCAGTATCGCATGATAACTAGCAAACTATCATGTGATCCTATGCGAAGTATTGCTTGAGAAGATATTATTGCACTATTATTAAAGAAAGTATCACGTGATGCTTTAGTAAAAAATAGTATTGCCCAGTGTAAAATTTTGACATGTTTTAGTGTTTTTGAGCAAAATGACATGGGTCTAGACAATGTTTGCATTCTTAAGATATTTTGTACTGATTTTTAGATATCCATAATGATATGTGCTGACATCCAGCTTGGGTAAATGGTTGGAAGGGGGTCTTTCTGGTGTTACTCATTAGAGCACCGAAGGTGATGGGGTTACAATTTTTCCAAGATCTGAATGATCCGGGTAAGGCAAATCTAAGGGCTATGGGCTTTAGGTACTTGCTACAGTTACCCTACATTTGAGTTGACCATGGGTTGTTGACTATGCTATCCGAGAGATGGCATAGTGAGCACAACACCATCCATCTTCCTACTAGAGAGGCATCGATCACACTAGAGGATGTCTATCAGATTCTTTGAGTGCCTAGCCATGGCGACCCTGTAAGTATAATCATGTTTATAGATAGTCATAAATGCGAAGTTTCTATATAATAGAAATTGACATGATTGTTTGATGACACAGGTATACTATGATCAAGATGCTACCGAGGGATGGCAGGCCATCCAGGGCATGTTCCAAGATGTCACCATTATAGATAGACACGTCAGCTGGGATTGACTAATGGATGATTTTGGTAGGGACTTCCCAATACCTTGCATTGTTACTTCCATTATTACACAGGCCCTTATCACTAATAGGAGTCAGAAGGGTTTTCCACTGGGATGGGGTAGGTTGTTAGTGGGTCTAGTAGCACACCCACGTTGGATGGCATGGGGCCCAACCATATTAGTAGACATGTACCATGAGTTACATGAGATTGTCTATCGTGACAGTAGGACATGGGCATGCGGTGCTATCTTATCACAGGTTTGAGTGTGGGAGCACATTATTGTGGTGCGCCCCCGAGTATAGCCCAAGGAGAGGAGACATCCCTTCATTTATAGGTATATAGGGTTCTTGTCACAGCCTCATAGTGGGGATGTGACATACTATAGGAGGATACTAGATGAGCTAACTTCATTCTAGTGGAGGCCATATAGGGCTGTGGAGGTATGGAGAGATGTAGAGGATGAGCTTAGTTATATGCTATGTAGTTGGCCACTGGTAGGTTGGCATACAAAGATCATGGAGAGGTTTGTGATTAGCTGGGTATGGAGGTAGTTTGGGTGGCAACAGCGAGTAATCACTGAGATGACTACATACATCCGAACTAGGGATGAGGAGGGTCAGGGTTGGTTGTCGATGTTGGATTACCAGCAGGCAGTACAAGATACAGCTATGATTTGAAGAGAGCCCTAGGACTATCTCCTAGACATGGTAGATGCAGGGGCTGATGCAGCCTATAGAGCAGAGCAGTGAAGGGTTCCATTCCCTCAATTCACAGTTCCAGATGAACATCTAGTAGCTCAGGGGGATGATGATGATGACGACAGGGATGGAGGAGATGGCAGAGGGAGAGGGAGAGGAAGAGTGAGGGAGACAGGGGAGGGCTCTTGATCAGGTGGCCAAAAATGGTCATGGGGATAGAGCTCTATTGATGAGGGTGAGGATGTGGCAAGACCAGCTCGCCGACAGGTAGAGGCTAGGCAGGATCAGCCTGCAGGAGGAGAGGACCTGAGAGCCAAGATACAAGCTCTACAAATAGAGATGTAGTAACTTAGGATCACTATAGTTGTTAGAGAGTAGCAGATGATGGATCTGAGGGCAAAGAGAGATCAGCAGCTGGCAGATCTCAGAGTAGAGATAGCACGCTAAGAGAGGGCAGCACAGGCGGATGCACTAGAGATCTGACAGGAGGTAGTGAGAGCTGCATACTATCATGGGCTCTATCTTTAGGCTGTTCTAGAGGGTCAGAGAGCACCAGCATACTCTCAGAGGGTAGGGATGTCAGATATGGTACCAAACAGGGCAGCAACACCACCTCCTCCTCCACTAGCTCCACATGATGGTGCTAGCGAGTCCTAGGTTTAGGGCTGAGGTGTTTAGATATTTTGGACATATCTTGAGACTTTGATTCAAATTTTGGGATCTCATATTGTATATTTTATCATGACATTTATATATGAGATTTACTAGATTTGCGATATATCTTGTGTGTTTGTCTCACTTGTGATGGATGTATCAGTTTTTGTATTGTCTTGTCATATTGCTCAAAATGTATGGTATAAATGCTCATGTATATTCTCTCTCATAGATGTATGTTTAGTTCTTATGTGTATGATATAGACTCATGTTTCTGAAAATGATCTCTTTTAGGATATAGATATGATGATAAGATTAACCCCTTGTGATGACAGGAATAGGATGTGGTGTGAAAGACATGATTGAGAAGAAGTAAAGGATGAGCGCAGTTGACCAACAAGTCCTTGAAAGATGAAAGGAGAGCTCTCTCCATATGCAAGGTGCAAAAAACTAATCTAACATGAACCTAGGAATGCAAGCTACTATGAAATTGGTTGACTTGCAAGGTCACAATGCCAATAGACATCTAATAATCATCATTGAGCTTTATTGGTAGTGTCATAAGATCATACAATACTCACTAGGATGAATATGGGTATA
Source organism: Chamaecyparis obtusa (assembly GCA_027943335.1). Lineage (NCBI taxonomy): Eukaryota > Viridiplantae > Streptophyta > Pinopsida > Cupressales > Cupressaceae > Chamaecyparis > Chamaecyparis obtusa. Next base: position 233,708 of record BSBK01007175.1, on the reverse strand, counting down.
TGAATATGATCTATATCAAATAAAATGTGGGAATCTCACCTACGCATCAAAGACATAGGTCAAGATGACTAGTGCAGTGAAATTATCTAAGTTTAATATGGCAAGATTATACTCGCATCGAGACATAAGGAAAGTCAACATGACTATAAGTATGCACTTGCGTAAACAATTAAGGATAATACCTTGTAGATCCCAATGTCAAGTGGAACAAGCATAAATGCTAATGACAATTAGGACCAACAAAATATACCCACAAGCAAAAAAAGCAATAAAACATGTCCTCATGCCCTCAGTCTTCTAGTGATGCATCATCGAAAACTATCATAGGGAGAGAACATTCATCAAAGAAATCATCATAGACAGTACACAAGGAAAACAAAGTCAAACAAGTCTCAGCGAGTCAAGTGTTTAAGTGCATGTGTGTGTAATACCCCAAAAATGGGCTATAAGTTCATTAATCTCCTACATCTACAAATCGAATGAAATTGACATCAAACTCCTAACCTAAGGCACATCTGAACATCATCGAATCCTAATTGATTATCTTAAATTCTGCATCAGAGAATATTCCTAGCAATATTCCTAATTATCTTAATTATCTTTAATTTAATGATTATTTGGTGATAAATCACATTTATCCTAAGTTTGATTAATTAAATATTTTCATATTTAATTAATTAGATTTAATATCTTGCCACTTAATTGTGTAATTAAATTTAATTCTATCTATTATTAATTGTATTATTTAATTTTGACAATAAATCTAATATCCTATGAATAATTGATTAAATTTTTATTTAATTAATTAAAGCAAGTTGTCATTATTTAATAATATAGTTTTTAATAAAAGTTTGATTAAATAATTGATTAACCCATAAATTAATTATTTATTTTCAAAAATCAGTTAAGTTGATCATAAATCACTTTATTTATTTAATTAATTCATAATTATTATGCACATTCAAAAGAAATAATTAAACTCCAAATTAGAAAATCAATGCAAAGTGTTGACTTTTTAGAACTCAACATCCTTTTGGAGTTCAAAAAGCTTATCTAAACTCTAATTTGAGTTAAAAAGCTATTTTTGCATGATTTGCATATTTTTGTGAATTAAATTATCTTTATTATCAGATAACTCAAAAATCAAGCTGAGTTAATCTGAGTGATTTATGGCTTCTTTCCATGCACCTCCAACGCCTTGGATTTCTATAAAATTAAAGCCTCAGCTCATCTCAAAGCATCTCATATTTTTGCACAATCATGTTGGAGAATTGGAATTTGGAGAATCAAAGCTTATTGCAAATCAAGGCTATTGTGAGATCAATTTGTTTTTTTTACATTCATTTAGATTCTTTTTCATATCATTGTTAGATCATTTTAGCAGATCAATTTCATATAGATTAGATTTCATATCAAGTTTTTATCATTCTTATTGCATAGAAAATACTAAAAAAATAGATTAATTGTATTCATATTTCATATCAATTTTGCATTCAAATCCTTCGTTTAGGTGTCTTCTAGGTCACTGATCTCGGTAGTAATTTGAGAACATCGATCTCTCACCTATTAGAAGGCAGTAAATCGCTTGGTTAAATTAGATTTCAATTTTGCACAATTTTGATTTTTGCTAACCTCTAATATTTTACTGAAGTGTTGTGTCTATAGATCAGGTACAATTTTCACACACACATTTCTGGCGCCCACCGTGGGGCAACCCACCTTTACATGCTAGTTTTGATTTTTTTTTTGGAGCTAAAGCCCTAAAGTTTCAAAGATTTAATTTTATCTCTCAAATGGCTTGGATTTTGGCTCTGAAATTGTTTTTGTAGGTTGGAAATATATCAGAAAAGCTACAGTAAAAAATTTAGAATTTTTTGAGATGTTTGGAATTTTTAATAATTTTTTCTTAAAATTCTGGAAAAAATTAATATCTGATGCAAATCAGCATATTTTTTGCAAATTGTTATATTTTTTGAAAGCTCTTTAAATTATATAGGGGCTCCATTCTTTGTGTTTTAAATTTAGACACAATATAATAGCTCAAATAGTCAATTTATAAAAACTAGTCTATTTTGATAAAATGGGTCTCTAGGGCACAAATGAAGAGATTTTTCTAAAAATTTTACATTTTTGGAAAGCTCTCTATTTTTTAGCAGGGGTCTTTGTTTTGAATTTCTATTTTTGTAGCCAAAATCATATCAAAAAAAATAGATCTTGTTGACTAGGTCAAATGCAGCAAAAAAAATAAAGTTTTGTGATGGGTATGCACTTATTTTTTTTACATGGTTCAATGAATGATATGAGTTGTCATTTGGGTTAATTTCTGATTATTATTGCTAATAATAATTGATTTTTAGAGCTAACTCTATGGTTTTCATAAGTTGAATATATTTTGCATATCTTGTTTGCTTGTTTGCTTGTTGGATAGTTCGTCACTTGCTTGCATGGAAAAGCTCAACAAGAATTGCTAAAAATCAGGTAAAATCTACTAAGCCCATTGCAAGGATCCCAAGCATTCTTCTTCATATAATAACATTTCAATTTGGCCTTAAAATAAATCTCTCATGTGTTTAGCTTGAGTGTTTCTTTGCATGCTTTTTCTATGAATTTGCATAATTGAATACTAGGTTGTGACACCTTAGGTATTTATTGGTAGTCTTAGATTACTTGTGATTGATCTAGATTTCTATCTTGGGTTATTGGACTCGCTAAATCCACTAACCCCTCATTTTCACTCTGTGGTTGCAATATCAGCACCACATTAAAGGGGAGGGGTCTACAGGAAAGAAGTGTTAAGTGTTCCACCAGGCAACTCTTTTGTGCTTTTTGGAACTCACTTGTTTTCTAAGTTGTGGACTCATTTCTAGCTTGTGTGAGGGGTTAAGTGTTCCACTTTGTAGACTCACCTCATATTTTCTTTAAGCGTTAAGTGTACCACCTTGTGCTTTTGAATACTTTTGAATAAATTTGCTTTCTGGAATATATCTGTACTCACATAGTAATTAGGCCCCATGAACACCATTTGTGGATCTTGAGAGAGTGGGTTCCTAGTGAAACCCTTCTCAACAAGGGATCCCCTGTAGGTGGGGAGGATACTTAGTGTGTCTCATGTTCTACTTGGTTCGTGTGTCTTCCCTTATTGATCGATACATTCTCTCCCAGGAGAGGTTGATAGATCACGTGGGTTTGACATCACGAGCTTTGGTGAATCAAAATTGGTTAGTGCACCTTCTCTTATTGATTGATACATCCTCTCCCCAAAGAGGTTGATAGATCATGTGGAGTTGACATCATAGACCTTTTTGAAGAAAAACTTTGTCTTAGCATGTCAGATTAATCTGCTTACTTTGTTTGGGTTAAAAGTGAAAAGGTGTCAAAAACCTTGGATCTAGAGCCAAGTCCCCTTGTGGTATACTATTGTGAGTCACCTTTAGAGAGGGTTAACCATAGCAGACAATCCCTTCATAGGGAAAACTATGTTGACAGAACCTCAAGTGGTAATAGCCATTTTCATCGTGGTAGTGATAGCCACTATATAAATGTCCTTGTGGAAGAAATCTCCACAGGTATGGTTCATTGTTGGGTTGTCAGATCTCTCTAGCAGCTCCTAAAGATTAAGTTCTCAGACTATGTCAAAACCCTAGTGCACCGGGGTTGGAGTTCACCCCTTTGGATCATAAAAGTTGTAGAGTCAAACCATTACTAAAAACCCTAGCGAGGCCAAAGTTTCATTTTCTAGGGTATATGTGCGTCATTGCAAAACATTTGGAATGTACATAATTAACACTTCTAAAGATTATAATGAATAAGTCACTTGATTATTCATGTGCAAGGTTGCTTTTACCCTTGTTCATTATTTTTAGACATACTTGAAATCACTTTCTTGCTATTTTGTGTGCTTTTTTATCTATCTGGTTACTGAAAATGAACAAATCTGTTACAATCCTCAAATCTGGACATTGAAATTTGCAAACAATCCGAATCTGCAAACTCAAAATTTTGCAAAAATTGACGTAAAATCCTTTCTGGAGTTAAAAATCATTTCAAGAAGTCAAAAGTCATACAATTTTTTCCAAGTGTCCTTTCATTACAACCCATCTATCGTATGATTGAGTACCCAGTGTCGTATGAGTTTCCATTCCAGCAAATTCTCAAAGTCAAAATCTTGCAACTGTCGTATGAGATTTTCAATTGTCGTTTCATTGCTACCCAACTATCGTACAAGTTTTGCAACTATCGTTTCATTGCCTACCCACTGTCATACAAGTCTGCAGAGTGTCTTTTGGGAAAATTTAGAAAAAGTGTAAGAAAGTTGTTAGAATTGCCAGATACCCAACTTTTTCAGCCTAGTTCCAGAATCTATCAAACAAATCACTGTGTCAAGAATAGAGCAGTAGCTATTGAGAATCAGTACACATGTCTCAAAGAATCAGTACAAATGAGGAAGAAATTCTAATCACTGCTATGATGAAATAGATGTATGCTATGCAAGTTGAACTTAACAATCTTAAGAAAGAGAAGGAACCTAAAGAGTTCTCCATGGAATCTCTATACTCTTTTCCATTTGATAAAGACTTGTACATGTCACCATGCCCCTGGATAGAATTTGAGTAATGTGATAACCCTTATGATACCTCTTCCATGGAGAGTGACACATCCAGCTTTGGAGACTATGATGACTATGATGACAGACAATGTAATGATATCTATGACACTTCTATTCCTAAGAGTCCTCCTCATCATGTGTTCCTGCTTACTAGAAATGGGATGTCACATTGGATAGATCATAATGGTGATCCATATGATTCTGATTTTGAAAGAGATTTTGATGGCTTTTGTGGACAATACCTTGATTATGATCCATCTACTACTGTTGAGGACTATAAAATGCATCGTGCTAGCTTGAAGCATCAATATTATAAGAATCCTTCTCCTAAGGACTCTCCTACTGAAAATAAAGATTATCTTCTCAAGAAAGATCATGTTAATGTTGGACCTTTGTCTTGTGATGGTTCCCTTCCATCCCCTACTTCCTCCAATACCCATACATTTCCTAAAGCTTCTGAGTCTTTCAAATCTTTCACAGAACCTTCATCCGACACAAGCCCTGATACTTTTCATGTGGTTCCTTATAGTTATCCTCCAGGGCTACCTCTTAAAGAAACTCAAGCTAACCTTCACTTGGCTGCAAATACTTTCAATAATGATAAACCTAAAGAGCCTAAGCCTTCATATGCTATAATCCCTACTTCATCTAGTCCTCCACCATCTCTTCCAAAGTCATCCATATAATCCCAGCATTCTTCCTTGTCCTTAGAAGTGGCTCCATGTCAAGATGACTCTAAAAATGATGAAGAAAAGAACATAAAGAAAGATCAAGATCAAGAACCCTCCATGTCATCCACTCCTTTTCATGATGTCTCTTATCCACCTTAGGGTTCTTTTGATCCTATAGCCCCTTTTTCATGCATTCCACCATGTCTTAAGTCTTCTCCTAAGTAAGATCAAGCTACTACTTACATCATTGAGCTTATTGACAATCAAAATAACCTTACTACACTTGCACTTTCCAAAGATGATACTTCCATTAAGGTTGGTAAAAATGGTTTTGTTACTTCCAATGTTAAGCCTATTGAAAATCAAAAGAAAAATTATGTGCTTGTGCTATCCAAAGATCCTTGTCAAGATCAAAGTCTTCCATCTTCTTGTTCTGCCACTCCATGTTCATTTCCACTTTCTACTCTTTCTAAGTCTTTGCAAGCTTTGAACAATCCTATCAAAGAAGGTGCTCATATTCAAGATGTACTTGATTCTATTGAAAATTCTAATGTCACTCTAAAGATGCTGATATCCTTGGTTGTCATATAGATGATGATAAACTTGTTGATTATCCTTTTGCGTCTTCCACTTCCATCCTTGGACCTCTTCCACCACTACTAAAGGCTTCATGTCTACCTTCCATCTTGGGTCCTTATGTCCCTTCACTTTCCCCTCCTAACTCTCCTAATTCACCATCCATCTTGGGTCCTTACATCCCTCCATCTCCCATCTTTCCTCAAGATCAACATAGATGCATACCCTTGAATCCTTTTCACCCACCCACCCATTTAAACCAATCATATCCTCCTTCCACAAGTCCCAAGTCTTTTGGAAGTAACTTGAATGTTCAATATAAGAAAAAGAAGCAATACAAGAATCCATCAAAAAAAGAAGATCACCATGTCTCCTCTAATAGACATGGAAACATAAAGTCAAAAGAGATATCTAAGAAAAAAACTACAAGACAAGTATGGGTTCCAAAATCCATCATTGAAGATATTCTCTCTAGATCATCAAAAAGAAATAAAAAGCCTACGACTATATGGATTCCAAAGTCTCTCTTGAAAGAGCCTGGTTTTGAGAAAAAAGTAAAGTTGACATTCAAGCTTCCAAAGTCTTCCACTTCATCTTCTTCCAAAAACATTCTTCCATTCTATGCACCTAAACTGCAACCTCTGCTATCCATTCACCATATTCCTTCATGTATTCCTTCATTCACATTTCCTCTATCCTCTCGCCACCCTTCAAGGTGTGTGTTGATGTTGATCTTGCCTTTCTTTCCATCTACCCTTTCATAGTCCTTCCATTCATTATCCTTCTACCTCCGATCATTTTTTCTCACTTGCCTATTCCTCTTATCTTCCAACCTCACTTTACATAAAACCTTATCCTCCATTTTCCTCTTCCATCTTCCTTTCCCTATCAGCATCTTTGAGTGTATCATTTTTAATCCTTGGCATATCATGGTTTATCCTTTCAAGGAGCATTATCTAAAAAGCTTGCCTTCTTCTAAAATAAAAGAAAAATATAAAAATTGAAAATGTGCCTTGGTGAAAACCTGGAAACAAGCACCTTGGTAGCAAAATTAAAGTGAAATAAATTCATCCTATGGTGAAAATCACTCCCTTGTGGCACCTTGGATAAGTACCATGATGAAAACCTGGCAATTAGGCATCATGCGTAGTTCTTTTACATATTTCATCCATTCCATCTTCTCTCTTTGATCTTGACAAGGTTGACCTATACACGAATATTTGGCTATCTTGTGAGCTATCTTATGATGATCTTGCTTTCATTCCCTTCCTGTTTAGCCTTCATGTCCATTTTCCTCCATTCATTCTAGCCTTTCACCATCCTTTTCCACTTTGGTCTTGATCTAATAACAAAAAAAGAGTAGAACACAATGCTTTGAAACCTCTTGACATGTTTACTCCTTTGGAGTACATCCTGTCCTTTGGCATTACACTTTTGTGACTTATCCTATGCTGGCCTTTCATTGCTTGTCCAAAAGTGCTTTTACATGACAATTTTTCCCTAGCTTGAGTGTTCTTGAGGAGTTTTCCCTTGAAGATTTTTTCCCTTTATTCTCCTTCATTCTCTTGTCTTCCATCTCATCGACCAGCTTGCCAATCCCTCTTGTTCTCCACCTTGCTAGACATTGGGATTGCATGATATGATCTTGCTTGGAAATTTTCAATGGAAAAAGATGCTATCAAGTATACCAAGTATCAGAACAAGTGTCAGAACAAGTGTCAAAACAAGTGTCAGAACCAGTGTCAGAACCAAGTATTAGAACCAGTGTCAGAACCAGTATCAGAATAAGTATCAGAACCAGTATCAGAACAAGTATCAAAATCAGTATCAAAACAAGTATCAGAACACCCACTGGGGCTATGCATTTTGCTTTAGTTTATGGGTCTGAAGTGGTACTACCTATTGAGGTTGAAATCCCATCACTAAGAATCAGAATGCATGGTCTAGTAACTGATGATGACTACAGAGTGTCTAGGTTGCAAGAACTTGAACTACTAGATGAGTGCAGACAAGCAGCGTATGATCATCTTAGAGTTTATCAGAAGAGAATGTCTAGAGGCTACAACAAGAAAGTCAGACACAGAGAATTTCAAGTTGGCGATCTAGTCTTGAGAGAGAATCCTAAAAATCAATCACATCGAGAACACAAGGGGAAGTTTGAACCCAACTGGTTGGGTCCCTTTGTAATCAGTGCTACTTTTGGCTCTGGTGCCTATCAACTCTCAATGACTAAAGGAAAATAGCTCTGAGAACCAATCAGCATTCTCCATCTGAAGAAATTCTACGCCTAAGACATTCAGTCTATAGTAAAATGTCCTGAAAAAATTATAAAAATCAGAAAAAGTCCTGAAAAAATGAACATCTTGGTGAAAACCTAGCAATAGGTGCCTTGATGATTCACAAAAAAATTTTAAAAATATCAAAAAAAAATGAAAAAAAAAAAAAAGTGCCTTGGTAAAAACTTGGAAACAAGCACCTTGGTAGCAAAAATAGAATCTCTGCCAAGATGGTGAAAACCTAGCAAACGGGTACCACTTGTTTCAAAATGCTTCATCTATCAATGCAATCTTGGTCTTTCCCAGCTTTTAGTCTTGCTTTAGTTTGTACATATCTCCCAGTTTATTTTTGCATTTCTAGTTTTCAATAAGTCAGTTTGTCCGCCAATCGATTCAAGCATCTGTATCCTATCAATGTTCACACTTGGGGGCAATCGATTCAAGCATCTGTATCCATAATTCAACTTAATTGATTATCTTACATCAAACTATCAAAATTTCAACTTGGTCAACTATGGTCAACTCATAGTTTCACCTAGTCAAACTTGGTCATCTGGACCTCTAAATGATGCAGAATACATTCCTGGATGTGTTTAACCACTTCTCAAATCAATTAACATGCTTCTAAACTATCAACGCTGACTTTTCTTGTCAGATTTCAATTTCAATCCCAAAGGGGGCATGGTATTGCACATCATTCAAGTCTGTAAATCTAATTTTATTTGGAATCTATTATATTTCATCAGTGATCAAAACAACAACCACGTCTAGTTGCTGATTCATCAAAAGTCCTCATCGCTTAGGGCAAATCTATCATCACTTGGGGCATATCAGATTCGTCGATCCATATTAATCTGGTATCCTCCTAATCTTGTAATCTATATCAACTTTTTGCAACCATTTATTCATGAGTGTTATTTCCTTGGTTCTTCGGCAACTGAAGGGTTTGGATGTGATACCTGCTAGTTCTGCTAAGACAATCAAGTCTAGAACCGGTCACTCACTTCTTCGCAATCATAAGGTTCAAAATCAGGCATTTTGACACTTTTTTTTTTCACAATCCTCGGTTCATCGCTGCTATAGTGAACATTATCTTTGGTCATTCAGGACCTATCATCTTCATATCAAATACTTCAATCAACTTCTGTCTCATATCAATTATCAATTTTGAATCAATTTCAATATCATACATAGACTGTCTTTGAACCACTGCACTTCACATAGTAATTCAAAGAGGGGCAAAATGTAATACCCCAAAAATGGGCTATAAGTTCATTAATCTCCTACATCTACAAATCAAACAAAATCGATATCAAAGTCCTAACCTAAGGCACATCTGAACATCATCGAATCATAATTGATTATCTTAAATTCTGCATAGGGGAATATTCCTAGCAATATTCCTGATTATCTTTAATTTAATGATTATTTGGTGATAAATCACATTTATCCTAAGTTTGATTAATTGAATATGTTCATATTTAATTAATTAGATTTAATATCTTGCCACTTAATTGTGTAATTAAATTTAATTCTATCTATTATTAATTGTATTATTTAATTTTGACAATAAATCCAGTATCCTATGAATAATTGATTAAATTTTTATTTAATTAATTAAAGCAAGTTGTCATTATTTAATAATATAGTTTTTAATAAAAGTTTGATTAAATAATTGATTAACCCATAGATCAATTATTTATTTTCAAAAATCAGTTAAGTTGAGCATAAATCACTTTATTTATTTAATTAATTCATAATTATTATGCACATTCAAAAGAAACAGTTAAACTACAAATTAGAAAATCAATGCAAAGTGTTGACTTTTTAGAACTCAACATCCTTTTGGAGTTCAAAAAGCTGATCTAAACTCTAATTTGAGTTAAAAAGATGTTTTTGCATGATTTGCATGTTTTTGTGAATTAAATTATCTTTATTATCAGATAACTCAAAAATCAAGCTGAGTTAATCTGAGTGATTTATGGCTTCTTTCCATGCACCTCCAAAGCCTTGGATTTCTATAAAATTAAAGCCTCAGCTCATCTCAAAGCATCTCATATTTTTGCACAATCACGTTGGAGAATTGGAATTTGGAGAATCAAAGCTTATTGCGAATCAAGGCTATTGTGAGATCAATTTGTTTTTTTTACATTCATTTAGATTCCTTTTCATATCATTGTTAGATCATTTTAGCAGATCAATTTCATATAGATTAGATTTCATATCAAGTTTTTATCATTCTTATTGCATAGAAAATACCAAAAAAATAGATTAATTGCATTCATATTTCATATCAATTTTGCATTCAAATCCTTCGTTTAGGTGTCGTCTAGGTCACTGATCTCAATAGCAATTTGAGAACATCGATCTCGCACCTATTAGAAGGCAGTAAATTGCTTGGTTAAATTAGATTTCAATTTTGCATGATTTTGATTTTTGCTAACCTCTAATGTTTTACTGAAGTGTTGTGTCTACAGATCAGGTACAATTTGCACACACACAATGTGTAGGTCATAGAATCAATCTTTGAGTATCACATCTGCTAGTGGAAATATCATATCATGCTAAACTATAGGGTAGGATAACTAATAAGTGTTGAGAAAAACTTGACGCTAGGGTAGTGTTGAAAAACATAGTTTGGGGTGGTGCTGAAAAACACTGTTTGCAAGATGTCCTATAGACCAACGCATCCTAGAGACCAAAGCTAACATATTTATGCCCCCTAGACAAAGACAAAGACCAATTCCAAACCAAGGCAACAAGGTCAAGGCATGATGGAGAAAGGCTAAGTGTCGAGGACGCATGCTAAGAAACAAGGGTGCAAAGGCCTCAAGTAGTGCATGTTTCTAGGTTTTCACCACTTGGAGATTTTTTTATTTTTATTTTTTTCAATTTTTTTGCATTTTTGCTACCAAGGTGCCTATTTCCAGGTTTTCACCAAGGCACTTTATGAATTTTTTGTATTTTTTTATTTTTTTTTGTATTTTTTCAAAACTTTATATGCTTTTTAGGATTTTTTTAGCATCATATATGAATTTTTTTTTTGGAATTTTTTCAGGATCAATAAGTATGTACAAAAGATGCCCCCAAACTGAATAGGAATCATGAATAGAACTTCTTTAGGTGTAACACATTGATAGGATCAAGGAGCTACTCTCCCTTTTCATAAGATAGTAAGTAAGCACCTGTACCAAAAGTAGCAATAATAATGTATGGTCCAAGCCAATTAGGTTCAAACTTCCCTTTTTTTTCTCTATGTTGTTGGTTCTTAGGGTTTTCTCGCAAAACAAGATCCCCCACTTGAAATTCTCTAGGGCAAAACTTCTTGTTGAATGCTTTGGACATACACTTTTGGTAAACTCTCATGTGATCAAAAGATGCTTTTCGCTTTTCATCTAGAAGTTTTAGTTCCTGCAACCTCATGGCGTGGTAGTCTTCATCTGTCACTAAAACTTTGAGAGAGACTCTAAGTGAAGGGATCTCTACCTCTAAAGGTAACACTGCTTCAGCACCATAAGTGAGGGTCAAAGGTGTAGCCCCTATTGGAGTACGAATACTCATTTTGTAGACCCACAAGGCTAGATTTATCTATAGGTGCCAATCTCTACCATTCTTGTGAACTGTTCTATGGAGGATTTTGAGAATGGTCTTATTTGAAGCCTCTACTTGTCCATTTCCTTGTGGGAAGTAAACGGAGGACCAATGTTGTTTTATCTTGAATTTATTGCAGAGATGTTTAAGGTCCTTATTTTTAAACTGACCCCCATTGTCAGTGATTATCTCAGAAGGCACTCCATACCGATAGATGATATGATTCAAAATAAACAAAGAAACTATCTTGCCTAAGGCAACAGAAAGTGGGATAGCTTCTACCCATTTGGTAAAGTAATTAGTAGTAGTAATAATGAATTTATGTCCACCTGATGAGTTGGGATGAATCTACCCAACAAGGTCAAAGGCCCAGTGCTAAAATGGCCAATGAGAAATAGAAGGAATAAGCTCCCTATCTAGAGCATGTATCAAGTTTACATGTTTTTTAAAATTTTCACAAGATTTGGCAAAAGCTACTACATCTATCTTCATGGTAGGCCAATAGTACCCCACCCTAAGAAACCATCGAGCCATGGCAAGACCATTAGAATGTCCTCCAAAAATGCCCTCATGAATGTCAACTAACACTTGATTGGACTCATCCTTTTCTAAACACCTAAGAAGTGTCCCATCTAAACCCCTCCTATACAAATCACTAGAGATAAGGGTATGGCGAGAGGCATTACGAACAAGGTTTCTTCTTTCAGAATGATTCAAGGTTTTGGGAATAATGCCATCACAGAGATATGAATAAATAGCACCATAGTGGGATGACTCATGGCTAACCAAGGTACAAATGACATGGCTTTCTGAGGAGTCAAAAATAGGGTAATGTAGCTCTTCCACCAGGAATTCAAATCTAGACTCATGTTGTTCTAGCTGAAGAAGTGAAGTTAATGTAGCCATAGCATCAGCTACTTTATTCTCTGCTCTAGGGATTTGTTGAAATGTAACAAAGGTAAAGTATCAGCACAATGAATCAACCATCTTCTTATAGGGTATCATTTTTTCATCCTTTGTTTGATATTATTCATTAACTTTGTTGATAATCTATTGTGAATCCCCATAAATGTGCAACTCTATAATTCCCCATTCTATGGCCATTTTCAATCCATTTGTCAAGGCCTCATATTCAGCAATGTTGTTTGTGCATGGGAACAATAACTTATAGGACTTAGGAATAGTATATCCATGAGGAGAGATAAACAACACTCCAGCGCATGAACCATTTTGCATGAAAGAACCATCAAAGAACATCTTCCATGTTCTTGTAGTCATATACATGATGTGCTCATCTAGAAATTCAACTTGAATGGGTACACTATCTTGAATGGTAAAATCAGCTAGTTGATCAGTGATAGCTTGTCCTTTTATGGTTTTACACTCAACATACTCGATGTCAAATTCTGAAAGAATCATCATCCATTTAGCAAGTCTACCCGTGAGAGTAGCATTGCTGAGAAAATACTTAAGAGGATCAATTTTGGCTATGAGGTGTATTGTATGTGCAAGCATGTAATGTCACAACTTTTGGGAAGCAAACACCACCGCAAGGCAAGATTTTTCAATACTAGTGTAGTTGACCTCATATGAAACAAGTGTTCAGCTAATGTAATATATGGCTCTTTCTTTTCCAGTATCATCAAGTTGAGCCAATAATGCCCCCAGGGAAGATTTTGTTGTTGAGACATATAATATAAGTGGTTTTCCTGGGATATGAGGCATTAGGATTGGAGGATTAGCCAAGTACTATTTGATTTGATTCATGCTTTGCTGACACTCCTCATTCCAAACACATTTAACCCCTTTATGCAAAGTCTTATTAAAGGGTTGAGCACTATCAGCCAGTTGTGAAATAAACCTCCATATAGACTGAAGGTGTCCTTGAAGACTCCTCATTTGATTGATGTTTGTGGGAGGTGGCATATCCATTATTGCTTGAACCTTTTCTAGGTCCACCTCTATTCCTTTAGCTAAAATGATAAATCCTAAGAGTTTTCCAGATGTAACTCCAAATGCACACTTTTTTGGATTTAACCTAAGTTGAAACTGTTCCATACGATCTAGAATTACTTCCAAATTGGCAAGGTGTGTATCCCTTTTCTTAGATTTTTCCAAGGTGTCATCCACATAGTCTTCCATATTCTTAGGCATCATGTCATGAAAAATAGTAGTCATAGCTCTTTGATATGTAGCTCTAGCATTTTTAATCCAAATGGCATGACGTTCCAGCAATAGGTTCCCCATGCACAAGTGAATGCAATTTTCTCTTGGTCTTCAGGAGCTATTTTGATTTGATTATACCCAGAAAAGCCATCCATCAAAGAATAGATCTCATAGCCTATGGTCATGTCCACTATCATGTCTATGTTTAGAAGTGGAAAATCATCCTTTGGGCATGCTTTATTAAGATCTCTAAAGTCTATGCAAATATGAATGGACTTGTCATGTTTTGAAACTGGTACAATATTGGATATCCATTCGGCATAATCAATGGCTCTTATAAATCTTGCACTGAGGAGCTTCTCTAATTCAGCTTTGACAAGGAAAGCTATGTGAGGATGCATCTTCCTCAATTTTTGTATTGCTGGTTTGATACCTGGAGCTATAAACAAGTGATGCATAATGAGACTAGTGTCTAATCCTAGCATATCTGAGTAAGTCCAAGAAAAATTAATTTTCTTTCTTTGTAGGAACTTGGTATATGCCTCTTTTTCTTTTGTTGATAGAGACTGAGCTAAATGCACAATTTGTGGAGTCTCTGGTGTATTCAGATTAACTAGTTGTGTAGGCTCAACAAGTACTGAAGACCTATCCTGAAAATAGCTTGGAAGATGATCAAGTACCTCATCCTTAAGTGCCTCAAAGAGGTTTTCACCCTCAGATACGTCTTTTATTTTTACTTTTTTAGGTTTTGATACTGCCACAGTGGTTTTCACCATCAGAACTCTTTTTCTTTCTTTCTTTTCTTTGCATTTTGTGACTAAGGTACTTGATATCTAGTTTTGTCATACTTGTAGTTGGTTCGCTGGTAGAAGAGACTACAGGTTCAAGGGCATTTAGGTAGCACACTATTTTATAGTCATTTTGAAAATTTAGGAGCTGAGGCTCTTGATAGCGATGAGACCAATCAATTAAGTGAGGATTGGCAAGGGGTAGGTCAATGACTAGTTCAATATTGTGTATGCAAATGATATCATCTCTGGTGATTGCAGAGTTAGGATCTGTCAAGTATCCCTCTAAGGTACCCAAATCAGGACTTATCCTACTAAGTGGAGCATCATCCACTAAAGAGGCTCATGGATTCCAATCTTCTAATCCTATACTAAACTCGTTAGCTACCTCAGATTGGGAACTATATGTATGAACAACAACAATGTCCATATCAACTGTAGAACAATCAGAAAGAGTCTCCCACTCATACTCATGTGAGTCTGTATCTGAATCTTGATTGGGATGCTTACACCAACCATATTTTTTAGGCCTTGAGGTAGAAGTGTTGATGTCATCAAGGGTAACACCCTCTTGAATGCCATTTTTGTATTGAATAGGATCTTCAACATGATCTTCAATAGTGGATTGTTCTTGTTCTAGTTCTGAAACTATTGGATTGTCAACTATAGTATCTAAATCTCCCCAAAGGAGATTGGTAGAAAGGACCCAATCTTCACACCTATCTTGTTGATTTTGCAAATTGGGTATATATTCATCATCACTATCTATCGCAGCTAGGATAGGGGTAACTTTCTTGTTTTGACTTTCAAAACCTAGGCCAACTATTGTCTTAGATCTGCATCCAAAAAGAGCATGATTGAGTGGTTTAGCCTTAGCATCTAGTCTATGACTAAGAGGACCATGAACTGGGTAACCCATATTTTTGACCAAAGTATATCCTCTCCCATAATTCTTAGGAGATGGAGAAAAATTTTCATTGTGCTTGTATTTTTCCTCTTTGTAAATCCAGTCTCTAACAACTACTTCTTTTTCATCTTGAATGGGTATTGAAGACTCTACAAATGTATCAAACAGAGTCATTGCTAGGATGAGGGACACATCTCCTATGAAGGTTTACCATAGGACCTAGGTGAGACTTGTAGCTTCATGAAGGAGTCAATGTGATAACCACCCATACCAAGGTCTATGGTTTTGAACTTATTCTGACATTGTGCCAAAGTTGCATCAAAATTTTTTGCTTCCCGATTAAGAGGAACATGGGTCCCTGCTGAAATTGCATTAACAGATAATGTGCTAGCCCCAAGTATACAAACTTCTACTCCATTATAGGGGAACTTGACACATTGGTGGTACATGGATGGCATCACTTGCATGTCATGGATCCATGGTCTACCAAGTAGAATATTATAGGCTAAAGGACTAGCATCAACAATTTGGAACAAGATGTCCTTTTCAATGGGGCCAATCCTGACAGGAAGGATGGCCAAGCTTTTGGAGCTTCTCTTTGCCTCATCATAGGCTTTGATAGTTATTTTCTTGTGAGTATCAATAACTTTCTCTGAGTAACCCAGTATTTTCAACAAACTCAAGGAACAAATATTGAGCCCAGCACCCCCATCAATCAACACACGCCTGACATAGGTCTTGTGAATCGTGACTTCAATGTGAAGGGAAAGATTGTGTGGATGGCTCAAGGCTTTGTCATCTTCTTTTGATAATGTGAGGTAATGTGGGCTAGCAAGGTGATTTACCATGTTTTGGAATTGATCAATATATATGTTGTTAGGGACATTAGTTGTATGCAAAGCATCTTCAAGGACACACTTATGTCTTGGAGACAACTCTAGGAGCTCAAAAATTAAGATTTGAGTTGGTGTTCTTTGTAACTGATCAACAAGATTGTAGCTCATTTCTGGATTGATGGCTGACTTGGTGGTGACATTCTTGAATGTCACTTGCTTTGGTTTTCCAGACTGGTTAGAATTAGGACCTCTAATGACCATAGGACCTTGACCTTGGCTTCTGGTGATAGCATTAAGAGCTTGGGATGACCTTTGAGAGTGAGGACCTATAAGGACCACCATAGGTTCTTTTTCAAATATAGGAGGGTTCACATCATGACTATAAGAATCTTTGTTTCACATCATGTTGACATTTTCATCCACAGCTTCAAGCATGTTGATAACATTCTCTGTAGATGTATAGGTGTAGTTGATTGTAGCTTTTCCATCTTTGGGTTTAGACATTTCCCCATTATCATATTTAGGCAAAGGTTCCTTAAACACTTTGTGATCTGCATTGGTTTTCAATCCATCAATCTCAAGTTTTCCATTTTCAATAAGATCTTGAATGAGATGTTTAAGTTTCCAGCAATGTTCTATGTCATGGCCAATGCCATTATGAAATATGCAGTAAGCTTTTTCATTCCACTAATATGATTTAATGTCAGGTATGTGAAATTTTGTTGGATCTTGTGGTTGTGCAAGATTGTTATCAATAAGCATTTTGAAAATATCCTCATAGGAATCTCCACGTTTAGAGAACTGTCGCTTTTCATTTTTGGATTTGTCTTGATATCTTTGTTTATTCTCTTGTTGGGTAGAGGATGTGTTAAGCTTCATAGCTTGAACTACACTAGACAAATGAAGGACACCTTGATCCTTTGGTTGGGAAGAGTCAACAACTCCATCATTGAGTACTTGCTTATTTTTATTCCAGTGTGAGTTCTTGCCTTTGTCCTTATGTGAGTTATTATTATTTTGACTATTGTTGTTGTTATTTTGTTTAGTCAAAATACCTTTCTCTTTTAAGACATCCTCTATTCTGCATGTGGTTTCGACCATGGTGTCGAATGAATCAAAGACCATCTTCTAAACCTCATACCACATCTCAGGTACTAAATTTCTCACAATGATATCAATTCTCTCATGTTCAAGAATTATCCTAGAATACCGGGAGCATAATCATCTCCACCTTTGTAAAAATGTAACAAAGGATTCCCCTTGACTTTGTTTCAAATTACACAAATCAAGCATGGTGATTGATCTTGATAAGTTGTAGGCAAAATGTTGCACAAATCTATGGACCAGTTCTTTAAAAGTTTTGATGGGAGGGGTTACGTTGGTAAACCACTCCATAGCTTGACCTTTTAGACTCCTTCAGAATAATCTCATCAGATAGGAATCTTCATGGTGAAATTCAAAACTCATGGTATAAAACTGAAGCACATGATCATGTGGGTCACCATTATCGTCATATTTGTCATATTAGGGAAATTCAATTTTCCTAGGAAAATCTATCATGCTCACACTCCTATCAAAAGGATTAGGACAAATAGAGTCAAGGTTGAAGGAATTCTTGGGAGCCATCATTTTCTCCATCATTTTCTTGATTTGCTTAATTTTTTCTTCTTGTGAGGGGCTTTGTTTCTTGATTCTCCTATCCACATCAAAGTTATAAGGAACCCTTGCACATTTATTAATCAAGTTCTCTAGGAACTTATCCTTATTTTGATCAAGGTACTTTGCCACATATTGTTGGAATAGTGGTTCTTGTTGCATTCTCATAAAATCTTGATCATCAAAATGTGTACTACTTCCTCCATGTTGAGAGCCATGATGAGCTTGTTGGGAGGGTTGTCTTGAGTTCCTAGGAGGTGTTCTTCTCCTATGTTGTGAAGTTCTTCTCCCTCTAGGACTAGGAGATCTTGAAGGAGTCCTTGACTACCTTCTACTTCTTGGGGTTCTTGAGGGAGTAGAGGGTGGAGAGTTGTTTCCACTGTTGGTACCCCTATTGTTGAATTGTGCATTAAGTTGTTGGGCTAGGAGCCTATCTTTTTATTCTTGTGAGTCCCTTCTCTCTATGTCCAACAAGGCTCGTTGTTCCTCCTCTAGGAGCCTAAATTTTTCTTCTTTTGCAGCTTGTTCATTTAAGAAGGCTTGTTTTTATCGCTCAATACTTTTTAGCCTCTCACTTGTATATCTTGAGGTTTTTTTTAGTGGAGAGCTTGGCGTTGAACGATTGAACAAGTTAGCTACATTCACATGAGCATCACAAGATTGGTTTTTTTGGTCTTCATGTTGTGACCGTGCATCTTGATGAGCTTGTGCATAATGTCTTTCAATTTGTTGATGAGCATCCAAATATCTTGAGTTAATAGGAGGTGATTTAGGTTGATTGTCATCACTGAACGACATGTTACCCCTATGTCTCTAGAAAATGTCATCAAGAGTTTGATCTATTGCTTCTCTTTGTCTCCTAGTCAAAGTGTAGCTCATGTCCATATTTGATTGAGAGGATGGTAAAGAAGTACTCAACTCACTAAGGCTACTCCTAGGCTCAAACCAAACTTCTGAAGCACTCCCAGGAGACTGATCGAAGATGGGTTCCTTCCCCTTTTGCTTTTGACGAGTTTGGACTAAAGTTAATTGTTCAAAAACTACTTGAGGTTATTTTCCTTGACCCACTTGGTATCTTGTTGTAACCGGCATGAAAGAAAAGACCCTTAGTGAGAAGATAACCTTATGAATCACTAATTGTTAAACTAGGATAGTGAAAATATTCAATCATCCAAAAGAGAGATGATGAAATAGAAAGTTGACAAAAGGTATAAATCAACATTGCCACAATGGTGCATAACAAAAGGATTCCATTATCCTAGCACATATGGATCAGGAGGATGATTTAACCAAAATATATTGAAATTGAATTTATATAAAAGTGAATTTGGACAAAAGAGTACTCAAACTCTCCAAGTGTGCAATCAAGAGATCTAAAGGTGAGTCTTGTTAACAAGGATGATTCCTAACTTACTAATGACAAGAAAAATCTTTGGTGAAGTCAAAGCTTACTACCTCAAGATGTCTAGAGCCAAAAACCTGAGGTACAAACAAGCTTTCAATTGTAGGGTACAAAACTTACTAAAATCTAGTCAACTAAGAGAAGACTGAAAATTGCATGAATTAGGCAGACAGCAAAAAGATTCTAGGTGATAGTTTCCAAGCTAACAAGGTGACAGTTTCAGACCAGGCAATACTTCACGTTAAGCAGGGCGATAATTTGCAGATAGCCTGGGCGATACTTTCCAGGCAAGCGGGGTGATAGTATTCCAGTGGTGAACTATTGCACAATATCTTCTAGGACAATGGGTGATATTGTTCCAGGGTCGTACGATTCTTGACCAGTGAGTGCTAAAAATCTCAGTTTTAAGGGAAATTTGATCCAAATTTAAGTTTGAGGGTTGGTTTTTTCAATCTCAATCACAGTGACAGTAGTAAATTGATAGGTTTGCAAATAGTAGGTGATCAAACATGTCTTCAAACACTTGAAACAAGGGCAAAAGAAACCTTGCCAAGATAATCAATTGTGATATCAAAATTGAAAAATCCTATGAACACTACCATGATGTTGAATATGCAAGAACGTTTACATGGGTATATCACAATGAGAACACTTCAAGCACTTTCTAGCCTAAAAAGACAATGGCTCAATACTTAACTTTTCCCACACTTGATGCTCCATTGCCTCACACAAAGTGGTTGCCCACAATAGATATTGGCTTTGTCGTGGAAGTGCCAATGACACAACCAAAGGAACATAGATGGTGAGTAATCTTGGGGTGATCTGGGTTATTCCACTTGGATCAATCCTTGCACCAAGAAGCTAAGTGGCAAAATAGGGTGGCCTCTATCTATGGTTCTTAATAAGGGCTTCCGTTTGTAATACCCCTCTTGCTCCCCAAAGGGACTCCTTACCTTGTGGCAAGTAATGGACCTCGCGGCCACAAGAGTACCTTAAGCATTCTTGCTCAACATTTTCCTCATGGTCACAATCCCACAAGTACTCACATCAAGTGAAGACAAGAACTACGTCTACCAAAGTTTTGTGTCCTTGATAGCCTTGAGTTTATAGTGGGTTGGAATAGCCGGCAAAAGGCTTGTCCCCACTTGGGTTGTTCCTCTTGATTTCTCAAGAGCAAGCCCACTAAAGGATCTTAAAGATCTAAACAAAGAGTGGATCAACTTATGAGATTCAAGGTTTTTGTTTCACCACAAAGGTGAAGAGCATACTCCCCTATCTCAAAGTTTTCTCCCAAACACACCAAGAAAATATTCAATTACCCTCTTGCTTTCAAAATCCAAAGATGGGTCAAAATTTTCTAGTTCACCACAAGGGTGAAGAGCATACTTCTCCTACCACCCAAGAATTTCTACAACAAGATATTATGTTCCTATGAAATGAAACAACTAGTAATTGCCACACTTGAAATTAAATAAACAACAAGCACTTGATTGGGTTTTTATGCTTTGGGAAGCCCTACAAAAACCATTAGTAGCCCTTGTGCATTTGAAGCTTTGACATGTGTTTTTTTGAGAAAATAATCAAGCAATGAGAGCACCTACAAGCACAACTTGTTAGCCCCACAATGATTAGCAAAATCAAAATCCAAATGAAATCTGCAAATTAAATCTATCTAACCACAGCAAACTAAACCAGCAAGCTAACTAGATCAAAACTTGGCAAGAAAGAACCAAGAAACAACTCACTATTGGGTATAGGCAATAGTACAGTCACCATAAATATCGCGTGATACTTTATAGTATACTGGGGTGATAATATATTTCTGGGTGATACTTTACTGTATCTGCAGGTGATAGTATGTTTCGAACAGCATGATAGAATGTCTGAAATGGAGTGATACTTTAATTGGTAAAGTATCACGCCACCATATAGAAACTATCACGTGATACTAGAAAACTATCGTGTGATAATCTGAGATTGAAAAACCCAAGAGCCGAAAATGAAGCTAAAATTTGATTAAAAATAAGGATAAAACAATAATGCTCTGCCCCACGGTGGGCACCAAAAATGTACACACTCAAATAGTGTACTTCTCTAAGTCATTATATCCAAGGGAATCCATGAATGGGATACCTTAGAAAGTGACCTAGAGCTCTCTATGTATGGAGTTGCAAGATTATTTGATTGCTCTCAGCTAGAGCTATTAAGCTTATGACCTTGCTAGTCAACCACATAATGAGAGATTCAAATGAAGACAAGGGCAAGAATGCCAATATCTCCAAGAATCAAAATGAAATGCAATGCAAATCTATACTATGAATGAAAATGCAAGCTAAGCTATGAAAGGAAATATGAAAGTATTACAAAGCCTCCTAATTAAGAAAGATGAAGTAATCTAAAGCATAAAGGAAACTAAGCTAAATATGAAGCTATGAATGCCATGACAAATGAAACTAGAATGCAAGAAATGAAACTAGAATAGCATGTAGATGCAAAAGCCAAGAATGCTCCAAATCTTCAAAAGCTCCAAAGTGACCTAGAAAACCTACAGCATAACATTACCATAAAAAGATTGATATGCAAATGAGGAAGAGAGCTCTTCTTTTATAGGAAATGAGAAAGAATGGACCATGGAGATTAAGAGGCAAAAGATTTAATCAAGGGTGGAGCTTGAAAGAGGAGCAATCCATATGCACAAATATCCTCCAATGAGAAAATAAGAGTTGAATTTTGTGTCCATATGAGACAAAAGGTGCTTTTTCTCTTTTTATAAAATAAGAATAGTGTTTTATTTGTGCAACTTAGGATAAGAAGAAAAGGTGGGGGCTTTTTATTTAATAAAAGGGGAGAAAATATTCCTTTTAAATAAATAAAGACTTTAGGATAAAATGGTTAGCCCAAGGCAAATAATTGAAAATGATAAGATAGGATTTGATATAATTGAAAAAAATGCTGATTTTTTAAACTATTGATTCAGGGATTTGATAAATTGTTGAATGGGGGCCCAAAGTCTAGGCGACTATTTGAGCGTGCATACAATTATAAGGCTTTACAATATTTGGGTAGTCAGAATAAGTTGAATCAAAGACATATGAAATGGGTTGAGTACTTGCAAAGTTATACATTTGTGATAAAGCATAAAAGTGGAGTCACTAACTGAGTTGTTGATGCATTGAGTAGAAGAAGATCTTTGATGACCGAGATGAAAATTGAAGTTCTTGGTTTTGATGAGATGAAAGATTTGTATGAAATTGATCCTGATTTTTTTGAGCCATGGAGAAAGTGCAGAGCACGTATTCAAGATCAACCGAGTACAAAATGGGAAGAATATTTCATTCAAGAAGGTATTTTGTTCAAAGGTATTCAATTGTGTATACCGAGAGGACAAATGAGAACTAATTTGATGAAGGAGAAACATAGTAGTGGTTTGGTTGGACATTTTTGTATTGATAAGACATTAAGTTTTCTTAAGGAGAAATACTTTTGGCCGCAGATGTATAAATATGTTTAGAAATTTGTGAAAAGTTTTGGAATTTGTCAAGTTGCAAAAGGAGTAAGTTAGAATACTGGATTGTATACACCGATTGTTGTACCTGAGACACCTTGGACTGACATCAGTATGGATTTTGTTCTTGGCTTACAGAAGATAGTAAGAGGTAATGATTCTATATTTGTTGTGGTAGATAGATTTTTAAAGATGGCACTTTTTATACCTTGTAGAAAGACATCAGATCAGTACATGTAGCAGATCTTTTCTTTAAGGAAATTGTCAAATTGCATGGATTACTGAGGAGTATTATCTCTGACCAAGATAGTAAATTTGTTGGATACTTTTGGAAGACTCTTTAGAGAAAGTTTGCACTGAGTTGAAATATAGTTCTACATTTAATCCACAAACCGATGGATAGACAGAGGTTGTAAATAGAAGTTTGGGAAATATTTTGAAATGTTTAGTTGGAGACACACCTAGTAATTAGGATTTTGTGTTGGCACAAGTAGAGTTTGCATACAATAATTCATTGAATAGGAGTACTGGGAAAACACCATTTGAGATTGTGAATGGCATACAGTCGAGAGGTATATCTTATTTGAGAGACATTGCTGATGAAAGTAAGAGAAGTGCTGAAGGAGTGAATTTTGTTGAGTACATGAAGACATTGCATGAAGATGTGAAAATCAAGCTAGAAGAGATTAATCAAAAATACAAAGACAGAGCTGATAGATCAAGGAGACATAAAACTTTTGATGTTGGTAATGAAGTGATGGTTCATTTGAAGAAAGGTCAGTTTCCTGTTGGAACATATGGGAAGCTAAAGATGAAGAAGTTTGGACCTTGCAAGCTTTTGAAGAAATTTGACAGTGGAAATGTATATGAGATTGAGTTACCTAATGACATGGACATATCACTAATTTTCAACATTGCTAATTTGTATGAGTATCATCAACCTGATGAAGACATGACAGTACCAATGGAATATCCTAAGAAGTAGAATGAAGAAGTTGAACTGATTTTAGAACAAAGAATTGGCAAGAGTACAAGAGGTAAATAGTATATGGAATATCTGGTAAAGTGGAAGAATAGACCAATTGAAGACAGTTCATGAATTTCACAGTCTAAGTTGGATGCAACTCAGACCAAACCTACTGAATGATTCAGAGAATCATTTCTAAATAACCCCAAGTGTCTGATGTAGGAGCATCTTGGGTCCTTGGCAATCCTATGTCACCAAAAATATTTTGAAGTTTGTCTATGTTGCTTAGTTCCTTCTTTGACCGAGTTGGTTCAGTGTTTCTCAATTTCCTGTACTCACTGGTTTTGGTTGGTTATCTCTTTGGGTGCTCAATGAATTTCCCTGGCACTCGGTGATGCTTGTCTGGCTCTCGATAACCTTATTTACCGAAGGGTTTATTTTGAGATCTTGTTGAGGCTGACTTGTGCATTGATTATGGGTCACAGATTTAATGCTGGTATCCATCATTGGGAAGCATGTGGTCCCAAATTTGATCATTGCTTTCGTTGATTATGGATCTGAAGGGTGACTCAGTTTGGTAGCCTCTTGTATAAGTATAGTTGTTTGGTTATAGTTTAGGGAGTTAGTTTTTGGTAAAAGATAGAAGATAGTAGAATGAAGATTGTTGGCAAATCCTCTCATATTTGAGGACTTCTGTAATTCATTGTAATATCTGGCCCTAACTGGGAAGGCCTCACAACTCGGCATGTATGAATCTATTTGAATGAAGTTAATATATCATTGATCCTACTTTATCTCTCTTAGTTTACGCTTGGTGTTGCTTCCATGTGTTGTTGAGCAGGGTTGGATCATTAGAGTGTTCCATCCTTTGCCCCTTCTTGTCCTGCCCTTGCATCAAAAATATTAAAAGGTCCCTGGGGCCTTAGACTTAGGGAAAGAATGTGTTAGCTTAGGTGAATGAAAACTTAGGAAATAAAGACCCACCTTATGGGAAAAATAAACATGTGCTTTAATAAGACTTAAGTGAATTCTTAAAAAATTAATAGCTGAATAGAACCATAGAAAGGAGACCTAGGGTTTTCACCCAAAATGAAAGAAATATTTAAGGTTTTCTAGACTTTAATGAAAATTCTGGCAATTTTGGCAAATGGACTTGGAATATTTTCCATGTAGCCAGTTATTTCAACTAAAATTCTTCTGGTGAATACCTCAAATTTAAAAAGTATGAAACTTGTGTTTGAAAATTTTGAAGTGCCAACACTATCTATCATTGGGAAGCATGTGGACCTAGATCTAGTCATTCCTTCTGTTGATGATGGATCTGAAGGCCGACTTGTTCAATAGCCTCTTGTATATATTGTGATCTTTGGTTGTAGTTTAGGAGAGTCAGATTTGATAGAAGATAGAAGTTATAAGATTGTAGATTATTTCATATCCTCACATGTTGGAGGACTTATGTACTTGAATTGTAATATCTGGCCTAAACT
Organism: Chamaecyparis obtusa; assembly: GCA_027943335.1. Classification (NCBI taxonomy): domain Eukaryota; kingdom Viridiplantae; phylum Streptophyta; class Pinopsida; order Cupressales; family Cupressaceae; genus Chamaecyparis; species Chamaecyparis obtusa. The sequence continues at coordinate 208,274 of BSBK01007175.1, read as the reverse complement.
AGGAAGGTTTTACAGCTCAACATGTATGAATCTAGTTCATGAAATAGTAAGAAATTGATCTGCATTCTCTCTCTCACTTGTGTTTTTGTTTCTTTTGTGTGTGATCTCTACAAGGTGGATCTAGTTAGGGTGTACCTTTGGCCCCTCTCCCTATCCTCCCTTGCATCAAAGATGCAACCAATGAACTTATCATAGTTTATGTAGGTGGTAGTATAATCTTTCCCATCACCGTGGTCACCTTGTTTTCCCTTACCTTGGTTCTAGGGAGGGTTGGCATTGGTCTGATTCTTACCTGCATTGTGTTGAGGAAACACATTTTGATAGATCTACAGGTTGGCATTTGGTGATGTTTGGGAAGGGGTGTCAATTTTGATCTCCTTTTTTTCAATGAAGTCTTGGACATAGTGCTTGAGTTTCATGCACTTCACGGTGGTGTGTCCCTTAACACATTGATAGTCGCAATACTCATTGTCCTTGTACTGAGCTAGTTTGGATGCTAATTCATCAAATGGATAGGTTTGTAGATATATAATCAGATTAGCACTATCCATGTGGTGGAAGATAGCATCTAGGGGTTCTCCAAGGGGAGTAAATGTGCATTTTTGGTTGTTCTGAACATGAGGCTTGTTCTGTCCCTAGGCGACAGTTATGGCATTGGCTTGATTGACAGGTGGCTAACAAGGTGGTTGTTGGTAGGTGGGTGCTAGTTGTTGGTATGTTGAGGGAGGGGGATTGGGACCAGCCACAACAACTTGGATGTAATTAGTGTCTGTGGCTCCATTTTTGACCACATTTTTATTTTTATTCCAATAGCAGGATCGATCATTGTTGGGCCTATCTTGCGAACTCTCCTTGTAATGCTTAATGGCTCAATCATCCAAAAGACCTCATTTGATGTCCATTACCTTCCCTTTTATATTCTGATAAGTTTGTATGTAATTCATTCACACGAAGTGGGATAACTTCAGATGCAAATTGTTGATGAATATCTTGGTGAGGTCTTTTTCTAGCGATTGAATTGACAACCTCGTAGTGAGGTTTTTCTATCTTTGAAGATAGTCGGCCAGGGTTTCACCTCCCTTTTGGTTAGCATTACATAGGTCCAGCAAGGAGATCTCATTCTCAATATTATGTGCATATTGGGCCACAAATTTCTCTAAGAGTTATGCGAACGTGGAAATAGACCCGTATGGTATTTTGTAGAGCCACTCGATGGCGGTCCCTCCCAAACTCTTGGGGAAAAGGCACATGAGATAAATGTCATTGTATGCCACCTCTTGGCATTCCATGTAGAACTCTTTGGTATGGCTAACTGGGTCTCCCTTCCCTCGATACTTGTCAAACTTGGGTGTTTCAAAATGTTTAGGGAAGGGGACTGTTGTGATTGATCTGTCAAAAGGGTACGGACAAAATTCTTCAAACTTGAACACTTTTCCCTCATTGTCAACTTTGAGTTCTTTGAGGGCATTCTTAATCTCTTCCCATTCTAAATTGATAGGCATTGGAGTGGGTACTCCCATTGGGAAGGGGTCGGATGGTGTGGGTGAATATGGAGGGATATGCGAAAGATACTGTGGGATGGGATAGGGGGATTGCCCTGCTATGTAGGTAGTTTGGAATGGATTTTGGAAGGCTTTCTGGTTGATGTATTGCTACTGCATAGTTGAGGCATGTTGATGGGAGGGGTATGGCATAGTTTGTTGCTGTGGGATGAGAGGATTAGGTTGTTGTACTGAGATGTACTACTTCTGTGGAGGAGGTTGGTAGCAAGGTTGTTGTTGGGACTGGTGTTGGGCTTGGTCGATATACGAAGGGTGCATGTCCACATTACTGAAAGGGGGGACAGAGGCTTGGGTATGTACTATGGGCAGTTGAGCGAGGGAGTTAGTGGGATGGGTGGAGCCAAGCTGTTGTGATTGTGGGGGGACAGTTTGAGGAGCAATAGTTGGCATCAATACGTAGTTAATGAATGTGGGAAAAGATGTGATGAAAGGAGGTGGCGATGGTTGTTGTGCTGCTTGTGGAATGGTTCCTTGCTGATAAGCTAATTTTTACTTCATGTTTTTGTGAATTCATGAAAATATTAGTGTAATACCTAAAATGTAGTGTTTAAGAATACTAAACTAAGCTAGCATTCAACAAAACAAAGAAGATAAAACCTTTATGATTAGACCAAAGAAATCTAAGCTAACAACCATAAGAAATGCAAACCTTCCTTGTTGAAGAGATGTCCAAATGATGGAGATATGTGTGCTCAAATGCCAAGTGTGGGAGGAGTTTGACATTATAAGGATGTTTTTTATGTTTTTAGCTCTCAAATTAGCATTATAAATTTTCTTTGATAGTGGATGAAAATGAAGGAGAAGAGGGCTCAATTTATAGGCAAAGGGAAGGTCAAATGGATGGTCAAGATACAAACCTGAGGAAGGGCCAAGATGCATTTGAGAGAGAGCACATGGATTGTGCTTTCTCAAATGCATCTCATTGTGACAAGTGTCAAAATGGGAGAGGTTGGAAGAAATGGGGGAATGTCACCATTTTGGCACATGTGAGAGGGGAAAAATGTGTAAGAGAAGGATGGAGTGTGTAAGGGATGTGTAAGAGCATTTAAGGTTGACATGAGGTGAGAGAATTGGGAGATGTGAGGATGTGACATGAGGGTTGACTTGGGTTGCCTTAGGATTTCTTAATCCGTGATTATGATTGTGCAAATGTTTAGGAGGTGATTAGGCTTGGATTAGGAGGCAAGTGGGTGGTTTAGGAGGATGTGATGGGAGATGAGAGAATGAGTGGAGGGTTGGATTAGCTAATCATGGGTCACTGGCTAATTAAGACTAATTAGCATGGGTGAATGGGTTGGGTTGAGTATGAACTACATGTTAGGAGTTTTGGGATGGGTTTGGTTAGGCTTAAGGTTGGGTTTAAATATTTTATTTAATTCCAAGTGGGAGGAAAATGGGGTTTCATGAATTAATTTAAATAGATAAGTATATCTATTTAAATCAATGGAGGAATAGGGATTAATTAATTATCAGACTATAGGTTTATCACTTAGATAAATAATTGGACTATAGTTAATTAATTAAATTAATTAACTAGGGGATGACATAAATTAACCAAATAATAATATTTAGTTAATAGAATGTCTTAGGAGAAAACTAAATAAGATTACTTAATTATGTAATCAGATTTAGGTGTCTACACTTAGCTCCTAAAACTCTACACCAAGATGACAAATTGAAGGAGATATTTCTTCTATTAGTGGATAGTTTCTAGGAATTGGATGATATCACAAGTTCTCATTTTCCTAGAAAGGCTATTATACTTGAACCATTTTCACAGGTTATATTTGGCAACATCATGTTAGATTTGGGATTGGACACTTTGATTCATCAAATATTTCACCATTTATTGGCTACCATTAGGAAACATCATGAAGATAATGTCATTACAACTATGAAAACCATTATGGCCATGATCATTAATGAAAGTAATGTTATCTACCAACCTATCTTAACTTTTTGTTAGGTGTTTTGAGGCAAGAACATATTACTTCATCAGCTGCATATGATTTGGTTAACGTGTTCAAATAATGTGAGGAGAAGCTTAAAACTTATTTGATTAATGAGAAGTAGGTGGATGAAGAGGAATTCCTAGGAGAGGATTTAGATGGAGAAAATGCTTCATGAGGTATATACTACAGAGATTCAAAAGATTCTATTTGAATGCATGCATCTTCATATGTTGAGGATGTAATTAATGAAGATGACAAAACAATAATTGTGGGTACAAATTCTGGGATGACTAGTGAAGTTTTGGTGACTACTGAATTCCTTGATGTCACTAGTGGAATTAATGAGATAAATTCTTTTGTTCAAAAGACTAGTATGTTCGAGATGGGCATGTTAAAGTTTCCAAACCAGCTTGTAATGATGTTTTTTTTCACTCCAGTGATGATAGATTATATGATTTTTGGTTTCACTTTCAAACCAAACCTATAGATAGAAGATTTTATGCTAACTTGTGAATTGGTTAATTAGAGAGTGATTTGTTTAGAGAATAAATCACACATGGGGTACATATTTTCTCTAAACAAATCAACTAGCCCTTAAGTCCACAGGGTCTATTGACACCTAAATATGATGAGGAACCAAATGGGGATGAATTTACTTTTGAACAAAATGTTGCTCTAACTTCATCTCAGGAGTTATGCATGGAGGATGGCCTTGAGGAAGCTAATTTTTAGAAGTTTAATTTTCAAGACCAAGCAAAAAATTGTAATGTCCCCTTTATGAGGACTTAGAATAAGGGGACAATTTTTTGAATTCCTTATACTAATTATGAATTATAATATATGGTTTTGCTATGAACTTATGTGGTTGATAATATAACTAAGTTGTCGGTTCGGATTCGGGTTTGAAATTCGTTCAATTTTTTTTTAGAGTGGGTTTGAATTCATTTTGAGTTTTTCCATACAAAAAATATGCTTTTTAAATATACATACATACATACATACATACATACATACATACATACATACATACATACATACATATATATATATATATATATATATATATATATATATATATATATATATATATATATATATATATATATATATATATATATATATATATATATATATATATATATATATATATATATATATATGCAGCAAATAAGTTCATACACCACTATATATATTAACATTTTAGTCCAATTGAAAAATGACATATAAAATAACCTTTTTGGCCTTTTTAGTGGTCTCTTTTAGGGTTGGAGGGTTGAATAGACCAAATTAGGCAAAAAAAAATTTAAAAAGGTGAAAAATCTTTCTTTGAGCCCAAAGTCGATTGGTTCTCTTGTTGATCAAAAAATTCGCTCCAAATTTGCCAAAGTCAGCTTAGGTCTGTCTGATAGACTTTAGGCCAAATTTGGAGCTTTTTGGCTGAACTTGGACCAAATTTGACAAGGACTAGACTCTGCACCAAATCGATGTTGAATTTTCAGCATAGATCTAGCTAGGAAATAAGAAAAATGATAGCTTGCAAAAATAGAAAAAAAATAGAGCAGATCAACAATGAAATTCTATCTCTTATTCCATGATTCAATAAAAAAAAAAATTACAATATGCACACAGTGCATGATTTATACAAAACTAAACCACCGTTTCCAAGAGCAAATTACGGTGAAGACATAAACTGAACACAAGCTTCCTTAGTTAGGCATACATGCGGAGATAACAAGATTGCAGTTAGATCCAAAATTTACGGAGGAGATAGAACAAAAAGTCTCAGTTAGATCCGTAAGTCATAGAGAATAATTGATGATAACACCCTCCCTTAATTCTAACTAAGGAGAACAAGAAACTAATGAAAGAAAAGATGCAGCTGAAAGTCCTTTGTGACAAGAAAATTGCAGACATCTGTCAAATGATAGCTACCATAGTGTTGAATGAAGAGATTCCTCTGAAACCAAAATGAAGATCAAAATCAATCTGCATGAGTTCCCCCAGCAACACTACTTGAACCATGAACAGATGGCAAACAAAGGAAAAACATCTATAAATTGAAGATACAGAAGACAGTAATCTACATATGTGCTCCCAAACAATGAATATATGGAAAACAAAGGCAAAACATCTATCATTCAAGGATGTAGATGACACATAAATTTGTATGAGTGACCCTATCAACACTACTCAACTATGAAAGAATAAAGTGATGGTTGAAAATACAAGTGTCAATTGTCTATACAACTGATCAACTATGGAAGCAGAGAATCATCAACATGAATAGTAGAAAACCCCTCCATAATGTTGAAAGGGGAGGCATGATAGGTCCACTGACATTGTGTCTCTAAAGAGGAAAAGAAGACAAGGCCCATGCAAAGAGAGCACGACCTTGACCTTTCTCTGATGCAGAATCCATCTCAGCCTCTATTGCCATAACCATTTGATACAACCCTCTACTTGTGGGCCAAAGCAAAATTTGTGGTGTGCATTTGAAATAATTGAATGGTGTGAGAAGAGCAGAGGCTGAATAATCCATTCTTTGCAACTGATCTGATCTTTAGAACCTGTTAAAAAAACCTTGCATTTCTCCTTCCTAGCATCTAAGCTCTGATACCATGTAGAATTTTCAGCATAGATCTAGCTAGGAAATAAGAAAAATGAAAGCTTGCAAAAATAGAAAAAAAATAGAGAAAATCAACAATGAAATTCTATCTCTCATTCCATGATTCAATAAAAAAAATTTAATTACAATATGCACACAGTGCATGATTTATACAAAACTAAACGACCGTTTGCAAGAGAAAATAACGGTGAAGACATAAACAGAACACAAGCTTCCTTAGTTAGGCATACATACAGAGATAATGAGATTGTAGTCAAATCCAAAATTTATAGAGGAGACATAATGAAGAGTCTTAGTTAGATCCATAAGTTATAGAGAATAACTGACGCTAACAATCGAACTTCATTTTGAGGGTTGCAGGAATGAATCTGGTAACATAGTAATATAACGACACATCTATATTAAATAACAATTATCAGTGCCACTTGTTGTAATGTCCCCTTCCATTTCTTAAGGTTTAGACTAAATTCAAGTTGCAAGGGTCTTCTTCCTATCTATAACTTACACCTACTTCTTCAGTTTACCACAAACAAGTTTATTGAAGGTGATGTATAGAAGTTTATAGTAGCACTATTCTTATTTTTTGAGGCTCTGTATATAGGAAGCCTCCAACAATGAGACAAATATGAACTTCTCCAATGTTTTAATTTCTCTTCTAGGTTTCGTGCTTACGTCTGGGTGACTGGGAGTCATTTCTTTGTTTGTTCGATGCTTATTATGGGTGCATTAATTTTCTTGTGTCCTTGTTGTATTACTAACTCATTGATTGTTCTTACTCGATATAACACCCTATTGTGGTTTTAAATTATTCACATTGTTCATCCTTGTAATATCTTACTCAATGATCTCTATTTTTTTTTCTTATTTCTCAGATGATGATCTTCCTCCCATTCGATGATTATTACCTCATCTCTCTTGATGGTTATACTTATCTGTTATTCTTCTTTGTCATGTGGTGATTGGTTGTAACTATGAGAAATCTACTCCTTTCTCAATTCCATTTCTTGAGTTGCAAAGGTAATAGAAGTATTGTGATGCAGATGTAAAAATGGAATTATATATCCCTTCTTGAATGAGTTCCATCCCCTATGTATATGTGATGGAAGGTTTTCTCATTAAAAACATCTCTTCATAACATGTCATTGCACCTTTTTATAACTTATAGTTATTTCCTCTAAATTGTTGATTATCCCATACGGAATGTTGTCGTTATTATACTCTTCATAATGATATTGATTAGGTTATGATTCATCTCCTTGTCTAAATGAATATTGAAGTCCATGTTTATTACTAAACATTGTTGGCCCTGAGATAATTCTATTATAGTTTCTCTTCATTAGTAATTGATATTTTAATCTATTCAATATATTTGTCTCAAAGTCTATATTATATTATATTATATTTATTTATATTTATAGTTTAATTCTATCGTTTGATTAATAATTAATTATATTTTATTAAAATTGTGATTAGATTTTATTATTTAATTTAATTAGTGTTATTTATTTTGAACCTTATTTTAATGGACATTACAAAAATTTATTGCAACCCAAGATAATGTTGATCATAGGCCTTGTTGATTTTGAATCACAACTTAATGTTGTTGATGGTAAAGGAGAGGCACATGTGACTTGAGACAGCCATGGAGGCACTGTGAAAGGTATGAATAGAGTTCCAAATTTAAGATGGATCATAACAACAATTATTTAACATCTCATGATCATGATTGGAGAAAATTTTGGTAAATGTTGATAATGAAGTGTAATTCTATCTAAATTTGATGGTATAAATAGACTCGTGGAAAATTTATTTCAAAATTCACTAAGTGGTAAAAGTGAGCAAATTATTACCCTTGCTAATTTGCAAATGATAAAAAGCACGATAGAAGAAATGAAATCAGCCTTTTTGCATATGATCCAAGATAGAGATATGACAACCAAGATTGCAAATGAGACATTATTTAGGTACATGGGAACAAAGGGAGAGATTAGTGAGCTTACCATTGAGCTTAATACTGCAAAGCTTGCTTTGGAAAATGTCTAAAAGGTACTTCTTGAAGCAGAAGATCTACTTTATGAGGCCAGACAGATCAGGGAGAAAGAGAATAGATAAAGGGCCAAGAAGAAAAAAAAGACTAATAGCCTTAGAAGAAGATAAGAGGATAAGAGAGGTGTTTATTAATAAGATGTATCTAGTAATCAGTTGTGATGAGATGAATAACCTACTTCAAGAAGCAAAAAGGAGACTAGATGCAAAGAAAAGAATCAACATGTTAATGGATGGTAGACTAGATGAAATCATTGTTGAAATAGATGATATTATCAGTAAGATGCAAAAGGAAGCCAAACTAGTTTTTCTAAAAAGGAAAGTACCTAGAACTAAGAGCAAAAAAGACAAAGTATTCATTAATGAACAATTTGTCTCTACTATTAAAGAGTTGGATGTATATATTGGTTGTGTGCCAGTTACTTTTGATGAACTTGATAAAGATGAGAAACAAGAAGGGAAAGATCCCTACACAAACCCTACAAATATTATAGCTAGGGAAGAGTTGGATGAAATTGTGGTAGAAAAGGGATTTTTTGAGCATAAACCAATTGAAATTTAGGTTGAACCAGAAGTGGAGATTAATGAGAATATAGAAATAGAGGTTGAGGCTACCAGAGGTCAAGAGGATATAACAGATTTTGTACTTGATATCCCTGAGGTAGTGGGAGAAGAAGAGAAACCATATGAAGCAAGGAATGATTGAACAAAAATCGGTCATGATACATTATTGGCAAGAGATTCAACAGAATCACATGGTTTGTAAGGACCTATTGATCTTGAGAACATGGAACAAGATGAACTAAGAAAGATTGTCATGTTAGCTCAAGCAAAAACAATTGATAAATCATTGAGCAAGAAGGAGAGGAAGGGAAACTGCTATCTAGGGTGATTGATATTCTATCAAATACCTTACCAAATGTGTAGATAAGACAAGGTAATTTTGTATCTGATAAATTGGAAGATTTGCTAAATAAATTTGATGCACTTTTCAAATCTTTGGAGAAAGCAGCAGAGGATAGAGTGTAGGAGGAGTTTGTGAATAAAAGATTACATCACTTATGTTCACTAATTAGTCAAGATAATAAATCCTTAAATAGTGGAATAATTGAGATAAAGAGAGCTATCAAGGATGGGAGTGCATATTTATAGCAATGTATAAATCCTTTCTCTTATGTTGCAAACATTGATAATTTGTTAAAATAAAATGAGTAATTATTGGCAGATAATGAAAAATCATTTGATTCATCAAAGGATTTTTCTTCTGATCGTATCAAGGAAGTTGTCAAAATTAATGAGAATATAAGTGTTTTGGAAGTAGAGAGGCATAGAATGATAGGGATATTATTCAACTTGAGGAATCTAATAGTTCCTAAGTTGGACATTTTATAGAGAAGCTTAGAAGTTGTAGAAGGAGCAATGAAGGAACCTTTCCCACCAGACATCATACATGTTGAACAATCAGCTTATCTAATATGTGGGTAAATTCAGATAGTGGATAGTCAAAGGAAGTCTTGGAATGAAAATTGGATAGCTCTAAAGGATGGCTTCTCAAACATTTTCAAATTTCTATAAGTCAACACTTAAAAATTGTACATACTTAAGCGGACTGTATAGGATTTGTTTAGAGAAATTTTTGGTTTTGGCCATGCCTTTTCCATTGATGCCAAAGGGGGATAAGTTATATATGAAAAATGGATAATCATCTTATCGGGAGTCCAATTTTGAAATTCTATTTTTGAGGATTTTTGGACTTGGCATTTTGGGATGGACACTTAGCCATTTTTCCTAAGTGTTTCCATCAATGCCTAAGGGGGAGATTGTTGTCGAGATTTAATCCTTAATGTATGGTATATTTTCATTGATTAAAAACACTATCATTATTCTTGGCCATGATGCAGACAAGTCAGTTTACCAGAGGATTTGTTACCTATATTTGTCTAAGTACAGGAAGAAGGATGGTGACTAGTCAAATAGATCAATTTGGTCCAGACAAAATTTTGAGTATTGGTGTAAGATATTGTAAGGTATAAATGTAGACATACTATTATGTCTAATTTAGTAATCACATATCCTAAAGACATCATGTGCATGAGATATTCACTGTGGAATATTAGGTTGATAGTTTTTGGAAGAACAATTAAGTTCGGAGAAACTGAATCAGTATACCTAGTAAATCATTTTTTTTATTGGTTTAATGATTATCGATGATAGATCTAACATTAGAGGTTAATTGGTTCAATTACAAAGGTTTTATTTTAATTTTTGATCCTATTTTGGTGTGTATACATCTACACGTTTCACTACTCTTATTTGGGTTGAGAAAGATTATGTTTTAAGGTTATGGTCTTATATTTAAGATTGAGTTTTGATTGTGAAGGAAAGAGAATTAATTGATGATAAGATGATGATATTATGACAAGGAAATAAGGAGAGACTATTTTGATGTGCATATCTAATTTGAAAGCTTCATTGGAATTTTATAGGCATTATTGATTCTACCAGTCAGTTCGGTATAGGACTATAAGTCCATTTCTTGATTATGTAATTGGCTATAAGCCTTGATGTATTTTTGTTGTACAATTGAGCAGTGATATTTAGGATATAAGCCTAAATGCAAGTGCATTCCAATATTTGTACTTATGCCTTTAACTAGGCTCTTATTTCTACAGTAGTGAGATATTTATGGGTATCATCCCCACCGGGGTTTTCCCCTTAACTGGGTTTTCCTTTAAAACAAATGATGGTGTTGTATGTTTACATTGTATGTTCTATTTGTTTTACTTGCATTTACTTTCAATATTAATCTATGGTTTCAGTTTAAAAGATTAAATAATATTATTTTCACCAATTCACCCCCCTCTCGGTGCTCCCTAATCCTAACATTGTACCCATCAAAATGTTAGGTGAACTACAAGGCTAAAAAATAGAAAATATATCCATATGATATGCCTTATGATGTGATGTCTTTGATTCAAGAAGCCATTTATGATTCTCAGGATTAGTGGAGGCCAAGAGTTTGTTACCTTTCCCAAATTTTGGAGTTCCAAATTGTGTGGATGAAAATGAAGAAGTTGCTAATTGTGTAGTCAAAAAATATGGAGAGACTAATGAAAGAAAATAGATATGGTTCTTTTGAAGAGTTAAGTAAGCTCATAAATCTTCTTAGTATAACAACAATTCTCACTATGTCATTGATTTTTGCAATTAAGCACATTTGATATTCTTCTTTTGAAATGATTCCTCTTGAGAAGAGGTCTTGGACTCAGGAGTATGCTATAAAGGAGGACCCTTAGCTCTCTCATCAGACTTAGACTACTTATGTTGTTTCTTTTCCTTGCCACTCTAAGCCTTTTGATTGGGATCCTTTGCAAGAATTTCTTGAGACATTGACTGCATCAATGCGCTCCTTTTATTTTTCCCTTGCGAGATGTGCTAATAAACTATCAAGAGAAGGAATTTTATGTGCACTTCCTAAGGCATCCATAGTAGAATAAAATGCAAAAACAAAATATTGAATAATCAAAACCAACCTTAGAGATAATAGATAATATCAATTGCTTTTCATCTTTTGTAACTTCACATTCAGACAATTTCTTTCCAAGAGAATTGAGCTTGGTGAAGAATTATTGGATACAAACAAAGTGATGAGGATCGAGGCTCATTAGATCATTCTCCAAATGAAATTTCCTCATCTTATATGGCTTATCAAATATATACTCCAAGGTAGTCCAAATATCATTAGGAATTTTCCAAGATGCATCATGATATTAAAGATCAAGAGAAATGGAAAATTGAAGAGTACCAAGAGCTTCATTCCTTGTACCAAACCATAATCTCTTTTCTACAAAACCTAGTGTGGGTTCAAGATCTTCACCATATGTTTTTCTAGACAACTTTAATGTTAGCAACAATAACTCTCTTTGTAATTTCCACTCATGATAACTATATGGATTTAAAAGTACAACTTTGGACCACTCCATGATCAAACAAGTGAATGCAATAAAAAATCTTTGGAATACCAAAAAATTAGTCCTTTTTTCCCAAGAAATAGTGAAAAACCAGCATGCAACTTCAATGGAATAAATTGAGTAAGAAACTACAAAATATATAAAAAAATAACTCAACCACCACAAACTTTGTAAAAAGAGATTTTTGAAAATAAATGGTTTGCCAAAAATAAAATTTGGATGCAAAAGTTGTACTAGTTTAAGAAAAATGCCTATAAAAGGCATTTTGGAGTAAAATACAAGCTCTCGATTACACTATACGATCACCAAGGAAATAGGGGAGAGAAAAAATGGGTCTCCAAGTTGAGAAGGTATTGTTGAAAATAGTATAGTGAGTGGCCCTTGCCACATGAAATCTCCTCTTATTTTTCTCAAATAACCATGAGTAAAAATTCACAACATATCACTCACAAACGATCCTCTATAAGTTTCTTTACAATGAATCTTCATAATGTGGCATATAAGGAACAAATAAGCATAACTTGCAAGCAATGTGGGATATATGCCAAAGAGGAATGCTCAAGGATACAAATAGAGGGTCCCACGACAAACTATCTTTCACAACAATACAAACCCTAATGCTTCAACTATTTCTCTAAGACTTAATAAAATAATAAAGATAGCTTTGGATAAAAAATCAACTAATGAATAGCTTGAGTTCATGGACCTACAACTAATGAAATAGTTAGCTAAAGATAAATGTGACCATGTATGCAGTAATGAGAAACACACATCAACCCAGTAAATGCAACTAGGAGACTTTGATTACCATCAACTACTAACTTGCCACTAAGAGATAAATGAGAAAAATGATTAGCATATTAGAAAATTCATTGTGTAGCTAATGGGATCACAATGCATAGACTATATCTTTTGGTAATGTAGTTAGTATAGGAAATATATATGCTCAGCCATCAAATAAAATTGAGTCAATTATGATTCCTCAGGCGATGGCATTGTAATAAGCTATAATAGGATCTGTAAAAACCTGCAATAACATAGAAAATCTCAACCACAAAGATTGTTAGACCAATTACTATAGCTTGTCGAGAAGAAACAATTTGAAAATGAAATCTCTCATATGACATCATGTCATTTTTTTTCTTTCAATAATACTAAATTAGAAACTATCACTTGTGTTTCTATTTGAAGAGATCGAGGTATGAGGAGTTCCTTTATTATGCTTGAACATGCGCTTATTTTAGGTGCTTATTTATTCTCTATTGGTATTTATATACTAGTAAAAATTCAAAACATGGTTAAATAAATTATGTGTCTTGAGATAATACTCAATGCGGTTAATTTAAATCTAGTAACATTCTCAGAAAAAATTTATAGTAGGCAAGTAAAGGGGGATATCTTTTTTATCTTTGTTATAGCTATTGTTTTTTATTAGGATAAAAGTGGGTTTTGAAGGGGCCTTGAAACCATTTACAAATAGATTTTGGAGGGAATCTGAAACCTGACTTAGATGAAACTCTATTGAAAAATAAGCTTTAAAACCCAACAGACCGATTATAGAGAACAACCAGCAGTTTACCAAGAAACCCTAGCTTCCCAAAGAATAGGCAAAAGCCTTACTTCATTACATTAACTGGAGTGTTAAAACTCCCCAAGTATAACTCTTGGGTTTTGACATGGATCCCAAAACCAAAAATTCCAACATCAAAGAGTAGTAAAGCCCCAAACCCAACCTTTAGCCCTAAACAAAAATAACCAGCCTTTGGAATGGGCCCTTGAAAACTTTCAGCATCCACCTACAGGCACCAACCAATCGCATATAAAAAACAATGCCAAGAATTGGGATATCCATAGATTCCCTCATCCTCATCAATAGTAATAGGTATGATTCCTTCTAGCACTGAAGGAAAACTTCCAACATTATTTTAGCATCTCAATGCAGCCCTCTCAATCTACAAAAAGCCAACCCCCATCCATTCCAGCTTGCCCACATTTGGTTATAAGGAGGAATCCACACTCCATTACTAGCAACCTCCTCCCAGTAGCCACAGACCACCTCAATAAGTTGATCCCTCACCTCAATAGTATCCACCTCCATAGAACACAAGGGAGAAGAGATATGAAGAGCATGGACACTCTGCCACCAGATAGCCACATGAAAGGAACCCACCTCAATAGGGGTATACTCCACCTCGATAGGAGTATAAAACAAAGGAAAAAATCCAAAATGGGGTCTATCCTTGCAATAAAAATCTTCCAAGAACAAGGGATAAACAAAAACTTCCAGCCTCAACTCAAAGAAACAGGAAAAGGAACAAACAACCCAGAAAATGACAAGCCATTCAGCTGTCACAAAATGAGTGAGCCCCCATCCCAAGCCATTCCAAACCAAGGCCTTCTTGGCTTCATCAACCGCCTTGGACAAATCCTTATTGTCTCCAAAAATAATATCCAACCAACTCAGCATAATAGATTTTCTAAAAATAAGAAACCCTACATCTAGAAATCTGCTCTCAATGCCATGAGGCAGGTCACTCCAAGGCCACAATATGAAGAAGCAAGAGGCAAAAATGCTTGAGCTCTCCCCTTGCCTAGATGACTAACAAGATTCATTCAAAGCAATGAACCCATGATTCACTACCCTCAAGAGAAACACATGGGCATACAGACAACCCCTAGAAACCCACCCCCCAACATTAGTGGTGCAAACAACACTCACCACACGCAAGGGCCAGCAATGGTCTCTTCCACCTTCCTCTTCTTCATGAAGAAGCAGCTCCTAGCAGAGCCCCTAGCCACCAACTACAGCAAGGAAGGAAATTTTTTCCACCCCATCTCCTTCTTCATTGTCTTCTCCTCCTTCCTCCCTGCTCACTGTCCCTCCCATGCATCTCCCCGCATAAACCCTAGTGCATCTCCTTGTGGAAATCCTAGCGTATCTCCTCATAGAAACCCTAGTGCATCTCCCTATTGCGCTACTTTCCAGCACATCTTCCTGTCAGAGCCCCTAGCCACCAACTGCAACAAGATGGGCAAGTTTTTCCACCTCATCTCCTTCTTCACTGTCTTCTCCTCCTTCCTCCCTACTCACTATCCCTCCCATGAATTTTCCTACAAAAACCATAGCGCATCTCCCCATAGAAATCCTAGCACATCTCCCTGCCGAAACCCTAGCACATCTCCCTACTATGCTTCTCGCCATTTTAACAACATCTATTATTATAGCTATTGTTTTTGTTGAAGCATATATTGGATTAGCTATTGTTCAGGCAATATATCATAACATAATATCAACTCGTATTGATCAATTTAATTTATCAAATGGTAATAAAGAACAATAAATTTGTATACCTATTCCTATTCAAATGGATACTAGGCTTGTCTCTCTAAAAATAGATCTAGATCTTTTATTTTATAGAGATTTAAAATAAGTATTACGATCAATCAAGAGCATAATTCATATTTAACTCATTATCCAAATTATCTATTTAACACAATTAGACCAGATTTGGTAAAATCTATTTGTTTTATAAATCAAATAGATAGAATTTGAATCTGTCCATTATATCACCAATAATACAATTATCAATTTGCTTGATATTCATAATATATCATCATTGGCCATATATTAAAAAATTGTATTCAATGAAATCATTTTTATATAAAAACTATTGGATTTCTTAGATTCAATGGCACATTCAGTAAAAATTTATGATACATGTATTGGTTGTTCCCAGTGTGTACAATCGTGTCCCATAGATGTATTAGAAATGATACCTTGGGAAGGATGTAAACCTAAGAAAATTGCTTCTGCTCCAAGAATAGAAGACTATGTAGGTTGTAAGAGGTGTGAATCAGCTTGTCCAAAGAAATTTTGAAGTATATGTGTTTATATATGGCATGAAACAATGTGCAGTATGGGTCTAGCTTACTGATCCATTAAAAAATAAAAAATAGTTAGATTCATCCCATACATATTTTTCATTCTCCTTTTCCTCTTTCACTGATCAAAACCCATACTTGACCCAAAAATAAAGGCATGGGTTTTGATATCGAAAGTCTATTTTCTCTTCATTATGAGTAATTTACCTTGGTTAACAATAATTATTATTTTTCCCATATCTGTGGGGTTATTAATCCCTTTATTTCCCTATAAAGGAAATAAAATGATTCGATGGTATACGCTAGGTATTTTCTTATTAGATCTACTTTTAATTACCTATATATTCTGTTATCATTATCATTTTGAAAAATCATTAATCCAATTGGAAGAGGATTATAACTGGATAAACCTTATTCATTTTCATTAGAAATTGGGAATTGATGGATTTTCCATAGGACTTTTTCTATTAATGGGATTTGTAACTACTTTAGCTACTTGGCCAACTACTCGAAATCTGTGATTATTTTATTTCTTGATGTTGGCAATGTATAGTGGCCAAATGGGATTATTTTCTTCTCGAGATATTCTACTTTTCTTTCTCATGTGGGAGTTGGAACTAATTCTTGTGTACTTACTTTTATCCATGTGGGGGGGGGAGGGGGGAATACATCTCTATTCAGCCACAAAATTACTTTTGTATACTGTGGGTGGTTCCATTTTTATCTTAATGGGAGTTTTTAAGTATGGGTCTCTATGGATCTCATGGACCAACATTTGATTTATAATTATGAGCTAAAAATGATTATCCTGTCACACTTGAAATACTATTATATTTAGAGTTTTTTATCACTTATGCAATAAAATTGCCAATCTTCCCTTTACATACCTAGTTATTGGATACTCATCGAGAAGCACATTATAGTACATGTATGCTTTTGGCTGGAGTTCCATTGAAAATGAGGGGATATGGGTTGATTCAGATCAATATAAAATTTCTACCTCATGCTTTGTTTTCACCATGGTTGATTATAATAGGAGCATTGCTTATTATCTATGCAGCTCTAACTTCTATGGGTCAATGCAATTTGAAAAGAAGGATAGCCTATTCATCAATATCTCATATGGGCTTTGTAATTATAGGAATTGGTTCCATGACATATACATGTCTCAATGGAGCCATTTTGCAAATGATTTCTCATGGATTAATTGGTCCTACACTTTTTTTCTTGGTAAGAACAAGTTATGATAGGAAAAGTGCTCTTTTTCTTGATGAAATGGGAGAAATAGCTATACCAATTCCTAAAATATTTACTATGTTCAGTAGCTTTTCAATGGCTTCTCTTGCATTGCCACAAATGAGTGGTTTTGTAGCATAATTTATGATATTTTTGTGTATAATTACTAATCATAATTATTCTTCGACCTTTCAGATCATTATTACTATAATAGTAGCAATTGGAATGATATTAACTCCCATTTATTTGTTATCTATGTTACTATAATCGCCGAAAAGTCGACAGGATCATTCATGTGATTAATCAAGGTAAATCAAGGAAAAATCAAAGCAATTGAATCGAAACAAGCATTTAGCCAATCAAAATTAAAATCAAGCTCTAATTCAATTTAATTAAAAATCAAAGCCATAAAGATTAATTAAAACCTATCAAATCATGATAAATTAAATCAATGTGCAATTAATCAAATTAATTTTATAGTTCAATTTAAAATCAAATCAACCCACTCAAGGGGTACACATGGCTAAAAAAATTAATTAAATTCAATTAATTAAGTCCTATTTTCTCTCAACACCACATGGGAGGAAAAAGCCTCAACCAATAGGATTTAAGGAAAGAGCTCACATGGATCAAGCTAAAATGAATCTCAATCACTCAATTTGAAAGAGCATCTTGTCCACTCATCTTGTCTTCTTGTCCCAAGCTTTGAGGACACAATACTTAAATTGTCTTCAAAGGGTGGAACCAAAGACTTAACCCTAACTCAACCTTGATCAAATCCAACTACACCCCCTACCCTTGCCAAAATCTATAAAAGGGAGGCCTAATTCACTCATAATTAATCTACAAATATGAGAATTGCATCTAACCTCTTGAGATTTTGAGCTAGGAAGGCAACTTTAGGAGTTAATTAAGCATTTCAATTTGGAATTGAACTATTTTAGCTTGCTTTATCATATATTCTCATTCTAGGACCATCATTAATGGAGGCTTGCTGAAAGCTTCACCATTAACATCCCTAGTTAGAGATCCATAGAGTGTTTAATTGTCTTTATTTGTTAAAATAGCTCTTCCTTTGTGGTTAATTTAGTTATTTTATTCAATTATTGTCAATACTAACCCTATGAAGGTACAAATTCTAGTACACAAAATGGCACCCACCGTGGGGCCTTAGGCTTCACTTTCTTAAAATTCCATAAATTTTATTTTGTTCAAATTTTTGCATGTTAAGTTCTCTATTTTATAGGTGAAATAGCGCTTCTAAGACTTTAAACAACATGTTTGAGAAATTTGACAGTGCTTCTGAGCACTGTAACAGCACGTCTACAACAAATTGTTACACCTTTGTAGGAAGAAACAGCGCTTTCGATCCTTTCTGGCTTCTGTCTAAATTTCTATTAGCGCTTATTCCCTAACTATCCAGCGTGTTTGCTTCGATCTCCAGTGCATTTGATCATTTTCTGATGCCTTTACATAGGATTTCAATGCTTTTACTCTCTATTTCTACGCTTTTAACTATTTTCTTTAGCGCTTTTGATTTGATCTCTAGCGCATTTGAGCATTTAAAGAGCACTTTCAATAGATTCAATAGTGCTTTTGCTTAAGTTGAAAATAAATAGAATCTGACTGTCAAAAAATGTTTTCTCTGTCTCTACAAAATGTCTGAACATAAAAGAGTAAAAAAACCAGAGAGCAAATTCAATCAAGAAGGCAAAGCTTTGATAAGGAAGATCAAAAAGGATAACATTGCTCACATTAAGCTGGTTCTTGACGATTCTCAACAAGAAGGAAAGGTATATGATGATTGCATCAAATTTTTAGAAACATATAAAGCAAAATTTGTTTCATTGAATTGGATTTATTCACCTTAATCAAGTTTTTCTTAAATTTGACAAATAAGGCTTAAAGTTCAATTTTATCTTTGTTTCTTCAATTTTATTTGGTTTTCTTCATTATGGTTGGTTTTGTTGACTAACTTGTTGGAGGAAAAGCACATTGGAAAGGAACGATCACCAAGTTAAGCAAAAAAAAAAAAAATCAATCAAAAATGCCCCTAGCCTTTACTAGCTACAAGGAAAAGGTAAGCCTAAACTTAGTCATTTTTTTACTTAAATTGTGACTTTGTTTTTTTCCAAATCTAGTAAGTAAAAAACAACCTATTATTGTTTGAGAAATTTTGATATTAGGCCTATGCTCTTCACTTCTTTTAGTGAATCAAAATGCCAAAAGTGTCAAAATTTCTTGATTAAAAGAAAGGTTAAGGAAATCAAGCACATAATCAAATAAACCCCTTGTTTGTAGAAAAGAGTAGCAATACTCGATTCTCACTAGTTAGTGGGTTGGAAATTGAACATTGTTAATTGTGTTTGGGAATTGAGAAGTAGATAGAGATATGCTCTTCACCTTTTTGGTGAATCAAACTCCCACAACCTATTTCTTCAATCCACTTTCTTTCTTTCAAATGAACATGCTAGATCAATTGTTGGGCTTGCCTCTCAAGATTTGCCTTAACGAGGTTGGTGAGAGGGACAGCCCAAAGTGGGATACAATCACCTTTTCCATGATCATCCAACCCACTATAAAACAAAATTCATGCATCCTTAATGGGGTGTGTGACAAAAGGGTGTTAAATTTTTGAACTTCCTCGAGTAGGCCTTCGGTATTGCGCAAAACTCCGACATACCGATGGTGGGAAGCCTCTTAATATACTTGGAGGATGAAATTTTAATATCCATTTTGAATGGAATATTTATTAAAACCTTGTTAACTTAGCAAAGACTACCTTATAGAGCCATGTTTGTGAACCAATCTTGAGCTAGGTAGATTTCTTGAAGTGTCTTTTTGTGCAAAACCCATGATAACGTCCTACAAATTCAAACACTTTTGTGTGGAGAGTAAAAAGAAACAAGTGTACTTGTGATTGTTGTGTTTTAAAATACATAGAACAAGTGAAAGAGATATCCATTGAAAACTCATCTTACATTTTTAATCTCTTCAATAATTACCAATAATTACCAAATCAAATGATCAATTTGAATCAAACCTTGTTGGATGTCAATTTCCACACGTTCTCACAAACTCAAGTTATCCTTACAAGAATATGGCACTTGTATAGCTAAAGAGATCCCCAAATTTGAATACCAAAGTTTTTTCAACAATCAAGATCAACGGGATATTCTCCCAAATTTATTTGAAGAAAGATTTGAATCAATGGATCAAAATTCTGCTTTTCATGATTACAACCAAGGAGGGAATAATGATAATACCAACAATGTAAACCAAGAACCTAAAGAGACCCTTGAAGAAAGGGCTAATAGAGTGGCTCAAGATAATGATTTTCTTGAGGTCGTGGATAAATTGATAGATAGGGATAGAGAGAAGTTTTTCCTAAACCTAGCCCAAGCAGGGGTAAAGCTCCCACATGACTATGATATAGATCAACTTAAGAAGAAGAAAGAAGAAGATAACCCAATGAGTGTTATGACCAAACAATTGAAAATGTTCCAAGAACAAATAGATTTAATGAAAAAGGCCACCGAACCTAAGCCATTTTCTATTGAGGCCTTATGCCCATTCCCCTTCGAAAAAAGCTTGGTCATGGCACCTTTTCCTTTCAATACCATTTTTCCTAAATATGATAAGTATATGGGTAAAACAGACCCACAGGATCATCTAAGAGAGTTTTGCACTCTAAGTATTGAGTTCATGCACAAAAATACGTACCTAATGAGACTTTTTCCTAGGATTTTGGGAGGTCCTGCCATGAAATGATTCTCTAAACTCCCACAAGGAATAAAGACTTTTGAGGAATTAGCCTCTAAGTTTGTAACACACTCCTATAACATTGAGCATGAAATCACAATACTCAAAATGTGTGATACCAAACAGAAAGATGGTGAATCCTTCTTAGGATTCCTACAAAGGTGGAGGACCATTTTTGCAAGGTATCCATGAAGTATCCCTGAGAAGGAGAAAATGGAAATATTTACAAACAATTTTACCATGGAGATGAATTATCGACTCCAACTTCAATGTCCCCCAACATTTGAAAAACTTATTGAAAATGGGATCAAGATTGAAGATGTATTGGTAAAGAGATGGGAGATAAAATTGTTCAAAGACAATAAATCAAATACCAATACCAACAATAACCATTATGTATCTAATTATGTTAATAATCAAGGGGCCAACAATCAAAATGATAAACCTAAGTTATGGTTAAAGAATAATAGGAAAAATCTTTTGAAGGATGGAGTTTTGGAGGCCCACAACTTGAAGGCAACCCCTTTTAACTTACACTACTACATTTGGGGCCAAATTTCAACAGAAGTTTTTGACGGGTAACTTTTTCTTATGAATTTGGTGTTTTTGTTTTGTAATAGGCCCCGATGATGTCGGTATTCCGATGGGTGTTTAATTGACCATCGAAACTCTGACAAATTTGGGGTATACATTAAAAAAAAAAAGTGAAACAACCTCATCATTTTTATTTCAATTGGAGAGCGAGAGAAAAGGAGTGAAAGCTGAGCACGGGAGAAGGTATGTGATTTCTTCATCTTTCAAGCCTTTGGCATCATATTCGAATGCATTTCATTTTATTTTTGAGGGAGTTGCTCTCTAAAATGACCACATTCTACTAGTTTCATGCCCTAGATAGTGCTTTATCTCTATTATTTGATGTTATTGGTGCTTGTGCTCAAGGATATTGATTCACTATATTCAAATGTTTGGATTCACGTTTGTTGATATTACTAGCATATGTGTTTAATGACACCATTGTATATTGATGTCACTGAAATGACCGCATTCTACTGGTGTCATTCCCTAGCCCGTGCTTTAACTCTATTATTTTATGTTAATGGTGCTTGTGCTCAAGGATATCCATTTTTTTGAAATGTTGACTGTGATTATCAAATGGACAGCCCATGAGCTTCTAGCTAGGTGCTATTTGTATTGATAGCTTAGGGCATTAAATGTATTGTATCATTGATAGTTGAGACTTTGTTAAAAGGAAATAGGACAAAGAATGATTTTTATTTAGTTTCTCTATTTTGATCCCTAAGTGGCTTACAACCTTAGAGAAGTATATGCAGATTTACAGATCCAGATGCAGGATACATAGCAGCCGATAATTCACAAGAAATCCATGCATCCAATTTGAATAGCAATTAATACAAAGAACTAGGGTCCTCCAATGGCCCAATCATCCGGACCTTGACTGTCCCCTCAACCAGTGACCCTTCAAAACCGGGTTATCATGCAATCAGTGAGTGATCCTTCATTCTCTTGGTCTGCCCTACATCCAAACATATTGGAAATACACAATACAATGATAACTGTAATACCCCAAAAATGGGCTATAGGTTCATTAACCTCCTACATCGATAATTCGAATGATATTGACATCGAAGTCCTAACCTAAGGCACATCTGAACATCATCGAATCCTAATTGATTATCCTAAAATTTGCATCAGGGAATATTCCTAGCAATATTTTTATTTATCATAATTATCTTTAATTTAATGATTATTTGGCAATAAATCCTATTTATCCTAAAGTTTGATTAATTGAATATTCTCAATATTCAATTAATTAGATTTAATACTGCCACTTAATTGTTTAATTGAAGTTAATTATATTTATTCCTAAATTGTATTATTTAATTTTGACAATAAATCCAAAATCCTGTGAATAATTAATTAAATTCTTATTTAATTAATTAAAGCAAGTTGTCAATTTTTAATAATATTATTTTTAATAAAGTTTGATTTTAATAATTGATTAACCCACAAATCAGTTATTTTTAAATTTAAAATCAATTAAGTTGAAAATAAATCACTTTATTATTAAATTAATTCATAAATAAAACATGCACAATCAAGAAAAGCAGACAACTATCAATTATCAATTAAAGCTAAACTCTATTTTGAGTTAAACTCTACTTTTGCATGTTTTTGTGAGTTAAATATCCTTTATTTAAAAATAACTCAAAAATCAG